>CAKJTW010000001.1:21250000-21875000 GCA_917880005.1 Nanger dama
AATATAACTTAGCCTGTTAAAGAGATATTTATTGACCACATGGTCAGCTCACAGATTCTATAGACAAAGGTAAAACTGTGAGGCTTGAATCCTAAGCGGTTCCTGCCAATTTAATTCTGTACTCTATGTGCTTAATGTTTGAGATAAGTTACATTGTATTGTTGGCACAAATGCTTGTCCACTATTTCAGTTACACCCTATGACTGCCAGGAAAGAATGAAGGTAGATAATATTTCATTTGTCAATATTTCAAGACACTACTGGTTTAGGGAAACTCATGAAAGAACTCAGAATGTCCAGGCTTAGTAGGCCAATGAAGTCTGTATCTGAACATAACTGAAAAGTTCAAGACCCTCAGATGAATCAGCAATGCCTTCAGAGATAAGAAAAATTTTCTTCCTTCATTAAGTGATACTTATGTGTCTATTAAACATAGTTATTCATTGTACATCTTTTGAATTTTTTACCTATTGAGTTAAAAGTTAATGTGATCCAATTAACGAATAAAATTTAACCCTATCTCTTCAGTATATAGGGACACTAGGAGAAGGCAATGGCACCCCACTCCAGTACTCTTGCCTGGAAAATCCCATGGACGGAGGAGTCTGGTAGGCTGCTGTCCATGGGGTAGCTAAGAGTCAGACATGACTGAGTGACTTCACTTTCTCTTTTCACTTTCATGCACTGGAGAGGGAAATGGCAGCCCACACCAGTGTTCTTGCCTGGAGAATCCCAGGGACGGGGGAGCCTGGTGGGCTGCCATCTATGGGGTCGCACAGAGTTGGACACGACTAAAGCAACTTAGCAGCAGCAGCAGCAGCAGCAGCAGGGGATCACACACACACACAAAATGTTATGCTAATATTCTTATTATAGGAAGCATAGAACAAAGATGGAAGACTGGAGACAATGTTATCATTTGCATTATTTCAGCATCATATTGGTGGAATGTTATCATTTGCATTGTTCACCAGCTTAAGAAGAGGTGGCAAGAATACACAGAACTATACAAAAAGATCTTCAGGACCTAGATAACCACGATGGTGTGGTCACTCACCTAGAGCCAGACATTCTGGAATGCAAAGTCAAGTAGGCCTTAGGAAGCATCACTATGGACAAAGGTAGTGGAGATGATGGAATTCCCATTGAGCTATTTCAAATCCTAAAAGATGATGATGTGAAAGTGCTGCACTCAATATGCCAGCGAATTTAGAAAACTCAGCAGTGGCCACAGGACTGGAGAAGGTCAGTTTTCATTTTAATCCTAAAGAAAGGCAATACCAAAGAATGTTCAAACTACCACACAATTGCACTCATCTGACACACTAGCAAAGTAATGCTCAAAATTCTCTGAGGTTTCAACAGTACGTGAACCAAGAACTTCCAGATCTTCAAGATGGTTTTAGAAAAGGCAGAGGAACCAGAGATCAAATTGTCAACATCCTTTAGATCATAGGAAAAACAAGAGAGTTCCAGAAAAACACCCATTTCTGCTTTACTGACTGCACTAAAGCCATTGACTGTGTGGATCACAACAAACGGTGGAAAATTCTTAAAGAGATGGGAATACTAGACCACCTGACCTACCTCTGGACACGGAACAAGGGACTGGTTCCAAATTGGGAAAGGAGTACATCAAGGCTGTATATTGTCACCCTGTTTATTTAACTTATATGCAGAATATATCATGCAAAATGCGAGGATAGATGAAACACAAGCTGGAATCAAGATTGCTGGGAGAAATATCAATAACTTCAGATACGCAGATGACATCACCCTTATGGCAGAAAGTGAAGAAGAACTAAAGAGCCTCTTGATGAAAGTGAAAGAGGAGAGTTAAAAAGCTGGCTTAAAGTTCAACATTCAAAAACGAAGATCATAGCATCTGGTCCCATCACTTCATGGCAAATAGATGGGGAAACAATGGAAACAGAGGCAGACTTTATTTTCTTGGGCTCCAAAATCACTGTAGATGGTGACTGCAGCCATGAAATTAAAAGACACTTACTTCTTGGAAGAAAAGCTATGACTAACCTAGATAGCATATTGAAAACCAGAGACCTTACTTTGCCAGCAAAGGTCTGTCTAGTTAAAGCTATGGTTTTTGCAGTAGTCATGTATGAATGTTGGAGTTGGACCATAAAGAAAGCTGAGCACCAAAGAATTGATGCTTTTAAACTGTGGTGCTGGGGAAGACTCTTGAGAGTTCCTTGAACTGCAAGGAGATCCAACCAGTCGATCCTAAAGGAAACCAGTCCTGAATACTCGTTGGAAGGACTGATGTTGAAGCTGAAGCTCCAATACTTTGGCCAGCTGATGTGAAGAATTGTCTCATTGGAAAAGACCCTGATAGTGGAAAAGATTGAAGGCAGAAGGAGAAGGGGACAACAGAGGATGAGATGATTGGGTGGCATCGCTGACTTGATGGACACGTGTTTGAGGAAGCTCTGGGAGCTGGTGATGGACAGGGCAGCCTGGCATGCTGTAGTCCATGGGGCCACAAAGAGTCAGACACAACTGAGAAACTGAATTAAACTGACTGACTGACCATCATAGTATGCCATAACTGTGTATTGATTTCCTGATATATTTGGAATACACAGTCCTAGCACTGTTGGAGTTAATAAGAGTTGAGCCACTACTGTAGGTATTTTTTCTCTCTTTAAATAAATTTAGAATTTCCTCATGTAGTAATTATTGTATTCCCAATATCTGATCATTTTTGGTTTCCCCTTTCCTTCCATTGTATTGGAAAATAATCTTTCCTGAAGAGAGAAAAAGAAGGAAATGATATAGAAATAACCAAAAAACAATAAAGTGTGTGAGGGAGATAGTCAATACTAGCAGATTAACTTGGAATAATCACATCAGTGGACTGAGCTAAAATTGAATGTAATTGAGTGGGTGCTGAGGTGTGTCTGATTCTTTGAGACTCTATGAACCATTATGGCTCACCAGACCTTTCTGTCCATGGAATTCTCCAGGAAAGATTACTTGTGTGGGTTGCCATTTTCTTCTCCAGGGAACTTCCCTGACCCAAGGATCGAATACATGTCTTCTGTGTCCCCTACATTGTCAGGCGGATTCTTCACCACTTGAGCCACCTGGGAAGCCTAAGCCAAAATTGGGAAATGGCAGTTTAAAGGATGGTCAGTGCAGTTCAGTCGCTCAGTCGTGTCTGACTCTTTGCAACACCATGAATCGCAGCATGCCAGGCCTCCCTGTCCATCACCAACTCCCGGAGTTCACTCAAACTCATTTCCATTGAGTTGGTGATGCCATCCAGCCATCTCATCCTCTGTCATCCCCTTTTTCTCCTGCCCCCAATCCCTCCCAGCATCAGACTCTTTTCCAATGAGTCAACTCTTCTCTTGAGGTGGCCAAAGTACTGGAGTTTCAGCTTTGGCATCATTCCTTCCAAAGAACACCCAGGGCTGATCTCCTTTAGGATCGACTGGTTGGATCTCTTTGCAGTCCAAGGGACTCTCAAGAGTCTTCTCCAACAGCCAGGAGAAAATTACTGAGTTGCAGAGCAGGAAAGACTAGATGGAGTAAGGAATGAGATACAAATGATAGCCATCAGTGAGAAGGTGGTCAGGGTAAAATGAATTATGAATAGAAAAGAAATCTGTTTTTGGATTGACACAATGGATCATGAACTACAGCCAGAAATACACTGACATCTGTCAACACTGTGGGTCTACAGTTGAATATAAAGGCATAGATGGTCTGATTGATCCACTTTGATTTCTAGCTCTGAGGTTTTTCTAGTTTCTACTCAATATTCTATCATTACAATTCTTTATATATCTGCTACTATCTTTCTCCCCTAAAAGCCAGTGGCTTTTCTGATACTGCCTTCTAGAGACTAGGGTCTTGCTTTCAGAGTTAAGATTCCAACTAGTAAGAATTTTCTGAGGTAGACTGCTGCCTGGATCTCTCTGCATTTTGCCTATTGACAGGCTGCCTACCTGTCATGCCTTAGTCATCTTCTGTTAAATTTTTCTCACCTGGGATTTGGTTGTTTCCTTGCCATTCTTTTTCCCAGATAGTATGTTCTACCTTGCTTTTCTGAGCAGACCCTTGTGTAATGCTAACTCTGTCCCTACTTGCCTTTAGTTGGAGCTGGTGCTGGACCTGTGTTCTGGACTGTCCCAACAGTAAACAAATCGTGGTCCTCATTCTTTCATTCATCAAACATCACTCATCATCCAACTATGTGCTCTGCCTTGTGCTTGGTATTTGAGACATAATGGCAGAAATAACCACGGATGGACACAAGCACTCTCACATACTCCTGATGAGAGTGTAAACTGATAAACTACAGTGGGGAGTATTTGGCATTATTCTTTAAAGTTGCACACGGACATTTCCCGTTATGCGACTGTTGCCTGTTTTTGTTTATATTTATAAGCGCTTGTTTCTCTGCATTTGCTTCACTTTAGTTTACAATATCCTATATTATTTACACAAAATTTATGATCAGTGGATATTTTGTACAGGCATTTTTCATAATTACAAAGTGAATTAAAAACTATTCACATAAATAGAATGGATTTGTTAAAAATTACCCAACACACAGAAGCCTTGCTATCCTTTGCTTATTCTTTTTTGTTTGTTTGTTTGCAGTCTTTTTTTTAAATTTTTTAAATACTTTATTCTACATTACAATACTGTATTTGTTTTGCCATACATTGACATGAATCAGCCACAGGTGTCCACGATCTCCCAATGCCGAAGCCCCCTCCCACCTCCCACCCCATATCATCTCCCTGAATCATCCCGTGCACCAGCCCCATGCATCCTGCATCCTGTATTGAACATAGACTAACGCTTCGTTCTTACAAGATAGTATACATATTTCAATGCCATTCTCCCAAATCATCCCACCCTCTCCCTCTCCCACACTTTGTAGCCTGCATGACATCATGCAGCTTGAGTTCACAGTGATGCTTTAGTGACTTTCCAGCAGAGCTAAAATATCACATCTCCTTGGAAAATGATGCTCAGCGGGAGCTTCACCTCTGGAGTTTATGCAGTCCCTTCCAAGCAGAAGATACTAATTTCACTCCACACTCCATCCAGTCCAGACAGTTCACCTCCTGTCAACATCCTCAGTTTTGAGCTGTAGGGCAGCAAATCCTCCCCAAAGCAAACACAACACACAGAATTCTCTTCTATATGATTCTATTATACACAAGTGTGAAATACTCATACAGATGAAACATTCATGACAACTGAGGAAAGTATAAGTTTTAAGATGTGTTTTCTGTGAGAAGGTGTGACCCACATCTGAATCAGTTCTACCTTGTAGTCTTTAAAAATGTCACTTTTTTTTTCCTTATTTGCTGGCTCCAAAGGAAAACTGCTTGATTTCTGTTCTATTTAAAGCTAAAGCCTGGCAACACTCCTTTCCAGGAAGGTAAGACTGAGTGAAAAACAAGTGAGAAAGTGGTTGAAGGTGAATGTGAAGAGGTGACTGTGAGCAGATCCCCTTACCACTTGTCTACATATGTCTGCAGCTTTATCAGCCTGTCACTACAAACTGGGGTTATCTTCTATGTTTGTGTCCAGATAATTAAGGAAATGTCTGTCTATCCACTTGCCAGATGTTAGAACTCACTTATCTGCCACACTGTTTGGAGAGTTTCCAGGGTCCTGCCTTGCCTGTGGCTAGGAGCTCTGCTACAGCTTGGTCTCTCTCTGCAGTCTTCTCATCATGCTGGCCAAGGAATGTTTGTTACCTCTCCCTCTAACTGCCAGCTCCTAGGAGGGAACACCATTCTTATAATTCTCTGTAAGACAGTTGGGACCCTGCCAGGACATTTGCAAGGATTACATGGTACGTGCATGTGTGCGTGCTCAGTCGCTCAGTTGTTTCTGACTTTTTGTGACCCCATGGACTATAGCCACCAGGCTCCTCTGTCCATGGAATTACCAGCCAGATATTGGTGGTCATTTGAGTCGGGTGACATAGCAGTTGCCAGCTCAGTGTCAACCAAGGTCTGGCTGGTAATAAAAATATGTGAAGTCTGTTGGTGTAAGAAAAGTGGCCATGACATTTGGCTGCAGAATCAGGAAATAGCAGAAATAATATCAGTGCAAGTGGTGGTAACTGGCTCGCACACACTCGATTTAAAAAGAGAATTTGCTGTTTTTAGAGCTAACTGGTTGCTGGCCCATGGAAATAGACTTAGTTTTGCCAGGTCTGATTTTGTGAGAAAGGTCTGAACTCATATTTTTAAGTGAAACTTTATTTTTCAATGCTGAGCACTCAATTTTTTAACTTTTTATTTTAATATGACAGTTCAGTCACTCAGTCGTGTCTGACTCTTTGCGACCCCATGGACTGCAGCATGTACGGCTTTCCTGTCCTTCACCAATTCCCAGAGCTTGCTCAAACACATGTCCATCAAGTCAGTGATGCCATCCAACTATCTCATCCTCTGTCGTCCCCTTCTCATTCTGCCTTCAATCTTTCCCAGCATCAGGGTCTTTTCCAATGAGTCAGCTCTTCACATCGAGTGACCAAAATACTGGAGTTTCAGCTTCAACATCAGTCCTTCCAGAGAACACTCAGGGCTTATTTCCTTCAGGATGGACTGGTTGGATCTCCTTGCAGTCCAAGGGACTCTCAAGAATCTTCTCCAACATCACAGTTCAAAAGCATCAATTCTTCTGTGCTGCTCAGCTTTCTTTATGGTCCAACTCTCACATCCATACATGACCACTGGAAAAATCATAGCTTTGACTAGACAGACCTTTGTCAGCAAAGTAATGTCCCTGCTTTTTAATATGCTGTCTAGGTTGGTCATAACTTTTCTTCCAAAGAGCAAATGTCTTTTAATTTCATGGCTGCAGTCACCATCTGCAGTGATTTGGAGCCCAACACTACCATGGCCAAATCAAACACTTTTGTGGACCTCAACGGGACTGTGGCCCATTAGTTTAGAATCAGTCTTAATAGCTGCCATCATAAGTAGCTACTCTTGCAATCCAAAGCCCAGGTACACTTCCAGGTCCCTGTATTGCAGCCATCAGGTTTCCAAGTGGCATGTGCACACACACACACACACACACACACATGCACACACAGTGCCTATGTGGGAGAATTCCATTCTTCTCAGGGGAAAACCCATATCCTTTCCTCTAATGAAGTCTGGTTTTACCAGCTACTCAAAACAGTCACAGTGTTTGCCCAACTCCATCTCAACTAATGGGCTTCCCAGCTGGCACTAGAGGTAAAGAATCCATCTGCCAATGCAGGGGACATAAGAGGCATGTGAGTTTGATCCCTGGATTGGGAATATTCCCTGGAGTAGGAAATGGCACCCCACTCCAGTATTCTTGCCTGGAGAATACCGTGGAGAGAGGAGCTTGGCAGGTTACAGTCCATAGGGCTGCAAAAGTAGGACACAACTGAGCAACTGACACACACACCTCTCAACTAATATTTGTGTGACAGAGCTCCATTATAGTCCAGATGTCACTGCCCCAAATTCAATAAAGTTTGCTTTCAGTCTTGCCTTCAAGGTAAAGCAAAGCAAAGTTGCAAGTGTACATGAAATATAATTTCATCACTTGTCCCTGTGGGAAAAAATTCTTGAACAAAAATTATGAACATAGCCTCTAAGACTAAATTAGTAATTTTCAGGTAGAGCATAGACTGAATCTAGATTTAGGAGAAACTGTCTTTAGTTCTGTGAAGGCAGCATTGCTAATAAACCACATTTATATTTTTATACACTTTTATATTTGTGTGTGTATATATCATATATATATACACACACACTTAAGCCCAATCTTAGACCCCTTCCTGGGGGTTACTTTTCCACATTCAGGACTCCCCTCAAGAATAATGAAAAGCTACTTGTGTACAAGTGTGAGGGCCAATTTCCACATCAGAATGTGGAAAAACTGCATGCTGTCTTCTCATTGGAAGTTTCTCCTGCTTCAAAATTTAAAGTCCATACTTCACTGGATAGTTTCAGGACCTCAAATGAAGGCAAAACAAATGGGTAAACAGAAGCATAGACAAGTAGAGTCCTAAAGTCTACCACTCATAGAACAAAAACAATATGTTCTAAGGAGAAGGTGAGAGGCCACCTCCAGTTTTTGAATAACCCAGCCGTGTAGATGTCCCTTGTAGGGAAGAAATATTGGGTACATTGGAATTATATAACTAATGCCTTCTGTTCTGATTTCATGCTCATTAAACAATATTCTGATACTTTGATTTTCCCAGATTTGCTCCCAGAATAGAATGTGCTGGCCAGAAAAATTGAAAAACATGTTTCACTTAACCAGGTTGGCAATATTTCTCATCGTAAATTAATGAACAAGTTTTCTGGTTATACACTTCAGTTACATAAATATATAACTCTATATATAAATATATTGGTAGTGTTCTATGTGTGTTTCATACTCAGATATTTGATAATTTGATTTTAAATAGGCACTCATAGATGGCAACATGAGTAAATTAAAATATCATCTTGTGTATATTCACTTTTAGCTTTTCATTGTTCATGGACTTGAAAAAATGAATTTTTATTTCTTTTTCTCAAATTATTTTTCAAGGTTAAATAAATTCACATTTCTCTATAGGCAGAATTTGCACTACTCTTAAGAGGGAAGAAGTAAAGAAAATTCACATTTATTGACCGCTTAGTAGCTTTTGGCTCCTTAAATATATTATGTCATTTGTTCTGCACAATAACCCTGGGGTTAAAAAAATATATTCTCATTTTATAAAAACAGGTTTAAGTATGTTCAGTAAAACTTGCCCTGGGTCACACGATTAGTAAACTGCAAGGCTTAGATTTAAATTTAAAGAAACTAACATGGGCTCAATAAAGGACAGAAACGGCATGGACCTAACAGAAGCAGCAGATACTAAGAAGAGGTGGCAAGAATACACAGAAGAACTGTACAAAAAGATCTTCACGACCTGGATAATCATGATGGCATGATCACTCATCTAGAGCCAGACATCCTGGAATGTGAAGTCAAGTGTTTCTTAGAAAGCATCACTACAAAAAAACCTAGTGGAGGTGATGGAATTCCAGTAGAGCTATTTCAAATCCTGAAAGATGATGCTGTGAAAGTGCTGCACTCAATATGCCAGCAAATTTGGAAAACTCAGCAGTGGCCACAGGATTGGAAAAGGTCAGTTTTCATTCCAATTCCAAAGAAAGGCAATGCCAAAGAATGCTCAAACTACCGCACAGTTGCACTCATCTCACATGCTAGTAAAGTAATGCTCAAAATTCTCCAAGCCAGGCTTCAGCAATACGTGAACCGTGAACTCCTGATGTTCAAGCTGGTTTTAGAAAAGGCAGAAGAACCAGAGATCAAATTGCCAACATCCACTGGATCATGGAAAAGGCAAGAAAGTTCCAGAAAAATGTCTATATCTGCTTTATTGACTATGCCAAAACTTTGACTGTGTGGATCACAATAAACTGTGGAAGATTCTGAGAGAGATGGGAATACCAGACCACCTGACCTGCCTCTTGAGAAATCTGTATGCAGGCCAGGAAGCAACAGTTAGAACTGGACATGGAACAACAGGCTGGTTTCAAATAGGAAAAGGAGCATGTCAAGGCTGTATATTGTCACCCTGCTTATTTAACTTATATGCAGAGTACATCATGAGAAACACTGGACTGGAAGAAACACAAGCTGGAATCAAGATTGCTGGGAGAAATATCAATAACCTCAGATATGCAGATGACACCACCATTATGGCAGAAAGTGAAGAGGAACTAAAAAGCCTCTTGATGAAAGTGAAAGAGGAGTGGAAAAGTTGGCTTAAAGCTCAACATTCAGAAAATGAAGACCATGGCATCCGGTCCCATCACTTCATGGCAAATAGATGGGGAAACAGTGGAAACAATGTCAGATTTTATTTTTGGGGCTCCAAAATCACTGCAGATGGTGATTGCAGCCATGAAATTAAAATACACTTACTCTTTGGAAGAAAAGTTATGACCAACCTAGATAGCATATTCAAAAACAGAGACACTACTTTGCTGACGAAGATTGGTCTAGTCAAGGCTATGGTTTTTCCTGGGGTCATGTATGGATGTGAGAGTTGGACTGGGAAGAAGGCTGAGTGCCGAAGAATTGATGTTTTTGAACTGCGGTGTTGGAGAAGACTCTTGAGAGTCCCTTGGACTGCAAGGAGATCCAACCAGTCTATTCTGAAGTAGATCAGCCCTGGGATTTCTTTGGAAGGAATGATGCTATAGCTGAAACTCCTGTACTTTGGCCACCTCATGTGAAGAGTTGACTCATTGGAAAAGACTTTGATGCTGGGAGGGATTGGGGGCAGGAGGAGAAGGGGAGAACAGAGGATGAGATGGCTGGATGGCATCACTGACTCGATGGACGTGAGTCTGAGTGAACTCCGGGAGATGGTGATGGACAGGGAGGCCTGGCGTGCTGCGATTCATGGGGTCGCAAAGAGTCGGACACAACTGAGTGACTGAACTGAACTGAACTGAAGATGATTATTTTATTTCTTCTGATTCATTACATATTTATTAAAAATTTATGTATGTATGTATTTGGCTGCATTGGGTCCTTGGATCCTAGTTGTGCGATGCAGGATCCTGTTCACATGTGGGATCTAGTTCTCTGATATGGGATCGAACCCAGGCCCCTTGCACTGGGAGGGCAGAGTTCCAGTCACTGGTCCACTAGGGAGCTTCCCTGATTTATTATTGACACACTGAAGCCTAAACCTCTAAAAGTACATATAATCATGTGTGTAAAAAATTTTCAGTCTGCCCTAACCAAGATTTAGGTGTATTTTAGTGAGCCAGATTGAAAGAGGCAGTGCGTCAAGGCTAACAGACATGCAGGGTTGTAGAAGAAAGGACTTTAGAGGTAGGGATTCAGGCCCGAGACATGAGTCAACAAAATTTAAAACACGACTTATTCTTTGCAAGGAAGTGGGGAGGCACAGGGGAATCTGTGAAAATTCGTGTATGAGCCAGCTGAATGTAGCTCCCAAAGAATCAGTTTAGTTGCATAGAAATAAATGAATGCATTCATACATAGTAGGCAATTGGCAGGAGTCATAATGTGGGATCAGCTGTATATTATATCTGAAATACATAAACTTATTTACATGGTTAAATTCATATAGAATTGGAAAACAAGACCATCAAATTCGCAGTTACTGTTTTCTCTGAAGTATGAGTTTGTTTACTTGATAACTGGACTAGGTGTAGAATTTCAGGTTCAAAATTTGTTTTCCTTCTATGTTTTGTTCTGTTGTTTCAGTGCAAGCAGTTTTTAGTGTAAGTCTGTTTCTATTATCCTATTATAAGGAATGTATCTTTTCTTTCTAGAAGCATCAAGATTTTCCTCTTTACTTGCTATCTAAGAGTTCACCATCTAGTCTTGGTGTATTTAATTTTGTGTGACATTTTCTGGTCCTTTTGAGGTTCCATGTGTTTGCAAAGTTCTGGGGAATGCTAGTGATCACCTTCTGAAATATTTCTCCTACCATGTTTTCTCTAAATCTGCTGAAGGATGTTATGCCTGGTGGTTACAATCAGAAAGATTTGCTGATGGTCTTCTGGGTTGGGAATGCTCCTCATCCTTCTTTGTGTCACCAGCCCTCTAGCATGCTGGGCTATTTCTCTGCAAAAGTGTCCAAATTTATCTTCCTGCAGGGAGATAAATACTATTTACTTTGTAGGAGTGGGAAGAGAAATATACTAGAGTTGACTAGCCTGGCTCCTCCCTTTGTGGTATTCTAGGTAATTGTCCTGCCAGTAGCATCTGGGTCTAGCTTCTTTTCCTACATTTCATCATATTGAGGCACTTAGAACTTGGGTTGCTGGTCTCAACTCCTAGGTTAAAATTTTCCCAAGAAAATCCTGGTCTGTGATTTTTCTCTTGTCTGTGACATTTACCTAGATAAAATGTCTTCTACTGGTAAGAACGAGCTTTTCATAGGTATGATATCAAGAACCGACAAACAATATGAAATAATGGAGACCACATATAAAGAGTTCCCAGAAAGGGTTCTCAGGAATTGGTATTTGTTGTGCTTTGAATATTTTGATAACTACCCTAAGAAAAGGTTCTCAGCTCAGATCAGTTTATGGAAAGGACTATTCATACTCATAACTGATGTGTGAGTATGTAAAGAAAACAGTCATCACAAATCTCTTGCCACTGAGTCCTACCTTTGCCTGCAGCTCAGCGAAAAGTAACTTGCATAGCATCCTATATGAGGTGGTAAATGTTTCCAGTATCAAGTTATAGTAACCTTTGCCCTGATTAAGGGAGGAAAAGAAGACAATACCGTGTAAAATTTTCCATGCATTTACAGGAAAGAATTGCTATCTTGGTGTCAAATCTTGAACTTGAATAACAATGGTCTTGAATGTAGTTGCTATCTTATTATTACCTCTCCATTGTCTCACTCAAGGGAGAGGTAGTCCTGTTAGAGGAAGCACACTGACTGAAACTGCCCACCCTGGCCAGGCACCATAGTAACCACTTGCATGAGTTGTTTTATGACAGGAGATCCTGATAAGGATTACGGAATAAACCACCACCAACCAGAAGAGTTCGGGAAAGGTCGAAAGGAGACACCACGTGTCTGTCCACTTCTTGAGGTTACTTTGTAAATGACTGTGAGCAACGTGGTGGAGCAGTTCTCCTGGGTTCCCTTACTCTACTGCTCTCCACCCGGGTGCCCTTTCCCAATAAAATCTCTTGCTTTATCAGCACATGTATCTCCTTGGACAATTCGTTTCCGAGTGTTAGACAAGAGCCCAGTTTCGAGCCCTCGAAGGGGTCCCCCTTCCTGCAATGAATGGGGACTATGGTGGGGACTCTTTTTCACTGAGACTGACATCCTGACCACTCGGGGTACTCAGGGTCCAGCTTGCCTGCCAATAAACCAGACCCAGCGGCCACAACTGGGAACCTTTTGTCCCTGGCCTCCTCCTGAAGCAGACAACTGGCCAGAGTGCCCCGGCCAGTGAGGAATAAGAGACTTTATTGACCTCTCTCCCCTTCCCTCTCTCTTTCCTCTCTTTAACCCTTTCTATCCTCCCCCATTTTTCTAGTCCCCCTGTCCTGGATGCAGGAATCTGGCCGAAGGGCCTCAGCCTGAGCTGAGGATTGGAGACTGATCACCTCTGCTTGGCAGAGAACTCGAATTCTGGTTCTGGTCTGGTCTGATTTCTAGTAGGGCTGAGTTCCAGTCCTCCCTTCTCTGGAGGTCCAGGGTAAAGTCCCATAACTCCTGGGTATCTGCAGGTGGCAGGAGACGTCTGTAAGGCCACCTCTTTTGCCCTACCTCTCCCGCCTCCTCCTCCTCCTTCTTTCAACCTGGCTTCCTTTCCTCCCTTTGAAATCTTTGAAGACCTGAGATATTTTCCTTTACTCTGTTAGTACTTGGATCTGAAGTTCTGCGTCTCTATGGAAGGTTTTCTGAGAGACTGTATTCTTGTATTTAAAGGAGTGTTTGATGAGGACTGCCTGGTTTATATGTGTATGTTTTAACTCTGTGTTGTGATCTTTGATGGTCATTTTGCTTTGTCTGGCCACCATTTGCTTTAGACATGCCATCATTTTGTTAGAACTGGCGCCATTTTGTTAGAACTTGATTTTCTTTCCCTGTGCCTTGAGATCAGGGCTCTCAGGAACACTTATCTAGACCATCTCTAACTCCTGAGACTGAGGGGAAAGGGAAAAATACTTTAAAATTTTTATTTCAACTGTTTTTTTATAGGCTAGCAAATTTTATATTGTAATATCTAATTCATGACTAAACTTAGAAAATAAAGGTAGATCTTGCACTGTGTCTGTCTAAATATGTCTTGGTATGTCTTTGTCTCTGGGTGATACTTTTGAAGTTAATTTGTAAATGAACTCTATTTAATTGGCTTAAAAAAAGTAAGCACTTACAAATCAAATAATCTAAATTCAACAATAAATTTCAGGTTCATATGAACTGGGAAATATTCAGTATTAAATACCTGATATTAATGTTTGTTTGTTGACCTATCTAATATAGACATGTCTTAGAGTAATTAACATTAAGTAGAATATTTTCATTGTACCTAGGTTTAATATAAGTTAACATCTGTTACAAGTTTGTCAACAAGGAAATTACCTCGAGTGAAGAAACTTCTAAAAAAATGTAAATGAGATATGAGCTTTTATATAAACTGTATTAAGAATAATTGTTCTTTAGAAATATCTGCCTAAAATAGTCTCTCCAGATTGGTGTAACTTAAATATCTAAGGGTTGTGCCAACTGTGCTAAGTGTTGGAAGTCTATTAAATAGTTAGGTCATTTCCAAATAAAATAAAATTTTGAAACATTTACTACTAAACACTAATTTCCTTTTATAGAGAAACTAAAGAGATTTGGGACTATAAATGAATAATGTTTGGTGCCATCCTAAAATGTTCTAAGAAAGCAAGGGTTTTAGAAATTATCACTGGTATTTATGCTCACCAATCTATAAAATGCTAATATAAAAGTTAGTTCTTGGTTGCTAAAAGAAAGTAGGAAGTATGTTTTAAGTAAAAAAAAAAAAAAGTATGAAAAAATACTAAAAAGAGTTATGCATGATCAAGATTTTCTACAATTGGATTACAATTAGTTAAAGAAATGGATTTTGTTAGAAATGACACAGCCATAAAAAACTGGCTAGTCAACTAGGTCCAAGATGGCAGAGCTGACTTTCAGTAGATCTTGAGCCTTGGTATTTAAGCCTATTGTGACATAACAACAAGCTAAATGATACACCCATCAACACTGACTAAATCTGACCAAATGTTCTAAACCCTTTTAATTGATCTTTTCTATAAAACTCTCTAAATAGAATTCTTTTGAAGTTCCTTTAACCTCTAGCTAACTTTGGGATGCTTCAGAGGGCCCCTGAAACATCCCAAAGAGAGAGATTAAACTGTGTTTATTTGGTTGGTTAAATTACATGAAAAAGATTATCAAATGAGTAATAAATCCACTCATGTTATAATGTATGGTAAAATTACTAATACAGATATCCGAGAAATTATATGGAGTTATGTCCTGGTAATGAAAAACCTGATGACTTTATAAAAGGTAACAAAGGACAGCTAATATGCTTATAACTTTATGCTTTCTACCTGAAAAATTACAGGTTTGAATCTTGTGTTTTCTGGGAGTAGGGAAAATCTTCCTTTCAAACTATGAAAATAATTTGGTAAAATTATACATTATAAAAAAAAAATGTTTTCTCTCTATCTGACTCCTCCAGAAATTTGAAACTCTTAGGTTTCCAGTAAGTTTATCAAATGAGCTAGGAAGATTATCTCACTAACAGGTACAAAAATCTCATGAAATTTCTGAGACCTTAAAAAGGGAAGAATTCACCTAGATTTTTTAGCAAAATCTGTAATAAGCCTTTGGTGTGAGTTTCCCAACCCTGTTCTATTTTAAAAGTTCTGTCTGAGACTCTATAAATGTTTCAGCAAAATAAAAAGTCTATAATCAATTATGGTTATATAAATCATCAGACCAAAATTAGTGAGAACAGACCTATTTTGCAAACAAGCTAGCCTTAATTTGGTTATATTTGATAAAAATGAGGGTAATTTTAGGGAGAAAAAGATGTTTTTATAAACATTAAATCCCAGTTTGTTAATGGAGGTCTACCAATGGAGGTTGTAAGACTCATTTCTTGGATAGTTCTTTGCTGTTATGTGATAATGTAAAATTTAATTGAATTCTTAGAGAACACCCTAAGTTTGTTTCTGAAGCTTATCTCAGTAATATATCTTTGGTTGAAGATCAGATGCCTCATGACCTGCAACCAGGACTGGAAAAAGACATGATTGAAGGGACCGTCTCCAACCTGGATGGAAGGACTTTTTAAAATCCGGTACTCTTAACTAGCTCATACACAATGAAACTGAAGGGAAATTAACTCTTAGATTATTCTCACTTCCAAAGGCCCCTACACTGCACTGGTCTATAGAAAAGACAGCTGACTTGATCTCACCTTAAAATGGTGCTCAAACAGAGGAGAAACTGCACTACACCAGGATGAAAAGATGACGACATCAGAGGTAGACAGCTTGCCCAAGATGCTGGGCCTGATTCATATGATCATTTATGTTTTCTTGACTTCTTAGACCTTTGCATATAAATCAAATGCTTTTCTATCCTAGGCCTAATTCTATGCTAGTTTTAGAAATCAATTCTGTTGTTGGGTTTGTGGCCAATTACTTGTGTCTAGTTCTGGGTTACCTTGGTAAGTTTCTCTACTACAAGACTCTAACTGGCTTGCCCTGAGAAAATTTACTTAAAAAAATTATAGTAATATTCAGGTCACTGTAATATTACTAGATGGGATCCTCTCACCAGGCCAATTAATAATGCCTGCTCTGACTCTGGCCATAAATTTGAGCTTTTTCTATTACTCAAGCTCAGTCAGAGCAACAAGAAAAATTTCAGCAAAGGAGGAAAAAATCTTCCACAACTATGGGATGGATTTATATAGATAACACCAGGCTATGGTAATTTAGGGTTAAAGTCTCCTCTGTGTTGGAAACAATTAAATCATACTAAGGAAAATCAGTCTAGTAACACTAGGAAACTGGGCTATGTGCCTTATAGACGGTGGTGCCAATATATAATTCCCCTGGAAGATAAAGATTATACAGAGCAGACTAAGTCAGATGACCTGAAATATACTGGGCTACATCTAATGGAAGCTCTTAATTTAAGTATTACTTGTGACTTTACTAATACTGCTGGCTATGTTATTTGTATTTCACCTGTTTTACAAAATTGCTGTTTCTTACACTGTCAAATGTGTGTCTGAGGCCTCTAATAGAATAATATATAATGAGAGGGTAACAGGCAGGAAGGCCAGGGGTCTCCAAACAGAGGAAATAGCCTGCAAGTGTCAGACATTTTATCTCTCTTAAGCGGCAGGAGAAAAAAAAAAAAAAAACTAGCGATACTTTTTCCTTCTCTATACAAATTTAAAAGAAGGTTTCTCTTAAAATTCTGTGTTGCCATAATGACACCTAGTTTCACTTGAAGTTAACCATTGCCTTTTTCTTATGGAAATGTTTATCTTAAGCTATGCTAATATACTATGCATTTACCCCAAGCTCTGTCTTCAAGTCGGTTCCGCCTTTTGGGCTCAGAACCTACTTGATAAACCAATATGTTATACTCTGATATTGTTCCTCTAATCTATGTAAATGAAACTATTTGTATGGTGATCTGCCCTTCTTCAAGATTCAAGTTAATCATTTTATGGCCCAAGATAAACCATTTGGAGCCAAGGTTATCCCAAAATACATCTTATGGGTGAGGGGCCTGGTGCCATTCTAAGTTTTGAGACATTCCTTTCTTTCTTTAACAGACTGTTGGTAACTATATAACATCCAGCTAAAAACAGCAGGGGGGGTACTCTTTCTATCCCTTCTGATGCCTATGTCAGAAGCTTTCTCTATCTCCTTTATACTTTAATAAAACTTTGTTACACAAAAGCTCTGAGCGATCCAGCCTTGTCTCTGGCCCCGGATTGACTTCTTCTCCTCCAGGGGCCAAGAATCCCGGCGTCGTGATTCAACAACAACCTTTCAGTAGTCCCATAGGAGATCGATGATGGTAACACTGTAACTCTAAATATGGGAAAAAGCAACAAGAGGGGAATATTTTCCTGGACCAAGAGGCTAGTAAGACAGGTGGTCCAGAGAATTTTGGGTACTGTTTTATGGCCTAGTCCAGTAACAGCACATTGAGTGGCCTGTCAACAAAATCTTTGCCAAACCTGAGAATGGACATTCTCAGCACCATGGGATAAAATGGTCATGAAATGTCCCCCTCAAAAGCATGGTCAAGTTTATGAGGAAAAGGGGCTCTGCCAACTGAAGACTGACACTTGCCATCAACATCTACAAAGACTGAATCAGGGCCACTGCAACTGCCGACTTTCAATGCCCCTGAAAGGAGTTCGGGGTGAAAATCAGGAATGAGGCATTCTGTGCTCTGGGAAAAATTGGCAGAATAGGCCTTCAAATAGTTAGGTCTTTTCAGGAGAAGATTTTATGAGTCCCAATTCTTGCATCTTCTCATACCTAGAGAAACACTGACGTCATTAACTGTGAAATCTGCTTTGGCTATTAAGAAAAAGTTTACAATTAAGAGTCAAAATAGAGTAGCTATGGTTCAGATATCCTGGGAAATAACTTGGTGGTGCTATGGGTGTGCTTTCAGATTAGACCTTGTACTGCTAAACACTTGAGTTTTCTGAGTCATGTCAGGCTTGGATGCCACCATTCTCAAAACAATGTCTGCTGGAAGCTAGTAACTTCAACCTTACTTTTATAAAACTAGGCAACTGGTTACCTGGCTACAAGTCTCCCTGAAGTGCCAGGTCCAGACTGGGTTTCAGGCCTATTCTTCTAAAAAGAAATGAGATTTATTTTGTCTACTAAATTCCAGTTATCATTCCTCCAACTACTTCTAATTGGCTCTGTTACACCAAAATGGCAGACCAAGGGATTGAGATTTTAACCATACAAGGCTCAGATCTAGGACTTGGAACTCAGGAATACCTCCAATTCAGTGCTCTCTTCTCCAAGCTGAGGCAGTCCTATGCTCCATTTTGACAGGAAGTTATCATAGTCGTAGTTGCCTAAATCCCTAAATTAAAACTGAGTAGAACTCTGTGGGGCTCTGGAGTAGAGATCTGTTCTGTGTTCTCCATTTCTTGTCTGTAGGATATAGGCTTCATTCAGCCTCCTTGACTTTCCCTGAGTTCCAAAGGGTGGATTCAAACAATTGCTAATCAGAGAAGGGAGAGGATACAGAAGAAACAGGAGAAAAATCAAAGGTTGGTGCGGCCTCCAGATAGAGTCCTGGTTCCTACTCAAAGAAATATGCATAACAATGTCTTTGAGCCCCACCCAGGTGGAGGATGGTAACTTCAGACTGAACACAAGATTCCTGGAGCACAGCTCTGTTGCCTCACCATCAACCAATCAAAGGGGTCAAAAACCCTGCAACCCTCACCCCAAATGTTGCCTTCTGTTTCTGAGGACCAAAGATGACCATCCTGTTAGGTCTCCTGTTTGGCCGCTATCTCTTTCATCTCTGAGAGGGGCCAAAAGTTTCAAACTAAATTGCTGTTATTACAAGGGTGAATGCTGGTTTCAGGCAAAAAATACCTTGACTTAGAGTTGGTAAAGACTCCTGCTCTGCTAGGTAGGCTTACGCCCATGCACAGCAGGAAGAAGTTACAGAAGAAAGAGACCTCTACCCCAATTCCCAAGAAGTATCTTGAGAATGAATCTCTCAGGGGAGAGTTGTTAGGGGAAGCACACTGACTGAAACCTCCCACCCTGGCCAGGCACCATAGTAACCATTTGCATGAGTTGTTTTGTGACAGGATATCCTGATAAGGAATACGGAATAAGCCACCACCAACCAGAACAGTTCTAAGCCACCACCAACCAGAACAGTTCGGGAAAGGTCAAAAGGAGACACCGCGTGTCTGTCCACTTCTTGAGGTTAATTTGTAAATGACTGCAAGCCACATGGCAGAGCAGTTCTCCTGGGTTCCCTTACCCTACTGCTCTCCACCAGGTGCCCTTTCCCAATAAAATCTCTTGGTTTGTCAGCACATGTGTCTCCTTGAATAATTCATTTCCGAGTGTTAGACAAGAGCCCAGTTTTGGGCCCTGGAAGGGGTACCCCTTCCTGCAACAGTTCTGCATTCAGAGAAAATATTGAGATTTTGTCTTTAATGGATTTACTTGTAAATAACTTCTTGTATCTGATAGTACTGCAAGAAGATTGCAATTAAACTTTGAAGATGTTGGGGAGGTATAAGTGTACAAAGAACTAAATAGACATTTCTCCACAGAAGACATACAGATGGCTAACAAACACATAAAAAGATGCTCAACATCACTCATTATCAGAGAAATGAAAATCAAAACCACAATGAGGTACCATTTCACACCAGTCAGAATGTCTGCGATCCAAAAGTCTACAAGCAATAAATGCTGGAGAGGATGTGGAGAAAAGGGAACCCTCTTACACTGTTGGTGGGAATGCAAACTAGTACAGCCACTATGGAGAACGTGTGGAGATTCCTTAAAAACCTGAAAATAGAACTGTCTTATGACCCAGCAATCCCACTGCTGGGCATACACAGAGGAAACCAGAATTGAAAGAGACACGTGTACCCCACCGTTCATTGCAGCACTGTTTATAATAGCCAAAACATGAAAGCAACCTAGATGTCCATCAGCAGACAAATGGAAAAAATAGCTGTGGTACATATACAACAATGGAATATCATGCAGCCGTAAAAAGGAATACATTTGAATCGGTTCTAATGAGGTGGATGAAACTGGAGCCTATTATACAGAGTGAAGTAAGCCAGAAAGAAAAACACCAATAAAGCATACTAACACATACGTATGGAATTTAGAAATATGGTAACGATAACCCTGTATGTGAGACAGCAAAAGAGACATAGATGTATAGAACAGTCTTTTGGACTCTGTGGGAGAGGGAGAGGGTGGGATGATTCTGGGAGAATGGCATTGAAACATGTATAATATCATATAAAAAATGAATCACCAGTCTAGGTTCGATGCAGGATACAGGATACTTGGGGCTGGTGCACTGAAATGACCCAGAGGGATGGTATGGGGAGGGAGGTGGGAGGGGGTTTCAGGATTGGGAACACATGTATACCCATGGTGGATTCATGTTGATGTATGGCAAAACCAATACAGTATTGTAAAGTAAAATAAAGTAAAATATAAAAAATAAAAATAAATAAATAAGTAAAAAAAAAAAGAACAGGTATTCAAAACAATGCTGTAGGGAATTCCCAGTAGCTAGGATTCTGCACTTCCACTGCAAGGGGACATGGGTTTGATCCCTGGTTGGGGAACTAAAATCCTACAAGGCACACAGCTAGGCAAAAAACCCACAAAAACCAAAAAACTAAATGATACTATAGAATTGAATTTATTGACATGGGAAGACATTCATGATATATCCTTAAGTAGACACAAAGACTAAATTGAATGTGAGTTAGGTAGTTTTGGCAGCAAGTAATAGAACAACCAACTCAAAATGAATTAATTTGTTTATTTTTAAAATATTGTTTTTTTATTTATCTATTTGTTTGGCTGCACCAGGTCTTCCCTGTGGCCAGCAGGATCTTTGATCTTTGTTGTAGCATGTGAGATCTTTAGTTGTGTCATGGGGAACTCTTAGCCGTGGTATGTGGAACTAGCTCCCTGACCAGGGAATGAATCTGGGCCTCTTGAATTGGGAGTGTGGAGTCTTAGCCATTGGACCACCAGGAGAGTTCCCAAAACGAATTTAAAATGATATATTTATTTATTGCAATTATTAGATGTGTTTATCTAATTGGTCCAGACTGGAGACAGAGAAGGCTTTCGGGCTGTTGATTCAGTGACCTAACAATGTTATAAAAGAACTAGTTTACTTCTCTTTGCTCTCTCACTCGAAATATCTGCTTTATCCTCCAGCTGGCTCCCAAAATAATTAAAAGAAGTTGATTCCTCACTCACATTCAGAGGGAGAAGGAGAGAATGACAGACTACCACTTGCTGTAAAGACCAAAGAGGAGTCTTTCTAAAAGTCTCTAGCAACCACCTCCTAATTTATCATTGGCTAGAATTGCATCATATTCAGATATCTAAACTCATGGGGGATAGTAATAATGACCCTCTATGTGAGACAACAAAAGAGACACAGAGGTATAGAACGGACTTTTGGACTCTGAGGGAGAGGGAGAGGGTGGGATGACTTGGGAGAATGGCATTGAAACATGTATACTTTCATGTAAGAAACGAAGCGCCAGTCTATGTTCAATACAGGATACAGAATGCTTGGGGCTGGTGCACGGGATGATCCAGGGAGATGATATGGGGTGGGAGGTGGGAGGGGGCTTCGGCATTGGGAGATCGTGTACACCTGTGGCTGATTCATGTCAATGTATGGCAAAACAAATACAGTATTGTAATGTAGAATAAAGTATTAAAAAAAAATTAAAAAGAAATAACTGAAAAAAAAAAAAAACTCATGGGGAAAGGGAATGTGACTTTCTTCATAGTCAGACTCAGTCACTAAGCTAAGGTCAGTTTCCCAAATCAGAGTATTATTCAATGGAGAATAGGATGATTTGTATTTGGAGAGTCAGATACAATGAAAAAAACAAATCTATCTAATGTATTTGAATAGAATAGAAAATTAATCCCACATTATGGAAGTATTGGGCATTGGAATTATGTTCTTTTACATTTGTTCCTTTTGCTTGCCTGTATGTTGTAGTCTTCTATAATTAAATATGTGCTGTTGTTGTCTCATTAACCTTTTAGTATGGAAAACTTTCAAATCAACCGCAAAATGCAGGAAATAGTATAATGAATCCTCAAGTATCTATCACCTAGGTTCAACAATTATCAACTTGTGATGAATCATCTTGTTTTATACATTATTTTTGTAATAAAAGAAAAGTTGGTTTTAGTTAAAAAGAAGTAAGATTAGGTAAGGAGAGCCCAGTATTGCTCTTGTCAGGTGCTCAAGATCCTTCTCAAATTGTGCACAATGTATTTCTTTGAGAGTTTGGTATTGCTCAGTTTCTTATCCTATCTATGCTTCTCAGAAATTCATGCTGCAGTATCCCCAGTGTCAAGAGGAAAAGCACATGACTCTAGGAACTTGGCATACAGATTAAAATGGTTCATGTGAAAGCATAGAGTTATTTTGAAATCTCATTTTTACTTTTAAAATCTGTAAAGATGTGCATTTTAGGCTATGTTTAATAGAAATGGAATTTCTAAATTACTCACCATTGAATAAATTTGATACTGTAGGGAGATGGTACATGTTGGTCTTATGGTTTCCAGGCTTCCAAGGCACCTTGACAAATACACCTGTGAACACAAGATCCCCAGTTTGAGAGGCACAGCCTAGGCTTCTCTCTGCTTTTAAAACCCTGATTCTCCCTCTTTGTTTCCTTGATTTTGAAAGTGCATTCTCTTTGAGGACTTGGGCTTGATATCAGTGCTCTTGTTTTTTCTCCACAGGAACCTCAGCTGGTGTGACCTACCTGAGGACCTAATCCTTAGTTGTAAGCCCTACTGACTCAGCTTGGCCAAGTCTGGCCGAGTACCCTGCAAGAAGATTTTAGATGTATGAAAACACAAGGGAGAAGATACGTGTTCATCTAATAGATATTTACTGAGTGCCAACTATGTGTCTGCATCTGAATGCAGAGTTCCAAAGAATAACAAAGAGAGATAAGAAAGCCTTCCTAAGTCACAATAGAAAAAGAAAAAAAAAAAGAATGGGAAAGACTAGAGCTCTCTTCAAGAAAATTAGAGTTACTTAGGGAACATTTCATGCAAAGATGGGCACAATTGAGGGCAAAAATGGTATGGATCTAACAGAAACAGAATCTATTAAGAACAGGTGGCAAGAATACATGGAAGAACTATACACAAAAGATCTTAATGACCCAGATAACCAGAATGATGTGATCACTCACCTAGAGTCAGATATCTTGGAATGTGAAGTCAAGTGGGCCTTAGGAAGCATCACTATGAACAAAGCTAATGAAGGTGATAGAATTCCAGCTGAGGTATTTCAAGTCCTAAAAGATGATGCTGTGAAAGTGCTGCACTCAATATGCCAGCAAATTTGGAAAACTCAGCAGTGGCCACAGGAATGAAAAAGGTCAGTTTTCATTCCAATCCCAAAGAAAGGCAATAGCAAAGAATATTCAAACTACCACCAACTGCACCCATCTCACACACTAACATAACAAGGTAATGTTCAAAATTCTCCAAGCCAGACTTCAACAGTACATGAACTGAGAACTTCCAGATGTTCAAGCTGGATTTAGAAATGCAGAAGAACCAGAGAGCAAATTGACAACACCCTCTGGATCATAGAAAAATAAGAGAATTCCAGAAAAACATATACTTCTGCTTTACTGATTATGGCAATGCCTTTGACTGGGTGGATCATGACAAACTGAGGGAAATTTTTAAAGAGATAGCAGCCACCTTACCTGCCTCCTGAGAAATCTGTATGCAGGTCAAGAATTAACAGTTAGAACTGGACATGGAACGATTAACCAGTTCCAAATTGAGAAAGGACTATGTCAAGGCTGTATATTGTCACCCTGCTTATTTAATTTACATGCAGAGTACATTGAGCAAAATGCTGGACTGGATGAAGAACAAGCTGGAATCATGATTGCCAGGAGAAATATCAATAACTTCAAATATGAAGGTGACACTATCTTTATGGCAGAAAGCAAAGAGGAACTCAAGAGTCTCTCGATGAAAATGAAAAAGGGGAGAAAAAAAGCTAGCTTAAAACTCAATATTCAAAAACTAAGATCATGGCATCTGTCCCATCACTTCATGGTAAATAGATATGAAAACAATAGATAACATGACAGATTTTATTTTGAGGGGCTCCAAAATCACTGCAGATGGTGACTGCAGCCATGAAATTAAAAGACGCTTGCTCTTTGAAAGAAAAGCTATGACCAACCTAGACGGCATATTAAAAAGCAGAGACGTTACCTTGCCGACAAAGGTCGGTCTAGTCAAAGCTATGGTTTCTGTAGTAGTCATGTGTGGATGAGAGAGTTGGACAATAAAGAAAGCTGAGCGCCGAAGAATTGATGCTTTTGAACTGTGTTGTTGGAGAAGACTCTTGAGAGTCCCTTGGACTGCAAGAAGATCCAACCAGTCCATTCTAAAGCAAATCAGTCCTGAATATTCATTGGAAAGACCAACGCTGAAGCTGAAACTGCAGTACTTTGGACACTTAATGTGAAGATCTGACTCATTTGAAAAGACCCTGATGCTGGGAAAGATTGAAGACAGGAGAAGAAGTGGACAACAGAGGATGAGATGGTTGGATGGCATTACTGACTTGATAGACATTATTTGAGCAACCTCTGGGAGTTGATGATGGACTGGCATCCTGCTGTCCTTGGGTTTGCAAAGAGTTGTCCATGACTGAGTGACTGAACTAAACTGAACTGAGCTGAACTATGTGTCTGGCACTTAGCTAGGCTTTGGGGAATAGTGTAGTTAAAAGAAAGGACACAATCCACTGTTATCAGATACAACAGGAATGTATAGATGATTATAAGATGAGCTAAGAAGTGCATGTTTTATGAGGTATTGTGTCCTGTGAAGCTCAGAGCAGGGCTCCTTAAGTGGCTCAGGAATGTGTTCCAAGAACATAATGCAGAATGATTTGGGAGACAAGGAAGGAGTGTCTTGGTAGTAGTTTTCTATATTTGAATGAAAACTTGCTCTTGTTTAACCACACAGAGTGGCTTCTTAGAAGGGATAGTCAAAAGCAGGAAATTGTTTCTAGAGTTTACTTCTTACACTTATTACACTGATTTAGCAAGAAGGAATGAGCACAAAGACTTTGATTACTTTGTGATGGAAATTAGAAAAATAATTGTATTCTTTTCAGCCTGAACTTTTTCAGTGAGCCTCTTTCTTATATATTGGGAATTTTATTCAATTCTTGGTACTTTTACTCATGTTGCTTCTTCTTCCAGTAATGAAATTTCTTTGTTATCTTGGTGTCATCTTAATCATTGGTGAGTCCTTGGCCTTCTGTGGTGGCTCAGCTGGTAAAGAATCTCCCTACAATGGAGGAGACCCAGGTTCAGTCCTTGGATTAGGAACTCACCTGGAGAAGGGAATGGCTACACACTCCAGTATTCTTGCCTGGAGAATTCGTGGACTGAGGAGCCTGGTGGGCTACAGCCCATGGGGTTGCGTAGAGTTGGATACAACTAAACAACTAACAGTTTCACTTTTTCACTGGTCTTCTGTGAAATCTTTGCCAACCAGAATCAGTTGCTCTATTCTTTCTTTTCCCTTAACCCTGTCTCTTAACCGGTGGAGCTTTGAACCATCAGTATTGGCCTCTCCTCCTGTGCCTTCTTGGTTGAGAAAGCAATTAATCATTCTACTTGCTAACCTCAGAACTCTGTATGGTGGTGGTGGCTTAGTTGTTGTGTCTGACTCTTGTGACCCTGTGGAGAGTAGCCTGCCAGGCTCCTCTGTCCATGAGATTCTCCAGGCAAGAATACTGGAGTGGGTTACCATTTCCTTCTCCATAGAACTCTATATAGTATTTAACTATAATACATTTTAAAAAGAAGTATATGGGCTAACTGGATTAAAATTTCATTTAATATTTATAGTGAACTGATTACTTTGATTACTTTACCATTAAAAGACTATATCAGTCAAAAATTTTAACTTTATTTTTCTTTCTTGTTTCTCAGCAAAAGAATGGGGTAGTGGTGGTGACACTGGCATTTGTTCTGAAACCATCTTGATTGAGTAAATATGATGTGACACTTATTTCCCATTGAGTAATTCAGAAACAAACACACCCAAGCAATGGTGAACTCCTCTAAGGTGGAGATAGAAGGATAGGCTGTGTTGACGCACAGTTAATCAGGGCTGAGTAATAGAGCTGAGTGAGAAAACAAATGAAGAAAGCCCCGTGCCTACCCTTTGTATGCTCTTCTACAGATGTATAGTCCTGACCTCAGGTTACTTAAACCAAAGACTGTCTTGTATCTAGGCTTTTACTTTTCCACTGTTAGCCCTCTTTTCTCCTCCATTTCAGGTATGCAACAGACACAAAAATCTGTCACTATAAAGTGAGAGATTGGACTTCCCTGGTGGCTTAGTGATAAATCCACTACCAGTGCAGGAGACACGGTTTTAATCCCTCATTTGAGAGGATCCCACATGCTGTGGGGCAACTAAGCCCATGCATCACAACTACTGAATCTGTGCTCTAGGGCCCAAGAGCCACAGTTATTGAATTCGGAGTCTTAGGGCCTGTGTCCCATAAAAATGGCAGCCATCCAGTACAGCCAAAAAAAGAAAGAAAGAAAGAAAGAGGCTCTTGATATAGAATTGCTATTGTTCAGTCACTAAGACATGTCTGACTCTTTGTGACCCTATGGACTGAAGCATACCAGGCTTTCCTTTCCTTCACTGTCTCCCAGAGATTTTGCAAATTCATGTCCATTGAGTCAATGATGCTATCTAACCATCTCATTCTCTGTAGCTCCCTTCTCCTGACTTTAATCTTTCCCAGCATCATAGTCTTTTCCAATGAATCAGCTCTTTACATCAGATGGCTGAAGTACTGGAGCTTCAGCTTTAGAATCAGCTTCCTATTGAAATCTCCAAAGTGGTGCCAAAAATTGGGGACAGTCATTGCCCTCTGGTAGGGGTAGACACCCTATGATGTCAAAGGATTTGCTCTCCTAACAACTACCAGCACCCAGTTCTGCATATGTATAAGGAGACAACAAGGGAGAAGAGTCCCCTGCATGGATCACTGCCTTATTGTAGCGAAAGGGCTGTGTAACTCAGTGAAGCTATGAGCCATATCATGCTGGGCCATCCAAGATGGACGATCATAGTGAAGAGTTCTGACAAAATGTGGTCCATTAGAGGGGGAAATGGCAACCCACTCCAGTATTCTTGCCTCAAGAACCCCATGAATACTATGAAAAGGCAAAAATATATGACACCAGAATATAAGCCCCTCAGATCTGAAGGTGTCCAACATGCTACTGGAGAGGAGTGGAGAGCAAGTACTTATAGTTCCAGAGAAAATGAAGCAGCTGGGCCAAAGTGGAAATAATGCTCAGTTGTGGCTATGTCTGAGGGTGAAAGTAAAGTCTGACACTGTAAAGAACAATATTGCATAGGAACCTGGAATGTTAGCTACATGAATCAAGGTAAATTGGATGTGGTCAAGCAGGAGATAGGGCTTCCCTGGTGAGTCAGATAGTAAAGAATCGGCAATGTGAGAGACCTGGGTTCTATCCCTGGGTTGGGGAAAACCCCTGGAAAAGGAAATGGCAACCCATTCCAATATTTTTGTCCAGAGACTCCCATAGACAGAAGAGTCTGGCAGGCTATAGTGTATAGGGTCACAAAGAGTTGGACATAATTGAACCATTAACACTTTCACTTTTCAAGTAGGAGATGGCAAGAGTAAACACTAACATCGTAGGAATCAGTGAACTATTAATAAAATAGATGGGCGAATTTAATTCAGCTGACCATTATATTTACTACTGTGGGCAAGAATCTCTTAAAAGAAATGGAGTAGCCCTCATAGTCAACAAAGAGTTCAAAACCTAGTACTTGGGTGCAATCTCAAAAGTTACAGAATGATCCGTTTGTTTCCAAGGCAAACCCTTCAACATTGCAGTAATCCAAATCTGTGCCCAACCACGAAGGCCAAAGAAGCTGAAGTTGAATGGTTCTGTGAAGACCTTTAAAAACTTCTAGACCTGACACCAAAAAAGATGTGCTTTTCATCATAGGGATTGGAATGCAAAAGTAGGAAGTCAAGAGATACCTGTAATAATAGGCAATTTGGCCTTGGAGTACTACATGAAGCAGAGCAAAGGCTAACAGAGATTCATCAAGATAACATGCTGGCCATAGCAAGCATCCTATTCCAACAAGACAAGAGACAACTCTACACATGAACATCTCCAGATGGTTAACACCGAAATCAGATTGATTATATTCTTTGCACCTGAATATGGAGAAGCTCCATATAGTCAGCAGAACAAGACCTGGAGTTGACTGTGGCTCAGATCATGAGTTCCTTATTCAAAATCCAGGCTTAAATGGAAGAACTAGGAAAACCACTAGGCCATTCAAGTATGACCAAAATCAAATCGGTTACGATTATACAATGGAGGTGCTAAATAGATTCAAAGGATTAGACCTGGTCTGAAGAACTGTAGATGGAGGTTTGTAACATTGCACAGGAGGCAGTGACCAAACCCAAAACCATCCAAAAGAAAAGAAATACAAGAAGGCAAAGTGATTGTGTGAGGATGCTTTATGCATAACCAAGGAAAGAAGAGAAGCAAAAAGTGAGGGAGAAAGGAAAAGATATAAGCAACTGAAAACAGTTCCAGAGAACAGCCAGGAGTGATAAGAAGCGTTCTTAGCAAAAGAAAACCTATTCTGAACAAAGTTAGGCTGGTCCCATTCCATTTGTAATGTGCAAAATACCTGCTCTGGCTGGACTGATGTGAAGTTCACGTCCACATAATCTACTCACTATCACTCCACTGCCCAGAAATATTTAATGTTCTGTTTGTACTAGATTAGTTTCTTATTCCATGAATCTCTGAAAGATGGAAGAAAACCGGACCTAGTATTTAATATATTTCACTTGATTCTAAAGATAATTAAAATTAAAAAACATTTCTGAATAATGCCTCAAGTTTTGAACCCTAGGAAAATGGGCATAACAAGTATACAGACACATTTTAATGAGCATTTAAAATAATTTACTTTTGTCTAATTTCATAACTTTTCAGTTCTATATGTCTGTTTTGCAGAGATAAAATGATTCTTTAAAATATTTTTATTTTTGTGCTCAGATGTATTTTCTGTTGATCTATGAAATGTTCTGTACAAAGCTGTATGGTGGTACAGTTGGGCTAGATACTTTTGTTTTTAAGATCTTGACAGCCAAATATATTTCACTGTGTTAAAAACAGTATCATTCTATTAAAAATTTGATTGCATAAAAAAAGGCTTCTTAAATGGACAGTGCAAAGTAGAGGAAAACAATAGAATGAGAAAGACTAGAGATTTCTTCAAGAAAATTGGAGATATCAAAGGAACATTTCATTCAAGGATGGGCACAATAAAGGGCAGTAGTGGTAAGGACCTGATAGAAGTGGAAGATATTAAGAACAGGTGGCAAGAATACACAGAAAAACTAGACATAAAAGGTCTTAATGATGCAGATAGCCACAGTGGTGTGATCACTCACCCAGAGCCTGACATCCTCGAGTCTGATGTCAAGTGTGCCTTAGGAAGCATTACTACAAAGTTATTGAAGGTGATGGAATTCCAGCTGAACTATTTAAAATCCTAAAAGATGATGGTGTTAAAGTGCTATACTCAGTATGTCAGCAAATTTGGAAACCCCAGCAGTGGACATAAAACTGGAAGAAGTCAGCTTTCATTCCAATTCCAAAGAAGGGCAGTGCCAAACAATGTACAAACTAATGTGCTATTGTGCTCATTTCACCTGCTAGTAAGATTATGCTCAAAATCCTTCAAGCTAGGGTTTCAGTGGCACATGAACTGAGAATTTACAGGTGTGCAGATAGATTTAGAAAAGGCAGAAGAACTAGTTTTTGTTGGCCTAAAACTTAATATTGACAAAGCTAAGATCACGGCATCAGGTCCCATCACTTCATGGCAAATAGAAGAGGAAAAAGTGGAACCATTGACCAATTTTATTTCCTTGGGCTCCAAAATCTCTGCAGATGGTGAAATTAAACATATGCTCCTTGGAGGAAAAGATATGACAAACCTAGACAGCATGTTAAAAAAGCAGAGACATCACTTTGCCAATAAAGGTCCATCTAGCCAAAGCTATGGCTTTTCCAGTAGTCATGTACAAATGTGAGAGTTTGACTATAAAGAAGGCTGAACACCAAAGAACTGATGCTTTTGAACTGTGGTGTTGAAGAAAACTCTTGAGAGTTCCTCGGACTGCAAGAGATCACACCAGTGAATCCTAAAGGAAATCAGTCTTGAATAGTCACTGGAAGGACTGATGCTGAAGCTGAAGCTCCAATACTTTGATCACCTGATGTGAAGAGCTGACTCATTAGAAAATACTTTGATGCTGGGAAAGACTGAAGACAAAAGGAAAAGAGTGCAGCAGATGATGAGATGGTTAGATAGCACCCTGACTCAATGCACATGAGTCTGAGCAAACTCTAGAAGGTAGGGAAGGACAGAGAAGTCTGGCACACTGCAGTTGATAGGGTTAAAAGAGTTGGATACAACTTATCCACTGAACAATGTGACTCATCTACTATGGGTTTCCCAAGACACCTAAATCCACAAATATATTCCTCCCGACTCAGCTTCTGTGTTGCACAGAAGGACACAGGAAAGACAGTCCATCCTAACTCAGACACATGGAGGTAACTCTGAATACATTTTCTTCGCATGATAGGCAAAGGATTCAGTTCAGTTCAGTCACTCAGTCATGTCCGGCTCTTTGTGACCCCATGGAAGCAGCATACCAGGCTTCCCTGTCCATCACCAACTCCAAGAGCTTGCTTAAACTCATGTCCATTGAGTCAGTGATGCCATCCAACCATCTCATCCACTGTCATCCCCTTCTCTTCCTGCCTTCCAATCTTTCCCAACATCAGAGTCTTTTCCAATGAGTCACTTCTTCATATCAGGTGGTCAAAGTATTGGAGTTTCAGCTTCAGCATCAGTCCTTCCAATGAATATTCAGAACTGATTTCCTTTGGGATGGACTGGTTTGATCCCTTACTGTTTAAGCGACTCTCAAGAGTCTTTTCCAACACCACAGTTCAAAAGCATCAATTGTTCAGTGCTCAGCTTTGTTTATGGTCCAACTTTCATGTCCATACATGACTACTGGGAAAAACATAGCTTTGACTAGACGGACCTTTATTGGCTAAGTAACGCTCCTGGTTTTTAATATGTTGTCTAGGTTGGTCATAACTTTTTTTCCAAGGAGAAAATGTTCTTTTAATTTCATGGCTGCAGTCACCATATGCAGTGATTTTCAGTTCAGTTCAGTCCAGTCGCTCAGTCGTGTCCGACTATTTGCGGCCCCATGAACTGTACCATGCCAGGCCTCCCTGTCCAGCGCCAACTCCCGGAGTTCACTCAGACTCACATCCATCAAGTCCGTGATGCCATCCAGCCATCTCATCCTCGGTCGTCCCCTTCTCCTTCTGCCTCCAATCCCTCCCAGCATCAGAGTCTTTTCCAATGAGTCAACTCTTTGCATGAGGTGGCCAAAGTACTGGAGTTTCAGCTTTAGCATCATTCCTTCCAAAGAAATCCCAGGGCTGATCTCCTTCAGAATGGACTGGTTGGATCTCCTTGCAGTCCAGGGACTCTCAAGAGTCTTCTCCAACACCATAGTTCAAAAGCATCAATTCTTCAGCACTCAGCCTTCTTCACAGTTCAACTCTCACATTCATACACAACCACAGGAAAAACCATAGCCATTACTAGACGGACTTTAGTCGGCAAAGTAATGTCTCTGCTTTTGAATATGCTATCTAGGTTGGTCATAACTTTTCTTCCAAGGAGTAAGCGTCTTTTAATTTCATGGCTGCAGTCACCATCTGCAGTGATTTTGGAGCCCAGAAAAATAAAGCTTGACACTGTTTCCACTGTTTCCCCATCTATTTGCCATGAAGTGATGGGACTGGATGCCATGATCTTCATTTTCTGAATGTTGAGCTTTAAGCCAACTTTTTCACTCTCCTCTTTCACTTTCATCAAGAGGCTTTTTAGCTCCTCTTCACTTTCTGCCATAAAGGTGGTGTCTTCTGCATATCTGAGGTTATTGATATTTCTCCCTGCAATCTTGATTCCAGCTTGTGTTTCTTCCAGTCCAGCGTTTCTCATGAAGGTGAAGTCACTCAGTCGTGTCCGACTCTTTGCGACCCCGTGGACTGTAACCTACTAGGCTTCACCATCCATGGAATTCTCCAGGCAAGAATACTGGAGTGGATTGCTATTTCCTTCTCCAGGGGATCTTCCCAACCCAAGGATCAAACCCAGGTCTCCCACATTGGAGGCAGACGCTTTAACCTCTGAGCCACCAGGGAAGCCCTCTCATGATGTACTCTGCATATAAGTTAAATAAGCAAAGTGACAATATACAGCCTTGACGTACTCCTTTTCCTATTTGGAACCAGTCTGTTGTTCCATGTCCAGTTCTAACTGTTGCTTCCTGACTTGCATACAGATTTCTCAAGAGTCAGGTTAGGTGATCTGGTATTCCCATCTCTTTCAGAATTTTCCACAGTTTATTGTGATCCACATAGTCAAAGGCTTTGGCATAGTCAATAAAGCAGAAATAGATGTTTTTCTGGAACTCTCTTGCTTTTTCCATAACTTCGAGTAGATATCCATGCTTCTCTTCAGTGCTGTCTCTTAGTTAGAATTAAAAAACTGAGGTATTGTTCTCTCCAATCCCAAGTACAAAATGCCCCAATGAAGAGGTTTCTTGAGTTACCATTAGAGAATGATTCCAGTTCTTGGCAGCCTAATCCCACACTTCACTGTAGATCCCAACTTTTACAGCTGTTCAGATGAGCCATTGGTTAAATGGCTGAATAGAAGTAGTCAACCATACTTATTTGCCTTCTTTACAATGATTTTTTAGGATTGGTTCCACATACCTCCTTTCTCCGTCCTTCCCTCTCTTCTTTCCATGCATATTTTTTAGAGCCCATGTGTCTTAGGAATAAAGTTACTCTCTGTTAAGAATTTACAGTTTAGTGGAGTTGAGATAAAATAAACAAAAATTTCTAGTACATTATGTTAAGTGTTATGATACTATGAGAGAACATAAAGGAGAAACATCTATTTACAGGAATTAGAGGAGGCAGTTTAAAGATTTTTCCTGACACTAATACATAGACATTTGCATATACATGTGTCAGTATACATTAAAAAAAATTAGATTATTATCTTCTCATTAATAAGATAATAATGACTGTTGGCGGATATGCCTGTCTCCACCATAGGAAACACCACTGTCCTAATTAAGGGTTAATATATGCAAACTACATGAATTTTCTAGAAGAATGATGGCACATAATTTTGAGATATTAAGGCTTTTCTAATCTTTACTGTATTTTCAATAAATACCACAGTGAAACTTTTATTATATGCATGGTAGAGTGGAAAGCATGTCAGATTAGTTAAAAAAAAAAAAATAGGTGTTATATAATAGCTTCCCAAGGGGTCGTGAAGAGTCGCACACGACTGAGAGACTTCACTTTCACTTTTCACTTTCATGCATTGGAGAAGGAAGTGGCAACTCACTCCAGTGTTCTTGCCTGGAGAATCCCAGGGATGGGGGAGCCTGGTGGGCTGCCATCTATGGGGTCGTACAGAGTCGAACACGACTGAAGCGACTTAGCAGCAGCAGCAGCAGCAGCAGTTATCTATTTTACACGTGATAGTGAATATGCGTGTGTGTGTGTGTGTGTGTGTGTGTGTGTGTGAATGCTACTTTCTCAGTTTGTCCCACCCTCTCCGACCCCGGCTGTGTCCACAAGTTTGTCCTCTATGTCTGCATCTATGTTCCTTCCCTGTTGTACAGCAGAATTCAACACAACATTGTAAAGCAATTATCCTCCAATTAAAAAAAAAAGAAATCACCCTTATAAGCAACAAAAATCATGTCTTCCTTTATATATATATTTCCCCATAGTGCCTTTTATTAATAAACAAAAGTATTCTTTAAAGAAATAGGTGTTAGTACTAAGATGAGGTATTAACAGTGATTTCAACCAATTTAACTTAACTAAAGCAAAGTTTCTTATTGAAAATGTGAGGTTGAGAAAGATTTATCTTTTTTTCTAGATTTAAATATCTAACTTTTATTGAAAAAATCTAGTTTATATGGTTTATAGTAACACTTTTAAATTATCATAATCTGAAGACAATAGCTTTTAAGTTCCCACTCCTAGAAAGTACCAGTATTTATGTTTTCTTGCTCCCTATAAAATTTGACTTTGTCTTACTAGTAACACAGTCTCCATCAACTGGCCAAGACCCGTCAGACTGGTTCTATTTAGATCATCAGTGACTTCCCTCTTCTTAATCCAACCCTCAAAATTGCTGATAGAGTCTGGATACACACACTTGATTGCAGACCTTGGTCTCCACAGGAATCTTCCCTGCTGGTCAGCAATGTATCGGTGAGTTCTCTTTTCCTGTGTCTAAAGTTAACTTGTTTAATTTAAAATGGCATGAACCACATCAAGGAATGTGTAGCTCTCTAATTCATTATTTGCTTAATATGGAAAAATACTTTTGATATTTAAACTGAAATTTTGTCAAGAAATGGATTTCTCTTCTTTATATACTAGTGTTCCCTGTCCTCTTCTGTCTCATTTCAAAATGTTTTTCTATATACTTTCAAAACAGTTCAACAAGAGATAAAGATACATGGTGTTTGACAACTGTCTTTTTTTTTTTTTTGACAACTGTCTTTTAGTTTGTTTTGAGGAAAATAGAATGTGTTTTTACCTTGAGTTCTATTTGTCCCAAGTCATGTTATATATTATGGAGAAGGAAACAACAACCCACTCCAGTGTTCTTGCCTGAGAGATCCCATGGACAGAGGATCCTGGTGGGCTACAGTCCATGGGGTTGAACATGACAGAATGACTAAACAACAACAATGTTATATATTATAGTGCATTATACTATATTATATACTTAATTAAAATTATACATGAGAAAAAAACTGGAACCAACCTTAAAGATTAAACTTATGCTTCTTTCTATAAATAAATAGCATAAATTTTAAAAACTATATATGCTTTAAAAGAACAAGAAAAATCTAAGAAGACAATGGGATGAAATTATTATAGTTGGATTTTCAAAATAAATCCAATGATGTACCTAGACACAACTTCTCTAATAGAGAAATCATAATTATTTTGAGGCTGTTTTTTTAAAAGTTAGAAACTAAATAGTAACAAGTTTACAGTGTACTAGTTTGGACTCTGAAAATTTTATCCTCATATTAAAATTTTATTTTCTCTGATTAAAATATTGGCATGCTATTTTTTTTTAATTTCTGCTTTGAGAAGAAAATAATTTGAAAAGTATAAAACTCCTAATGGGATCTTAAAAATGAAGAACATGCAGGCTCTGTAATTGATGGAGAGTCCTACAAAGTTACGAGAATTTTAATACCCTCTATATTTGTTAATAAGTCAACTCAGAGCTAGAGACATCACAAATTTAATCAGACTTTTCAAGGCTTCCTGCCTTTTTAAGTACTTCTCTATAATCTATGATGATTTTGTATCTACAATTTGTCTGCCTTACTTTTTACAATATTACTATAGAAAATGGCTTTTATTTAAATATATAATCCTATCAAACTCAAGATTCTAAATTTGATTTCAGGCTACATTGATCTAAGTCTGGACTTTGTGTAGGGGAGTTATAATGTGGGGGTATTGGAATGAATTTTTCTGAGTATAATCTCTAATTTGAAGAAAAAATATTTTCAGTTCTGCTTCATCATAGATGAAAATATGCATCAACAGAAAACAAACAAAAACTTCCTGATCTAAAAATTGTATAGAAAGTGAAGCATAATTATGTTTGAGTCAGCCTAGGTGATGTTCAGAGAATGGGCAGAGTCAAAAGGGATTAAGCTTATTATGCACATTTGCTGGAATAAATGTACCAACTAGAATGCTTTGAAGAAAGAGGTATATTGAAATATATAGGGAACTTCACTTTTTAACAGTGATTGTTAGAAGTTTTTACTGAAATATAATGTATATATAGTAAAGTAAGCATTAAATATTTTTACATCTTAGTGAATTCTCATAAGCTGAATACATTTGTGTCAAAAGCACTCAGATCAAAAAATCAGCCCTCCTGAAGATTTTCCTTTCTTCATTTCCATTGACTATGCCCAAGGATTTCCATTCTCTATAGGCAATTTCTTTTTAAGGCCACTGGTTCACTGGGAAGGCAGATCAGAAACAGGTGGAAAAATTTAATTTAATCAAATGACATGCTTCTTTTTTTTTCCCTCTTTTTGTAACACCAAAAACATATTGTATCAGGGTGTAACCGATTAGCAATGTTGTGATCGTTTGAGGTGACCAGTGAAGGGACTTAGCCATAAATATACATGTATCCAATTTCCTCAAACTTGACTCTCATCCAGGGTGGCATATAACATTGAACTCTGCTACTTTTTCTTTAAACATATTTCTGATATGCTTCTTCACTACTTCTTCACTACTTCAGCTACATAGCTCCTTCATTACTTTACCTGTTCTAAATGAAAACCACTATTTGTCAACAAAGGTCCGTCTAGTCAAGGCTATGGTTTTTCCAGTAGTCATGTATAGATGTGTGAGTTGGACTATAAAGAAAGCTGAGTGCTGAAAAATTGATGCTTTTGAACTGTGGTGTTGGAGGAGACCCTCCAACCAGTCCATCCTAGAGGAGATCAGTCCTGGATGTTCACTGGTAGAACTGATGTTGAAGCTGAAACTCCAATACTTTGGCCACCTGATGCGAAGAGCTGACTCATTTGAAAACACCCTGATGTTGGGGAAGATTGAAGGCAGGAGAAGGGGATGACAGAGGATGAGATAGTTGGATGGCATCACTAACTCAATGGACATGAGTTTGGGTAAACTCCAGGAGCTGGTGATGGACAGGGAGGCCTGGCAGGCTGTGGTTCATGGGGTCGCAAAGAGTCGGACATGACTGAGCAACTGAACTGAAATTTAGAATTTAAAAGTTAGAAGAAATTCAGATCAGGTAAACATTATTCTTCAAATACTATTGTTTTCTCCAAATTCTGATTTTATAGTGTTCTTTGAACATGAAGAAATCAATACATTACTTTTATAAAAAAGAAATACAACAGAAGGTTAAAGAAAACTTCTTCAGGTTTAAGCTTACAGGGAAGAGATTTTGGAAAAGAAGAATATATTTATTAAATAATAATATAATATATAATAATATAATAATATTGATGGACATATCTGCCGACTGTATTCACCAGCAAGCACTGACAACCAGCAACCACTGATTGCAGACAGAATTTATAGACATTAATATTTCACATGTTTAGACAGATGAAGGTAAACTGAGTACTATTCCAATGAAACAAAATGGACAACTTTAATTTTTACTCAGTAGGATAAGCATTATCTCTCAACTTATAACTCATGGATCTCCTCCATTAAATTCACTGGGTACTTATTAAAAAACGTTCAGTTCCCATTCAAGAATTCCCATGAATCTCTGGTTGAGGTATGGGAATTGTATTTTTAAAAGTTACACAGAGTAATTCTGATTTACTGTAAAGAACTGATACAGTGTAAAACCATAAAAAGAAAGGAACTTTTAAGACAGAAAGAACTTATAGTAGAAATGAAATAGGTCAGCTATTAAAGAGGTGGCCCTTTGTTTTCTTTAAATCGGTATAATTATATCTTAATGGGAGGTGTTCTCTTCCAGGTCACCTTTTCCTCCAAGGGAGAAGGGTAGTCATTTACACAACATAGTGATGATTAAGGAAGAGAAGATAATTTCAGAATGTATGGGAAACTGAGGGTGGATACAGACATAATTTGGGTAGTTTGTGTCTGACAGAGAGAGTGGTCTTACTTGGGTTAAGAATGTGTTTGCTTACAGGGAAAAATCTCAATGTAAATTTAGTCTAACAACATCTTCCTTTCTGCCCTGAAATTAGTCAACAGAAAGTGATAATGAAGGGTGAGGTGTAGGTCCAGAGACACTTTATGATGGTGCTCCAAGTGTTTAATGCTCTGTTTACTTCTCTTTCAGCTGAGATCAGTCCTGGTCCATGTAACAACTTTTAATGAGTTCTCATTCTGTACTAAGTTATTTGTGGAAGAAACTGATTTGTTGAGCACCTATATTATGTACTACACCTTTTGTAAAATGCTATCTGATTTAATTTTGACAATCCTTTGAGAAGCTGTTATTATGATCTCTCCTTTAAAAGACGAAATAATTGCAGCTCGGGGTTAGTGAGTGTTGGATCGAGAAACTGACCTTGACCTTTCTGGCTCTGTGGTCTATTATTTTTACTATAATACTGTCTATTGTGTGTAGGAAGCTAAAGGAAGAGTCTTTGGAAAATTTGCTTCCTAACAGAGAAATGGAAAACACACACATATGCATATACACATAGAGAAAATGTGTATGCATGTGTAGGAATACCTGTTTATATAATGTATAGGCAAAGAAACAAGTCAATACTGGTTAATATTAAAGAATGGACATATATACCAAAGGAGGAAGGAAGGAGGGTGGTATAATTTTATGTTCATTGATTGATCTTTAGAAATGTTTTGAAGAATTCATAGACTGTCCTTACTTAATTTTCTTAAAATTGTCTCTGTATTTAAACAAGGTGATGTGAACTAACTTTACTGTACTATCTCAAAAGTGATCAGCATTCAATTATACAGTTGCTTTCTAAAAAAGATTGCAGCATTTGCTATAGTGTGAAAATCAAGTTTTCCTTAGTGCACTATTTCATGGAAGAAATTCATTAGTCTGTAATAACTGTAACTGTCTAGTGAACCTTTGTTATTATTCATTTTTGTCTGCTTTCCTCCAAAATATCCTTGTTTCAATATAATATGGGAATAAATAGAAACATTCAAAAAATAAAACATCACATCTTTCTTGCCAGCACTGAAATTTACATGTATGCCTGATGCTTTCATCCTTGAGGATCGGGACAGCAGGCGGTTGTAGATAGAGCAGGTCTTCTAAGACTGTTAGTGCTGAAATGGGCGTTCTGTCTGCATTTCATGGCTTTCTCAGGATTAGAGTATAGACCGAGGTTAGGGCTTCCCTGGTGGCTCAGATGGTAAAGAATCAGCCTGCAATATGGGATACTCAGGTTCAGTCCCTGGGTTGGGAAGATCTCCTGGACAAGAGAATGGCAACCTACTCTGGTATTCTTGCCTAGAGATTCTCACGGACAGATGAGTAAAGCAGGCTACAGTCCATGGGATTGCACAGAGTTGGACATGACTGAGTGACTAACACACACACACACATACAGAGACCTGGGTTAATTACCAGTTCTGCCATTTATCACCTCTGGGCAAATATAGTTACTTGACTAAGCCTCAGTTTCCTCATCTAGAAAATAGGTATAATAATATAACCATTATTTTTTTATAAAGATTAAATGCACATGATATTTTAGAACAGTAGGTAACACACAGCATATGTGAAACAAATGATGGCAATTATTACTTTGTTCTGCACTGACTTATATCTCAACTTTAAAGAGTGCTAAATCCTATATCTGCTTCTGCAGCTTCAAAAAGATATCATCTGACATGTTCAGATGAAAGGTTGCAAGATACAGTTTAATGGTGACTCTATGATACTTTGGAATCCAAAATATCTGATTGGAAACTCTAGTCTATCTGATTGCAAACATAGGTTCTTAATCACAGTGCTATACCATCCCCACAATGCCTCCTCTATCTACCTCAGTAGTGCTACTGCTATGCTGATTTAACTGTCTTAACTGTCAAAAGATATAAAAGTTATATTTTCAAGGAACAATGTTATCATTCAATGGATAGTCTTCTAAGTAGACCTCTGAGGCTAATGGACAGAAAGCCTTTCTGTGTTCTATAAATTAAGGGATACCACAGTCAAAGATTAGGTAATTCACATGTGATCACATGAATGACTGAGTGAGTCAATACTAAAGATGGAATCTGCCCTCCCAGTTCACCTGTGTACTGAGTCCAGTGTTACCAAGTAGAAGAGTTAAACTAACACAGGTGTCTACCTGACCCAGGAGATATTATTGTTGCTGTTGTTATTATTGCCATTTGAATTTGCTTAGAAATATATGGACTTTAAAAAATTGATTATTGCACATTAAAAACTTATCAGGTCATAGTAAAATTCAGAAGATATATATATGTATATACACTAGGATATATATGTACATACATATATATGGATATATTATATATGCACATATATTCTTTACACAAAACTTCAACATATATTCTTGACACCTATCAACAACTGTGAGGCAGACAATTTTAATAAGATCATGATTTTACAGATAGGAAAACCAAAGATTAGGAAGACTGAGATTTCCAAATCTCTAAGTGATTGGTAGAACTGGAGTTTGAACATAGACCTCTAACTCTGGGCTTGAACTCTCTAATACTCCCTGCTGCCACTACCACATCATGATCCCTAGAATCTCAAGTGCTTTCTTGGTTGTACTATGTGCTCAGTTGCTCATGGACTGTAGCCCGCCAGGCTCCTCTATCCATGGGATTCTCCAGGCAAGAATACTGGAGTGGGTTGCCATGCCCTCCTCCAAGGGATCATCCCAACCCAGGGATCAAACCCAACCCAGGGATCAAGCCTGCACTGCGGGTGGATTCTCTACTATCTGAGCTACCAGGGAAGCCCACTCTCTTGGTTAAGCAGAGGTAACTTTCCTTGCTCTTTAAATAATTAGCTTAAACTTAGTGTCTCCACTTCCCTAGTCCAGAAAATAGCAAAGATAATAAATGATATATATAAAATATTTCAAAGCAATCTTTCAAACCTTAAAATACATTCAAGTCATAATTAAGCACTTGGATATATATTACTGGATTCAACAGCAAAGCTAGATTTGGGCTTCTTAAGCAGAGTTCTAAAGCTTTGCACTAAACTGTAAACTTCATGACTGATCATCAGCTTGTTTTACAGATTTTTAGAGCTAGACAGCTCCAAAGATGAGTACTTTTACACATTTTCTTTACCAGTTGAATCCTTCTTACACACAGGTCAATTCAGTTCAGTTGCTCAGTCATGTCCACCTCTTTGCAACCCCATGGGCTGCAGCACGCCAGGCTTCCTTGTCCATCACCAACTCCCAGAGCTTGCTCAAATAATGTCTATCGAGTTTGTGATGCTGTCCAATCATCTCATCCTGTGTCATCCCCTTCTCCTCCTGCCTTCAGTCTTTTCCAGCATCAGGGTCTTTTCCAGTTTGTCAGTTTTTCACATCAAGTGGCCAAAGTATTGGAGTTTCAGCTTCAGCATCAGTCCTTCCAATGAATATTCAGGACTGATTTCCTTTAGGATGGACTGGTTGGATCTCCTTGCAATCCAAGGGACTTTCAAGGGTCTTCTCCAACACCACAGTTCAAAAGCATCAATTCTTCGGTGCTGAGCTTTCTTTATAGTCCAACTCTCACATCCATACATGACTGCTGGAAAAACCATAGCTTTGACTAGATGGACCTTTGTTGGCAAAGTAATTTCTCTGCTTTTTAATATGCTGTCTAGGTTTGTCATAGTTTTTCCTCCAAGGAGCAAGCGCTTTTTAATTTCATGGCTGCAGTCACTGTCTGCGGTGATTTTGGAGCCCAGGAACGTAAAGTCTCTCACTGTTTCCATTGTTTCCCCATCTGTTTACACACAAGATTCATGCAAACCCGCTGTATGGAGCAGTGTTGCTATGGGTGGAGTGGGACTGAGACTTAGAGGCCTTACTTGCTCTAGCATTTCCTTATCCCCTCAAGCACATGAGGGAATTGAGGGATTTTTCAGTCTGCTTTGAAAGCAACTTAATTCTTCATTATGAAGTAGGAATAATGACAAAGCCAACATTTGTTGACCATGTACTGTTTACCTGTCAGGATGCCACTTGCTCTATATGAGTATTTCATTAACGCTTAAAAGAACCATACAGTTAGGATCTATCATTATCTCTATAGGAGGGGAAATGTAGACCTAGAGTGGGTTAACTTGCTTGCAGCAAGTGAGAAGTAGAATTGAGCCTAAACCCAAGCTGTTTGACCCCAAAGCCCAGACATATATCCATATATCCATAAACAAGAAAATAGAAGTTATTTGCATAAAGTCATAGAACTTATTACAATGAATCCTAAGTGGAATCTTGATTTCCCTTTTTTATTAGCATCAGACTTATTACTCATATCTCAAAATTGTGTGGCCAGGGAATACTAAGTAAAATACTTTGTGTATCTCTCATATATAAAACTTCAAGGTAATTAGTAAATGTATTTCTTAAATGTCCTCTTTTCACAAAGATAATTACATTAAAAATCACAATTTACCTTGGTTGCAACTAATCTGTTTTGCATAATGGATTAGTTCCAGTTCAGCTATGACTGATAGGAAACTTAAAGTGTCTTATACAAAATGTCATTTTACTTCAGTTTAATGTAAGGCAATCTGGAGTTAGAAAGTAATGGCTGATAGGGAGATTCACCAAGTATTTAGGAATCCAGGCTTCCATTGCTGTGCTGTCCCATGAGAATGAATATACAGCCTCCCAATTATGGTTCAGTGTGATTGCCTGAACTCCAACTAGCACATTAGGATTCTACCCACTGGGATAGAGACTCCATTGGTCAGAACTTAAATCCATATGGAGATTTATGAATAAGGGACACTCTTCTATTTTCCAGGGGGCCATATGTCCAACCAGAAGTCAAAGATTCTACAACTAAGGAAAATATTTGGGATAGGCACCTATGAGTCTCTAGCACAGACATGCTAAATTTGAATGATGAGAGATATGTCCTGTTGTGAACAGTAGGCAGATAGATATATGGGTATGAAGTTTAGACAAGTGATCTGCATTTATAGATTTGGTAGCCATTAGCATTTAGATGTGAATTAAAGCCACAGACATTGGTGACTGAAAATATTTAGTTCTTTTAGATAAGATAATACTTTGCCTATACTTTTATAGTGTTAATTTGGACTATTAATTCTATCATGTTAATATGAATCTGAGCATATTTCACTGCTACTATATAATGACAATACACTAAATTATAACTAAGTTAAGGAGAGTATATAATCCAGTGATTAATTTTACAAATTCCTGTTCCATCCAAAAGTTAAAACTCAATAAATCCATTATATTATAGGTCATCAATTGGTACAGGAAATTCACTAACCAAAAATCCCACTTTTGTAATAATATAAACATTAACAGAGTCCATACATTTTCCAATTCTTCCTCAATGTTAAATTAATTCATATGGATTTTATTATGTGCATAAACTAGCTTTTCTAAGGGATTATTTGTATATGGCATACAGTGCTTGCCAGGGAAACAACCATGAGCAGGACACCACAGAGTCTTAATACATATTCCAACTGGCACATTCTAATTTTAAGGCCCATCAGTGATTTGTACAAAATGCAATTTTACAAGTTTGGGAGTTTTAAAACTGGCTTAGGATTTAAGTAGTCAAGAAACTTTATGACTTTTTCATATAAAGCTCGGTTATTTCAAATGACTTGCAGACCTGTAATTTGACCATGCCAAATAATCTGGCATCATCCATCAGAAAAATGATATGTATGAAAAATTATGCTAAAGTTGACTGCTTAGAAAATTGTGAATTTTAATTGTAATAATGTTGAACATTTCTTAGATTATTTGAGGCATGGAACACTAGCTTTGGTGGAAACTAAAGCATATGTAGATCAATTAAAATTCCAAATGTTTCCTACAAATGAAGAAAATAAGAGCATATTCAACATCATTTAAATTGGGAATTATGGGTTGCTGGAACTTCTGGGATGTTGAATTTTCTCTCAGATTTCTCATCTGAAAAAACTTACATGAAAGGACTTAGTTCTTAAATAAAAGGTCTAATACAGAGAAACAGGTTACCGGTCTTTCAGTTCAGAGTTATTTCTGCTACATTGTGTGAACTGTAATAAGAGGCATCTAGACAAAGTCATGGGAAAGATTTGGTAAGAGGACATCTAATGCTACAAAAAAATTCTGAAAGTCAGTGCTGTATATTAACAGCTTCAAAAATGTCTCTGGCTCAGTTTTCTCAATCATTTTTTCTTCTGATACTCTTGCCAAAATTACTCATGCACTCCCTGTTGGTGCTTATTTTTCTTCCACATTTTCAAATGCATACAGTTCCCTATGGCTAACTGCAATGATGTCTCATCAATATTTCTGTGTGAAACTGCTGCCTTTAAAATTGCCTACTCGGGTCATTTTGACTTACTATGTTGACCTGGAAAGAGTTTGAGGAAAATAAAGCAAATATGTTACTGTAATTAAGGACTAAAATAGCTCACTTCATAAGTATATAGACCCATATCTAGTTACTTAATACGATCTTTAAATTTTTGTATCCCATCTATCTGTGACTATAAATTTCTAGAGGTCAGGCAGAGTGCCAGCCTAAGTCTCAGTTTGTAGTTTCCTGTGCTATACCGTATCTGGCTGGGGACTTAATAAAGAGCAGGTTGATAACACAGTTGAGATCAGAGACATTCCTTACTGTCATTAACGCTTGTATAATGACATGTGTCCAAAAAGTCTGATGATACCATATGTGTAATCACAAATTCCTTTTAATCTAGGCAGGATGAAAAATATTATCACTTGAGTTTTATGGTCAGTTAAATATAAGAATCATTAAGCTATGGGTTTTGTCTAAGTTATCAGTTAGTGGTAGGGTTTTCTGTCTTTTCCAACATTTACCAAAAACTTACTATTGTATTAAGTAATACAATGCTTATTAAAAATTTACTACTGCACTCAGTAATACTGTATTCTTATGTCTATGACTTTAATAACTTTTAGCTTCTTTATAATGTGAAAATGCCACACAGAGGCATTTCAATAATTAGTGAAGTGTTGTTAGATAAAAATTATCTTAGAGCTTGATATAAATAATTTCACACTGCCCCCCCCGACATAAAATTTTTTTCACTAAATAATAATTGATGCTATTTTGCAGTATTGAGGAACATATTAAGATTATTATAAAACTAATTTTTGTTTCTATGCTAAGAATATTATGGAGAATATTGTTCATGACATTACAGAGTATTCTTTCTAAAAGAATCTAAAAAATTTCACTGCAGTCAAATAATTGTTCAGGTTTTATCTTATGGGTACCGTGAAGAATGTACATGAACAGGGTTTATTTGTTTTCCTTGTTTTGTTTTTGAGTTGGCTCCTAGAAAGCTTCGAATTTTGTGGTCTGACTTAAGGAAGTATCCAGATGGGGAATTATGATAAGTAGTTTTAGTACTAGTCTCATTTTGTGTTTTCACTTATGTTTTACTTTCTTCCTGCATCTCTAAACAAAACCATATATAAATGTAATTTAACACTATATATACTTTAATAATTATATAAATGTAACTATATATCTACTGGAGTGGGTAGCCATTCCCTTCTCCAGAGGATCTTCCCAACCTGGGGATTGAGCCCAGGTCTCCTGCACTGCAGGCAGATATTTACCATGTGAGTCACCAGAGAAACCTGTATATCTTTATGGGGGTACCTTAAATCAATCTAGAACAAGATAGAATATAAATAAAAACATTTATAATAAAAGCAATGAGCTTCCCACCATTTATCTTGGTGCTATAAAAAGAAAATGGAAACAACTGTCTAGAAATTAGATTACTACTTTGTTATGATTGTAACTTCTCTTTGAGAACTATTCATAGTTATTATTGTAGGGAATACACACATAATTCAGTCCAAGGGTCTGGCTGATGCTATCAGATAATTTATCTGTATATTCGTATAACAGTGGGCACAACACAAACATGTTATTTGTAACTTTAATGCATTTGTATTTCTTAAAACAAAACAAAACATGGCAATGAAAACATATGATACATGAACATATATTCAAAATTTTAGTTCCACCTTGGATATTTTAATAGTGTTGTTCTAGTTTATAGTAAGACTCTAATCTCATAAGATTGAAGATCTCACCAGTACTTGTGGATACAAGTTTTCCACAAAGGACAAAGTATCTGAAATGTTTGTGTGGATGAAATAAGCAAGCACACTCTATGATGTAGAGAAATGAGCTACATATAAAATAAAACCTGAATCAATATTTATCAATTGATATTTTAAAACTGAAACACTGACTTAGGGAACTGGTAATGTCATAAGTTGCATGCTCAGTTGTGTTCGATTCTTTGTGACCCCATGGACTGTAGCCTGCCAGGCTCCTTTGTCCATGGGATCTTCCAGGCAAGAATATTGGAGTGGATTGCTGTTTCCTCCTCCAGGGGATCGTCCCAACAAAGGGAACGAACCCATGTCTCCTGCATTGGCAGGAGGATTCTTCACCACTGAGCCAGAGAGGCAGCTATGGGGTCACAAAGAGCCAGACACCACTTAGGGACTGAACATGAGCATGAGAACGTCATAAGGGAGTATGCTGTTACTTCGTCATGGTATCTTTCCTTATGCTTTTGTTTGGATTTCGTAATTATGTACAGACATCTAATGATCCCAAATAACATATGTCTCCTAAAATTAATGTCCCCTTATTTTAATTTATCACTTTTCTGTGCTACAATAATACTTAACAGTAGATAAATAAAATCACAGTAGGAAAATTATATATTTTAAACAGCTAAATTAAACATATTAACCAAAAGTTTAATTATTACATTAAAGTGTTTTATGAAAATCATGCTTTACTTAAATAGTAAATAGTCTTCATAATGACTGACTTACTTTTCCTATGTGTAATATTCCAGTTTTGTGTGTAAGACTGAGCCAGACCAGAAGTGCTATGAAAGACTGGAGGTTGAAACCCACACTATGGTACTGACAAATGATCAGTTCAATTTGGAGTAATCAACTTCTATTCAGTTCCCTCTGTGAATGTATCTTGAGCAGCAGAGTGGTCAGAAAATAGAGATAAATAAGGCTCAGACATTATCCTCCAGGGAACTCGAAATGTATATTCTGATGTTGACACTTGAAAGTGAAAGTGAAGTAGCTCAGTCATGTCCAACTCTTTGCAACACCATGGACTGTAGCCTATGAGGCTCCTCCGTCCATGGGATTCTCCAGGCAAGAGTACTGGAGTGGGTTGCCATAGGGGTGAATGAAACTTACTGAAGTGGAGGGGACTTTTCTGAACTGAATCTTATGTATACAGAGGCATCTATGATGAAAGCAAAATACAGACTCTAAGTTACTCTGTATAGGAGGCAGCAGGAGCAAAGACAAACAGCCAGCAAGCTCATGGGGAAGAATGAGAATGCCAGGCCACTGAGGCCAACTTGGATTTCAAGTGGTTTCAGTCATTGGCTCTATCATTTCCAGAAGAACAGTTTATGCCATAGACAATGATTTAGAGATTAGGGAAATAAGCTGTAGGATGAGTTTTAGTGAGACTTGTTAGAACAAGGTCAGTGGTAATGGGATTAGAGACATGTTACATTAGAGTTGCCATGTAGTTGAGACTAAAAAATGCAATTATTATAAGTTCTCAAAACAATTAACATTGACTTATAGGACAGTGCTTACAACAGCCATCAATAAACTGTGGCCCAAGAGCCAAACCTGTCCCACCATCTATTTTTTGTACAGTGCTTGAGCTAAGAATTATAGCTTTTAAATGGTTGAAATGAATTTAAGAAATTTATAAGTAAAAATTATACAAAATTCAAATTTCACTGTGCAGAAATAAAGTTTTATGGAATACAGCCATGTTCATTTTTGTATATATTAGCTATACCTGCTTTTAAACTACAATGGCATAGCTGACTAGTTGCAATAGAAAATGAGAAATCTGCTACAGTTACTATGGGACCTTCACAGAAATCTGTTAAAGTTACTATGAAAGTGAAAGTTCCTCAGTCCTGTCAACTCTTTGTGACCCCATGGACTATACAGTCCATGGAATTCTGCAGGTCAGAATACTGGAGTGGGTAGCTTTTCCCTTCTCCAGGGGATCTTCCCAACCCAGGAATCGAACCCAAGTCTCCTGCATTGCAGGAGGATTCTTTACCAGCTGAACCACAAGGGAAGCCTACAGTTACTATGAGCCCTTCACTGAAAACTTTGCTGATCTGTGGCGTAAGTAGTTAATAAGGTATTGAGATCACCAGCTTTATAGACATTGTGCACATGTTCATTCAAAACAGCTCAATTGGCCTGAGCAGATGAAACATTCCAGCTAAGAATATTAGCACTGCTTACCCTTACAGAAGGGGCTTCCCTCATAGCTCAGTTGGTAAAGAATCTGCCTGCAATGCAGAAGATCCAGGTTCGATTCCTGGGTCAGGAAGATCCCCTGGAGAAGGAAACGGCAACACAGTTGCCTGGAAAATCCCATGGACAGAGGAGCCTGGCAGGCTACAGTCCATGGGGCTGCAAGAGTCGGACACAACTTAGCAACTAAACCACCACCACCCTTACAGAGACTGGAGAGCGAGTTCAATATCCATTATAATCAGTCCATGGTGGTAGTTTTACATTGGCATTTGTTTTGGTAAACTTTCCTCTGAGGCACTGTGAGCCTTGTTGTATGGTTCTCCAATGCTTGCCATGAGGTTTATTTGTGATAGTATAAATACCTTTTCCCCCTAACATTTTTGTTAATGCTCCTGCTTTTCTTTTTATATTATTCTAGAAAATGACACATTAAGAAGTGATCATGATAATGCAATTCTGGACTTGCCTTCTGGCAATTTGGGGCTTATAAAAATATGCTGTTCTGTGCTAAATCTCTTCAGTCGTGTCCAACTCTGTGTGACCCTATGGACTGTAGGCCACCAGGTTCCTCTGTCCTTGGGATTCTCCAAGAACACTGGAGTGGGTTGTCATTTCCTCCTCCAGTGTCTCTTCCTGACCAAGGGATTGAGCCAGAATCTCCTAAGTCTCCTGCATTGGCAGGCGGGTTTTTTACCACTATATATAACCACTGTACAATTTTTTGCCACATATATAACCATATTTTAACTGCTATATTCACCTGTTACATTTCACTGTCTAGTTAAATATGTCCTCAGTTGAAAAGAAAAATCTTGGAAAGAAAGAAATTTGATACCACTGAAGCTATTAGAATTTATCTAGTCTATCTGAAGGTAGTTATACATGAGGAGGTTCAGATAATTTTCAACAGACCTCAGTCATAATTTGACAAGGGTTTATGTGCAGGAAGGGGTTAGTTACATAAGTGTCTGTTGATATGTAAAATAGATTTATTCCTCTATTTTTTTTTCTAGCACATTTCCACTACATCTAATTTGGAGCAATTCAACACTGAATCACTTGCAGAGAGAGCAAACCAAAAAGTAATTAAGAAACAGGGTTAATCAGTTTGAAAAACAGTGCCATACAAGGAAGGGATGTTTCCAATGACAAAATCTCAGTAATATGGCCATTGCCATTATTATTAATAATTAACATAATGATAATAGTAATTCTTACTATTTGTACAATGATTTTCTACTTGGCAGCTCAGAGTAATAAAATATTTTATCATTTCTTTCTCTAAGAGCTTATCAAATTAGGAAGGGACTATAGTTCTTATCCTTGTCTTTCATATGTAGAAAAGAAGGGAGAGAATTGAATCTTCTGGTATCACACTGTACAATAAATAAGCTGGTGGTCAGAATCAAAACATACTTTCTTAATTGTTTATTCAGAGTGTTTTTAATGGATTCTTTTGGTTTATTCTATGTTATCTCTATTATTTCCCTCAAAGCCACTGAAGAGAGAGGATCTTTAAAATAGTTTTGAGAGGTGAGAGAGAGGAACAGAAGACACAGTAATATCTCAGACAAGTTAGTGATAGGAACTCCATGAAAAGACATGCATATTAATGCATATATGTGGAATCTAGAAAAAGGGTACAGCTGGATCTATTTGCATGGCATAAATAGAGACGCGGGTGTAGAGAATGGACATGTAGAAACGGGTGGGGAAGGAAAGGGTAGGACAAATGGAAAGAGTAGCATTGATATATATACAGTATCACGTGTAAAATAGTTAGCTAATGGGAAGCTGCTGTATAGCACAGGAAGCTCAGTTCAGTGCCTTGTGATGACCCAGAGAGGACTGGGTGGGGAGGATGGGAGGGAAGTTCAAGAGGGAGGGGACACATGTATACATATAGCTGATTCACTTTGCTGTACAGCAGAAACTAACACAACATTATAAAGCAACTACACTCTCATCAGTTTTTTTAAAGACATGTATAACTGTCCTCCTTAGTTTCTCTCTCATTTAATTTAAAAGCCATGATATTTCCTTTTAAAAGAATCCATCATAAAAAATACATAAGTTAAAAGTTGCCCACTTACTTTTGTTAATTCACTTCTTACTATTAAAAATTTTTGTGTTTTTCTAATATACTTCTCTATGCACACACACGTGTACTTTTATTATTAACATTTACAAAAGCCAAACATAGGATGCATATTATTCTGCAACAGTTTTTCATTAAAATAGTTCATTGGTCTTTTGTATGCTGATACAGGTAAATACTACCTCATAAATTTAGTGGCTGCATTTTAAAATTCTCTATCTCAATGAAAAGTTATTGTAGAATAAATATAACTTCTGTCTTATATTTCAGAACTTTACACGTTCATTTGATGATTGTACCAATTGTTTCTTACAGTTGCAAATTATATTCATCTGGCATGTGTTGAAATTAGTTTTCGAATCCCTTCCCTCCACATATTCCCTCTAACATTTTGCTTATGTCTGCTGTACACATCTCCTTTCTTCTGCAACAAGTGAATAGCGAGCATTCAGGGATGGAGGGACAGGAATCAATTTATAAGCTTCTTAAGCACGTCTTCACATAAGACATATGCACAAGTGGAGAAGTGTTTTTATTTTTCAGCAATCGTCATTCTAGGAACAGGTGTTTGGAATCCCACTTAAATGAGAACTGGAGATGGAAGAGATTGGGGAGAGGAAGATAAAGTTTCCTTGGCTACAGCCCCATGGGGAAATCACAGAACCAAGGGAGGAGACCAAGTAGGTCCCTGGAGCCTTCACTGCATCCCAGTGCCTTCAGCAGGGCAGAGGTCTGTAGTGATGTCACTGCTGGCTTCTGTGACAGTGTTCCCACTGAGCAGGACATTGAGACAGAGTCAAGATGGGATGAAGGTGTGCCGGTGACCAAAATGATTATACCACTTCCTAGTCCTGTATCAAGCTTTCCTGGTGGCCCAGTGGTAAAGAATCCACCTGCTAATGCGGAGATATGGGTTTAATCCCTGGATCCAGAAGACCCCCTGGAGGAGGGCATGGCAACCCATTCCAGTATTCTTGCCTGGGAAATCCCAGAGACAGAGGAGCCTGGCGGGCTACAGTCCGTGGGGTCACGAAAGAGTTGGACATGACTTAGTGACTAAACAACAAGTCCTGAATCACCAGGAAATGGAGTTCCCTTGATTTCTGTAAGCCACGATTATTTACTGTAAAATTCTTCGCAATTTTCAAGAAGCTTTCACATTCATGGTCTCATTCAGGGTCCTACAGTCAACCATGTGCTTCAGATGGTGGGTGGCCTGTCACTTATTGCCAGATGGAGGAACTTAGTTCAGAGTCTAAATAACTTGTCCAAGCTGGTAAGGAAAGGGTTGGACTTGGAATTCTCTTTATTCTGAATCCACCTTCCAGGATAACCCGCTCCTTTCCACCAGTTCTCATGTACCAGGCTTCTGTGGAGACAAGAACACATGCCTTGTTTCTTCAAGCATGATAAACACCCCAAGAAATAAAAAATAACAGCATCATGATTCAACAACTTGACCCACTCTGACTTTTCATTTTCTCTAACTTTTGAGTTTGTTTAGAAGCTATTGTAACACAAGGAAATGGTAACTTTACTAATCAAACAAAAAGCAGGTTGATCAGCATTTTTCAGTAACATATTTTTGAAAGCAGAACAAATGGGAGAGGTTGAGGAAGTTGCATGCAGAGGGGATTTCCTGCAGCATTGCCGAAGTTTAGAGGTAAACATCAGTTCAAACACTCTGGCTCTGTGGAAAAGAACTCTGGTTCTTTTCTAGAGTTATGTGTATCCTTGAAGTTTGTTTCAGAAAAATATTACGAGAACAGAATTAGGAGCTTTGCCTGGAACCTGATATGGTTCAAGCTATAACATATATCATGTTCATGCTAAGTGACTTCAGTTCTGTTTGACTCTATGGGATCTTCCTGGTCCAGAGATCGAGTGTCTCCTATATTGGCAAGGAGGTTCTTTACCACTAGTGCCACCTGTGAAACCACAAACTCATAACAAAGTTTAGGATTTAGGGAGTTCCCTGGTGGTCTGTGTGTTTAGTCACTCAGTTGAATTCAACTCTTTGCAGCCCTTTGGCCTGTAGCCCACCAGGCTCCTCTGTCCATGGGAGGAATTCTTTTCCAGGCAAGAATACTGGAGTGGGTTTCCATTCCTTCTCCAGGAGCTCTTCCAGACCTAGGGGTTGAACCTGCATCTCCTGTATCTTTTGCACTGCCGGCAGATTTTTTACTCACTGAGCCATCAGGGTAGCCCTAACATGTATCATAGGCCATTTAATATTCTATGATGGAAATAGGCTTTAAACATTTTCATAGCTTGTACAGTGCCTGAAAGTATCTTGCATGTGACCAGCTCAGTAAATCATAGTGAACTCTTACATTGCTCTTGCTATATGCTAGGCACTGTTGTAGGCACTTTACCTACAGTAATTCATTTAATCCTTAATGATAATCCTCTGAGACTGGTGCTATCATTATCATCTTCATTTTTGAGCAAGGAAACTGAGGCACAGAGAGATCAAATTACCTGACTAAGGTCAGGCAACCAGAGCCAGGAATGGCTTCAGCAGCCTGGGATTGTGGTGTGTTTTAAACCAAAACAGTACTCTTCCTTTTGAGTGTCTTGAATTAATTCTCCAGGAATATCTGTTTCACCTAAGGAGTGAGTGTGGTGTACATTATAATACAATCCATCCGTTTGCTTTCTTTCTCAGGTCATCTGTGGTGAGGGCCAGGAAGAGGGCTTGTCTGGAGCCCTGGGTTATTGGCCTCATCAGCTTTATTTCCTTAATTGTCCTGGCAGTGTGCATTGGACTCATCGTTCATTATGCAAGATACAGTAAGTATGGGTTGTCCTGGCATCATGTGATTTACCTCAAATATTTCCTGATCTACATTTCTGTTTTGATTTGTCTCAGGCTTATTCATTCATTACCATAATTTGTTCGCGTGGATAGTTCAAAAGGATCTTTACCTCCTTTGTTACTCATTTAATCTGCACAAGCCAAGGAAGATTCTTCTATCTTTGATGTAGCAATGCTTCCTGCTGGGAATATCATGCTAGTTTTCATATTCATTGACAAGCAATAATCAAGTCTTAATTATGGGAAAACCATAGGAAAGGTGGAGTCCAATGTTTGGAAAGGTTTGAGGTCACAGGATTTTAAATCATTTTGATTTAAAATAACACCAATTCATTGAAATCCTGACAGTTCAATAAACTATACAATCAGAGATTATAAACTAGTAGGCTCTATTCTGTACTAGTAAATTGGAAAAATGCTTATAGCAGTATATGTTGAATAAATGTCTATTGTCATTATTTTAAAATCATCTTGGGATATATTGCAAGTGATTAAAGAAGACAGGATATGCTGAGAATATTAATTATAAAGAGGTTCATTCTGTGGTAATCAGGTACCTCCCTGCTAGATGAACCATGAACACTGCTCTGTTATTAGAAAAATCCCCAGGGTACTTAAGAACTGTTTTTCCAGGGCATAACAATCCTTCTGAAGTTTCCTTCTTACTCTGTCTCAGGTTTTAATTAGTTGACTCCATTTTGACCTATTGGTTTAATATCTCCCTTAGTAACTAGATAATATGTTGATATTTAAGATCTTGTAACCAAAAAATCTAATCACATGATTCTAATTTAATTGGGGATTTGCAGAAGTTGCTTTCCTGTGAAGAAAGATGGTGATCTGTAAACTGGTTATCTTCTGCTAACAGACACAAATCCAATCTTCATTTCCTAAACAAGGTGGATTATTTCCGGGAAATTTAAAGAAAAAGTGTTTAAAGATTTTTTGAAGAGGGGATAGAATTTGCCTACATGCAGGACTTTGAATTTGTAGTACCTGCATTTCGATAATTTCTCTGAAACATGTTTTTAATATAAAAAGAATAGCTAAAATAATTTTATAATTCTATAGCTCTGTTCTGAATATACTAAATCTCATTATGCTGCAAACATCATTATTCAGCTCCATGGATGTCTAAGACTATGTTTTATGCACTTTTGTATTTCTAGAACTTAGCAAGTTCCTGGCACATGTTAGATAATTAATGTTTATTGAATGCTGAATGATGAAAATAAGTGAATCATACCTATGATATTTCTTGGAGCATATTAAGGCTTGTCTGACTTTACAAGGAATTCCTTGTAATGTTAGGGATCTCACTACTTCAGTGAGAGAAAATTTTCTTTAGTCCTTCTTTGCCTCTTTCCAAGTCATGTATTATAAAGCTTACAAATTTTACTCATATACATACAATAAAAACCTGGTAATATTTCTTTAGTACCCTGTTCCTATATATCCTATTGTTGGGATGATCATCTGAGTAATATGGAGCACACAGCTTCCACTGCCTACACAGTACACCTGCATAAATAGTGACTGTTATGATATGTGTTGCTGTCATACTTGTCCCCTATCGTCTGTTTACAGATGTAACATAAGAACAGAGTAGATAAAGCACATGAGCATTTAGGAGCTGGCATGCCTAAAGAACCAACGTGAGCCAAACAAATCTATTGTAGAAACAGAAAGATAAAGATGGAGATGATCAGGCTTGGAAAAACATCATTTTGGCATAAAACCCAGGCAGCATAGAACTGTGTGTACAGTTCGTGTCTGGTGGCCTTTGGGACTATGTTTCTGTCTCTTCAGTAGCTTGAACAACAGCAGTATGTCTCCTGTGAACATCACTGTGGGTTATAGAATCACCTACAATGAATAATTTCCTGTTAGAATATTATTAGCCAACTCCTGTTCATTTTTCTTACTTTTCTGTTAACACTCTCCGGTATTTTTCATCAACGATACATGCCATATAATTCCATCAACTGGAAATGTGTTTTGACACCTAGCAACCTATTTGACTCTATCAGGCAGATTAAAATATTGATTATAGTAATTTGTTAATTGAGTTGTATCATATAAAATTGCTGATATTTGACCATTTTTAACCTATATAAATGGCTATTTCAAATAATTCAATCTAATAATTAAAAAAAACCAAGTCTAAGGATATAGAAGAATATGTTCACCTCTTTTTTAGAACCTTACTATTCAATGTATGATTTGGTGCCAGCAGCAGCAGCAGAACCTAGGGGCTTGTTAGAAATGCAGAGTCTTGGGCCCAGCTTTAGACTGAAGATAAACTATTGGTCACTATTTCAATATATTATAAATCATACTTGAAATTGTGTATATTGTGATCTGTTTGCATTTCAGGTCACACAGGCCATTCAGGGCCAGGAAAGGAGGAAGGAAATTCATCCCTAGACCCTCACTTAGGTAGCAAATGCTCAGGAGAGCTTGACCATTCAGCACCATCCATCTCCTTTACAAATCACTACTCTTTCCCCAGGTCTTGTCCAGGTCTGACCAGTGGCTTCCCTTTCTACCCCAACAAATCCTCAGGATGACCAGAATGATCTGGTAGAGTCTTTTTTTTTTTTAATAGCTCTCATGCATAACTAGAGATTTCTCCTATAGCTTCAGTGAGTGAGTTTGGTTTTCTCCATTTGAAGAAGCAGTGTATCATGAAAATGTGTGCTTTGGGAGTTAGATGTTAGGTTGAAATCCAATTTAATCTTTTCTGGCCATCTCATGTTGGGGTTGGACGAATGCATTTACATTTCTGAGACTACAGTCCTTACTGTTAGATGTGGATAACATTGCTTTCTTATGAGTGTTATTTTAAACTGAGTGAGACATGTGAATATGCTAGGGATACAGGTGTCTAATGTTAATTTCCTTTCCCTCTGGTGTTTAAGTGAGAGAAAGAATGAGAAGCAAGAGAGAAACTGAGGTTGAATGAGGCACACTCCATTTTCCTATTATAACCATACACAACAGTCTTGGACACCATTTTATTCCTAATGCTTGGCACAGTCTCTCACACAAAACATAGTCAGCATTAATATTTCACTGAAAGAATCTTCTTAGCTCTGTGCTTGCTTCATGTAAAGGAGAGCAGAAGAAAAGCTATGCTGCCTTAATTCTTCAGCAGACCAAAAACTTGGGCTGCTTGAATTGGATTCATAAAGTGGAGACATTGGCTAAAGAAACAAAAAAGCCAATGCCTCTGGCTGGAAGGAGAAAATGAATGGAGAGCCAAGGCAACTAGGTGAAACTATGTAGTGTCCCTGGAGGTTTACCCAGGTGGCAACTGTAGCTCCTTAAAATTCTACACACTGAACTCCTGGCATTTTAATCCCTACCTTCACCTCCTTCTTTAGCCAGAATAAATTTTCTTATTCTAGAGTCCTTGCAGCCAGAATTGATGGGTAGTTTATGGAATTGGGAGAAATCTACTTTTAAAATATAAAAGTCTGTTGCTCTTGGGAAGCTCAGATGGCCTGACTAGCTGCTTCTTGTGGTTTATTCAGAAATATCCATGTGACTAATTAGCCTACAGGAACACCGTGCATTTCGCATGGATTTTACACTCTAAATCTTATAATGATTTTACACTCGAAATCTTATAATGATGAATGTTGTTGTCTTTTATTTTTGAGATAACCATGAAGCTCAGAGCAGGATGATGGAGATGATCCGGGTGGGACATCTTTTCCTGTCTCAGTCTGTCTAGCAACTACCAAACAAGGAAATGCCTGATGCTTTACACACATCTGAGAAAAAGTATGATACATTTTTGCCTCTTTCCTTATAGATCAAAAGAAGACCTACAATTACTACAGCACATTGTCATTTACAAGTAACAAAGTATATGATGAGTTTGGAAAAGAGGCTTCTGAAAATTTCACAGAAATGAGCCAGAAAATTGAATCAATGGTAAGCATTTCCCCATTTGTAGGGCATTTGCTATCATTTTCTACCAAAATTTTTAGTATCCTAGCTTCTCAAACATCCATTCAACTGATCTTGTAGATCTTTGCAAAATGGGGACAGACCCTACCTGAGAGATACTAAAAACAAAATTGACAATACATGATTTGGAGGAATATTCCTTACAGGACTAAACCTAGTGACCTTTAGTCTTTTCTATTTGTCCTTCTTCTTACCCTCCTTTAGCTAGTGATACACTACTGATCAGCAGAGTCCAGAAATTCTGAGAATGTGAAGGTGACCCAAAATATGGTTGTTGTGTCACTGATTTCCTCAAGAAGAGACCTTTAGCAAAAGACACAAGATTGAAACTATTCAGACACATACTTGAGTAGTAGTTTAGTACTAAAAAGTATCCAACCTTGGACAAGTTTTTAGTATACAAATTTATAGAAAATCCTTGGATATTCATCTTTATCCTTAGTTCATCAACATGTATCCTGAGAAATAAATGAAATATTGTAAATAGTGGAAAGCTAGGCATGCATGCTAAGTCGATTCAGTCATATCTGACTCTTAGTGATCCTTGTGGACCATAGCCTACCAGGCCCCTTTGTCTGTGGGATTCTCCAGGCAAGAATACTGGAGTGGGTTGCTGTGACCTCCTCTAGGGCATTTTTCCAACCCAGGGATCAAGCCTGCATCTCTTACATCTCCTGCATTGGCAGACGGGTTCTTTACCACTAGCACCACCTTAGCAGCATAGGAAAACTTAGCAGCACAGGCCAAAAGAGCAAGAGCCTGGGTGAAGACTTGTCATTGTCAGACTGCTGAGAGAATAATTTGGAAGTTTCCTGATAGTCTGTGATATGATGTGATGAAAAGCACCCTAAACTAGGAGCTGGGACACCTACTTCTAGAACCATCTACTAGCCAGTGATGTGTCATTTGGCACATCTCTGTCATTCTGGAAAAATTCCCTTATGTGAAAATTAAGCCACTAGACTAGAAAATTCCCAAACTGTTTTTCAATATCCTGAGAGAGAACAGTGGTCCACCTGGAAACTGTCTGGTAAATAGAAGCCTAAGGATTTGAATACTTTGCTGAGGAGAAGATCAAATCCTGGTTGAACTCATATTTGTAAACACCAAATCAGGGAAATATCAAATAAGCTCTTTTAAGGAGATATATCTGCTTAAAGATAAGTATGCATTACCATTTGAGCCACCAGGGAAGCCCCATATATATATATATATATGTATACACACACATATACATATACATACATACATATTTTAAGGATATATATATATATATAAAATATGTAATATATAGTAAAGGAAAGGAAATGGAAGTAAATATATTAAGTAAAAATGCAACTATTTTTCTTGGTTTTTGTGCCAGTCACTAAATTTTGTATAAGATTCAGACTGACTTAAGCATAAAGGAATATAAATAGGACTCTAGTACTCTTCAAAACAAGTAATTTTGAAGATATTTGATTAAAAAAAAACCTTTAAATTTATTTCCAAGTGAATGCTGTCATTAGAGGGCTCAATTGAATTGTGCTGATTTATTCATAATTGAAGTAATTGTCCTTGGGAACAAAGACTCAGAAGTCAGACAAAATGTAAGAAAAGAAAGAATAAAAAGGCTCATCGTTTGTCAATTAGTCACCAGCTCATAGTATCTGTGTTTGGTTCCCAGGTGGCTCAGAGGTAAAGAACCTGCCTGCCAAAGTAGGATACCCAGGGTTGATCCCTGGGTTGGGAAAATCCCCTGGAGAAGGAAATGGCAACCCACTCCAGTATCCTTGTCTGGAAAATCCCATGGACAGAGGAGCCTGGCGGGCTATAGTCCACAGCGTTGCAAAGTGTGGGACACAACTGAGCAACTAACACACACACACACCCATCAGCTATGTATCCTAGTTCATCTGAGCCTTCCTAAGAGCATCTTGAGTGCTGAATTGGGTGCATTTTATGACAGGATATTTGGTAATATTTTTCACTAGTTTTGAAAACCATGTGACACTATTATGCATTCATTCTCACATTCATTATCTCTTCCAAGTACTAACCAAGCCTAACTCTGCTTCTGAGATCAGATGAGACCCAGTGTGTTCAGGATGGTATGGCCATGGACTGAACTTATGGCCTACTACCTGTCACAGTTTTTTTCATTTCCTTTGTCCACCTACAGTAAAAGTCTCTATCTCATAGTGTGAATACTTCTCTTGATTTTCAAAACCCAGTCTGTTTACTCTCTTTTATCTCTTTCCAAGTGTAGCACAGCAGACATCACTCCCAGCCCCACTCCTATGGTTCCCTAGCTCATATAATTCTTAGCCAGAGTTCAGTTGAAATCACTGAACAGAGTACAAAAAGAGACTCCTCAAGTTCAGCAATTGTGAAATGTTGGTCAGTGTGTTTTGTTTTTAAAAAATGTTTTAAGCTTTGAATAAGTTTGCAGAAATTTAGAAAATTATCCTTGCTGACATATTTTGAATATTTTGGAACAGGTAAAAATGCATTTCATAAATCTTCATTGAGGGGAAAATTTGTCAAGTCTCACATTATCAAGTTCAGGTATGTAGATCTAAAATACTGACTTCTGATTATAATTTGAAGCTAAAGCTGTTAATCTGGTCAGTAAAAAATAGTTTGAATTGTTCATATGTGATATAACTTAACAGATTAATTTTGTGTCTGTTCTGTGTTAAGTCATGGGTTACAATGTGTCTTATTCATTCTTTAAATCCAAAAGAAAGAATTTTCAAGAGATTTTGGGAAACAGGAAGATGAAAGGCTCTCAGTTGTGTCTGACTCTTTGCAACGCCATGGATTGTATAGTTCATGGAATTCTCCAGGCTAGAATACTGGAGTGGGTAACCTTTCCTGTCTCCAGGGGATCTTCCCAAACCAGGGATCAAACCCAGGTCTCCTGCACTACTGGCAGATTCTAAGTGTCATCGGTGGCTATATTATATAATCGGGGTTTTTGACTTGTTTGTTTTTTGGAAACTAGTTAGAACAAATAGGGACCTAAGCATCAAGAGATGTTGAACAAATAAGTGTCCTATATAAAGCAGTGTAGTAGAGGAGTTTTTAATTTTCTCTTCTTGGTACTCCTTCCTACCATATTTGTTTCCTTTCATTTCACTCATCTGTTTTTCTTTCTTTGCTATAAATATTTAAGATCTCAGATCTGTTCATCAGTTCAGTTCGGTTCATTCACTCAGCTGTGTCTGACTCCTAGTGACCCCAGGAACTGCAGCATGCCAGGTCTCCCTGTCCATCACCAACTCCTGGAGTCTACCCAAACCCATGTACACTGAGTCAGTGATGCCATCCAACCATCTCATCCTCTGTCTTCCCTTTCTCCTCCTGCCCTCAATCTTTCCCAGCATCAGGGTATTTTCCAATGAGTCAACTCCTCGAATCAGGTGGCCAAGTACTGGAGTTTCAGCTTCAACATCAGTCCTTCCAATGAATATTCAGGACTGATTTCCTTTAGGATGGACTGGTTGGATCTCGTTGCAGCCCAAGGAACTTTCAAAAGTCTTCTCCAATACCACAGTTCAAAAGCATCAATTCTTCAGCACTCAGCTCTCTTTATAGTCCAACTATCACATCCATACATGCCTACTGGAAAAACCATAGCCTTGACCAGACTAACCTTTGTTGACAAAGTAATGTCTCTGCTTTTCAATATGCTGTCTAGGTTGGTCATAACTTTCCTTCCAAGGAGTAAGTGTCTTTTAATTTCATGGCTGCAGTCACCATCTACAGTGACTTTGGACCCCAGAAAAATAAAGTCTGATGCTGTTTCCACTGTGTCCCCATCCATTTGCCATGAAGTGATGGGACTGGATGCCATAATCTTCGTTTTCTGAATGTTGAGCTTTAAGCTAACTTTTTCACTCTCCTCTTTCACTTTCATCAAGAGGCTCTTTAGTTCTTCTTCACTTTCTGCCATAAGGGTGGTATCATCTGCATATCTGAGGTTATTTATATTTCTCCCGGCAGTCTTGATTCCAGCTTGTGCTTCTTCCAGCCCAGCATTTCTCATGATGTACTCTTCATATAAGTCAAATAAGGAGGGTGACAATATACAGCCTTGATGTACTCCTTTTCCTATTTGGAACCAGTCTGTTGTTCCATGTCCAGTTCTAACTGTTGCTTCCTGACCTGCATATAGATTTCTCAAGAGGCAGGTCAGGTGGTCTGGTATTCTTGTGATCCACACAGTCAAAGGCTTTGGCATAGTCAATAAAGCAGAAATAGATGTTTTCCTGGAACTCTCTTGCTTTTTCCATGATTCAGCAGATGTTGGCAATTTGATCTCTGGTTCCTCTTCCTTTTCTAAAACCAACTTGAACATCCGGAAGTTCATGGTTCACATATTGTTGAAGCTTGGCTTGGAGAATTTTGAGGATCACTTTACTAGCATGTGAGATGAGTGCAATTGTGTGGTAGTCTGAGCATTCTTTGGCATTGCCTTTCTTTGGGATTGGAATGAAAACTGACCTTTTCCAGTCCTGTGGCCACTGCTGAGTTTTCCAAATTTGCTGGCATACTGAGTGTAGCACTTTCACAGCATCATCTTTCAGGATCTGAAATAGCTCAACTGGAATGCCATCAACTCCACTAGCTTTGTTCATAGAGATGCTTCCTACGGTCCACTTGACTTCACATTCCAGGATGTCTGGCTTTAGGTGGGTGATCACACCATTGTGATTATTTGGGTTGTGAACCTCTTTTTGTACAGTTCTTCCGTGTATTCTTGCCACCTCTTCTTCATATCTTCTGCTTCTGTTAGGTCCCTACCATTTTTGTCCTTTATCAAGCCCATCTTTGCATGAAATGTTCCCTTGGTATCTCTAATTTTCTTGAAGAGATCTCTAGTCTTTCCCATTCTATTGTTTTCCTCTATTTCTTTGCATGGTCACTGATTAAGGCTTTTATATCTCTCCTTGCTATTCTTTGGAATTCTGCATTCAGATGCTTATATCTTTCCTTTTCTCCTTTCCTTTTCACTTCCCTTCTTTTCACAACTATTTGTAAGGCCTCCTCAGACAGCCATTGTGCTTTTGCATTTCTTTTTCTTGGAGGTGGTCTTGATTCCTGTCTCCTGTACAATGTAAAGAACTTCTGTCCATAGTTCATCAGGCACTCTGTCTATCAAATCTAGTGCCTTAAATCTATTGCTCATTTCTGCTGTATAGTCACGAGGGATTTGATTTAGGTCATACCTGAATGGTCTAGTGATTTTTTCCACTTTCTTCAGTTTCATCAACCAGCAGTAAATAGAATCCAAGGCATAACATTTAAAGCAAAATACTATATGAGGATTTTAAAATAATGTATTATCTTCATACAAATTATTTGTAATTTCCAGAATAAAATAGCTGTTATTTCCAACATTAAATCAATGACAAAAGCTCCAAGTTGCTCATCAGCCTATTATTTAATTGCCCACCTTCTCTTGAAAATTCCATACTCTTTGATATTCAAAATATTCTGTTTTCTTGGATCTGTATCTGCTTTTCCAGCTATCAAATTTTCATTCTCTCAAGGTGATTTCATTCACTGACATCATGGTTTCCTAGGCTATGGAAATTCAAGTTTCTATTTCCAGTCTAAATTTTTGTCCTGGTTCTAGAAATATATGCTTGCCCATGCATACTTCCATGTGGGTGTTTCACAGAAAATTCTCAAACTCAAGAAAAATCTAATTCTGCTAATAGGAAACCTGTAAGTCATCCATGTTCCTCCCTTTCCTGGGCCCCTTGAACTTCATGAATAACTAAGTTCTACCAATTCTACAGGACTGGGGAAACAGAGACTCTTGGAGAATACAAATAAAACCTTGTGTGCACCAGGACCCAGGAGAAAGGAAAAGTGACATGATAAAAGAATGAGTCAGACTTGCCTATGTGTGCTTGGCAGTCTCCAGGGAAGGTGTGGGTCAACAGTGGCCTGTCATGGGGTGAGGGGAACTGACTACAACAGTTCTGGAAGGCCTGGCATGCTGGCATAAGTCATTTTGAAGGAAGTCACCATTACTGCCATTCAGTACAGTTCAGTTCAGTTGCTCAGTTGTGTTCAACTCTTTGTGACCGCATAGACTGCAGCACACCAGGCTTCCCTGTTCTTCACCCACTCCTGGAGCTTGCTCAAATTCACATTCATCGAGTCAGTGATGCCATCCAATCATCTCATCTTCTGTTGTCCACTTCTCCTACCTTCAATCTTTCCCAGCATCAGGGTCTTTTCCAATGAATCAGCTCTTTGCGTCAGGTGACCAAAGGATTGGTGCTTCAGCTTCAGAATCGGTCCTTCCAATGAATATTCAGGACTGATTTCCTTTAGGATTGACTGGTTTGATTTCCTTGCAGTCCAAGGGACTCTCAAGAGTCTTCTCCAACACCACAGTTCAAAAGTATCAATTCTTTGATGCTCAGCATTCTTTATTGTCCAGTTCTCATATCCATACATGACCACTGGGAAAACCATAGCTTTGACCTTACAGACTTTTGTCGGCAAGGTAATGTCTTTGCTTTTTAATATGCTGTCTAATTTTGTCATAGCTTTCCTTCCAAGGTGTAGGACTCTCTCAGTTTCATTTCTGCCATTACACAGCCTCAACCATCAGCAGAAAATTGGATTAAAGACTTAGTGAGCATAGCCTTGCCCACCAGAACAAGACTCAGTTTTCCCCACAGCCAGTCTCTCCCATCAGGAAGCTTGCTCAAGCTTCTTATTCATCAGAGGAAAGACAGAATGAAGACCTCATCATGGATCACAATCTTGCCTAACTCAATGAAATCATGAGTTATGACATGTAGGGCCACCCAAGATGGATGGGTCATGGTGGAGAGTTCTAATAAAATGTGGCCTACTGGAGAAGCAAATAGCAAACCTCTTCAGCATTCTTGCCTCAAGAACCCCAATGAACAGTATGAAAAGGCAAAAAGACGTTGCAGTGAAAGATGAAGCTCTCAGGTCAGTAGGTGTCCCATATGCTACTAGAGAAGAACTATTCTCCTTGCAACTAAAGCAAAGAGAAACCTAGACAGTGTATTAAAAAGCAGAAACATTACTGTGTCTACAAAGGTCCATATAGTGAATGTTATGGTTTTTCCAGTAGTCATGTATGGATGTGAGAACTGGACAATAAAAAGGTTGAGTGCTGAAGAACTGATGCCTTTGAACTGTGGCAGTAGAGAAGAATCTTGAGATTCCCTTTGGGCAGCAAGATCAACCAGTCAATCCTAAAGGAAATAAACCCTGATTATTCATTGGAAAGACTGATGCTGAAGCTGAAGTTCCAATACTTTGGCCACCTGATGCGAAGAGCTGACTCATTGGAAAAGATTCTGCTGCTGGGAAAGATTGAAGGCAGGAGGAGAAGGGAGTGACAGAGGACAAGATGGTTGGATAGCATCACCAACTCGATGGACATAAGTTTGAGCAAACTCTGGGAGATGCTGAAGGACAGGGAAGCCAGCTGTGATGCAGTCCATGGGGTTGCAAAGAGTCAAACATGACTGAGCAGCTGAAAAATAACAATCAATTCTATCTTCTGAATCACTTTCTAATTTGTTTACCCTTTCATCCCAGAAATCTTTCTATTCATTATTCTTTCTTCTGTTACCATAATATGAAGATGTGCAAATAAAGTCAGTCTAAAGAGATATTGATTTGAGATACTAAGTGATCCTATGAACCTGAAATATGACTCTGACATAAGGGAGGAAATGGAAACTGAGTTGAAGACATAAATTTGCTCATCAGCTCAGAGTATTATAAAGTGTAGGTGTCAACATAATTTCTCATAAAATGGGTAATGCAAGAAAAAAAGGATCATGAAGAAAACTTGAGGAATGACATATTTAGGAAATAGAAGAAAAATAGCAAACTAGGAAATAGACAAGGAGTTCAGTGCAGTTGCTCAATCGTGTCCGACTTTTTGCGACCTCATGAATTGCAGCACACCAGGCCTCCCTGTTCATCACCATCTCATGGAGTTCACTCAGACTCACGTCCATCGAGTCTGTGATGTCATCCAACCATCTTATCCTCTGTCGTCCCCTTCTCCTCTTGCCTTCAATCGTTCCCAGCATCAAAGTCTTTTCCAATGAGTCAACTCTTCGCATGAGGTGGCCAAAGTACTGGATTTTCAGCTTTAGCATCATTCCTTCCAAAGAAATCCCAGGGTTGATCTCCTTCAGAATGGACTGGTTGGATCTTCTTGCAGTCCAAGAGACTCTCAAGAGTCTTCTCCAACACCACAGTTCAAAAGCATCAGTTCTTCAGCGTTCAGCCTTCTTAACAGTCCAGCTTTCACATCCATACATGACCACAGGAAAAACCATAGCTTTGACTAGATGGACCTTAGTCGGCACAATAATGTCTCTGCTTTTGAATATGCTATCTAGGTTGGTCATAACTCTTCCAAGGAGTAAGCATCTTTTAATTTCATGGCTGCAGTCACCATCTGCAGTGATTTTGGAGCCCCCCAAAATAAAGTCTGACACTGTTTTCACTGTTTCCCTCTCTATTTCCCATGAAGTGATGGGATCAGATGCCATGATCTTCATTTTCTGAATGTTGAGATGTAAGCCAACTTTTTTCACTCTCCTGTTTCACTTTCATCAAGAGGCTTTTAGTTCCTCTTCACTTTCTGCCATAAGGGTGGTGTCATCTGCACATCTGAGGTTATTGATATTTCTCCCGGCAATCTTGATTCCAGCTTGTGTTTCTTCCAATCCAGTGTTTCTCATGATGTACTCTGCATATAAGTTAAATAAGCAGGGTGACAATATACAGCCTTGACATACTCCTTTTCCTATTTGGAACCAGTCTGTTGTTCCATGTCCAGTTCTAACTGTTGCTTCCTGACCTGCATACAGATTTCTCAAGAGGCAGGTCAGTTGGTCTGGTATTCCCATCTCTTCAGGATTTTCCACAGTTTATTGTGATCCACACAGTCAAAGGGACAGGGAAAGAGCAGGCAAAACAATGAACCGAGAGAGGCACCACTGAAGCTAATAACAAAGTTTTAGTGAGGGAGTGGTCAGCATTGGCAAGATTCCTGAGAGACCAAGTAATATGACTAGAAAGAATCCACGGGAAATGTCAATGAGGATGTCATTAGTGTTCAAGTAGAGAAATGACTCAGTTGAACAGAAGAGGAAGAAGTAGACTGCAATGAAGTAAATGTGAGGTAGAATGTAATTTACCCATTCAAGAAGGTTTTCTGTGATATGAAGGTGTGAGGTAAATCACATAGCTAGGGTGGACAGAGGTTTTGTTTTTGTCTCTATCAGCCAGCCAGTAGATGAGTAGTTTATGGGAAAGAAGAAAAGAATAAGTAATGGATGTATAAGGGTGCTTTGGCAGTGAAAAGGGGGATGAGATATATAACAATGATCCCTTTAAAGCTCTATTTTTCCAGATTACAAAAGCAATACAAAATTTTGTAAAATTCAGATAACACAAGATTACAAAAAACAGAAGGCAAAAGTCCCCTCTTTAATAGTTTCATGCCCAGATATAACACATCTTTTTTTTTTTTTTTTCCAAAGTCACAGCAACTTTATTGTCAGTGTATGGTGGTGGCCTCAGTCATCATAGAAACACAGGAGGCAGCCAAGGAGGGTGGGAGGGTGTCCATGTAGCTCTCCCAGAGGGCCTGGTGCTGGGGGTCATCCAGGGAGTGGACCAATGCCCAGTACTGATTCATCATTCAGTGGCCAGTGGTCTGGGCCACAGGGTTCCATGAACTTCTCCACAAGGTCCACAAACAGGTCTCTGACATCCTTATTGTGGGTCAGCTTGGAGGCCACATTCACCAGCCCCCAGGACCTGGCTTCCATCTTCAAAAAGACATGGAGTTTTCCCCAGAGGGCACTTTGATCTCCTTCAAGTCCCGGAGACTCCCCTTCTTTAAGTCCACATCATTGTCATCCACCCAGGACTCCACAACTCTGAGGGTCCAGTTCGGGAATATGAACTCAGCACAGAAGGCAAAATCCCAAACACTCAGAAACTGCAGTTTTTTCCTCCCCTGTCTCAAAGCGATTGTTGGCAAAGAAAGCAATGGCTGCACAGTCCTTGGGCAATCTCTCCAACAGAAGGAAGTGCTGCTGGGTGTTGTCGACCAGGTAGCCCTTCATTTCCTCTACCACCTTGAAGACTCGCTTAAAGTTATCAGACTGTCTCCAGTAGCTCTTGAGGGTGATGCCAGTTTTGGTGCCTATGTCATCCAGGTCTTTCTTGGTGCCCTTGGACAGATTCTTGCCCAGCGCCTCTCACACGAAGGCCTGGTTAGAGGCAGAGACCCTCTAGATGAACAGTGCCTGTCGAGAGGGCGGGATCTGGAAGATGAGCTGGTGCCACAGTTTTGGTGGTGCATGGAGCAGATGCTCAAGCACATGGCAATTACCATAGGGGTCCATGGTGTTGCTCTGGAGCATCGCTGCTGTGGCGCCGGGCTGCTTCAGGATTCCCCAGCAAGCACACCCTCAGGGCCACCGCATTGCTCACCAAATCACCAGCCAGCCAGAGGTGATACACATCCTGGTTGATGATGGTCATGTTCCCCATGAAGATGTCCAGCTTGCTGGTCACAGCAATGCCAAGAGCCCCAGTAGGAGGAAGGACTCTTTGGCCTGCACACGGCCACCCAACACATCTTGTTAGTAATTTACTTTTAATATTTTCAATGACTGCTATATTTTAAATCTAAATTCTAAATCTAAATAAATTCTAAATTAAATTAAATTCTAAATTAAAATTCTAAATCTATATTTTCAATATAGATTTAGCTGGCTATATAGTTTTTCACTACAAGTGTAAGTCAAGATTGGTTTAGCCATTGCCCTTTTGATGGGTACTTGGGTTGTTATAATATTTTTTGATTTAAAGATAAAGTTAAGATGCTGTATGTATACATATCTCCTTGCACCAAAAGAGTGTATTTTTTTTCAGTAATATTTTTTATTTTTATTTTTATTTTTTAAATACTTTATTCTACATTACAATACTGTATTTGTTTTGCCATACATTGACATGAATCAGCCACAGGTGTCCACGATCTCCCAATGCCAAAGCCCCTCCCCACCTCCCACCCCACATCCTCTCCCTGAATCATCCCTTGCACCAGCCCCATGTGTCCTGCATCCTGTATTGAACATAGACTGGCGCTTCATTCTTACAAGATAGTATGCATGTTTCAATGCCGTTCTCCCAAATCATCCCACCCTCTCCCTCTCCCTCAGAGTCCAAAAGTCCGTTCTATACCTCTGAGTCTCTTTTGTTGTCCAAAAGAGTGTATTTTGAAGATTAAACTTCTAAGAGTAGAAATGTTGCATCAGAGAAGATGGATAATCAAACTTATAACAGATAAATCGCCTTGCAAAAATGAGATTCTAGTTGGTTTTCCTACCTACAGTTTGGGAGCACAGGAGTTGATGAAGCATATGGATGAGGAGTAAGATTCTTTGGGGTTCTGGTTCGAGATGGTGAAGCAGGAAGAAAAAAACTCACCTCCTTCCATGGACTCACCGAATTTACAGATACAGAAGAAACAATTTTCTCTTAAAAAAAAAAAGAAACAAAAACCAAGGTTGACTGAGTAACTATTGCACATTGGGCAAATGAGAAGAAAGTCACATTGAAGCAGGTTGGAGAGGCTGAGACACAATCTTGCCATAAATCCTATTTTGCCATACCAGGGAAAAAACCTCAAACCCAGAGATTCTCCCTGATGAGTGAAAAGTTTGATCCCCAAATCAGGCACCTCAGCTTTTAGGACCTGTACCTAGAGACAAGCCTCCAAAACATCTAACTCCAAAAATGAACAGGAGTCAAGTGCTGAGATCTACAAAATTGTATCTATCTGAGAGATGGCTCTTAAAGTACCCATGCACCTGGACTCACCCTCCTCAGGGCCCAGCACAGTGGCAGCCTATTGCACCCAGACTGAAAGGGAACTGGTAGTGATTGTGAAAGAAGGGGTAGAGTATAGATTGAGAAGGAGAAAGAGTAGTCAACGGTGGTTCCAAAGTAGTAATTCATTCAAATAATGCTAAGGTTCATTAACACTCTACTGTGGAAATAAAATCACATGAAGTCAAGACAACTTGGTCAAGCTTTCTAATGTCTTTAGGATTAGGAGTTGTTTAGAAGAGCCTGAAGATTACTTGGGAGAAATTACTGGATTTAATTAATCCTGAAAGCCAAAGCCAGAGTTGGTTTCTTATTTACCGTACATTTTATTTGATAATTTTGAATGGCTGACAAGAAAATTGTCTTTTGATGCTAATATCTCAAGTATTTAATTAGATCCTGTGGTGGTAAGGAAGATCATAGGCTACTAGCTGAAAGGCTGAGATGGGAGTTTTGAATGTGGCAAACAATAGGAATATTGTTGTTGTTCAGTCCCTAAGTCATATCTGACTCTTTGTGACTCCATGGACTGTAACATGCCAGGCTTCCCTGTCCTTCACTATCTCCTAGAGTTTGCTCAGACTCATGTCTGCTGAGTCATGATGCCATCCAACCATCTCATCCTCTGTCACCCCTTTCTCCTCCTGCCCTCCATCTTTCCCAGCATCAGAAATATAGAAGAAAACAAATTAGATCTTTTAAAATTGCATTTACAGATTTGTTTTCTGTGTTTGTGTTTCAAATGAGTTATAAAGAAAAAATAGTGTATGATATTGCCATAAATCTTATTTGGAACTTAACCTTTTAAAACTGTATTTCTCTCTTTTTTTTCTTTTTTGGTCCACAGTCAAGAGAAACATGGAGTGTTGGCTCATATGCTCCTGACTTTTAGATTTCCTTCTACTAAGGACCCTGAAACCATCAATAAAATAATACAACATATTCTACATGAAAAGCTGCAAGATGCTGTAGGACCCCCTAAATTAGACCCTGATTCAGTTGAAATTAAAAGTAAGTTTATTTCTTCTAATTCAATTCTCTTACATAGAATAACTTTGGTCTTGGGCACTGATCTTTAAAAGTTTTTGGATGTTTTTCATTATGTCTTGCCACCAACAGAATACTTCTTTGGGACTAAATTGATCCAAATGAAGTTTTTAAAATTTTAATACTACCTTAAACTTACATCTCCCCTGCAAGTCTGTCATTAACAAGTGAGCGTGGATTCTTTTTCTATATTGAGCCTTACACATTAGCTATAGAATCCAAGGAATGGAAAAAGTGGCTTTGTGTATTTATTCCTCTTCCTGTTGCTTACTTTTTATGTTCTGAGTGTGATGGCTTATATGCTACTGATTTTTAGATTTTGTGAAAGATTTGTGCCATCTACCTATTTTCATTTAAATGTCATTAATAAACCGTATTAGCTTCTTCTCTTGGAGAAGGCAATGGCAACCCACTCCAGTACTCTTGCCTGGAAAATTCAATGAATGGAGGAGCCTGGTGGGCTGTAGTCCATGGGGTCACTAAGAGTTGGACACGACTGAGCAACTTCACTTTCACTTTTCACTTTCATGCATTGGAGAAGGAAATGGCAACCCACTCCAGTGTTCTTGCCTGGAGAATCCCAGGGACGGAGGAACCTGGTGGGCTGTATGGGGTTGCACAGAGTCGGACAATACTGAAGTGACTTAGCAGCAGCAGCTTCTTCTCTTAGGCCCTTTGCTGATGAAAAGTATATCGTTTATCTTTTGGCAAAAATTATTTTTGGTATATTTTACAACTAACTTGAAAAATCTAAATTTTTTGTTTTTGTCAGGGCACGGGAACAAGATAAACAGTGATAGGTCCTCATAACTAGAAAGTGAAAAACATACAAGACCCTCAGGGGAAATATAAGATTGGTTAAAAGCTCAGTCATGTGCTATAGTACAGTGTTAGTCTCTAGAAATGGTGTACCAGCCACATGTATATTCTTAAAGTTTCTGGTAGCCACGTTAAGAAAGTAAAAGTAAACATGTGAAATGTATTTAATTAATTTATGCATTTAACCCATATATCCAAAGTAGTACTACTTCAACAAGTAGTTCATATAACTGTCTACTCTTGAAATAATAATGTAATTTATAATACATGGTATTCACAATGTAATTCATATTGACAAATAGTCCATGTAAACATTTTTCATGAGATTTGAAATCAATTATATATTTTATATTTATAATGCACTTCAGTTTAGCCACATTTCAAGAGTTTACTAGGCACATGTGGCTGGTGAATAAAGTATTGGATATGGCAGGACTAGAAACTACAGAATAAAGCACAAGTAAAAAGAAGGAATGAAAGTGCTACTATAAAAGCTGACAGATTTAACTAGAGACCAGACCTGGTGGTTAGTCCCTCTACTTGCTTAGAAAAGGAAGCCACTAGTCAGGGCCAGCTATTAGTATGTAATTTGTGGGGCCCAGTGAGAAGTGAAAGCCTGAGACTATTTTGAAAAGCAATTAGACAGTGCTGTTAAAGGTACTAAGATATATGATTTTTCTTTCATAATCTTTCTTGATTTGTCATGGTATTTTTATCTATTAATTAATAACATTTTAAATGAAAAAAGTGGAGAAGGAAATGGCAACCCATTCCAGTACTCTTGCCTGGGAAATTCCATGGATGGAGGAGTCTGGTAGGCTGCAGTCCATGGGGTCGTGAAGAGTCGGACATGACTGAGCGACTTCCCTTTCACTTTTCATTTTCATGCATTGGAGAAGGAAATGGCAACCCACTCCAGTGTTCTTGCCTGGAGAATTCCAGGGACAAGGGAGCCTGTTGAACTGCTGTCTATAAGGTTGCACAAAGTCAAACACGACTGAAGCGACTTAGCAGCTGCAGCAGCAGTAAGTGATAAAGTCAAAATTTTAAATTAGTAGCATGAGTTTTGCTGATCACCTTTATATTGTGAAATGTCAATTTCAAATGCAAATATGAAAGCATTTGATTTTTATTTGGAATCATGAAAATTATACAACTGTATTTCATAGCTTATCCATGCATGCATCTTGGTTACCAGAACCAAAGAAATGCTAGAGAAGTCTAGCTCAACATTGTTTATTTCCTTTCTAGATACAAGAATATTTTACCAGTGCTCTCTACCATCAGCTTATGTGAGAAAGGACCAAAAAATCCTTCTATATCATTATTTTCAGCTAAAGCTTTTGGCTAATACAAAGAAGTAATGGGCACAGGAAAGGGTATGGTAGGTCCCTTAGTCATTTGTGTTTATTTGAATGCCATTACTTCTTTAGTGTTCTAAGCAAGTTCTGGTTCAAATTGAAAACTTGGCCTCCTGGGCTGTCAGTAACCTCTGTTTATATAGTGATAGACATCAAACACTATCTCGTACACATTTTGAGTTTGCTGAACATTATGGGTCCATTGGAATTCTTAGTTCATAGGCTATCATGAATAACACATGCAAAAGGGGTAGCATGAATCCATGGACACATGGTATATGTCTCCTCTGCCCATGCCATACTCAATTATCCTATCAAACTTCACTTCCAAACACAAATTATGACGTACAATTATTACGAATTTTAACACAGTGAGCATTAAACCAAGTGCAAGGTCATGCTGAGTATAGGACTTGGTGCAGATACACAAGTCATGCATCCATGAAGTCAACTCTGTTAGTAGAAAAAAAGAAAGAAAGAAAGAAAGAAAGAAAAGAAACTCAACGAAGTAAATTTAAAAGTCTAATTGAATTTATTTAATGATTTACGGATTGGGCAGCACTCTGCCTTAGCGGACAGACAGGAGCTATGCAAAATGGAAGACTTTTCTGGCCAGAAGGAGGCAAGACAAGGAAGTTTTCTGGCAAAGTGGATTGTGTCAGGAAAGGGCAACTTCATATGGGGGACGATGGTGGTCGGCAGACAGATTACTTCACTAGTGCTGACTAGGTAATTCCAGATTCACTGATTAAAAGTCACATTCCTGAAATAGGTTGAATCTGCAATTAGGTTAGATGGTAAGTTTGGCTTACTGCTGTGAGATTTAGCACAACGATTCCATTTTGAGTCTCTTGTCTATTTTTGTAATATTATCAACATGCAAAGCCTGGATTTTCTCTAGGAAAAGCTTGAAATAAAGAACAGAATATTGAAATAGGGAGACTTGTGGTGGCGTTTTTAAATATTTACTGAGAGTAAATGGCCACTTCTTCCTTATTGTTTCATTTTCCCCAAATGTAGCCAAAATAAAGTCAGAAAAGTCTTTCTAGAAAATAGATTTTTGTGAATCAATACTAGTAAATACTAGAAAAATTAACATTATTATTATTATTTTTTACATTTAGAAACCCTATCTTGCCATGTTCAAAGAAATAGCTCCTTTCATTAGAAATCTACTGAATCAGGAAATTTGAGTATTGACAGTTTTATGTAACTTTGTTGGTTTAGCATTTGGATAGGATTAGGGTCTGATTGTTGAGCTAACGAGCCCCTGGCTAGAGTTGAATGACAATCTGAGAACAAGTTGTCTTGCTAAAACTTTAGCAAAAAGAAGACCAAGAAATGGACAGCATTGTTTTTCAATGGGAGTGAGAACTAATTTATGGACAGGCACTAGGGTATGTAGTATAGATGGAACTATGCTTATGAGTTTGGTAAAACAAATAATACAAAACTGAAATAATGGTCAGTAAAACTATGATTGCATTTGGGGAATCAATACTGTGATTTAGAACAGGATTTCTGCCCTATAAACTATGGACTACCTACATCCTGTTTCCTGCTATAAAACTCAGATTCCTGGGTTTCAGGACAAACTCAGAATTACTGGGAAAAGGAAACGGAATTTACATTATAAAGATGCTCTTTAGGTGACTTTTAGCCACACTAAAGTTAAGAAACTGTTCAAATCTACCTTCTCTCCAAGAAAATGAATGTACTATGTCTATGATAGACTGTGTTCTTTTTGAAAGTTTTACACCATAGAGATACTGTTTTTTAATGGAATTGAGCAAACTTTGGTATTTTAAGTACTCAGAGGCATTATGAAATTCTGATGTGCAGACCCTGTTCTATTGACCATTTCTGTGTGTTTCAGAAATCAACAAGACAGAAACAGACCACTTCCTGAACAACTGTAAGTTTAACACATTTATTAAAATTGCATTACCTGAATGAAAAGAGTTAATTCTAGATTATTTAAGTTTACTTTGTCAGTATTATGGGGTCAGAATAAAGTTTGATTTGTGCACATCTCTTGGTATTTATCTTACCTCTGAAGTACCTTCTATTGCAAAATGATAAAAACTAGGAGGATTTTGAAATGGATGTATGGGGGCTGTGGCAGAAGTGTAGTAGAAGTGAGTAGAATAGTTAAACAAAAGCCAAAAATATTTCTTAATATTCTGATTGCAGATATCTACAATATATCCTCATGAAAATTTTCTAAAGATTGTATAGAAGTAATTTGTATGTCGATATTTTTCAACTAAAGGCAGAAACTTAGTGCTACTCCACACTAAATAAAATCTTGATGTTATTCATCTCATATTATAAAAATTGCTGACAATTATGGGACTGGGGTTCTCCAAGCCAGGCTTCAACAATACGTGAATTGTGAACTTCCAGATGTTCAAGCTGATTTTAGAAAAGGTAGAGGAACCAAAGATCAAATTGCCAACATCCGCTGGATCATCAAAAAAGCAAGAGAGTTTCAGAAAAACATTTATTTCTGTTTATTGACTCTGCCAAAGCCTTTGACAGTGTGGATCACCACAAACTGTGGAAAATTCTGAGAGAGATGGGAGTACCAGACCACCTGACCTGCCTCTTGAGAAATCTGTATGCTGGTCAGGAAGCAACAGTTAGAACTGGACATGGAACAACAGACTGGTTCCAAATAGGAAAAGGAGTATGTCAAGGCTGTATATTGTCACCCTGCTTATTTAACTTATATGCAGAATACATCATGAGAAATGCTGGGCTGGATGAAGCACAAGCTAGAATCAAGATTTCCAGGAGAAATATCAATAACCTCAGATATGCAGATACACCACCCTTCTGGCAGAAAGGGAAGAAGAACTAAAGAGCCTCTTGATGAAAGTGAAAGAGGAGAGTGAAAAAGTTGGCTTAAAGCTCAACATTCAGAAAATGAAGATCATGGCATCTGGTCCTATCACTTCATGGCATATAGATGGGGAAACAGTGACAGACTTTATTTTGGGGGGCTCCAAAATCACTGCAGATGGTGACTGCAGCCATGAAATTAAAAGATGCTTACTCCTTGGAAGAAAAGTTATGACCAACCTAGACAGCATATTAAAAAGTAGAGACATTACTTTGCCAACAAAGGTACATCTAGTCAAGGTTATGGTTTTTCCAGTAGTTATACGTGGATGTGAGAGTTGGACTATAAAGAAAGCTGAGGGCCAAAGAATTGATGCTTTGAACTGTGGTGTTGGAGAAGACTCTTGAGAGTCCCTTGGACTGCAAGGAGATCCAACCAGTCCATCCTAAAGGAAATCAGTCCTGAATGTTCATTGGAAGGACTGATGTTGAAGCTGAAACTCCAATACTTTGGCCACCTGGGAAGAGATGACTCATTTGAAAAGACCCTGATGCTGGGAATGATTGAAGGCAGGAGGGGAAGGGGAGACAGAGGATGAGATGGTTGGATGGCATCACTGACTCAATGGACATGGGTTTGGGTAAACTCTGAGAGTTGGTGATGGACAAGGAGGCCTGTCATGCTGTAGCACATGGGGTTGCAAAGAGTCGGATGCAACTAGCAACTGAATTGAACTGAAGTGACGGGACTGGGGTATAGGTGGATGAAATTACTGAAGGTCCAAATAATATCTTCACCCATATTTTAAAGGTACTGACTCAAGGCACAGTATTTCTTCCTACTATGGCAGAATACCCTACCATGACTTAGAGAATATATTTGATGTTTAACATAATTACACAATACCTTTGTATTAAAAGATGAAATGTACTACTCATCGGCTTAGAATGTTAGTTAATTCACAGGGTTAACTAAATGTAAAACCAAAGAATTATCCCATTACACGGCATATCTTTTCACTACTAGTATTTATTGGGAATTTGTTATGTACTAGTGCTGTTAGTCAGTAGAGACATAAAATGGATGATTTAATCCTTGCTTAAAGCAGCTTACACTTCAGTGAGACTTGATATATGAGACTAATACATGAACACAGAATTACAAGACAGTAGTTCTCAAAAAGGGGCAATTTTGACACCCCACCCAAAGTGACTATGTCCTATTGTGGCATTTGGGTTATCGTGATGGTTGAGGGGCAAGGATACTACTGGCATCTAATATGTATAGGCCAGGGATCCTTTAAACATCCTGTGATGCACAAGATGGACCCCCACAACAAAGAATTATCCATCTGAAAATGTCAGTAATGCCAAGATTGAGAAACTCTGTTATAAACAATATTCTATTACTAATATTAGATATATATACATACAATAATTTATATACTAATATAGACTAATCTGTTGTATATAGAGATAAATATATATGTATGTATATACACAGGCTTCACAGTTGGCTCAGGGGTAAAGAACCCACCTGCCAATACAAGAGATTCAGGAGACTTGGATTTGATTCCCATGTCAGGAAGATCCTCTGGAGAAGGAAATGGCAACCCACTCCAGTATTCTTGCCTGGGAAATCTCATGGACAGAGGAGCCTGGTAGGCTACAGCCCATGGGGTTGCAAAGAGTAGGACATGACTAAGCATGCACAACACACTTTGATGCGTAAAAACAATTGCTAACAAATGCATCCTCTCTTCTGCAGGTTGTGGGACACGAAGGAACAAAACCTCAGGACAGAGTCTCAGGATTGTTGGTGGAACAGAGGTACAAGAGGGTGAATGGCCATGGCAAACTAGTCTGCAATGGGATGGGATCCATCGCTGTGGAGCAACTTTAATTAATGACACATGGCTTGTGAGTGCTGCCCACTGCTTTAGAACGTAAGTATTGAACCTTGAAAATGACTGGATGGTGGTGGTGGTTTAGTCGCTAAGTCCTGTCTGACTCTTGTGACTCCATGGACTCTAGCCTTCCTAGGGTCCTCCATCCATGAGATTCCCCAGGCAAGAATACTGGAGTGGGTTTCTATTTCCTTTTCCATGAGAATGACTAAGGGTAAGCAAAGTGCATTGGGCTTATTAGGATGGAAGTACCTCATGAGAGATGAGTTTAATACAAATTAAAGATTATATACATACATATGTATGAATATGCATGTTTTATTACAAAGGGCTTCCCTGGTGGCTTAGTTGGTAAAGAAGTAGCTTGCAACGAGGGAGACCTGGGTTCAGTCCCTGGGCTGGGAAGATCCCCTGGAGAAGGAAAAGGTTACCCACTCCTGTATTCTGGCCTAGAGTATTCCATGGGCTGTGTGGTCCATGGGGTCCCAAAGAGTCAGATACAAGAGAGTAGGAAACACATAAATGTTTAGTAAGAGGTTTTATAGTCTAGAAATAGAAATGGTATCAAAGAACATGTAGATAAATTATCCACTGACAATTACACAGTAATTTATCAAAGGAAGCAGGACTTTGAGAATTATCTCTGGACATGGAGCTTGGTATGAAAAACAAGAGCCGTTTCTCAGGTAGATTCTACATATCTACCTGAGATAGATGCTAAATGAATTGTTTTGATTTTGATGAAGAAATTCTAAAGAAAAATTATATATGAAGAAATTTGGTAGTAACAAATTATATTGATACAACTGAATAAATTGACTAGTTATATTTCAAGGAATTTTCATTCAATCTTCCAACCCAATGCTAAATGCCTGAGGTATACAAGATAAGCAATGCTTTGTTAAATTATTGTGGAGCAGTTTTGATTTTTCAGAGAAATGTGTGGATAGGCAACATGGTGCACACAGAATGCATACAGTTCTCTCATTTTGTACAAGATATGCTTTCCATATGTCCCTTGGAGTCACTGACGCCTAGAAATATCAAAAGGCCCTAGGATCTGGAGTGGGTGACTCAGTATGCAGAATGAAGTGCACATCCTAAGAAAACATGTATGTGTGCTCAGCTGCTCAATCATGTCCAAGTCTTTGCAACCTTGTGGACTTTAGCCCTCCAGGATCCTCTGTCCTTAGGGTTCTCCAGGCAAGAATACTGGAATGGGTTGCCATTTCCCTCTCCAGGGAATCTTCCTAACCCAGAGACTAAACTTGCATTTCCTGTGTCTCCCTGCATTGGCAAGTGGATTCTTTACCACTGAGTTGCCTGGGAAGCCCTAAGAAACCTGACACAGTGGTATTTCCACCTTATCTGACCCCTGAACCTTAGATTGGAAAGCATTTGTATCTATGCATGATGAAGTTGCTCAGTTGTGTCCGACTCTTTGAGACCCCGTGGACTGTAACCTACTAGGCTTCTCTGTCCATGGGATTCTCCAGGCAAGAATACTGGAGTGGATTGCCATTTCCTTCTCCAGGGGATCGTCCTGACCCAGGGATCGAACCCAGATTTCCCGCATTGGAGGCAGACGCTTTAACCTCTGAGCCACCAGGGAAGCCCATATCTATGCATAGAAACTATAATTTTAAAAGGAAAACTTACTTTGACATGTGTGTGCTAAATTATTTAATATAAATAGTTATATTAGTAACATGGTAAAGTGGGATTTGTTCCTCATACTTTATCCTCAGGTATAATGACCCAGCCAGGTGGACTGCTTCTTTTGGAGTCACAATACATCCTCCAAAAATGAAACAAGCCCTCCGGAGGATAATTGTGCATGAAAAATACAAATATCCATCACATGACTATGATATTTCAGTCTTAGAGCTTTCCAGGCCTGTTTCCTACACAAATGCAGTACACAAAATTTGTCTCCCCGATGCATCCCATGAGTTCCGCCCTGGTGACGAGATGTTTGTGACAGGATTTGGAGCACTGCAAAATGATGGTGAGCATCTGAGGAGAAAGTCAAATCATAGTAACCTAATTTGGTATGCTAAGGCATTTAAAGAATGGAATGCCGTTATGCCAAAATATGTTGGTGGGATGGTCACATGGACCTGGGCCAATCAGGTCCTACTTGGGAACTAAGTGATTTAGCAGATATGTAAATTCCTTCATACTTTAGGTTACTTTCAAGTACATCACTACAACTATAGTAATGGTGCTTGGTAAGATGGCTGATAGGGTGAATATGTCTGAAATTTTTACTAGGATAATAACCATGTAAGATGGTGAAGTGGGAGTGTTAGTTGCTTACTTGTGTCTGATACTCTTTGTGACTCCAAAGACTGTAACCTGCCAGGCTCCTCTGTCCATGGAATTCTCTAGGCAAAATACTCCAGTGGTTTGCCATTCCCTTCTCCAGGGGATCTTCCTGACCCTGTAATCAAACTTGGATTTCCCACACTGCAGGCAGATTCTTTACCACCTGAACCACCAGGGTATTAACCACATAAGAGATTAGGGATCTTTAATACTTACGCCCAATTGTGAAGATCAGAGAATCATGAAACCACCATCTTTCCTTACTGAAATTAACTTCTAAGCTTAATAATGACATGGAAATTACTTAAGCAACTTGAGGTTCTTTTCTAGGCACCTAACTTCATTTAAAATAGTTATACTTCATTTCCCAAATACCACTGTATCTGAAAAAATGCATTCCTAAGATACTCTGTGCCATCTCGTCCAATCAGTCAGTTCAGTTCAGTAGCTCAGTCATGTCCGACTCTTTGCAACTTCATGGAGTGCAGCACCTCAGGCTTCCCTGTCCATCACCAACTCCTGGAGCCTACTCAAGCTCATGTTCATCGGGTCGGTGATGCCATGCAACCATCTCATTTAAAATAGTTATACTTCATTTCCCAAATACCACTGTATCTGAAAAAATACATTCCTATGTGCCAGCTCATCCAATAACTAATTATAAAAGACTTTCTTCAGGTTTATAGAATATATATATATGAAGTCTATTTTTTTTTCCCTTTAGGTGGCAGTCAAAATCATCTTCGGCAAGTACAGGTAGATCTCATAGACACTAAAAGCTGCAATGCACCCCAAGCTTACAATAATGCCATAACTCCTACAATGTTATGTGCTGGCTCCTTGAAAGGAAATAGAGATGCATGCCAGGTAAGTGACTGAGTGCATAATTTTTTGTTCATCTTTTATTTTGAAATAATTACAGCTCTACAAGAATTTGCAAAGATACTACAGAGGGATCCCCCATAACCTTCACCAAGTATTCTCCAGTGGTTACATCTCATATAACTAGAGTAGAATATAAAAGCTAGGAACTGATCTTGGTACAAGGTCTACTTCTTGCTTTTTATCACGTGTGCAGATCTGTGTCATCATCACTGCAGTTAAGAACTCTTCCATCACCACAGAGATCTTTCTTCCTTTATAAAAACATCCATTTCCTTCCCCCATCACTTTATCATCACTAACATCTGGCAATCACCAATCTGTTTGCCATCTTTATAATTTTGTAATTTCAAGAATGTTGTATGAGTAGAATCATATAGTAGCTTTTTTTCAGAATTCCATTTTGATTTTTTTATAGTTCTGCTGTATATTACAATTATTTTTTAAGCAGATAAATTGATTTTTAGTTGGAGTTTCAATATCAAACTCTCAAATTTTCACTGAATAAGTAAACAGAAAAGTATAGTAATATAGTAGACCTGAAAAGCACCATGATTTATCTATTAGTGTTTTTAACCATACTCTCTCTTTGTAGGAAAATTGTATGGTTCCTGTAAGTTAAATACACATAACTTATCATAGTCTACTGGTGTTGAGATTTTACTAGTTTTAGTTGGATTTGAAATAGAAAACATACTTCCCCTTAAGCCTCTTTAACCTTTCATCATTCATAATATTAAATATTAATAAATATAAATATTAAATATTTCCTTTCTATAAATACTGGGAGCCACATAAGATAAGTTTTTGCTTCAAGTGCCAGATGTAACTTAAAAACTTAAGAGGAAAAGGGAAGTTTATTTACTCATCATCTGTTCTTTCTTCCCTTCTGGTTTTCTAAAATTTTTTAAAAAATATTTTGATTGGAAGACAATTGCTTTACAATATTGTGTTGGTTTCTGCCATACGTCAACATGAATCAACCACAGGTATACATATATCCCCTCTCTCTTGAACCTCCTTCTCACCTCCCGCCCCTCTAGGTTGTCACAGAGCACCAGGTTTAAACTCCTGCATTATACAGCAAATTCTTACTAGCTATCTATTTTACATATGGCAATGTATATGCTTAAAATTCTTTTTATATCATCTCTTTTCTGTTTCAGAAACTTCCTTTAGCCTTTCTTTAAAGTGTAGATCTGCTAGTGTCAAATTTCCTTAGATTTTCTTTGCTTGCAAAATTCTGTATTTCCTATTTACTTGTAAAGGATAATTTTGCCAGGCATATAATTTATGCTTGACAGTTTTTTTTTTTTTTTTTTTTTAGTGCTTAAATCATGGCCTCTGTAATTTATGATAGAACTTGCTGTGATTAGAACTGTTTTTCTCTTGCAAATGAAGTGTCATTTTTTTCTTGCTGTGTTTAAGACTTTTTCTTTGTCTTTAGTTTTCAGAAGTTTGAGTTTGTATCTTGGTATAGATTTCTCTTGTTATACTGCTTAGGGCTTGCTCAACTTTTTAATCTGCAAGTTTATGCCCTTTGACAAACTTGGGAAAGTTTCAGCCTTTGGTTATACTGCTTAGGGCTTGCTCAACTTTTTAATCTGCAAGTTTATGCCCTTTGACAAACTTGGGAAAGTTTCAGCCTTTATTTCCTTGAAAAATTTTCAGCTTCATTTTGGAATCCAATAATAGGTATTTAGCACTTTCATTATGCTCTCAGAGATCTCTGAGCTTCTGTTCATTTTTTTTCCCCCACTCCTCTTTCTGTGTGTTCAGACTGAGCAATTTCTATCATTCTATCTTCAATTTCATTGATTTTGTTTTTACTTCTATCATCTCCTTTTTTTTTTTTTCTGTTAAGCATTTCTGAAGTGAAGTGAAGTGAAGTGAAGTGAAGTCACTCAGTCGTGTCTGACTCTTTAACCTACCAGGCTCCTCCGTCCATGGGATTCTCCAGGCAAGAATACTGGAGTGGGTTGCCATTTCCTTATCCAGGGTATCTTCCCAACTCAGGGACTGAACCTGGGTCTCTCACATTGGAGGCAGACACTTTAACCTCTGAGCAACCAGGGAAGCTAAAGAGCTTTTTACTGGATTTTTTGTTTGTTTCATGATGGAAATTGCCCATTAAGACATTTTTGTGATGACTGCTTTAAAATCTTTGTCAGATAATTCCAACATCTGTCATCTCAGTGTCAGTGTCTGATTGATTGCTTTTTCTTATTCAAAATTTTCCTGGTTCTTGGTATTGGGTGATTTTCAGATATATCTTGGACATTTTGGATATTATGTCATGAGTTTTGGCATCTTATTTAAATCTTCTGTTTTTACAGGACTCCTCTGACATGATAGTGGAGCGGGTAGGAGAATCACATAGCACTTCTCCCATTCTTTGTCCCCTGACACCAAGGTGGGGGAAAGAGACCTTTGTAACTGGTGGATGGAGATGGAATTGCAGGCTTCTCACTAGGGTTTCCTTTGTGGCTCAGCTGGTAAAGATTCCACCTTCAATGCTGAAGACCTGGGTTTGATCCTTGGGTTGGGAAGATCCCTGGAAAAGGGAAAAGCTACCCACTCCAGTATTCTGGCCTGGAGAATTCCATGGACTGTCACAAATAAGACACGACTGAGCCAGTTTCAGTTTCACTAAGTGTGGTGTTTTTTTTTTTAATATGGGAGAAAATTATTAAATTTATTTTATTTTATCTTTTGGCCGTGCTGTGCCTGGCATACAGGATCTTAGTTCCCCAACCAGTGATCCAGCCCACGCTCCCTGAACTGGACTGCCAGAAAAGTCCTGGAAACTTATTAGATCTAATTTTTAAAAAATATATACCATTTTCCCTCCTCACCCTTCTTGGTGGAGGAACAGAAAATCCTCATATCCTCCATTTAGGGGATTTCACATATAAAGTCAGGGATGATGAGGATGAAGTAAAAAATACCACTCTGGATGGCGGCAACTTGTCACTGCTCCCCTTGTGGTCTCCACTGACATCATGAGACAGTGGCCTTATCACTGCTTGGCTCTCCACGAGGTCTGTTCTGACATCACCCTAGAAGGAGAGAGAGTTCTGCCTCATCGATATTGGGGGGTAGTCCATGCTCCCCAGCTGGTTACCGCAGGGGAGGAAGAGGAAGGCTTCATCATCACCTGGCAGGGATGAAAGAGAGGCTCCCCACTCAGCCTCCTCTGACACCAGTCAGGTGGGAATTAGACTTCTTTAGATTCTGTAAGGGTGGAAGTCCAGTCTCCCCACTTGGCCCTTGCTGATAGGGTTGGGATGGGACCACACTTTTTCTGTGATTGACTCACAGTGTGTACACATCACCCAGCTTATACATTATCAACTCATGACCAATCTTATTTCATTCCTACATATTTTAATCCCCAACCTTCTTCTTCCCATCCTCAACTCTAGATCTATTTTGAAGTAAATCACAGTTGTGTATAATTTCATTTGAAAATATGTTACCTCTTCTGTTAATACAATGCCTTTTTGATGATAGTATTAGATGTGAATGCCTCATAAATTTGGGGAATAAAGAGGAGAAACCAAGTTTGGCCTTGTGATTATAACACACTGCTTTTCTGTTTCAGGAGGAATCTGGTACTTCCCCCTCTCAAAAATCATCAATAACTTTATATGCAGAAATCTTTACTTGGATCTCTTACTTCCTCCCATGTCAGTGGCACGTGGCTACTTCCTCTTAAAATATGATCTTGTTTTGGGTTCTATAATCCTGAAATATGCTGATTTCCCCCTCCCTCCTTTTCCAACGACTCATTTCTGTTTCCTTATTTTGGTTTCTCTTTATTTCCGTCTCTGCCTGTCTCTAAGCTTGGCTGTTTCTTAAGACTCATCCTTTTTTTCTCTACATATACCTTCAAAGAAATTACCTTTTCTTTAAGTTAGCTGTCACTTTAATGTCTTCCAAATATACATCTCTGAAAATTATTCTCTTGCTCAAATTCAGTCTTGCATTTCCACATACTCCCAAACCATTTCCATTTATATGTTTCAAGTTGTTAGTATAAGACAACTTTTATATATGTTCCATCTTAAACGCAACAGGCATTCAGTCAGTTCAGTCGCTGAGTCATGTCTGACTCTTTGCGACCCCATGGACTGCAGCATGCCAGGCTTCCTGTCCATGAAATGTTTTTTTCAAGTTTCTCATTTATGTGGTTGGCTTTCATTATTCTTGAAAACTTTTACTTTTAAATCTCTTTCACATGTAACCAATTAAATCATAGAGTATTTTCCCCCTTACTATTTCTTCCATATTTATCTCTTTGTCTCCATCTTTCTGTTAAGAACTTAATCTATGCTTCATTGTTTCATATCTTAATCACTAAAACTTGTTTCTTGTTTAGCTTCTTGCTTTAAGTTTCTGTTATGATATGTACATTCTTTTGTAAAAAATTTAGTGGGGTAGTTGATTTACTGTGTTGTGCTAGTTTCTGCTATACATCAGAGTGAATCAGCTATATATACCCATATTCTTGAATAAACTTCCTGCTCTGTTTCTCATTAAACCACTCACTAAAAATAGCTGCATTTAAGAGAAAAATAGCAGTGGATACAGACCACAGGACCCCTCAAAAGTTATGCAACTTTGTAACCAGAGAATTAACAACATCATCAACAGCAAAAATAATTGTACCTTGAAAAATAGTGTAGGTAGGCAGATTGCCCCGGGTGGCTGGCGGCTGACTGAAGGAAAGTTAAAAATGCACAAAAACAATAGAGTAGAAATACTGGCTTGCTGAGGGTGAGACAATGCACATGGGAGTGTATTCTCCTCTGGGCAGAGGAGGAAGTACAACCTGGCAGGACCTGAGAATTAAGCAAGGATGGGGTGTGCCTCTCTGAGTAGGGAGAAGGGTTCCTGGGCATAGACACTTAATATTTTCTTAAACTAGAACCTCCAAGGCTTCTACCTGTGCAATAGCTGAGCTGAGACCTTTTTTTCTGGAAATTGCAGTTCTACTCCCATTATTCTGGCTCCCTTGCCCAAGTCCAAACACCTATAAGCCATCACAACTTTCACTTTGTACTGATGCAACGCCCCTATTCACCAATCACATGTGAGCTAACTAGTGTTAACACAACCAACTGTCTCTTTCTCCATTTGATGCTTGCTGGACATCACCTTAGTTTTCAGCATGTATTGCTGTTAGACTCACTGCTGTCTTTTTCCCTTAATTACTTTATTATCAGACTCACTCACTTATTCACTCTGTCTCTTAAACAGATTTACGCTTTATAGTTTCTAGCATATTCCATTTCTTTTTCCTAATCTGCTTTGTTTTCACACAGGCCTGGGTGTCAATTATCAAAATGGTTTGTTATCCGATAGCTTCATACAGTACACTTTGTTTCTGTCAGTACATTGTACACTCCTTGCGGGAGGGCTCATGTGTTTAGACTCTTTTTACATCTCCTACCACATTTGGGATACTACTGCTGCTGCTGCTAAGTCGCTTCAGGCATGTCCGACTCTGTGTGGCGACCCCATAGACGGCAGCCTACCAGGCTCTGCCGTCCCTGGGGTTCTCCAGGCAAGAACACTGGAGTGGGTAGCCATTTCCTTCTCCAGTGCATGAAAGTGAAAAGTGAAAGTGAAGTCACTCAGTTGTGTCCGACTTTTAGCGACCCCATGGACTGCAGCCCACCAGGCTCCACTGTCCATGAGATTTTCCAGGCAAGAGCACTGGAGTGGGTTGCCGTTATACTTATTGGTGAATTGATTTAAAAATTACAAGCACATTATATATAATTGAGTTATTATTAGTGTTAGTTAATACTTTAATGTAAATGAAAGAAAATTCACAAAGAAATTAGTGTAATGTAAAGGAAAAAGCATGGACTTCTTAGTGAAATCACTCTGGATATTGAATAGCATGTGATATCAGGAAAATTGCTAAATTCTGTTAGTTTCAGCTTCTTCATTGCTAAAATAGAGAAAATGAAACCTAACACCATGCTTCGTTGCCAGAATTACACGAGTTAATGAAATAATATATTAATTATTTAAGCACTTTATATAGTGTTGAACATGTAATGCGTGGCCAGTAACTGGAGAGCCGAGGATTTCGGGGAAGATCAGTCAGCACCTTGTTTTTATGATCCATATAAAGAAATAGCCTATGACTTTCACAAGACATAAACAATTAGAGTTTGTGGTTATATATACATATTCACTAAGTTCTGTTTTGTGCCAGGCTCTGTGCTAAGCACGTTATGTACACTGTCTTATGTAATCTTCAAAATTATCATTGCAGGTAAGTATTATTAGGAGCATTAGCAATAAGTAAATTAAAGGTCTTAGCCAGCTTGGAGGGGCCAGAATTGAGCTTTAAACCCAGGTGTCTGACTCTGATGTCCATGCTTTTTATCAGTACTAAACTCTTCACCCTTCTTTTAGGAGATATGTCATACGGATAGAGTGTGGGCAGTTACTTGTCAAATGTATCAGATTGAGGCTGTTCTGGCAAGAGATGGAGTCTTTCATCTCAGAGTACTGAACCCTGAGTCTAACCAGCTCTCCAGGCAGGGGAGCTCCTCTTTTATGTGAATTACTGGCATAGATAAAGGACATCACTTGTCATTTGAGCACACTGAACATTTTTTAAAACTGCCCCTTTCATTAAATTCACGTTAGGAAATAGCACATTTCTCTGTAATAAGCTGCAATATTAATTACTAATCTCTCCCTTCTCCTTTAGGGCGACTCTGGAGGACCTCTGGTTAGTCCAGATGCTAGAGATATCTGGTACCTTGCTGGAATCGTGAGCTGGGGAGATGAATGTGGACAACCCAATAAGCCTGGTGTTTATACTAAAGTGACTGCCTTCCGGGACTGGATCACTTCCAAAACTGGTGTCTAAGAGAGAACAGCCTAGCAGAATGGAACACAGTTTTGTGTACAGGTCATTCTTAGAGGTACAGAATTGCAGATGTCATCAAGCAGGTCACCTAGATCTGACCAGTCGAATTAAACCATCTGCTATTTCCTTCCTAGCTCTTCTCCGCACACCATCTTGCTTCTACCAGATGGATTCTGTCTCAACTTGCAGTCACTTGTTTTTCTAGAAGTTTTCTGTCATCAAATTTTGACTTGTTGACATAAATCTCTCTCATGTGTGTATGCAGTTTGAAGTGATCTTCTTTCATTTCCATGGCTTTTCTCAGCTCAGTAAATTTCCACTTTCAAGGTGCAGGACAAAGAGTAAAATGAAATATGAAAGAAAAAAACTACATTTTTACATACAGAAAAATATTAGGTGTTTTTTCTTAATGCGATGAAGAAAATGATCATAATCATTATGAAAGTTCAGGTAAAGAGACAGCAGAAAACCAAATACTTCATGACGGTGAAAGAATGGGAACTAAGTTAAAGAAATAAAGAGAAACCAAGATGTAATTTATTTGCATTTCCAGCAAACTGACAGAGATAAATGTCGGGAAGATTCTATTTTCTTGTGGCCTATAATAATTATACAAACTCTATGTAATGTCTTTGTTTTAAGTTAAAGCAAATAGTATTTATTTAACACGGCACTACTGAGAATGTCAACATATCATAATAAAAAATAAATACCATCAATTTGCTTGATTTTATGATAATCCACAAAGAAGGGGAAGATGGAGAAAATGTTACTCATCAATTTACTGTGAATTCCTTTCAAATCTGAGGCTAGAATGAAAATTTACCTAAGAACAAGCAGAGTATATTATGTGGTAAGATTTTTGTATGGCTGGGTAGGAGGAAATAAAAATAGAATCTGTATGAACTGTTGAATGAAATGGTATTATCACCAAGAGCTTGTGTGTTTGTATTTAAAGTTTTTCCACATTGCATAGCTGTGAAGGGAAATAAGATCCAGGTGTGAGTGTGTATAGTTGTATAAATGCAGCTAAAGGTCAGACCTCTATTTTGAGATGACTGGTGATTCTGGCCTTACCACTCCACCTCCTTGCCCTTATTTCCAGTCTGTTCTTACACCAGTGTCTCTTAGACTCCTCTGGGCTCAGACAGGAGGATAACCTCCCTGCTACATCTAGCATGACAGTGAATTGCTCACTGCCTGGGTAGAAAATTGATAGAAAAAGCCTAGTATCAACCACCTTCCTGATTTCAGCTTTGATGAGTTACTATTGAGTTCTTAGATACACAACATTCAAGTGATGTAGGCACTATGAAGTTAGGACTGGTTTCATGTTAGTGGTGAGATTTCACTGAATCTTTGCATTACCCTGTCCTCTCTGTGTATAGTGACTCATATGAGTTCTGTATTGTACCATAACCACTTTGAAAGAAATATTAGTAGAAAAATATCCACCTAAATAGCATTGGCATATGAACTGATACAATTTAGGCACTTGGCTAAATATGATGTGAAATCTGACATGAACTGACTGTTAAATATTTTGTAGACATATATTTAATTTAATGAATTCTTTTGAAAAATTGAGGAAAACGATGAATTTTAAAGAAAGACTTAAGTACAGTTCAGTTCAGTTCAGTTTAGTCGCTCAGTCGTGTCGGACTCTTTGCAACCCCATGAATCGCAGCACGCCAGGCCTCCCTGTCCATCACCATCTTCCGGAGTTCACTCAGACTCGCTTCCTTCGAGTCAGTGATGCCATCCAGCCATCTCATCCTCTGTCGGCCCCTTTTCCTCCCTCCCAGCATCAGAGTCTTTTCCAATAAGTCAACTCTTCGCATGAGGTGGCCATAGTACTGGAGTTTCAGCTTCAGCATCATTCCTTCCAAGGAACACCCAGGGCTGATCTCCTTTAGAATGGACTGGTTGGATCTCTCTGCAGTTCAAGGGACGCTCACATTTCCTACCATTTCCTCTTGTTTGAGTATACTTCACAGTTAGGCCTCTAGGTGGCACCCGGAGGCTGTAGGTAAAGGGAAGCAAGCTCTTAATGGTGTTCAAGTAATGATGAAAGCTATAGTAGGCATTCTGTATCAGGGTCTTGTAAAACCAAAAGGATACAATTAATCTTTAAGAAAGTGTTTAAAAATTAATCCATATAAATTGACAGCATGTTAGTATTTTCCACATTTCTGGAGGTAGTTTCCAAATTAAAGTAAAATTTACAATGTGATAAGAATTTTTTGGCAAACTTGAAGAGATTTAAGAAGAAATTTTAGAAGTTCAGTTTCACAGTCGCATCGTTATTTCTCAGAGAAATATTTCTCAAAAGATCTTAGAAATAGAGGTTTGGCCATAGTAAATATATAAGAGATAGTTCAAACAATGTGCACAGAGAAATAGATAAAATAGTATCATATTTTTAAAAGACAATTTTCTTTGAAAGTTAACTTCTACAGGATTTCAGATCTTCCCTAGTAGCTCAACTGGTAAAGGAACTGCCTGCAGTGCAGGAGACCAGAATTCCATCTCTGGGTTGGGAAGATCTGCTGGAGAAGGAAACGACAACCCACTCTAGTATTCCTGCTTGGAAAATCCCATGGATAGAGGATCCTGGAGTGGCAAAGAGTCGGATATGACCAAGTGACTAACACAACAAAGGGTTTCAGCATTCTTGAACTTGTCTTTTTAGCCATTTCATTGGAGAAAGTTAAGAAGTCGTAAAATAATATTTATTAACTGTGCAAGAAGGCAGGCATTTCTCAGCTCTATTTTCTATCTCTCTTCCCACAGTACCTAGTAAAGTGCTCTGCATATAATAGTCTTTCAATAAATGTTGTTGAACTGACCTTTTACTTTTGTATTATGCAGAACGTGTAGCTTTGTTACTATTTACACATCAATTTTAAGAAGTAATCAGATTTTACACTGGGTGATATAAGCCAGTTATTTAAACACACTAAGCCTCAATATACTCATTTTATAAAACAGGGATAATAATATTCACCTCAAATGAATGCTGTAGAGATTAAAATGAGATATTTAAAAGTCTTAACTAAGTTCTTAGAACATAGCAGGTGCTAAAGAAATTGTGCGATTATAACTATTGCTATAAAGTATAGTGTTATATGATTGCTAGTTGATTAATAGATTAAACAAGTATTTTTAAGATGAAAAGATGATTAAATAAACAGAATGGGTTGGTTTCTTGTTTAATTTTAATTCTACAAAAGAATTTTTATTGAGATCATTCCAAAACATATTAACAAGTTGTTTGTTATTTTCATTTTTCATTTCAACTTTTAAAAATGATAAACCTTTTTAACTATAGAGCTACTGGACCATATGAAGATCTACAGTCTAGTTCAAACGATGCCTCCTCCATGAGGCCTTCCTCAACTCTCTCAAGTGGAGATATTCTTTTTCCTGAAATTTCTGACCACTTAAACTAATTTTTTATAATCAGATAATCATAGACTCACACAGAGCTGTAAAATATAATACATGCATGCTAAGTTGCTTCAGTTGTGTCTGACTCTGTGCGATCCCATGGATAGTATCCTGCCAGGCTCCTCTGTCTGTGGGATTCTCCAGGCAAAAATATTGGAGTGGGTTGCCATGCCCTTCTCCAGGGGATCTTCCTGACCCAGGGATGGAACCCACATCTTTTATATCTCCTACACTGGCAGTTGTTGGGTCCTTTATCACTAGCACCATCTGGGAAGACCAGAAATATAATACAGAGAGATCCTATGTGTTATTTATCCAGTTCATGGAAATGGTAACATCTTGATTAGCTGTAGTACAATATCATAACCAGGAAGTTGACCATGAGACAATCTATCAACCCTATGAGAGTTTATGTTTTTAAAACAGGCAATTATTTGTGTGTACTTAGTTCCACGTAATTTTATCTCACATGTGGATTTGTGTGCCACCACCAAGTCACAATGCAGAATAGTTTGGTCAAAGGATCCTTCATGCTATGCACAGCCATCTGGCATCATCCCCATCCCCATTCCCAGGCTGTAATCCCTGACAAACATTAATCTGTTCTCCATCTATATAATTTTGTCTAAGAATGGTATATATTAATAACTGGGATCATACAATATGTCTCCTTTGGAGGCTGGCCTCTTGACTCAGCATAATTCCTTTAAGATCAATCCAAATTGCGTGTGTCGTGCCCACACATGACAGTTCGTTCTTACTTTATTGTGTGTGTGTTTCACAGTATGGGTGCACTGCAATTTGTTTAACCATTCATACATTGAAGGGCATTTGAACTGCTTATAGTTTTTGGCTGAATAAAGCTACTACAATATTTGTATGTGGATGTGTAGGTCTTTGTGTGAACATAATTGTTCATTGTTTCTACTGTTCCATTTTTTTCTCAGTCTTAAAGTATTATGCAAAACGCATCAATTGTCAACCCTAACTTCCTTTGTGTACAAACTACATTTACCACTGTTCCTGTTGTATCATCCTATGCACTTACTGGTCACTTAGAAATTTTGCATGGCCAATATATGTTCAAATACAATTAGGTTATATCTTAATAGGGTTATTATATTAATATCCTTTTATGTAAACATAGGGAATTTAATAATCAAATTTTGTGACATTAAATAAATTCACAAAACATTTTCAAAGAAATAGATTTTAGCAGAAAGCAAGTGCAGCAATGATGTTTATTAAGTCTAGAATACTTCTCTTATTAGTTCTAACACTTCCAGTGGTGTAAATTGACAAATATTGGTGATGCTCAGATTTCTTTCTGCAAAGAGAAGTAGTCATACCATGGATTGGGTGACTTAAAAATAACAGAAATTTATTTCTTGTGGTTCTGGAGGCTGGGAAATCCAAGATCAAGTTGTCAGTTATAAAATAAATAAGTAATAGGTTTAATGTACAACATTATTAATACAATTAACACTAAAAAGTAATTCTACATTTGAAAATAAATGTGAGGACATTATTAAATAAATTGCATGCAATGTGCCATTACAAATGGACTCTTTGAACTGAAATAGACATTTCTTCAAAGAAAATATTTCTCTAATTATTAGAGAAATGCAAATTAAAACTACAGTGAGGCACCTCACACCAGTCAGAATGGCTATCATCAAAATGTCAACAAACAATAAATGCTGGAGAATGTGTGGAGAAAGGGAAATTCTAAGCTACTGAAAGTACTGTCGGTGAAACGTAAATTGGTACAGCCACTATGGAGAAAGTATGAAGCTTCCTTAAAAAACTAAAAATAAAACCACAATATGATCCAGCAATCCCACTCCTGGGCATATAATCAGAGAAAAACTATGGTTTGAAAGGATGCATGCATCACACTGTTAATTGTAGTACTGTTTACAATAGCCAAGACATGGAAGCAACCTAAATGTCCACTGACAAATGAACGGTAAAGAAGATGTGCATATATACAATGGAATAATACCTAGCCATTAAAAAGAACGAAATGATGCTATTTGCAGCAACATGAATGGACCTGGAAATTATGATATTAAGTGAAGTAAGTCAGACAGAAAAGACAAATATCATATGATATTGCTTACATGGAGAATCTAATAAAAATAAAAGATACAAATGAAATTATTTACAAAACAGAAGCAGACTCACAGACTAAAAAAATAAACTTAGGATTACCAAAGGAGAAAGGTGGGAAGGAGGGATAAACTGGGATTTCGGGAATTGACATATATACTTTACTATACTGAAAATGGATAACCAGCAAGGACCTACTATATAGCACAGGAAACTCTGTATTCTGTAATAATCTAAATGGGACAGGAATAGATATATGTGTATGTATAACTGAATCCTTTTCTGTACACCTGAAACTAACACAACATTGTAAATCAACTATAGTACAATATAAAATAGAAATGTTTTTAAATGGACTTTTCTTCCCACAGAAATATATGTAGGTAGAACTCCAGATGGTGTTGCTGCTGCTGCTGCTGCTGCTTCTGCTAAGTCGCTTCAGTGTCTGACTCTGTGTGACCCTATAGACGGCAGCCCACCAGGCTCCCCCATTCCTGGGATTCTACAGGCAAGAACACTGGAGTGGGCTGCCATTTCCTTCTCCAGTGCATGAAAGTGAAAAGTGAGAGTGAAGTCGTTCAGTCGTGGAGCCTACCAGGCTCCTCCGTCCATGCTGCAAATCAGAATTTCAGTCAGGAGAAAAAATCTGCTGGTCCACGTGCAGGAATTCCGTGAGGACAATTAGGATATTTGTATTTTAAAAACATGATAAAAGAAGAGAATTCTATTCTATTTGTGACTGTGCTCCCCACAAAAAAACCTTATGTGAAGTGGTAAAAATATTAGTATCTTCAGGAAGCTGAAAATATTTTGCACACCATAATAAAATATGTACTATCTATGAGTTTAGTAGTTCTTGCCACAGAATTTAGGAAGTATTTGTTAATGCTAAATTTGAAATGCTTAATTGCATTAACAAAATTTTATTTATCAAATATTTAATATTACATTTAAATATTTACATTTATGGCTATAAAGATTTGAGAGTAGAAGTTTGACAACCAGCTATGCATTTAAAATTTTATATGTTAATGCATGCATGTTCAGTTGTGTCCAGCTCTTTATAACCCCATGGACTATAGCCCACCAGGCTCGCTCATCTGTCCATGGAATTTTCCAAGTAAGAATACTGGAGCAGGTTGCCATTTGCTACTCCAGGGGATTACACATTTAGCTACTTAATAATGAGTACTCACTTTCTTTTTATGAAAATCGAGTGCACTGAAATGTGTATCTCTTGGACACATCAGCTTTCTTGGAAAAAGTCATGTCGTTATTATAACAATATTCTGGTATTGGTTCACATATATTTAATTTATCTTATCATGTGTAATCTCTATAGAATGCAGATGCATTCTTTTCTGTATCTTTTATATCTACCTTCATAGCACCTTGCAGTAACTTTTCAGTACCTGTTGATGGCAGGCTCCTTATTTTGCTTTCATACAGAAATAATTCCCTCTCCAATTGCTTGTATATTGATTTTTGGAAGTTTTGTGGTGAAGTATAATACAGAAAAGAACACAAAAGACAAATGTACAGATCAATAAATTGTCAGGAGGTAAACAGCCATGTAATTACCACCTAGACAAGAAATAGTACACTACCATCATCCCAGAGAACAGTATCCTGGACTTACAACTCAATACCCTACATCTAACAGCATTTGAATATTACATAAATGAAATTGAATAGTATATATTGTGAATCTCATTTGTGAAAATCATTTATGTTGATGCATGTATCTGAAGTTCTTTTACTTAAAGTGCTGTAGAATGTTTTATTACATGAGAATATCACAAAGTATGGTTTCTGTGGTAATACCTTTTTATTGTGTGAAGATGTTGCTATCTTCACAATCATGAAGATTATTTCCTAAAAGTTTTATTATTTTGCATTAGATCTATGATCATCCATTAATAGGATGCTGTGTAGGGATCAAGTATCATTGGTTTTCTTTCATTCAGTTCAGTTCAGTCGCTCAGTCATGTCTGACTTTTGCGACCCCATGAATCGCAGCACACCAGGCCTCCCTGTCCATCACCAACTCCTGGAGTTACTCACACTCACGTCCATAGAGTCAGTGATGCCATCCAGCCATTTCATCCTCTGTCGGCCCCTTCGCCTCCTGCCCCCAATCCTCCCAGCAACAGAGTCTTTTCCAATGAGTCAACTCTTCACATGAGGTGGCCAAAGTACTGGAGTTTCAGCTTTAGCATCATTCCTTCCAAAGAAATCCCAGGGCTGATCTCCTTCAGAATGGACTGGTTGGATCTCCTCACAGTCCAAGGGAATCTCAAGAGTCTTTTACAACACCACAGTTCAAAAGCATCAATTCTTTGGCACTCAGCTTTCTTCACAGTCCAAATCTCACATCCATACATGACTACTGGAAAAACCATAGCCTTGACTAGACAGACCTTAGTCGGCAAAGTAATGTCTCTGCTTTTGAATATGCTATCTAGGTTGGTCACAACTTTTCTTCCAAGGAGTAAGTGTCTTTTAATTTCAGGGCTGCAATCACCATCGGCAATGATTTTGGAGCCTCTGAAAATAAAGTCTGACACTGTTTCCACTGTTCCCCATCTATTTCCCGTGGAGTGATGGGACCAGATGCCATGATCTTAGTTTTCTGAATGTTGAGCTTTAAGCCCACTTTTTCACTCTCCTCTTTAACTTTCATCAAGAGGCTTTTTAGTTCCTCTTCACTTTCTGCCATAAGGGTGGTGTCATCTGCATATCTGAGGTTATTGATATTTCTCCTGGCAATCTTGATTCCAGCTTGTGCTTCTTCCAGCCCAACGTTTCTCATGATGTACTCTGCATAGAAGTTAAATAAGCAGGGTGACAATATACAGCCTTAATGTACTCCTTTTCCTATTTGGAACCAGTCTGTTGTTCCATGTCCAGTTCTAACTGTTGCTTCCTGACCTGCATACAGATTTCTCAAGAGGCAGGTCAGGTGGTCTGGTATTCCCATCTCGGAATTTCCCACAGTTTGTTGTGATCCACACAGTCAAAGGCTTTGGCATAGTCAATAAAGCAGAAATAGATGTTTTTTCTGGAACTCTCTTGCTTTTTCCATGATCCAGTGGATGTTGGCAATTTGATCTCTGGTTCCTCTGCCATTTCTAAAACCAGCTTGAACATCAGGGAGTTCACGGTTCATGTATTGCTGAAGCCTGGCTTGGAGAATTTTGAGCATTACTTTACTAGCATGTGAGATGAGTGCAATTGCGTGGTAGTTTCAGCATTCTTTGGCATTGCCTTTCTTTGGAATTGGAATGAACACTGATCTTTTCCAATCGTATGGCCACTGCTGAGTTTTCCAAATTTGCTGGCATATTGAGTGCAGCACTTTCACAGCATCATCTTTCAGGATTTGAAATAGCTCCACTGGAATTCCATCACCTCCACTAGCTTTTTTTTGAAGTGATGCTTTCTAAGGCCCACTTGACTTCACATTCCAGGATGTCTGGCTCTAGATGAGTGATCACACCATCGTGATTATCTGGGTCATGAAGATCTTTTTTGTACAGTTCTTCTGTGTATTCTTGTCACCTCTTCTTAATATCTTCTGCTTCTGTTAGGTCCATACCAATGGTTTGCCTTGGTGTGGTCCTTTATCAAGCCCATCTTTGCATGAAATGTTCCCTTGGTATCTCTAATTTTCTTGAAGAGATCTCTAGTCTTTCCCACTCTGTTCTTTTCCTCTATTTCTTTGCATTGATCTTGAAGAAGGCTTTCTTATCTCTTCTTGCTATTCTTTGGAACTCTGCATTCAGATGCTTATATCTTTCCTTTTCTCCTTTGCTTTTCACCTCTCTTCTTCTCACAGCTATTTGTAAGGCCTCCCCAGACAGCCATTTTGCTCTTTTGCATTTCTTTTCCATGGGGATGGTCTTGATCTCTGTCTCCCATACAATGTCACGAACCTCATTCCATAGTTCATCAGGCACTCTATCTATCAGATCTAGGCTCTTAAATCTATTTCTCACTTCCACTGTATAATCATGAGGGATTTAATTTAGGTCATACCTGAATAGTCTAGTGGTATTCCCTACTTTCTTCAATTTGAGTCTGAATTTGGTAATAAGGAGATCATGATCTGAGCCACAGTCAGCTCCTGGTCTTGTTTTCATCGACTGTATAGAACTTCTCCATCTTTGGCTACAAAGAATAGTATCAATCTGATTTTGGTGTTGACCATCTGGTGATATCCATGTGTAGGGTCATCTCTTGTGTTGTTGGAAGAGGGTGTTTGCTATGACCAGTGCATTTTCTTGGCAAAACTCTACTAGTCTTTGCCCTGCTTCATTCTGCATTCTAAGGCCAAATTTGCCTGTTACTCCAGATGTTTCTTGACTTCCTACTTTTGCATTCTAGTCCGCTATAATGAAAAGGACATCTTTTGGGGTTTTAGTTCAAAAGGTCTTGTAGGTCCTTATAGAACTGTTCAACTTCAGCTTTTTCAGCATTACTCTGATATTGAATGGTTTGCCTTGGAGACGAACAGAGATCATTCTGTCGTTTTTGAGATTGCATCCAAGTACTGCATTTTGGACTCTTTTGTTGACCATGATGGCTACTACATTTCTTCTGAGGGATTCCTGCCTGCAGTAGTAGATATAATGGGCATCTGAGTTAAATTCACCCATTCCAGTCAATTTTAGTTCACTGATTCCTAGAATGTCGACGTTCACTCTTGCCATCTCTTGTTTGACCACTTCTAATTTTCCTTGATTCATGGACCTGACATTCCAGGTTCCTATGCAATATTGCTCTTTACATCATTAGACCTTGCTTTTTTCACCAGTCACATCCACAACTGGGTATTGTTTTTGCTTTGGTTCCATCCCTTCATTCTTTCTGGAGTTATATCTCCACTGATCTCCGGTAGCATATTGGGCACCTACTGACCTGGGGAGTTCCTCTTTCAGTATCCTATCACTTTGCCTTTTCATACTGTTTATGGGGTTCTCAAGGCAAGAATACTGAAGTGGTTTGCCATTCCCTTCTCCAGTGGACCACATTCTGTCAGACCTCTCCACCATGACCTGCCCGTCTTGGGTTGCCCCATGGTCATGGCTTAGTTTCATTGATTTAGACAAGGCTGTGGTCCTAGTGTGATTAGATTGACTAGTTTTCTGTGAGAATGGTTTCAGTGTGTCTGCCCTCTGATGCCCTCTTGCAATATTGGGCATATAGTCACACTTAGCAAATTGCCTTTCAGGAGCCCAACTCAAAGCATGGTGGGTTTAACAACAACCGTTACTCAGTACAGACCATGGATTCCAATTTTTGATGCTGTTGCTCTGATGCCCTTCTCAGCTTTAGCATCCTTTTTCAGAAATAGCAGCTCCAAATGGCAGGCTAATTTACTTCTTTGAGTTTATCTTCACCATGATCTTGGCCTTGGAATTTAAATTTCGTTAGCTTTATTATGTTGTCAATGAGTTCTTAACTATTTTACCCATTTTTCCTACTATAATTTTCAGGAATGTTGGTCTCATTTCCGTAGTCCATCATCTTAGGAAATACCAGTTCCACGCATTTAAAAAAATTAATCTTGTTTTTTACTACTCATTATCTAGGTAACTTTTGATAAGTTATAAACTCTTTGAAGTTCAGTTTCCTCATTTGTAAACTGGGAGTGACAATATTTATGTCATGTTTAATCACTAAATTGTATCCAATTCTTGCAACACGATGGACTGCCCTCCGGGTTCCTCTGTCCTTGGGATTTCCCAGGCAAGAATACTGGAATGAGTTGCCATTTCCTCCAGGGGATCCTCTCAACCCAGGGATCAAACCTATGTCTCCTGCATTGGCAGGTGGATTCTTTACCACTGAGCCACCAAAGTAGCCCATTTATCTCATAGAATTGTAGAAAAATTAATATGAAAGAAGTATATAGAGACATTGCAAAATAAAAAAGTAAGGTGACTAGGTTACCTTCAATGAATGATAGCTATTATTTTTGCTATATTAATAATGATAATAAATCTTAAGGTGATGATGAAGACAGTAGGAATTCTAAGTAACTCTGTCTACCACATTGCCCTAATCTCCTACTGTAAAAGTGGTATAAAGTTAATCTGACAATATTTATTTTAAGTGAATCAACATAGGCTTCAAATAATGACTACTTCCAATTTTAGATTTGCCCAAGCCATACTATTAGTAATTTCTCCACTTTTTTAACCCCCAATTTTTTCTGATTTAGTGGCAAATGATTTTCACTAATAATTTTTCTCAGTTAAAAATAAACTATGTTATCTCCACTATTGAACTCCTCTCATTTTATGATTCATCAAAATCTAATAAACATTAGCTATAAGACTACACACAGTTTCATTTGTAAGTACTGTTAGTACTTAGGAATGTAATTCATCTTACAAAAGACTGAAACTCATCAAACAGCAATTTGGTCTCTTATAATCTATTTTTTTATTGAGTATTAGACTTCGGTTCACTATGTTACAAGGGTTGGCAAAGAATGTCAATTTTCCTTCAGCCTTTCTTGAGTAGGAATAGATTATATAATGAAGTTATATTTTTAGTAACAAAATTACCAATGCACAAAAAATAGTGTTTTAATCTAGAGAATTTATAGGAAGGGGGCAGGCAGTCTAGTATCAGAATATTTGGATTTGATACACACACATCATTTGAGTAACAGACCTATAAACTAGGTTTTCCAGATTCCTTGAGAATATGAAAGTTATATCTTAGTTATGGACCCATGCATTCTAGAGACAGAGAATCTTGCAGCTCCTACTCTAAGTTCACTACATGACATCTTGGTCAAAAACAATGTCATGAGTTTGATAAATATCAAATATTTCCCTAGAGCTTGATCATGATGAACTCTTGATAAAACTGAGCTTCTAGTTTTGCTATTTTGAGAACTAAGTCCTGTGAGAAGTATGCTTATTTAGAAACAGTGCCCTTTAAAAGGCTGCTAGTAGCTCTCCAGACAAGGTAAACCAAAATATTGCAAATGCTAAATAAAAAAAAATAGTACAAATAAAATCCAAATAACATGGAGGAATTCCCTGGTGGCTCAACTGGTAAAGAATCTGCCTGCTGTGCAGGAGACCCCAGTTTGATTTCTAGGTTGAGAAGATCCCCTGGAGGAAGGCATAGCAACCCACTCCAGTATTCTTGCCTGGAGAATCCCCATGAAGTGAGGAGCCTGGTGGGCTGCAGTCCACTGGTTTGCAAATAGTTAGAAATGACTGAGCAGCTAAGCACAGCATAGCACTATGTAAGAATAAACAAGCAATAAAAAAAAGAAGAGGTGCTTGCTTTCTGTTCCTGACAGTGAGACTGTAAGTGCCTATTGAGAAACTGGAGTGTATGAAAAATTAGTATAAAATTTAAACTCTGCACTTTAGAATCTTATCATCTTCCTGGGGAAATAAATATGGCACAAATAGAACAATAAATAATAATTAGTTGTTATGAGGTATGTGCAATATTATGACAGAAGATAATAAAATTAATGTGCACCAGAGTAACTTCAGAAGATTCAATAGAATAGAAAATCTTAAGATGGGTTTGAAGGATTTTGAAAATTTTGAAAAGAAATGTATCTGGATGCAAATGTCATGATACAACTTGGGGAAAATATAAACCCAGGAAGAGAAAGTACTCTCATAAGATGGATAATTCCAGCTGCTATGGAACATTTGACTAATTTTTATCTGAGTTTGTTAAAACACTGAGATCTCATAATTGAATTGAAACTGGAATATGCAGTCTATGGGAATGTTTTGGAACACATGTACATTCTATAATGTACTCATTTAGAGAATGGTGATTCAACAAAGCCATTAACATAATATGACATATTTTTCCTTTACAATGGAGAGGCCTTTTGTAGTTATGGGACCAAAGAGAGAAAAATAGCATAAGTACCGAAATTTTAGGCTTTGTTTAGAATGGAAGAAAGGTTCATACTCTTTCATAAGCAACGTTGTTTATCCAAGGAAAGTTGAAGGAACACATCTTCTGAAGTTGCTGTTTTTGATGTTAGAAGTGAATCAAAAGAAAAAGAGATGCATATGAGATGACTGGGGCTTCCAAGGTGGCTCAGTGGGTAAAGCATCCTCCTGTAATGCAGGAGACCCAGGAGACATGGGTTTGATACCTGGCTTGGGAAGATCCCCTGGAGGAGGAAATGGCAAACCACTCAAGCATTCTTGCCTGGAGAATCCCATGAACAGAGGAGCCTGTCAGATTATGGTCCATAGAGTTGCAGAGAGTCGAATATGACTGAAATGACTGACATGCATGCCTGCACATGAAATGATTGATATCAAACATAAACACATAATATACATTAGATTCAAATCTTTGTCTTATTTTAAGAAGGTAACTGACAGTAAATGTCATATATATATGAGTTATGGGTTATATTTCTAACAGCTGTTTCAACAAATAATTTTCTGAATCTCAGTGAGTATGTAAAGAGAAAGTTTAAGTATGTGCAAAGTTCAAAATGTGGTTTTCCTGAAGGATAGGTAGCAATTCTTACAGTGATGATTATGTCAATTTTGGAGACTTGAATATTTTTCTAGGAATTTTTCCACCTGATTTAAATTTAGAATTTTATTTTCAATAAAATAATTGCTTTCCAACTTGTTTCATAAGAACAACATTACCTTGATTACAAAGCTTAACAATGACATTAAAAGACAATAAAATTATGTCATTCTCTTTCAGGAGCATGAATACAAAACTCCTAAAGAAAATATGATATCAAACCTAGTAAAATATAAAATGTATCACATTTTATTTGCAATACAGTTGGGGGTCATTGTAATAGAAATATGTTTGATTTGACATTTAAATATCAATTTAATTCATAATATTCTTCAAACAAAACTAGAAAAATGATTATCTCAATAAATGGAAAAAGCATTTGGTCAAATTCAAAATTAATTTATTATAAAAATTAGCAAACTAAAATCAAAAAGAAACTTCTTTAATCTGATAAAATGATAGTAACTATCTTATTCAATGGTGAAATACCAAAAAACATTCCCTAAAAGTAGGAACAAGAGAAGGATGCCAGCTATCACCCACTCTATTCAACAGTAACTAGAATTCTATGATGTATGGCAAAAGTAATCAATTAACCAATCAGCTAGAAGAAAATAAAAACATAAGCAATGAAAAGGAAGTAATAATATTGTAATTATTTGCTGATGTTGGTGTATGCTAAAAATCCAAAATACTATACAAATAGAAAAATAAAATTAATAAACGAAGTTTCTCAATATGAAGTCAATATACTAGTCAATTGTATTTATGTATGTCTGAATGGTCTAGCGGTTTTCCATACTTTCTTCAATTTAAGTCTGAATTTGGTAATAAGGAGTTCATGATCTGAGCCACAGTCAGCTCCTGCTCTTGTTTTTGTTGACTGTACAGAGCTTCTCCATCTTTGGCTGCAAAGAATATAATCAATTTGATTTTGGTGCTGACCATCTGTTGATGTCCATGTGTAGAGTATGCTCTTGTGTTGTTGGAAGAGAGTGTTTGCTATGACCAGTGCATTTTCTTGGCAAAACTCTATTAGTCTTTGCCCTGCTTCATTCCGCATTCCAAGGCCAAGTTTGCCTGTTACTCCAGGTGTTTCTTGACTTCCTACTTTTGCATTCCAGTCCCCTATAATGAAAAGGACATCTTTTTGGGTGTTCTAAAAGGTCTTGTAGGTCTTCATAAAACGGCTCAACTTCAGCTTCTTCAGCATTACTGGTTGGGTAATAGACTTGGATAACTGTGATATTGAATGGTTTGCCTTGGAGACAAATAGAGATCATTCTGTCGTTTTTGAGATTGCATCCAAGTACTGCATTTTGGACTCTTTTGTTGACCATGATGGCTACTACATTTTTTCCTAAGGGATTCCTGTCTGCAGTAGTAGATATAATGGGCATCTGAGTTAAATTCACCCATTCCAGTCCATTTAAGTTCGCTGATTCCTAGAATGTCGACATTCACCCTTGCCATCTCTTGTTTGACCACTTCCAATTTGTCTTGATTCATGGACCTGACATTCCAGGTTCCTATGCAATATTTCTCTTTATAGCATCGGACCTTGCTTTTATCACCAGTCACATGCACAACTGGGTATTGTTTTTGCTTTGGTTCCATCCCTTCATTCTTTCTGGAGTTATTTCTCCACTGATCTCCAGTAGCATATTGGGCACCTAGTGACCTGGGGAGTTCCTCTTTTGGTATCCTATCATTTTGCCTTTTCATACTAGTCATGGGGTTCTCAAGGAAAGAATACTGAAGTGGCTTGCCATTCTTCTCCAGTGGACCACATTCTGTCAGACCTCTCCACCATGACCCTCCAATTTGTGTTGCCCCATAGGCATGGCTTGGTTTCATTGAGTTAGACAAGGCTGTGGTCCTAATGTGATTAGATTGACTAGTTTTCTGTGAGAATGGTTTCAGTGTGTCTGCCCTCTGATGTCCTTTTGCAACACCTACCATCTTACTTGGGTTTTTCTTACCTTGGGCATGCGGTATCTCTACACAGCTGCTCTAGCAAAGCACAGCAGCTTCTCCTTACCTTGGATGAGGGGTATCTCCTTGCCGCTGCTGTTCCTGACCTTAAACATGGGATAGCTCCTCTAGACCCTCTTGCACCTGCCAGCCACCACTCCTCAGGTTCCTCCTACAGGCCACTGGCCCTGGCCTTGAGCGTGGGGTGGCTCCTCAGGGTCACCACCACTGGCTTCGGACGCGCGGTGTCTCCTCCTGGCCACCACTGGCCTTGGACACGGGGTAGCTCCTCCCAGCCATTGCCCTGACCTCGGACACAGGCGTCTCCTCCCAGCCACCACTGTGGAAGTGAGAAATAGATTTGAGGGACTAGATCTGATAGATAGAGTACCTGATGAACTATGGAATAGGGTTTGTGACATTGTACAGGAGATAGGGATCAAGACCATCCCCATGGAAAAGAAATGCAAAATAGAATAACGGCTGTCTGGGGAGGCCTTAAATAGCTGTGAAAAGAAGAGAGGTGAAAAGCAAAGGAGAAAAGCAAAGATATAAACATCTGAATGCAGAGATCCAAAGAATAGCAAGAAGAGATAAGAAAGCCTTCTTCAGTTATCAATGCAAAGAAACGGAGGAAAAGAACAGAATGGGGAAGACTAGAGATCTCTTCAAGAAAATTAGAGATACCAAGGGAACACTTCATGCAAAGATGGGCTCGATAAAAGACAGAAATGGTATGGACCTAACAGAAGCAAAGATATTAAGAACAGGTGGCAAGAATATATGGAAGAACTGTACAGGAAGGATCTTCACAACCCAGATAATCATAATGATGTGATCACTTATCTAGAGCCAGACATCCTGGAATGTGAAGTCAGCTGGGCCTTAGAAAGCATCATTATGAACAAAGCTCGTGGAGGTGATTGAATTCCAGTGGAGCTGTTTCAAATCCTGAAAGATGATGCTATAAAGGGCTGCACTCAATATGCCAGCAAATTTGGAAAACTCAGCAGTGGACACAGGACTGGAAAAGGTCAGTTTTCATTCCAATTCCAAAGAAAGGCAATGCAAAAGAATGCTCAAACTACCACACAATTGCATTTATCTCACATGCTAGTAAGGTAATGCTCAAAATTCTCCAAGCCAGGCTTCAGCAATATATGAACTGTGAACTCCCTGATGTTCAAGCTGGTTTTAGAAAAGGCAGAGGAACCAGAGATCAAATTGCCAACATCTGCTGGATCATGGAAAAAGCAAGAGAGTTCCAGAAAAACATCTATTTCTGCTTTATTGACTATGCCAAAGCCTTTGACTGTGTGGATCACAATAAACTGTGGACAATTCTGAAAGAGATGGGAATACCAGACCACCTGACCTGCCTCTTGAGAAATCTGTATGCAGGAACTAAAAAGCCTCTTGTTGAAAGTGAAAGAGGAGAGAGAAAAAGTTGGCTTACAGCTCAACATTCAGAAAACGAAGATCATGGCATCCGGTCTCATCACTTCATGGGAAATAGATGGGGAAACAGTGGAAACAGTGTCAGACTTTATTTTTTGGGGCTCCAAAATCACTGCAGATGGTGACTGCAGCCATGAATTTAAAAGACGCTTACTCCTTGGAAGAAAAGTTATGACCAAGCTAGATAGCATATTGAAAATCAGACATTACTTTGCCAGCAAAGGTCCATCTAGTCAAAGCTATTGTTTTTCCAGTGGTCATGTATGGATGTGAGAGTTGTACTGTGAAGAAGACTGGACACCAAAGAATTGATGCTTTTGAACTATGGTGTTGGAGAAGACTCTTGAGAGTCCCTTGGACTGCAAGGAGATTCTGTCCATTCTGAAGGAGTCCATTCTGAAGGAGATCAACCCTGGGATTTCTTTGGAAAGAATTATGCTAAAACTGAAACTCCAGTCCTTTGGCCACCTCATGTGAAGAGTTGTCTCACTGGAAAATACTCTGATACTGGAAGGGATTGGGGGCAGAAGGCGAAGGGAACGACCGAGGATGAGATGGCTGGATGGCATCACGGACTTGCTGGACATGAGTCTGAGTTAACTTCGGGAGATGGTTATGAACAGGGAGGCCTGACGTGTTATGATTCATGGAGTCACAAAGAGTCAGACACCACTGAGCGACTGAACTGAACTTATATATGCCAACAATAAATACAACAGAATTTAAGAATAGTACAATTTACAAATAGTATCATTTTCCAGAGGTTATGTACAGATATGAGAGTTGGACCATAAACACGGTTGAGTGCCAAAGAATTGATGCTTTTGAACTGTTGTGCTGAAGACGCTGGAGAGTCCCTTGAACAGCAAGGGAATCAAGATATTCAATCCTAAAGGAAATCAGTCCGGAGTACTCATTGGAAGGATTGATGCTGGACTGAAGCTCCAATCCTTTGGCCACCTGATGTGAAGAACTGACTCACTGGAAAAGAACCTGATGCTGGGAAATAATGAGGGCAGAAGGAGAAGTGGGTAACAGAGGATGAGATGGTTGGATGGCATTCACCAACTCAATGGACATGAGTTTGAGTAAACTCTGGGAGATAGTGAAAGACAGGGAAGCCTGGTGTGCAGCAGTCCATGGAGTCTCAAAGAGTGGGACACAACTTAGCGACTAAACAATACCACCATCAACAATGATTTACACTGGAATAGAAAAAAAAATACATGAGACTGAACCAAGGAAAACATGTATAAGCCTTCTATTCAGATACTTATAGGACACTATTGAGAGAAATTTTTAAAAAATCGAAATAAACAGACGAAATCACCAAGTTCATGGATTGGAAGCTTCAATATATTAAGAAGTTAATTCTTCCCCATTTCATTTATAGATTCAATACTATCCCAACAAAAGTCTAGAGCTTTCTTTTTGGAAATTGATCAATCAATGTAAAATTTTAAGAAAATAGAATGGACTAAAAATAGCCAAGACCACTTTGAGAACAGAAAAAAAAATATGGGCTTACATACCATATATCAAGTGTGAGCAGAGAAAAAGTTCTGTTCTAGAAGTATTAAATTGCAGTCCATCACAGATGATAAAGAATGAGGCCCATTGTGCTTTGGACAAACAGGCCTCTTAGATACTTGGGTAAATATCTCCAGTAGATTTTGAATAGCCCTGGACTCTTGAATCTTCCCATACACTGAAAAGCACTAATATCACTGACTTGAGATATTTGTTTTTTGTGACTAGCAGTAGTCTTTTACTAAGATGTATACTTGACAGTATGTATTTCCTAGCCAAAAATCATACAAACTGGTTTTCTCCACTATCTCTTTGGAGCAGTTTCCTCAGAGCTAAACAGTGGCTATCTCCAAGCTATAGTCCTCAGTAACACCTTGAACACAACTTAAACTGACAGCTCTTATGTTGTGTGTTTTTAAGTTGACACATGACATGATGTGACTTCAATAATTAAGGTAGTGTGATAGAGTACACTAAAAAAATTAAAGTAACTATAAAAAATTCAGAAAGAGACCCCCATTAGATTTATATCAATACTTGATTTATAACAGAGGTGGCAAATGCAGGTTAGTGAATAGAGACTTGCATGTGCATGATTTCAGTAAGATGTGCAGGGTCAATTAATAGTCATATGGAAAAAAAAAAAACGCATCTTTACTCCTTCTTCATAATACACACACAAAAGAATGCAATGTGAATTAATGATCTAAGTGCAGATGGTAACACTATATGCAAGTATATCTTTATGAAAGGCAAAGAATTCTTCAACAAACTATCTACATATACTCATAAAATACTAACCTTAAAAGGAAATACTGGTAAATTTTAAACTAAAATTAAGAAGTTGTGTTTTTAAACACCACCAATGATTTGTTCCACTTGCAGCAATGGAGAAATATCTTCTATCAAGCTTTTCTAGAATTAATAATTACAAACCTTGGAAAAAATATAAAAACCATATGAAAGTAGTACAGAGTGACCAAAAACTGGCAAAAACTGTCTCAGAGAAAAATAATGAAGAGAAGGGACTATACTGGGTGAAATTTAAAAGCTGTCTCAAAGAAAACTAATGAAGAGAAAGAGCTATACTGGGTGAGATTTACATACATATAGTTTCTTGTCAGAGAGCACTGGCCAGTCCAGGTGAGGTAGAGGAGCTAAAAATTAAGCAGAAACTCACAGTATAACAGGCTGTAGGAGTCAGAACACAAAGACTGGGGCTGTAGCATAACTGAAAAGTGAAATATGTGAAATAATGATCATAATGATCATTTTCACTGGTAATTAGGAAATGAAAATGTAAACAATAATAAATTAGTATTTATTATATCAAAATGGTGGTGATATTAATGTTAATATCAATACCTTGTGAAAAGTCTTTTCTCAGCAACTTCTACCTAGTTATATCTGGTTTCAGTTGAAGAAGAAGAATCCAGAATGATGAAACTGGTCAAACACAGAGTTAGGAATTATTCTCGATTTACCAAAAAGCTATTTCTTAGGTGTACCTTTTAAGTAACCAGACAAAGATTAGGCTTTTAACTCTTTCTAAATAGCCAAGGCAAGGAAGCTTTTCATTCCCTGGATGACTCTTATCTTGAAGCCATAGAAATATGACAGTCATTGACGCTAGTCAGACAAGTTTCACTTTATTTGTTCTCTTTACTTCACCCAGCCCATAAAAATGAACCAACCAACACTGAATGTAACACATAAACCTGGGAAACTCTGATCATCTTGAAAGCTCCACCAGAAAGCCCTTACTTTTATTACCACTATTATCATAATCATCATCAACATCATCACTATCTTTGTCCTGACTCCATCACAATAACCAGAATACTGTGTACAGGTAAATGGAATTTTATTTGGGAGATTGTTTATAAAGCTAACAGGTTGCTACAGAGTAGCTTCTAGTTTTTTGTTCATTAGTCACTTTTTATAATTTAGATTTTTATTTCTGGATCCATGCTATTGTTTCTGATACCTAAAGGCTCTGTAAATTCTCTGGGAAAATTTTAGAAATTTGGAAAATATTAAACAAATTTTAGCAAAATTTTATTTGCTATTTTAAAAATAATAATTCAGAAGAATACCACTGGTACTTCCCTGGTGGTTCAGTGGTTAAGATTCCACATTTCCAGTGCAGGGGCATAAGTTTGATTACTGGTCTGGTCAAGGAACTAAGATATCACATGTTGCAAGGTGCATCCAAAAAAAAAAAAAAAGAAAGAAAGAAATACTACCATTTTTGTTCTCTAATAGTGTAACAAAAACCATGTTTTCTAATATGAATTTTCAAAGAAATATTTTAAAGACCTATATGCCATTACAGATTTTTGGAATAAAATATTTTACAACACAGACCCTAAATTAGCACCTGGCAAACTTCGGGGGCCAAAAATTAATACATTTCCAAATAAGTTCCTTTCCAGACGCTAGGCTTTCCTAGAGTTCTGGAAGAAAGTTAGTGGTGGAGGCTCTTTGACTTATTTGATCATTAATTATTAATACTTTCTTCCTTATTCATAAGCCTCTCCCTATGTGGCTCAGATGGTAAAGAATCCTCTTGCAATCTGGGGAGACCTGGGTTTGATTCCTGGGTTGAGAAGATTCCCTCGAGATGGGAAAGGCTACCCACTCCAGTATTCTGGCCTAGAGAATTCCATGGACTGTATAGTCCATGGGGTTCTCAAAGAGTCAGAAACGACTGAACAACTTTAACAATGGAAAAAAAAAAAGAGTGTCTTTATAAGATTTGGGGAATTTTGCATTGGAATTATGTTTTACGCTCTTCACTATATAACAGAACTCAGGTCCATCCAATTCAAATGATTGGAGATGAAGTTTTAGTAAATGAGAACTACAGTTTGTAAGGCTTTGTAATTTAACTGCTAATTCAGTGTCATAATTTATTATAAAGAAGTCTGATCTAGGATATGATACTGGGTATGGGCTGTGGGAGATAAAATATTGTGAGATAGCTGTTTTAAAATTGTGGATAGTGTAGATACCATCATTTTTTAACATTATTTTAATTTGATTAAGGTAAATGGTTGAATTATACCAGAATAGCAATGAGCTCTTCCTTGAAGTAGATTCTGCCCAAAAGTGAGTCAAGTGTAGTTTAGTTTAGCATATGGAGTTGCTTAAATTTATCGAAGATTAATTTTTACCTTATTCTCTTTGTTAAATGAGAAGTTCATTCAGGAACTCAGATTTTTACCTTTAAAAAATCATGGCTAAAGTATATACTTGATAGATAAGAGTAAATTATTTCATGAATAGACTTTTTTGGATATTTAGAACATGATTTTAATGATTTCGGCTGTTACTAAAAATAATAATCAATTTCAGAATGCAAACATCATACTTACTAGAGGAGAGGTCGAATAAATCATAAACTGTGATATTTTATATATAAAAATCTTTTCAATTGTTTATGATAGGAAGAAATTCACAATTAAGGGGGGAAAAGCAAAACCAGTTCTATAGTCAACACTGAGTAGTCTTTAGAATTTTCAAGAACATCTAAAAGAGACCTTCAAAGAAAAGTATTTTATACACTGTAATATAGTGACTATTTTATACAGAAACCATGTCAGCTACTTTCTGTACTAGGTACATAATTTAGGCTATATAGTGCTTGAGTCTCTCAAACTAATATTCATGTCTCAGAGAGACTAAGCTACCAGCCTAGGTTACAATGGCTAATCCAAAACAAATTTGAGACTATCATAGTAAATTTTTCTACTTATTAGCAGACATATATTTTCAGATATTAATAAGGTTATAAATATGATTGTTCACATTAATTGTATGCTCTTTTAAAGTGTGATTCATCTAATAGAAATATTGTGCCCAAATAGCTTTTTTCTATGAAAACTAGATTATACAAATGAACTCCAGTATAAAAGCACATATGTCACCAACCAGGTCTGATGCATGATACTGGATACTTGGGGCTGGTGCACTGAGATGACCCAGAGGGATGGTATGGGGAAGGAGGAGGGAGGGAGGTTCAGGATGGGGAACATTGTGTATACCTGTGGCGGATTCATGTTGAGGTATGGCAAAATCAATACAACATTGTAAAGTAGTTAACCTCTAGTTAAAATGAATAAAAGAAAAAAGCACATATGGAATGTAGGGAGTTTCTTTGAAGAGCATTCACAAGGTTGGCATAGGGTAGTGTTAATAAACAAGTCATCAAAAGAAATATAAGGAAGAGGTAGGATGAAGAATTGAGAACAGAACAGAGAGGAATTAAGACTGGGTGGAGTTGCACAGGTGGGGCATAGTTACCTATAATCCATTTTTAAAGGATCTTCTCTACCAAAAGTCAGTTAGTTCTAGAGGGACTAGAACAAAAAGGTTCTCCTGCTCATAGAAAATATTTAATTTGACGCATATATCTACTGATTACAAACTCTTCTGTTTTGTTATTTTTTTGTTTCGTATAATGCAGAAAACAAGAGACTGAAGAAATAGTTGAGGTTATTTTGAAATTTGAAATTAGATTTGTTTGTGTGTGTTACAACTGTAAATGAACTATTTCATGACATCATGTCTTTTAAGATATGAAGAATAATGTCCAAACTTTATATAAATTAGATTAAGCCTAGCAATATTACCTAACTGTAAGCCTAGATCACTCTATCTGTATGATTCCAAGTTACAATATTTTCTGATTATTTTTCATCTAATTGGTTGGTTGTAATGATGAAAGTTATCTATTAAATTATACTGTATAGATAATCCAAGCTTATTGTAGAAACATTAGAGAGTATAGATAAGGAAGAAGTAAACAAAAAGAAAAAGTCTATCCATAATCTTAAAACATGGGAAAGCTGAAATTGACATCATGATGCTTTCTGACACACTTAAAACATATAAATGATGTTATATATTTGTGTTTATAAATCTATATATGACCATGTATATGATGTAGCTCTAGTTCACAAAGGTACAATCAAATCATGTATAATGTTTTATAACCTGTTTCAAGTCAATAAAAAAGTCAGTTGATTTCCCCTCATCAACCTGATAACATAAACCATGTTATTTTGCTCACTGTTGTATCCCCAGCAGCTGACATAGCACTCAAAGATGATCTGTTAAATGAATGAGCATTAGGGTCTATCCTCCTTACACATTTGAGGCTTCTGTGTTTTAAGCTAACACAAAGATATGATGCATAAATTATAAATTGTGTTGTATGAATTGGAGGAGAGACAGGTAAATTTAGAATATTTATCATCTGATTCAGCACAGCACACAGCACATCATCGGACTCAAGTCACCTTCCTTCTTTTGGTAGACACACCAGTGTATCTTCCCAGAGAAGATCTTGGCCATCATGGGGAACCATCCTCTAGTCAAGACTATGGATTTTCCAGTAGTCATGTATGGATGTGAGAGTTGGATTGTGAAGAAGGCTGAGCACTGAAGAATTGATGCTTTTGAACAGTGGTGTTAGAGAGGACTCTTGAGAGTCCCTTGGACTACAAGGAGATCCAACCAGTCCATTCTAAAGGAGATCAGCCCTGGGATTTCTTTGGAAGGAATGATGCTAAAGCTGAAACTCCAGTTCTTTGGCCACCTCATGCGAAGAGTTGACTCATTGGAAAAGACTCTGATGCTGGTGGGGATTAGGGGCAGGAGGAGAAGGGGATGACAGAGGATGAGATGGCTGGATGGCATCACTGACTCAATGGACGCAAGTCTGAGTGAACTCCGAGAGATGGTAATGAACAGGGAGGCCTGGTGTGCTGTAATTCATGGGGTCGCAGAGAGTCGGACATGACTTAACAACTGAACTGAACTAATCCTTATTTTTCTTGGAGTCGTGGCAATCTTGGGATTAACTATTGGTCTCCTCATCCATCTCCTCATCCATTTTCTGGCAGTTGGTCAGTACTGACTCTCATTTTCTTAAAAATTGACAAGAAACAACAGGAATATTGAATTTCTTTATGGAAACTTTCTCATTTAATTACTATTTTATTTCAACATAATTTTATGTTATTTGACACCAAAGTTTGCAATTTTTTGAATCAAATGCCTCTTTGATCCAGTCTATAAGTTATATCACCAGCTATGAGAGTGTGGACAAGATTGAAATGCTCAAAACTGTGATGCCAGGATTCATTGTCAATAAAGGTGCTTGAGCAGAAAGTATGCGGGATGAGAATTTACTCTCGAGTTTCTTTCCATGATCAGCTATCTACCATTTCAGATTCAATGCTAGACAAGCTTATATTACCTAAATCTAAATTAGTTGAGCTGAACTTCTTGAAATAATATTAGACACTCAAACTTTGTTGCAAAAGTTGTTTGAAGAAATTTTGGAAGATGGGTTACTCTAGAATTCTGGTTTATGAATTAATACAGTCTTAGTTAATACTGAGGGTAACAAGAGTTAGTTGAGAGCTAGAGGAATCTCTCATTCAAGTGATGATAAGTTAATTTCCCATTACTGATTATTAATTTTGAGATAAAGATATGGAGGAACTTGAGGTCAAGTTTATTTTAAAGTTTTTAAGTTTTTTTCATTTCACAGAAAAGACTTACTATTACCAAGGTTATTTTCATATTTCTGGAGTCACATACAATGATAATTGTGAAAAAGCAGTTTCACAGGCCAGCACGGATCTGAGCAAAGATATTGAGACAGAGGTAAGTCAGAAGTTTATTTATTTTATTATAAATTTGGTTAAAACATACATGGTAGCTTTTTTGTTTTTTTCTCTTGACAGATGTCTGATGCACTTCAAAATTCTAGTGTATACAAAGAATATGTAAACTCAAAAGTCATCAAACTTCTGTAAGTAAAAATTCATTCACAATCTTATGGAATGAGAAGTAGATAATATATCATATCCACCTCAGCTTTAAATAACAACAATAGCAAGAAACAAGGATAGAGGAAGAGAGAGATAAGGAAGAAAGGGAGGAAAGAAGGGAAGAAAGAAGGTAAAAGAAAGGGACTAAAGAGTTCCCCATAAATTATAGCATCACTGTATTGAACAAATTTCTATTCAGGTAAGAAGAGTTCTGCTCAAATCTTTAATCTCTGTACTTGAAGGGGAATTATAAGGTTGTTGGTGACAGTCAGTCCTGACTGACTTCTATGATAAAAGATAATTGTAACTCTATGCAAAAACAGAAGTTCTAGCTGATTGTTTTGCTACTGATACAATAATCATCTCTTTTCCCATTCATAGGGACTTCCCTGGTGGCTCAGAGGTTAAAGCGTCTGCCTCCAATGCAGGAGACCTGGGTTCGATCCCTGGGTCGGGAAGATCCCCTGGAGAAGGAAATGACAATCCACGCTAGTATTCTTGCCTGGAGAATCCCATGGACAGAGAAGCCTAGTAGGTTACAGTCCACAGGGTCACAAAGAGTCAGACATACCCATCTGGCCATATTTTTTCTAAAATAATCCTCTTTGTTCTCTCTCATAATTGCCATCACTTTAATGAGTGGAGAAAGTGAATCTTTTAAGGTAACTTTTGTCTAAATATGTATTGTAAGTGTGCTTGGTGGTGGTGGTGGGATGAGGGATGTAGGGAAGCAGTATCACAAAGCATAGGGGATGAGTGATATAGGGAGCACTTGTGAGTCTGAACTCCTAAACAATACAAAATGAAACAAAAAATCTAGCTAGCCAACCAATCAACCAACTAACCAACCAACCCATCTACTTTCTTACAGACAAGCAAAAATCTTCAAAGGGTCTTCAATTAATCATAATTATTCAAAAATAAAGTTGAGGTTTTTTTTTAAATCGTGCTTAATATGGATTTTTGTTTGAAAATCTTCCAAAATGAATTTATCTTCTTTAAAAATGATGTACTGAATATGTAGATAATGGAGATTGTCTTCATGCTTTAGAGTTATCTTTCTGAACTTTCTCATTGCATAGATCTATTGGGGTAGGCATGTATAAGAATCTATAGGAAGAAATTTAGTACTGGTTCCCAAATACATGCTAGAAGTTATCTTTGGAATACTTCCAGACTCTACATTTAAGTTCTCATTTATCTTTTTCTCTAAAATTAAGCTATTAGAAAATATCTATATAAGAACATTATTTTTTTCTACATTACAGTAAAATCTCAAGCCAATTATTTGTTGGCCAGTAGTCAGTTTCTTACATGTGATTGAAATATTCTGATTTCTAGTTTGTGGTTCACATCCTTTTTCATGAACAATACCTCTTAACCAGTTAGGTTCTTAGGGACAATTACCCTTTATATATACTGAGACAATATCTGTATTATTTTTTAATATATGTAAAGGCAATATAATAATTAAAATGTGGGAAATCTAATGTGTTCAGGAAACATCTAAAAAATCAGAAAGCAGAGCACTATAATATTTCTGGTTTTTTAGTCCTGATTCCAATGGTTCAAGTGTACAGTTACAGTTGACATTCAAGTTTCCTCCAGCAGAAAAAAAATAGCATGAGGACTAAAATCAAGGCTACTTACATCAGATGTTGAAGGACAACATGGCATCCTGGAATGCAGTTCCCACTTCCATTAAAGTTACAGGCATATTATTTTCTACTACTTAAGTACCTAGACCATTAAAAAAAAAGTACTGGAAAAAACATGAACCAAAATTTTTAGGAATTTTCTTAGGAAAAATTAGTTTTCCCAACTGTGGCACTCCTATAATTGAGGTGGTATTGGAAAGGGAAGTGTTATAGAATCTTTGTCTGAACAGTGATAGAAATAAGTGTTAAGCTACAGGCATGCTTGTGAGTTTGGAAGGATTGGCTGTAATGGATGAAAAGGGGATGAAAATAATAACTGAAGCCATATTCCTCCTTGCACTGTCCTTAGTCACTCAGTTGAGTCTGACTCTTTGTGATGCCATGGACTGTTGCCTGCTGAGCTTCTCTGTCCACAGGGATTCTCCAAGCAAAAATACTGGAGTGGGTTGCCAAGCCCTCCTCCATACATTCCTTCTTCAGTTCAGTTCATTTCAGTCGCTCAGTGGTATCCGACTCTCCGCGACCCCATGAATTGCAGCACGCCAGGCCTCCCTGTCCATCACCAACTCCTGGAGTTCACTCAGACTCAAGTCCATTGAGTCAGTGATGCCATCCAGCCATCTCATCCTCGGTTGTACCCTTCTCCTCCTGCCCCCAATCCCTCCCAGCATCAGAGTCTTTTCCAGTGAGTCAACTCTTCGCATGAGGTGGCCAAAGTACTGGAGTTTCAGCTTTAGCATCATTCCTTCCAAAGAAGTCCCAGGATTGACCTCCTTTAGAATGAACTGGTTGGATCTCCTTGTAGTCCAAGGGACTCTCAAGAGTCTTCTCCAACACCATAGTTCAAAAGCATCAATTCTTTGGTGCTCAGCTTTTCACAGTCCAACTCTCACATCCATACATGACTACTGGAAAACCATAGCCTTGACTAGACAGACCTTTGCCTTCTACTTATGTCAGGATCTCATTATAAGCAACAGACTTGGGGTTTTCTTGGTCATTCAGTGTAAAGATTGTAGGAGTAAGGGTAAAGTTGAAGATTAGGGAATTCTCATTGCTTCTTGTGGAAGAATGGAAGTAATACTATTAAGATAAAGTTTGCCTGAAATAATTTTTTAGAAAACAAGGGAAGAAAATGAAAGGATTTTGTCCTCATACAGAAAGTAATTATTTATGAATTTTTGATGGTTTTGCAAAGATCTTGAAGCTCTAAACTCCGATTATTAAAAAGTTTGTTAGGTGATAAGCTTGTGTTTCCAGAGCCCAGTTTTATCATTCTTCCAGACTGATAATTGATCCTAGTATCCTTGAAGGCTATAATGGTAACCAACTGCCAGTTACAGCTCCTTTACTTCAATACAGTCCCTGTTACCAATGGGCCACTCATGAGAAGTAAGTTTGAGTTAGAGCTTCTGCAAGGAGCAAGATAATTCCTTTGTGCTTAGTCAGTAGGAAAGAAGGTTGTACCAGTTACTGCCCCTCTGTCTCCTAGGAATTCAGGGTCAACACTTTCCTATGTGCCTTTTTTTTTTTTTTTTAATGTACTCTCTTTTGGGACTCTTTCCAATAGAAAAGAGACTTAAATTTAAGTCAAATTCTCAAAACTTCACAATTCAATTTAAATAATGAGATGACTTCTAAAGAGGAGGGTAGGCACAATAAAAAGTAATTTTAATTGCAATTTTTCTTTAAAATATACACAACTTTATTTCAAAGTAGTGAGAATTATCATAGGGGGAAAAAATCCAAAGATTATGTTCAGTGCCTCTTTTAGTAAGAGTGTCAGCTTCTTGTTTCTCTAAATGTTTACTTCAACTATTATAAAACTGAGAGCTTTGCTTTTTTATTTCATTTTCCTTTGCCTATACCACCTGGTAGAGATGTGGAGAGATGGCCAAAATTGAGCAAGTAGGAATCAGAGGGGTTGATAAATAATACATGAACTAATCTGAATAGTTAAATGTTGGGTGTAATTAGGTTGAGAAATTTAGTCCTTTGGTTGAAGAGAATTGCTTCAGTTCAGTTCAGTTCAGTTCAGTCACTCAGTCGTGTCCGACTCTTCACGACTCCATGAATTGCAGCACACCAGGCCTCCCTGTCCATCACCATCTCCTGGAGTTCACTCAGACTCATGTTTATCAAGTCCGTGATGCCATCCAGCCATCTCATCTTCTGTCATCCTCTTCTCCTCCTGCCCCCCAATCCTTCCCAGCATCAGAGTCTTTTCCAATGAGTCAACTCTTTGCATGAGGTGGCCAAAGTACTGGAATTTCAGCTTTAGCATCATTCCCTCCAAAGAAATTCCAGGGCTGATCTCCTTCAGAATGGACTGGTTGGATCTCCTTGCAGTCCAAGGGACTTTCAAGAGTCTTCTCCAACACCACAGTTCAAAAGCATCAATTCTGTGGCCCTCAGACTTCTTCACAGTCCAACTCTCACATCCATACATGACCACAGGAAAAACCATAGCCTTGACTAGACGGACCTTAGTTGGCAAAGTAATGTCTCTGCTTTTGAATATACTATCTAGGTTGGTCATAACTTTCCTTTCAAGGAGTAAGTGTCTTTTAATTTCATGGCTGCAGTCACCATCTGCAGTGATTTTGGAGCCCCCAAAAATAAAGTCTGACACTGTTTCCACTGTTTCCCCATCTATTTCCCATGAAGTGATTTCAGAAATCAGCAAGAATAATGCTGAAATGCTTGCCCACAACTGTAAGTTTAGAAACTTTATTATAAATTTAACACTTTCATAAATAGTTCCCTATCATCTTACTACAAAGTTTCTAGAAGTACTTCATTTTGGAAACCTGTAGTAGTTTTTCAAAATTATTGGCTATGCCACATATCTATCTAGCGTTTCTTTTTGAAAAACACTGACTATTTGTAATGGGTTGTCCAAAAGGGTGAAGTGAGAATTATTTTCAAAAAATGGAATCATGAATAATATCATGGCTGTATTAGTTTTTTTTTTTTTAAGTGAAGGAGAAAAGGAAGGTAATAAAAGAAACTGAGGGTAATAAAATGCAACCTAGGCTATATAAAATGTGTTTATTATAAGTTAAAAAAAGTCTGTACTTTTAAGCCAATTCTCTTTAGAGTATCGTGTAGCCCACAGTTTGATACATCCCTGCATTCATTCATTCATTCAATGGATATTTATGGAGTATATGTTGTCCACATGAGGCTTTACAGACAGCATTGTACATGCTATGTAAGACATTAATGAAGCAAAGGTGGAGACCTTTAAAATTATGCAATCTACTTGGGGAGACGAGAATTATAATGGATACATACAACAAAGGTCAACAGTTGAAAGATTCTTGAAACTGGAAAAGAGGAAAAGTAAAAGTCATCGAAACAAGGATGGAGTGCTACCATAAAAAAGTACATTCTGGAAAGAAACAGCATTGGTTAGGAGATGCAGGACAATCATTGAAGGATTCAAGAACTGTTTTAAAATGTATTATAAAGCATAATCAAAGTTACCTACTCTTGTACAAATAAATCCTTTTTTTCAGGTTGTGGGAGAAGACTGACCAACAGTATCACAGTAGGCAACCGAATTGTGAATGGGGAAAATGCCCTGGTGGGGGCCTGGCCATGGCAGGCAAGCATGCAGTGGAAAGGCCAACACCACTGTGGTGCCTCTCAGATCAGCAGCAGGTGGATCCTATCTGCAGCTCACTGCTTTGCTAGGTAAGTTTGAAAGTCTGACTAAATGTAAGATTCTGGTTGCAGATCTATTTAGGAGGTCTGTGAAGGTTAACCTAAATGTTTGACATTCACCAAGGCTACATGACATTTACAAGTACTCTCATAGTTCAAGGGCATTGAAGACACCTAAGGGCTTCCTAGGTGGCACTAAAGAACTTGCCTGTCAACATAGGAGACTCCGGTTCGATCCTTGTATCAGGAAGATCCCCTGGAGGATGGCATGGCAACCCACTCCAGTACTCTTGCCTGGAGAATCCCCCTGGACAGAGGATCCTGGCAGGCTACAGTCGGTAGGGTCGCAAAAAGTTGGACACAACTGAAGCAACTGAGCTGACACACATGCAAACAAAGACATTTCAATGGGGGCAACTAAGGGAAAAGCGAATGGAAGCAATTAACATTTTCCAAATAAGGGCTTTTGCCTGATATTATGTGCTTTACTTATATCATTTCATGGAATCATAACAATAATTCCATATGAAAAATATACTTGAAGTTATTTAAAGATGAGGAAATCAGGTTTAGAAATGGTGATACAACTTGACAAAGATCCTACCACCCTTAAACAACAGGAACCGAGTGTGAACTCAGGTATATCTAAATCCAGTTACAAGGTGCTTATTTGTCTTGTACTCTAGAGATTTACAATCTAGATGAAGAAATTTAAATGTGATATATTAAAGATATTATGCAGCATAGAGTGGTAAGTGTCACACGTACAACACAGATGTTAGTATGCTCTATGGACACTTGATGAAGATAGAGAACATATTCTAGCTGAGATATGCAGTTGCAAGTTTTTATCTATAAAGAGATAAAGTTTGTTTGATTGGAGTAGATAGATCAGAAAGAATAATGCGTATTTTGAGTTGAAAAAATGGTCATCTTCAAATGTGTTGAGATGTAGAGACACAAGTCATATTCTATGGACCCCAAACAAAAATAACTATTCGAAGTAAAGAAGATTTGTAAATGGGAACATTAGAAAATATGCTTAGAAAATATAGTTTTATTCATCAGGGACACCTCTAAATAACAAGATGCTTACTTACTAAAGAAACACAGCTATTGAATGTGTGGGGTCACTGAAGTCTTCAGAATAGGAGAAGGACTCAAGAGGGTCACAGTTACATGAAGATCTTGAAATCTTAAAAAAAAATGCACCTGACATTTTGAGGAAAGTGACAGTAATTAAATAGAATGTTAGGGCCTAAATTGAGAAAGAATCTTAGAGGAACTGGAGAATCTGGTCAAAAAGTCTAAATTAGAAGCCAAGATTCATTGACTTGGTACATATAGGGGAGTGACTGGGTAAGAATAAGTTGCAATTTTTTATGCATGCAGACAGATGTCAAGAGCCCTGCCACAGGCTCATGGAGTCCAGCGTACATGGCATTACGTGTGATTCTAGACCCCATCCACTGAGGCTGCTCATATGATTGCTCCCCAACTCAAATGCATAGAAACTAGATGGGGCTGAAGTAGCAGGAGACATCAGTGGCTGTTTAGGAGGATTTGTACTGGGCTAACAGCTCCAATATGGGCTTCCCTGGTGGTTCAGAAGGTAAAGAATCTGCCTGCAATGCAGGAGACTGGGGTTTGATCCCTGGGTTGGGAAGATCCCCTGGAGAAGAAAATGACAATTTCCAACACCAGTACTCTTGCCTGGAGAATTCCATGGATACGGGAGCCTGCTGGGTTACAGTCCACAGGGTTGTAAAGAGTCAGACAGGACTGAGCAACTAACACACACATAACATCTCCAATATAGGCTTCCCTGTTGGTTCAGATGGTAAAAACCTGCCTGCAATGAAGGAAACATGGGTTCGGTCCCTGGGTCAGAAAGATCCCCTGGAGAAGGAAATGGCAACCCACTCCAGTATTCTTGCCTGGGAAATCCCATGGAGAGAGGAGTCTGGTTGGACACGACTTGACAACTAAACAACAAACAACTCTAATAGTCCTTAGAACTATTTTTATATGTCTGCAGCATTTATGATAACCCCACATCAAAGACAGTTTTAAGACAAGAATTTAAGTGTTTTAGAGTACTGTTTGGGAAGCATAGCTTAAAGTTATAAGATAACCTCTAGAATACCATTTTGACCCACAAATTGAGTGTATTTTAATTAAATTGTGCCCTCCAGGAAAAATAATTCAGAAGATTGGAGAGTTAACTTTGCAACTGTAGTAAATAAACCGTATATGACATGGAAAGTTCAAAACATTCTTATTCATGAAAAATTTAGTGGCCCTGGGATTCATGATATTGCCCTTGTACAGCTCACTGAAGAAGTCTCTTTTACAAAGTATGTTCATAAGATTTGTCTTCCTGAAGCCAAAATGAAACTCTCAGCAAATGACAGTGTTGTAGTTACAGGATGGGGAACACTTTGTATGAATGGTAAGTTTATGTGAATGGTGAGTTTTTCTGTAAATATGTAATACCTTCATAGGAATAATTATTTAATCAGTCACTCACTCTTTCATGCAATTAACCAATTCATTAAAAAAAAAAACTGAAAAGAAAATGAAGTGATGGGACCAAAAAGCATGGCATTGTCTTCAGTTTCTGAAATATCTCCGGGAATACGAACTGGAAAATTTGGAATTTCTGTGTGAGGCAGCCAGCTATAATAAACTTTAGAAAGAAATCAGTCTAGCATGGGACTGGTCTGCCTCTTGGTGACCAAAAGAATCTGTTTTATTCTACAAATTGTTCTTTGTATTAACAAACAATGTTAAGATCTACATAATATGCAGAATTTGTTGCCCTTAGGTCCTCTTCCAGTGATATTTCAGCAGGCCTATTGAAGACTATTGATAAGAGAGTTTGTGATGCTCCATATGCATTATCTGGCTTGGTGACTGATACAATGCTATGCACTGGATTTATGTCAGGAGAAGCAGATACCTGTCAGGAACTTTTAAATACATTATCTAATCATTTTTCCCAAGTACTAATTCATTGGAAGTTTTTGCCACTTTTTTTTTTTTGTCTTAATGATTTTCACAGAGTAGCTTCTTATTTCAATCCACCTAACAAATATGTATTCATCTCATTAATGTACCAGACCCCAGCTCAGAAGCTGGAGATGTAGTGGTGAACACAACTCTGCTCTCAGGAAGATTTCAGTCTAGGAATCCATAGTTACAAGGCAATAAAATAAATTTGGCCCTATTTTCTGGGCAACCTGCAGACCTAGGAGGCTGCCTCTTCCTTATCCAGAGATGCCACTTGCACATGTCATCCATTCCACAGAGGCTTCATCATGGAGTCACTTTCACCATTGTTAAGGTTGGACTCTTTACAAAGTCAACTTCTAGTCTTTCCAGCCCAATCCAGTCCAATTGTAGGCACTGTGTTCTGGTTTGTAATTGCCTTGGGTTTTGAAGAAACTCAGTAGTTCCACAGTTGTAAGCCTGAAGAGCATGAATTGCCTGCACTGCCTAGAGCCTATTGAAAACTCCAGAGGAGAGACAGAAGTGTTTTAGGACAAGAAACATTTTTTTTTCTTGTTTTCTTCAAGAATGATTCTGGTGGACCACTAGCTTACCCCAACTCTAGGACCATCTGGCACCTTGGAATAGTAAGTGCAAGAGAAGGGTGTGGTAAAAAGAATAAACCAGGTGTCTACACTTGAGTGACTGCTTATCATGACTGGATTACCTCCAAGACAGGACTCTGAAAGAGAAGTAACTTTGGAATATAACAGAAAGACAACTATAGGATATTCTTATCTATTTTCTCAAAGTATTTTTCTTTTTATTGTTGATATACCAATTATTTTCTTACATAAGAATGAATGGTCTTGATTAATGTTTTATTTTATCTAAAACATTATCCATTCATTCATTTATTTATTTAACTAATATAGGAAGCAGAAAAAAAGGAAGATCAAAATATTTTTTATTAATACCCTAGTTCTGATTTACCTTGCCATTAAATTAGAAATATATTTTATTTTTCAGAATTAAAAAAATTCACATTTTGTTAGTATGAGAACAGATAGGCTAGATATACCAAATAAATTATTTTTCATTCTATAAATTACAAATTCATTTTGTTAAACTGGACTGTATAAGACAAATAATGGACATTCACATTTTATTTATATTTGAGATAGTTTTTATAATCTTGTAAAATCTTATAATCTTGGAATGGAGAAGGGATATCCCAGTTCATAGAGTGAAGAACTCTAATAGGAACAATTATTTGCCTGCAAGTCATTCTTCAGCCTTTGATAGACTCTAGTTCAGTTCAGTCGCTCAGTCATGTCCGACTCTTCGCTACCCCATGAATTGCAGCACGCCAGGCCTCCCTGTCCATCATCATCTCCCGGAGTTCACTCAGACTCACATCCATCGAGTCAGTGATGCCGTCCAGCCATCTCATCCTCTGTCATCCCCTTCTCCTCCTGCCCCCAATCCCTCCCAGCATCAGAGTCTTTTCCAATGAGTCAACTCTTCGCATGAGGTGGCCAAAGAACTGGAGTTTCAGCTTTAGCATCATTCCTTCCAAAGAAATCCCAGGGCTGATCTCCTTTAGAATGGACTGGTTGGCTCTCCTTGCAGTCCAAAGGACTCTCAAGAGTCTTCTCCAACACCATAGTTCAAAAGCATCAATTCTTTGGTGCTCTGCCTTCTTCACAGTGCAACTCTCACATCCACACATGACCACAGGAAAAACCATAGCCTTGACTAGACGGACCTTAGTCGGCAAAGTAATGTCTCTGCTTTTGAATATATTATCTAGGTTGGTTATAACTTTTCTTCCTCTAACCCTCACATAAATTTTCCCTCAATAGAATTTAAATTCAAAATGAGTCGAGAATTTTAAAAAGACTTAAAGTTGTAATTATTTATATAATATTTTCTTCATGTCCTTCTTTTGTCATTTGTTTTCATTCTCTTACAGCAAAAGTAATGTGAGGTCCTCGAGGGAGGAGGATAGTGTGGCATCTATTACAGTAGCTCTTTTGACAGTACCTGTGCAGTTACACAGAGGGCTGACTTTGCAATCTCTGTGAATAATTTACCTTTTATAATTTCCTAAAAATAAAAATGTAGCTTAAAATTTCAAAAAACAGCTAAAATAAACTAAAAATTCTTTTTCTTCAATTGTTTTTTACATTACTTTTGCTTTTTCCTTTATTGTAAATTGTGACTCAAATGACAAGCACAGTGATGTGAAGTCAATCCATAACCAAGTATGACAAGATGGTGCTTTTTCCTTCCTCACTCTTTACTCAGGATGATCACACATATTTATTGAACACCCAGTGTATTTTGGGAAATGTCAGATATAGACACAGTATCATCTTTCAAGGATGCTACATTTAGAGGATAAAGATAGGCAGTAAAGATATAAGTAAGATAATCTCAGTAAGTGTTATAAAGGAAAAAAAATGATATGATAGAAAATAATAGGGCTAATTAGATGTACCTGAGATTGGGCTGTCTGAACAACTTTTTCAGAATAGTATCCTCAAGATTGCCAGGAGAAATATCAAAAACCTCAGATATGCAGATGATACCACTTTAACAGCAGAGAGTGAAGAGGAAATAAAGAGCCTCTTGATGAAGGTGAAAGAGGAGAGTAAAAAGCTGGCTTAAAACTTAGTATTAAAAATTAAGATCATGGGATCTGGTTGATCACTTCATGGCAAATAGGGAAAATGTGGACACAGTAACAGATTTCCTCTTCTTGGACTCTGAGATCACTGTGGATGGTGATTGCAGCCATAAAATTAGATGATGGCTTCTTGGTAGGAAAGCTAGGACAAGCCTAGACAGTGTGTTAAGAAGCAAAGACATCACTTTGCCAACAAAGGTCCATGTAGTCAAGGCTATGTCTTTCCAGGAGTCATGTACTGATGTGAGAGCTGGACTGTAAAGAAAGCAGAGCACCAAAGAATTGATGCTTTCAAACTGTGGTGATGGAGAAAACTATTGAGAGTCACTTAGACAGCAAGATCAAACCAGTCAATCTTAAAAGAAATCAACTCTGAATACACATTGGGAGGGCTGATGCTGAAGACACAATACTTTGGCCACCTGATGCAAAGAGATGACCCATTGGAAAAGACCCTCATGGTGGGAAAGATTGAGGGAAGGAGAAGCGGGTGGCATAGGATGAGATGGTTAGATAGCATCACCAATTCAATGGACATGACCTTGGCCAAACCCCAGGAGATGGTGAGGGACAGGGAAGCCTGGCATGCTGCAGTCCATGGGGTTGCAAACAGTCAGATGTAACTTCACGACTGAACAACAACAAATAGAAAGCTACTGTTTGCTCCTTCCTGAATCTATGTTCAGTGATGTCATGTAAGTAGCTTGAAATTGATCATGATGTATTTAGAAACTGAAAATTGATCAGTGCTACAAGTTGGCTCCTAATCCCTATACCTGAGACCTGGTTGTTAAGTATTTACCAGCACACCACTGAATGTAACTATGTATTACTCATTTGCACCTTTAAAAGAAATCTTCACCAGACGATGGGCTTCTCTGGTGGCTCAGATGGTAAAGAATCTGCCTGTAATGTGGGAGACCTGGGTTCAATTTCTGGGCCAGGAAGATCCCCTGGAGAAGGTTATGATGCAACTTGAGCATGATTCTGACCATTGTGTCAGATATTTTGTTAAATGCCTTAAGGAATGCCTGCTTAGCACTTGAGATACATAAGTTGTTGCTAGTTTTCATTTTTCATGATTTCAATGTAAGGAAGGCTTAGAAACTATTTTTGAGACATTTCATAAATGTCAAGCACATTTCAGATTTGCAGTTTACAGTGGTTAATTAAAGGATTACAAAAAATCATATGTTTTAATGTTTTACAAAAAGATCATATGATAAAAAATCAATCTTTCATAAAATATTGTTTTCTTTATAATTATTATAATTCTTTGTGAAAATAAAATAATTTTATTGTACTTTCTTAAGTTGTTTCCTCAATAAATTCAGTCACAGTTCACACTTGCGGTTGAATAAACAAAACTTTATTTTAATTAAACATAGGAGTATATAAGAATTCCATTAAATAACTATCTTTGGTTTCATATGTTTATACTGTACATCAGATTTATATCATCGATCAAAAAAAAATTCAACAAAGCAGATATCACTAGCCAGAGTAATGAGAGTCTTTCCCCACATTTTCCTTCCCAGTCATTTGATAAAAGAGAAGGGATTAAAGGCCATCAAACCAAGCCATGATCAGAGTAGGGACAAAGTCTGTTATCAGGGAGTCTAGGAGAATTTCTTTGTTCTGCTTAAAATCTATTCCACCCCTGGACTCATCACCCTTGCAGAATAAAACCTAAACTCTTTATTATGATTTCAGTTCAGTTCAGTTCAGTCGCTCATCCATAAAAAGCTTGACACTCATCCTACTCATTAGTCAGGTAACGTTTTGGGAGTTCACTTCTTACCAGGAAGCCTTTTCTGACATCCCTAGTCTGGTGTTCCAGATTGCCCCAGGCATACACCTGTTATTATGCTTTCTACGAAATGGGAACACCTATTTTTGCATCTGAGTATCCTACTAGACAGTTTCTCAAGAGCTCTTTTCTGTCTCTGTGTTCTTGAACTGGTGTCTGGTTCAATGGAAGTAATAGTACATTTCAGTGTTATTCAATTGGATGGGATTATTACTTCCATTGAACCAGACACCAGTTCAAGAACACAGAGACAGAAAGGATCTAGCTGCTGTATGCAGCTCTATGCTTTCTCCCATTGTGCCCTTGTATTTAACCTGTGCTCTAATCTTGCTACTACTTCAGATTTCTGAAACATGCTATTCTGGGCCTTTCAAATGCTGTGCTCCTTATCTAGAATGTCCTTCTCTGACATTTTTCTCCTGGTAAAAATTAGTTCACACCTTTGTGAGACTTATCAACTTTGTTTTTAGTCCATGCTGCACAGCTTGGCATGAGCTCTTAGTTCCCTGACCAAGGATTGAACCCAGGTTCTCATTGGTTAAAGTATGGAGTTCTAACCATTAGACCACCAGGGATTCCCAATCCACTGTGTTCTTATGGATTTTGTGCTTATTGTCATCAAGCCATCATCTCATCCTGGAAAGTTCTACAAAGCCAACAAATATTAATACAATTTATTTTAAACCAATATTAATTTGGCTCTAACTACCTACATTTTATTTACCAATTCCTCTTTTTATCCTCTACTCAGATCCATATCAAAGACAAACTTTTATTTCATTTCAACAAGTATATTTAAAAATTGTTTAATTATATAAGCAAGCAACATGTTAACACATTATTCTTGTGAAAATAATAAATTCATTACAGCTCAAGATAAAGTTTCTTTAGTTATCATTTTCAATTCTTGTCTTTTTCCTTCTCCTTGGAGGTAATCATTATTTTGGAATGTTTCTAGATTTTTTTAAAATATATTTACCTTTTTATAAATAAATACATGAATTTAAGTATATACATTCAGTTCAGTTCAGTCACTCAGTTGTGTCCGACTCTTCGCGACCCCATGAATCACAGCACGCCAGGCCTCCCTGTCCATCATCACCTCCCAGAGTTCACTGAGACTCACGTCCATTGAGTCCGTGATGCTATCTAGCCATCTCATCCTCGGTCGTCCCCTTCTCCTCCTGCCCCCAATTCCTCCCAGCATCAGAGTCTTTTCCAATGAGTCAACTCTTCGCATGAGGTGACCAAGTACTGGAGTTTCAGCTTTAGCATCATTCCTTCCAAAGAAATCCCAGGGTTGATCTCCTTCAGAATGAACTGGTTGGACCTCCTTGCAGTCCAAGGGACTATATACATTAACTTCCATTAAAAATGACAATATTATTTCATTTAACTATTTCTGTTATTGCATCAAATTGTGATTCTGCATCTCATGTTTTTACTTAATAATTTTTCTTAAAATTTTTTCTATACAGATTTACAACTCTTATCAGTCAAAGTTCAGAGTAGAAAAATCATTTTATTTATTTATTTTATTAAAGACATTTTAAACAGAAAGCAATTTGAAGCATGAGATCATGTATTTCAAAAGTTATTAGAAAGGTTGGTGTGAAGGCCCTAGGCTGACCTTCAAGGATGACCCATAGAACCATAGAGAACTGATGCCCAGAAGAGATAGCCACCGGCAGTATTGAATTCAATAGCTAAGATTCAGGGATCAGAAAGACACTAGCAGCAATGATACTACTACTATAGCCTCCTGACACCAATAAGCTGGTCTGGTCTTTGCCTACTCTCAAATTGTTTCTTAGACCCTAGGAAGCTGGAGAATAGAAAGTAGAATGCTGCTGCAAGAAACAGAATATCACCATGACCTTTTATCAACATAAATCCCAAGACAGCCTCATTTTTGCCTTAAAAGGCATCTGACTTGCTTCTCCCTTTCAAGTTTCATACAAATGCATCTAGCTGGCAGAGTCTATTTTGCATCCAGCATTCTAAATGCAAGGCAGTCTTGGAAATGTCTTTTTAAGCTTTCCAGTCTCTACAGAATAAAAGGTACCTTAGAAAGAATGATGAGTAAGGCACCACACCAATTATAACCTCATTCCTTTCAACTGCCAAACAATATTGCATTATATAGGTACACCATAGTTTAACCATTGCTCTATCAGTGAATATTTTGTTTCTATCTTTTCTGTTGAGAACACTGCAAAAAAATCACCTTATACACTCCTGTTTCAGTATATGTGCCAGGATAGATATCTAGATGTATACCTAGAAGTGAAACTGCTTATTTATAGGAAAAGTGTGTGTATGTGTATGTTAGTCGTCAGTCATGTCCGACTCTAGCCCATAGGGAATACAGTGTTAAAATTAAATAGGTGATGTCAAGTTACTCTCTAAAGTTGGTGACTCAATTCTAATTCCTACCATCAATATAAGAGAGCTCAGAGAGTGTTTTGCCTATGTTCTCCTCTAGGTGTTTTATAGTTTCTGGTCTTACATTTAGATCTTTAATCCATTTTGAGTTTATTTTTGTTTATGGTGTTAGAAAGTGTTCTCGTTTCATGCTTTTACAAGTGGTTGACCACTTTTCCCAGCACCACTTGTTAAAGAGATTGTCTTTTCTCCATTGTATATTCTTGCCTCCTTTGTCAAAGATAAGGTGTCCATAGGTGTGTGGATTTATCTCTGGGCTTTCTATTTTGTTCCATTTATCTATATTTCTTTGTGCCAGTACCATACTGTCTTGATGACTGTGGCTTTGTAGTAGAGCCTGAAGTCAGGCAGGTTGATCTCTCCAGTTCCATTCTTCTTTCTCAAGATTCCTTTGGCTATTTGAGGACTCTTGTATTTCCATACAAATTGTGAAATTATTTGTTCTAGCTCTGTGAAAAATATCATTGGTAGCTTGATAGAGATTGCATTGAATCTGTAGATTGCTTTGGGTAGTATATTCATTTTCACTATATTGATTCTTCCAATCCATGAACATGGTATATTTCTCCATCTAATAGTGTCCTCTTTGATTTCTTTCACTAGTGCTTTATAGTTTTTTTATATATAGGTCTTTAGTTTCTTTAGGTAGATATATTCCTAGTATTTTATTCTTTTCATTGCAATGGTGAATGGAATTGTTTCCTTAATTTCTCTTTCTAGTTTCTCATTATTAGTGTATAGGAATGCAAGGGATTTCTGTGTGTTGATTTTATATCCTGCAACTTTACTATGTTCATTGATTAGCTCTAGTAATTTTCTGGTGGAATCTCTAGGGTTTTCTATGTAGAGGATCATGTCCTCTGCAAACAGTTAGAGTTTTACTTCTTCTTTTCCAATTTGGATTCCTTTTATTTCTTTTTCTGCTCTGATTGCTGCAGCAGGATCCTCTATGACCCACCTCCCAGAATATTGGAAATCAAAGCAAATATAAACAAATGGGACTTAATTAAACTTAAAAGCTTCTGCCCAACAAAGAAACTATAATCAAGGTGAAAAGACAGCCCTCAGAATGGGAGAAAATAATAGCAAATAAAGTAACTGACAAAAAACTAATCTCAAAAATATACAAGCAACTCCTGCAGCTCAATTCCAGAAAAATAAACAACCCAATCAAAAAATGGACCAAAGAACTAAATAGACATTTCTCCAAAGAAGACATACAAATGGCTAACAAACACATGAAAAGATGCCCAACATCACTCATTATCAGAGAAATGCAAATCAAGACCACAATGAGGTACCATTTCACGCCAGTCAGAATGGCTGCAATCCAAAAGTCTACAAGCAATAAATGCTGGAGCGGGTGTGGAGAAAAGGGAACCCTCTTACACTGTTGGTGGGAATGCAAACTAGTACAGCCACTCTGGAGAACAGTGTGGAGATTCCTTAAAAACTGGAAATAGAACTGCCTTATGACCCAGCAATCCTACTGCTGGGCATACACACTGAGGAAACCAGAACTGAAAGAGATACATGTACCCCAATGTTCATTGCAGCACTGTTTATAATAGCCAGGACTTGGAAGCAACCTAGATGTCCATCAGCAGATGAATGGATAAGAAAGCTGTGGTACATATACACATTGGAGTATTACTCAGCCATTAAAAAAGAATACATTTGAATCAGTTCTAATGAGGTGGATGAAACTGGAGCCTATTATATAGAGTGAAGTAACTCAGAAAGAAAAACATCAATACAGTATACTGATGCATATATATGGAATTTGGAAAGATGGTAATGATAACACTGTAAGTGAGACAGCAAAAGAAACAGAGATGTATCGAACAGTCTTTTGGACTCTGTGGGAAAGGGTGAGGGTGGGGTGATTTGGGAGAATGACATTGGAACATGTATAATATCATAAATGAAATGAATCGCCAGTCCAGGTTCTATGCATGATACTGAATGCTTGGGGCTGGTGCACTGAGACGATCCAGAAGGATGGTACGGGGAGGGAGGAGGAAGGGGGGTTCAGGATGGGGAACACATGTATACCTGTGGCAGATTCATGTTGATGTATGGCAAAACCAACACAATATTGTAAAGTAATTAACCTCCAGTTAAAATAAATAAATTCATATTTAAAAATAAATTAAAAATAAAAATAAAAATATATGAGAGTTCATTTTGAAAAAGAACGCTTAATTTTTAATTTTAGTAGTGTTATTGAATTGTTCTAAAGTGCTTCTATAATTATGCATGGATGATATTAAGCATATTTTATGTTAATGTCCATCTCTATTTCTCCCATGAATGCTCTGTTAAAATCTTATCTACATTCCATATTACATTTAAAAAATATTTCATTAATTTTTAGGAGGTCTACCTATTTTTGGATATTAATCATTTTATCTAAGCATATATGTTATTTGATGAACATCTACTGGATACTAAGAATTTTGATAAACACTATGAAAAACAAATATAAGCTATAGTTCTTGCCTTCAGGTTTAAGTAACTTATATTTTCATTGGTATGATAGAACCCTCCACAGAACAGATTCAAGTAGAAATCAATATGATAATTTCTATTAAATTGCAAATGAGTACTGATGATAGTAAATATTATGGGCCATAAAAAAGATTAAAGAGAAGGGTTTAGATTAAAGATTAATAATTCCAGGAAAGGGTTTATGAAGGCCATAGCAATTAAGTTGGACCATGAAGCATGGATAAACATCAGATGGTAGAAATGGCAATCCTGGGTGTGTTAATCTTGGAGGTAGGAAAGCACTTGCCATTCAAGGAATACGTGTGTTTTGGTTGTTCAGTCATGTCCAACTCTCTGCAACTCCATGGACTGTAACCCAACAGGCTCCTTTGTCCATGTCCATGGAATTCTCTAGGCAAGAATACTGGAGTGGGTTGTCATGCCCTTCTCCAGGAGATCTTCCTGACCCAGGGATCGAAACCAGGTTTCCCTGAATTGCAGGCAGATTCTTTATCATTTTAGCTACCCAGGAAGCCATTCAAGGAATAGAACTGTGAGAAATAACTCAAGGAAAGTCAAGTTTTAGGTAAAGTCATTGTGAAGATAACACAACATCCTGTACATTGTGTCAAGCACTTGGCCTACATGGTCTTAGTTGATAACAATTACCTTACATGTACAATATTGTTAGATTCCATTCTTACTTAAGAGAAAAGGAAAGCTCAGAAAGATTTATGCCAAACAACTAGTTACTAGTGATCTTGGCCTTGGAACAGAGGTCATGCCCTTCCTGTTAGAGCACGCTGTAATGGAACAGTATTGATAGAAAGAAATGGCATTCTAGGACCTTGAATATTAACCAGTGAGGTTTCTATTTTATCCTGCAAGCAAGTGAGAGTTTTGATGATTTTTAAATGAAGAAATGTTATGAATATGTTTTAGGAAGATGAGTCATACCTATTAATATTATCATTCAGGTCCATGTTCAAAAGTTTCCTCCTCAGAGAGGCCTTTCCTGACCACCATAAAGATAGCCTCCCACCATTTTCTATCCAATTATTCTGCTTTATTTTCTTCACAGCATTCATAAATATCTCATATTAAGTATTTACTATTTTTTTGATTCACTTAGTAAAATAATGCTTGATTAGATTAGTTAACTCCATTTCCCATAAAGACATCAAAATAGAACTGATAAATCCTATACCAAAACCCACTTCCATCAGTAAATCCATTCCTTCAAAAATGTGCAGAGAATCCAGGGAGAGTTTTTAGATTAAGTGTGTTTCAAATGAGTAATGCTGTGGCAAAATTTTTTTTTAATTGAAGTATAATGGCTTTATAGTTTTGTGTTAGTTTCTGCTACAACATGAAGTGAATCAGCTATATAATACATTTATCTCCTCTCTCTTGAGCCTCCCTCCCATCCCCATCCCACCCTTCTAGGTCATCACAGAGCTCCCTGTATTATATAGAAACTTCCTACTTAGCTATCTGTTTTACACATAGTAGTGTATATATTGTAACAGAATTATTGTATCAAAAAAACAAACCCATAATGTACATTTAAGTCCTTTGTCAGAGACTGCTCTGGTAGGTACAGTTGGTTTCACTGAGGAGGAACCACAGTATCACAGGAAAGGGGTGGATGGAATCTGAGTCAGAACACTGATTCACCAATTTGCGGTGATATTTCTTGGGTGGACCTGTCAGATGACCAATCCACATTATGTCTATGTCTTAGTATCCAACTCAAAGAGAATTTTCATTTCTTCCTTTAAATCACAGATCCAAGTTGTCATCAACACTTGTTAAACAAGTTTCCTTTTAATTGCTTTCTGCTACTGCACCCAGCCCTTAAGATCCCAAGTATCACTGTGGTTAGTACATTTACCTGAGAACCTCTGATCAGGACAAAAGAAGTGGAGAAGTTTCCTTTATCTTTAGTAACATCAACAGCCTTTGTTATCAGTCCAATATGTACAGGTAAGTGGAGACTTGCTTAATTCTGACATAAAAAGAATTAACACTTTCCCCACTATGACTCCCACCCAAGGGTTGCAGTAAAACAATTGAGTTTGAGGGGAATTCACAATTTTCCACAGCAGTTTGGATTTCCTGCCTGGGGGCAACCCTATTATTTACATGTTGTGCCTGGGATCTATAGTTTTCTTTTTTTAGCAATTTGGGGAGTGCTTCAAAAAGCTAACACGCAGCTTAACATTCTGTGAATGAAAAACAATATTAATGTGTAACTGCTTTTACTTAAAACTTTTTAAAATTTTATATTGGAGTATTTAGTTGATTAATAATGTGTTACTTTCAGGTGTACAGCAAAGTGATTAAGTTATACTATGTATGTATCTATTCTTTTTCAAATTCTTTTCCCATTTAGGTTATTACAAAGTATTGAGCAGAGTTCGTTGTGCTACACAGCAGGTCTCTTGTTGGTTATCTAGTTTATACTTTTATTTATTAAAAAATGCTTAGAGTATGATTGCTTTACAATCTTGTGTTATTTACTACAGTACAGCAAAGTGAATCAGCTTTGCATGGACATATATCCCCTCTTTTTGGATTTCCTTGCCATTTAAGTCAATGTGTGACTATTTTAAAGTGGAGAGAAGGAAGCAGAGAGATAATTTTCTTCTCTTATAAAGCTAATGTTAAATTGTTATTGGTGGTAATGATTATGAATCCTTCATTTTTGTTTAATATCTGTGCTTTCTGAAGTACTTTCATGGATATAACCTTGAATCTCACAGTACCATTGCTTCATAAGGGTTCTCTATAGAATAATATATAAAATTATGTATTTTTATCTGTAAAATGTTCATAAATGAGAATAGTGTAACTATGTATAGACATGTGTTACGTCAAGTATCTAATTAGATTATTACTTCATCATGCGAACAATGATTATTCATTCCAACCTTTTAAAAACATGCATGGAGTTTTCACTGCAAAGTATCCAATATACCAAAATTAACTGATCCTAATTTATAATATTTATAGCATTATAAATTAGGATAACTGAAATACAAACTCATACTTTACAGAAATATTTCTCTAAAAAATGTGCATCCTAACATAATACTCTTAATTAACTATGCTACAATATAAAATAAAAATAAATTCATGTAAAAATATAATTAGAAACAGCATGGTCAGTCAGGGGAGTACTGGAGAGAAAGACTGGGAGTCTCGGATTAGCATATGCAAGCTATTATGCATAAAATGGATAAACAACAAGGTCCTACTGTGTGGCACAGGACACTATATTCAATATCTTCTGATAAACATATTGGTAGAATATGAAAAGAATGTATATATATGTGTAACTGAATCAGTTTCCTGTATAGTAGAAATTAACACAGCATTGTAAATCAACTATACTTCAATGAAATAAATTTTTAATTTTTAAAAAGAAAGAGCATGCTCACTGTGATAGAGCATACTAAGAATATTTTTCTTGAACTAAAGTAAATACTGTTATGTGATTTCTTTTTATTAAAAATATTATATTTGTAACCCTGAGTTAAGGAAAGAACATTCACACACACTTAAAAGTGGAGAAGAAACAAAAAGATTGTTTTGTTCTGCTTCATTTTGCCTGTAAGTTAGTCATCACCTTTATGCTGGGTGGGTAATATTATTTTTATTTACAGAGCACCTCCTCCTTCTCTGTCATTCTGACTCTTGTGTGAAGTCCTAAACTGAAAGAGTTCGAAGGATTAAGCCATTGTTTCTAAGCACTGCTAATTAGCCAGGAAAAGTTCAAGCCCAAGTTCAGTGAGTAACTTGTCAGGGTGAGGCAATAATCTGATTGCCTGGGGGATCTTGGGGGAATCTTGAAGCATGGTTGCCTCTGAAGGTGCATTTGATGAGACTTTAGGCAGTCTGTGGCTGCACAAGAGTTCTGAGTGATGAAAGACCAACAGGGAGAGAGGAAACACTACAAGGGAAAGTAAAGACTTCAAAACCATATTTTACCAGTTTCAAATTCTTTTGTAGGGCTAGTCCAGTGAAATAGGAAAACTCTTAAAAGAAAGCTATGTTTTAGACCCTTGCCACAGAAGCTTTGAGATTCATGGCAGTAAGATGGGCACTGCTCTGATCCAATATGGCACTTCATATTTGTGTGTGTTCTTTTTATATAATAAGGACATAGTAAATAACATAGGATCATGATCATAGGGTAAAAATTATAATAAACTTAGGCATCAAGAAGTCCTAAGGCATTTCTATTCTCTTCTCCTCCTGTCTCCCCCACCCCCAACCTGGCAAGGTCTTCACTTACTTTTTCCACTACCCATTGATCAGGGGAGGGAACGAGTCTCAGTAAAGGTAACTTGGCACCAAACATCATAACTCCTGAAAAATAATTTCATAGCACAGATCCAGAGAGGTTCAGTCATAAGCTTTAAGGTAAGCGCATAGGCTTCACCTCCTTTTTCCCCTTTCTTCCTTCTCTCCTTCCTCTCTCTTTCCATCCTTTCTTCTTTCCTTCCTTCCTGTCTTCAAATGACTTTTGCTACTAATGTGTTTAGAGTGTGGGTATTCTAGGGGTGAGCAAGAGAAAATAAAGATTTGGAATGGCTGACTTTTCTAATATGTCTTTCTTATTCATATTCTTTACTTGCAGACCAGTGACAGTTTCTCGGACATCTTTTCCACTGTGGGTGATTGTCCTCATTGTGTTTGGAGTGGTGGCAATCCTAGGAACCACTATTGGTCTCCTAGTTCATTTTCTGGCAGTAGGTTGGTAAAGAATACATTTCTATCTTTTAAGTTTGTTGCAATCTTCATTTTTACTTCCACAAGACAAAGAAACAATTGCAAACAACAAATAATCTCCTTTTAGAAAGGCTATTAATGAATGACCCAAGATCCCAGAAATAAGCATTGTCAACACTTGTTAGTGTATTACAGACATCTTTTGAATATACACAGGTAACATAATGTATGCTTTATAAAGACATGAGTGCATAGATAATTGGTAAAAAGTGAAAGTTGCTCAGTTGTGTCCGACTCTTTGCCACCCCATGGACAGCACAGTCCATGGAATTCTCCAGGCTAGAATACTAGAGTGGGTAGCCCTTCCCTTCTCCAAGGGATCTTCTCAACCCAGGTCTGTGACATTGCAGATGGATTTTTTTACCAGCTGAGCCACCAGGATTTTTTTTTTACCAGCATAATGTATGCTATATAAAGACATGAGTGCATGGAAAATTGGTAGATAGAAAAAGTAATCTACCAAGTTGGTATCAAGGGTGTTATTTTATATTGATAATTAAAATATTATACTCATTGTAAGTGATGAAGAGAGAAGGAAATGGCAACCCACCCCAATACCTTTGCCTGGAAAATCCCATGGACAGAGGAGCATGGTAGGCTATAGTCCATGTGATGAAGAGAAATCAAAGAATATTGAATTTTGACTATTTGTTTCTTGATACCAAAGATATTAACAACAAAAGTCTTCTCTACACACATTTTAAAAAAGATTTTGGAAGACGAGAAAAGTTGGTCATTTTTTAAAAATCATGTGTTTTAACTTTAGACATTATGTTATCCATATTCTGCTATGAAAGTTTTAAAATAGGCACACAGACTTCTCATTTGTCTGTCACACTTTCCAGAAGTTTGTTACCAATATTATTATGTTTCATTGTCAATATTTATAGCACTTTATTTTGGTTTACAATTATAGTTACTACAGTTTTGGAGTTTTGAATGAATATATTTTCATATTCAAATATTCATATGCTCACCATTACTCCTTTATCCATGACTTTGCTATGCTTGGATTTTTTTTTCCTCCTAAGTTTCATATGCTTTAGTTTTAAGAGTCAAACTGTCACAGCTTTTTATAAAAAGCGGGCCCTCCTCTGCTACCCTTATTTCCCATTTCTCAGAGCAACTTTTTTCAATTCTTTGATTCTTAACATTGCTATACCTGGACTTTTCAGCTACTGATATGTATTTACTTTCTACTATTCATGTCATACTTCTTCACTCCCTGGCTACATGGTAGGTGATTTTGAATTTCCCTTTAGCGACTTTCTAAGAGTTATTTTCAACTGTCGACTGTGTTTAACTCCCTAATGCCTGGATTTCTTTTTTATTATTTTATTCACTTAACTGTGGGCTTCCCAGATATCTCAGTTGGTAAAGAATCCTTCTGCAATGCAGGAGACCTCAGTTCGATTCCTGGGTCAGGAAGATCCTCTGGAGAAGGGATAGGCTATCTGCTGAAGTTTTCTTGGGCTTCCCTTCTGGCTCAGCTGGTAAAGAATCCACTTGCAATGTAGGACACCTGGGTTCGATCTCTGGGTTGGGAAGATCCCCTGGTGAAGGAAAAGGCTACCCATTCTAGTATTCTGGTCTAGAGAATTCTGTGGACTATATAGTCCACAGAGTCTCAAAGAGTTGGAAAGCAAATTTCACTTTCACTTAGTTGTGGAATGTATGTTCCAGAAACTTTCAGGGAAGTTTACATTTTGACATGACTGAAAATATCACAATCTACTTTTGACCTTAATTAACAGTATAGAATTCTAGGTTGAAAAATGTTTTCCTTCTGAATTTTGAAGTTAGAGCTCTATAATGTTCATGCTTTTATAGTTTCTGCCAAGAATTCTGATGACATTTTGATTCCAAACTTTTGAATAAAAACTTCTCTACTCTTCCATCTTCTGAAATCTTATTGGATTTTTTTCTTTGTCCCCAGTATTTTGAAATTTTATGGTAATTTGATATAATCTAGATCTTATTTTTATTCATTGTGCTGGCATTTAGTGGGTCCTTTTGATCTAGAAACTCACGTGCTTCAGTTCCTGAAATTTTTCTTAGATTTTTTTCTTTGGTAATTTTCTAGCCTTTTTACCCTTTTTATGGGGCTCCTGTAATTTGGATATTAGGCTTCCTAAATGTAGTATCTAATTTTCTTATCTGTTTCTTTCTATTTTTTTCCATCCCTTAGTATTTTTAAAAATGACTTTCTTGATAATTTTCTCAAGTTTATCTTCCAAACTTCTACTGAATTCTTTATTTCTGCAGTTATATGTATAACTGCTTTTTAATTATCTGGTTATTCCTTTATATAACATCTTGGTTTTATTTCTTACAAAATTTTCTCTGAATATAATAATCTGTTTTAGTTTTTAGTCTCTTTCCTCAAATGTTTTCTCTGTTTATTTTGGCAATATTTCATATTAGATACTTGTCTCAAATATACGTTAATCTTTCAGCTCAGTGTCTGCTAATATTTGAGACTGGTGAGTAAAGAGCTGACTGAAGCTCACTATGAAAGAGATATCTGTTGATAATGGTTTTAACTAAAGACTGTGCTATTTAGGTGGTTTTGTTGAGAGAATTCAAGTTACCAGTACGTTTAGATATTTTTTCTTGAACTGGTCAGAATTCCTCAGAGAAACTTCATTTGTTTTATATGATCATATTCTGGGCTGGGGGAAAAATGAAGTGGGGTAGGGGAAGAGTTCAGCATATACATTTTTAGAACGTGCACATGCTTTCAACAGTGTCTCAGTTTCACTAATCCAGAAAATTTAGCAGCTGGGGGAGACACTGGGATCTAGTTGCTTCAATCATTTAGAGCTCTTTAAATTAAGCCTTCCCTTGTCTTTTGGTCTTTTTCTGAGCTTAGAGAAAGAAGAATGTTGTGGTTATTTTACTCCCACAGCCTTAAATAGATATGTTCTCTTAAACTCTATTGTACCTAGAGCACTCAGTACAAAAATACAAACAAAAACCAAAACCCAATCCTTCAAAACCATCTGTGTGTAAATTGCAGGGTTTTTATACAGAAATAAGTTGTAAGTAATCAAGTCATGGAAAGGATGTAAAATAAATCTTTCTGCACCTTATCTTTCTCAATTCATATTTGCATTTGGACTACTTTGGAGATGAGAATGTTAATCATAAGGTGCAAATAAGTGTTTTAGATTTTTCATCTCTAAGGGGTTATTTTCATCTCACCAGGTACCAACCGAGTACAAAGGCTATATTCACAGTGATCTTAGCATACTAAACAATCTCAGTGGTATATTAGGCTACTTGCATAGAATTAAAGTAAGAATAGAATACTCAAGATATGATTTCCTTGGACTTCCCAGGTGGTCCAGTGGTTAAGAATCTGCCTACAAATACAGGGGGCACAGGTTTGAAGCCTGGTCTGGGAGATTCCACATGCCGTGGGGCAGCTAAACCCATGGGCCACAACTGCTGAGACTGTGCTCTAGAGCCCACACACTACAAGACAAGCCACTGCAATAAGAAGCCCTTGGGCAGAGGGAGCCTGGTGGACTACGGTCCACAGAGTCTCAAAGAGTCTGACACGACTGAAGCAACTTAGCTCACACACAGGCATAACAACTAGAGAGTAGTCCCCACTTGCCACACTAGAGAAAGTCCACCTGAAGCAATGCAGACCCAGAGCAGACAAATATAAATAAATAAATATTTAAAAAGAATTGATTTCCTTGTTCCAGGGTATAGCTTCTCAGCCTAAAATATCTTAGATATTAAATGTTCCAGTTTATCCACTGGCTCTGGGAAGGTGCCCCTTGCAATTGTAATAAAATTAGTTTGGATCTGGCCAACTTATTGATTTACACTGAAGAATAGTCATGACTGACTATTATCATAAGTGGAGATATCTAGAAATCTAAATAAAGAACTAAAGGATGCATTGTGAACAATAAATTATGAAAAATAAAACTGAACAGCTTCAAGGTCTATTTTTGCTACCTATAATAAAACCCAGTACACTATCATTGCAAAGCCTGATCTCTATGATAAATGATCCATGACCACAGACCAGCTAACAACAATTAACAATGTTTGCTCAGAAATGATTATTTATAACTACACATTTTCAGCATTTTAAGAAGTTTTCAACTTCTTTTTCCATCACTTTTCTCACTGTAAAATATTTCCACCGTATTATAACCACAATGTGTCAGTTCAGTTCAGTTCATTTCAGTTGCTCAGGCGTGTCCGACTCTTTGCAAAACCATGGACTGTAGCATGGCAGGCCTCCCTGTACATCATCAACTCCCAGAGTTTACTCAACCTCATGTCCATTGAGTCGGTGATGCCATTCAACCATCTCATTCTCTCTCGTCCCCTTCTCCTCCTGCCTTCAATCTTTCCCAGTATCAGGGTCTTCTCTAATAAGTCTGTTCTTTGCATCAGGAGGCCAAAGTTTGGAGTTTCAGCTTCAACATCAATCCTTCAAGTGAACATTTAGGACTGATTTCCTTTAGGATGGACTGGTTGGATCTCCTTGCAGTCCAAGGGACTCTCAAGAGTCTTCTCCAACACAACAGTTCAAAAGCATCAATTCTTCGATGCTCAGCTTTCTTTATAGTCCAACTCTTATATCCATACATGACTACTGGAAAAACCATAACCTTGACTAGATGGACCTTTGTTGGCAAAGTAAGGTTTTTAATATGGTGTCTAGGTTGGTCATAACTTTCTTTCCAAGGAGTAAGGGTCTTTTAATTTCATGGCTGCAGTCACCATCTGCAGTGATTTTGGAGTCCCCCAAAATAAAATTTGACTCTGTTTCCATTGTTTCTCCATCTATTTGCAAAGAAGTGATGGGACCAGATGCCATGATTTTGGTTTTCTGAATGTTGAGCCATAAGCCAACTTTCTCACTCTCCTCTTTCACTTTCATCAAGAGGCTCTTTAGTGCTTCTTCACTTTCTGCCATAAGGGTGGTGTCATTTGCATATCTGAAGTTATTGATATTTTCCCCAGCAATCTTGATTCCAGCTTGTACTTCATCTTCATTGATCCCTGGCTTGGGATCTAGCCCAGTATTTCTCATGATATACTCTACATATAATTTAAATAAGCAGGGTGACAATATACAGCCTTGACATACTCCTTTTCCTATTAGAACCAGTCTGTTGTCCCATGTCCAGTTCTAACTGTTGCTTCCTGACCTGCATATAGATTTTTCAAGAGGCAGGTCAGGTGGTCTGGTATTCCCATCTCTTTCAGAATTTTCCACAGTTTATTGTGATCCACACAGTCAAAGGCTTTGGTATAGTTAATAAAGCAGAAATAGATGTTTTTCTGGAACTCTCTTGCTTTTTCCATGATCCAGCAGATGTTAGCAATTTGATGTTGGCAGATCCTGTGCCTTTTATAAATCCACCTTGAACATCTGAAAGTTCATGGTTCATGTACTGTTGAAGCCTGGCTTGGAGAATTGTGAGCATTACTTTACTAGCATGTGAGATGAGTGCAATTGTGTGGTAGTTTGAACATTTTGGTATTGCCTTTGGTATTGGAATGAAAACTGACCTTTTCCAGTCCTGTGACCACTGCTGAGTTTTCCAAATTTGCTGGTATATCGAGGGCAGCATTTTCACAGCATCATCTTTTAGGATTTGAAATAGCTCAACTGGAATTCCATCACCTCCACTAGCTTTGTTCCTAGTGATGCTTCCTAAGGCCTACTTGACTTCGCATTCCAGGATGTCTGGCTCTAGGTGAGTGATCACACCATCATGATTATCTGGGTCATGAAGATCTTTTTGTACAGTTCTTCTGTGTATTCTTGCCACCTCTTAATATCTTCTGCTTCTGTTGGGTCCATACCATTTCTGTCCTTTATTGATCCCATCTTTGCATGAAATATTCCCTTGGTATTTCTAGTTTTCTTGAAGAGATCTGTAGTCTTTCTCATTCTATTGTTTTCCTCTTTCATGTTTTATTTTAACATGGTGTCTGCCTTCCTATATTCATATAAAACTTGTTGTTTAACATTTAAATTTATCATCTAAATTATATCCTTATTAGTATTTCATGTATGCTTTTATCCATTTGGAGCGTGTCTCTCCCACAAGATAATCTTCAAAGGCAATAATCGTGCTACAAAATAATGTTAACACTTTTTTAGTGTTTACTATATGCTCGGCACTACTATCCATTGTAAGATGCATTATATATTAAATAGCATAATGTCTATAAAAATTTATGAAGGAAATGTAATAGATTAGATGTGGGCTTTGGGTCAGAGAAGTCAAGAGGTCAGGTATTGATACTTGGCTCTTTTTAGTAGCTAAGTGATGCTAGGTAAATATCTGAATATCTCTGAGACCACATTTCTCTTGAAAAATGGGTATTCTTCACATAGTTTTTATAAAATATCTTCACATAGTAGATGCTTAATGGTAATAATTTTTAAAATATTTACTTTTTATTTTATTTATTTGGCTGTACCAGGTCTTAGTTGTAGCACATGGGGATCTTTGATCTCTTTTGCAGCATGCAGCACCTTTAGTTGCAGTATGTGGGATCTAGTTCCTTTATCAGGGATCAAGCCCAGAGCCTCTGAATTGGGAACACAGAGTCTTAGCCACTGGACTATCAGGGAAGTCCCAACAATTTTTATTTATACTCCAAAAATTGATTGGAGTATATTCTAGACAGATATCATTTATAGCATGTCCTAGCTTCCCTCATAGCGCAGTTGGTAAAGAATCCACCTGCGATATAGGAGACTTTGGTTCAGTTCCTGGGTTGGGAAAATCCTCTGGAGAAGGGATAGGCTACCCACTCCAGTATCCTTGGGCTTCCATTGTGACTTAGCTAGTAAAGAACCTGCCTGCAATGTGGGAGATCAGGGTTTGATCCCTGGGTTGGGAGAATCCCCTGGAGAAAGGAATGGGCTACCCATCCCAGTATTCTGGAGAATTTCATGGACTATACATACAGTCCATGGGGTAGCAAAGGGTCGGACTCGGCTGAGCAACTTTCACTTTCGTCTGTCTCAATCAAGATGTAACTCTTCTTTCTGACCTTTGTCTGGTATAGATCTGCCCCATTATTGGTCTTATAAATACTTTCTGCAAAGCCTAGTTTATCTAATCAACTGCCCCAGAAAGGTTCACAAGGCTTATAAATATCTAATATGAACATATTATTTACTATTAATAGTTGCTATTACCATGTAATTTATATTTGGATTGAAATCCATTTCACTTAAATAACCATTGGATCATTTCCTTATCTCACAGAAAACAAGACCTACTATTACCAAGGTAGCTTTAAAGTGCTGAATATCCCATATAATAGAAATTATGAAAAGGAGACATCACAAGAAAATAACTATCTTAGCAAAATTCTTGAGACAAAGGTAAATTAGTATTTTCTTATATTTAGTTCATTGTTAATTCTCTGAAACATAAATTTATTATTGGAATTTGATGTTTGACTCTATGTTCTCTTTAACAGATGTCTGATGCATTTCAGAGTTCTAACATTTACAGACAATACATCAATTCTCAAGTCATCACACTGGTGTAAGTAACTAATAACTGTTAGAAAAGATATCAACCTATCACATATATCATTATATTTCAAATACCACTATTAAAAGAGTCTGTTGGCATATTGCAGTCATTAGCCAGTAAGTTACTGATGAATGACATCATCCTAAACTAAATATCAGGCTAATTATTTAGTGTACAACCAAAGCAAAATTTGGGCTATTTAGTTAAGTTCATTTTTAGCGACACGAGAATACATTATTTCTTAAATCACATATGAATCATTTCTCTAGTATTTAAAGTTTTTATGTTCAGCAAATACTAACTGGTCTCTTAAACCAATGTTTGATGGTATAACATTTTTATTTAGCTGTAACATAAATACATATCCTGTTTTTTTCATGTTTTTCTATTCTTGCAAGTTAGCTAAACACCTTGGAGAACTGCCCTAGAGTTCTTTTATGGTAGAAAAAAGCATATCTACACCAGACTTTGATGCCAAGTAAATCCTTTTAGTGGCCACAACAAGAAGCAAAATAGCTATGCTGTGTTTTCTGCAAGAGTTTGCAGAAATATGGACTAGCTAATGGAGCTCTGTGTGCTGTACTTTGTCACTGTTGTGTCTGATTTTTTTGCAACACCATGGACTGTAGCCTACCAGGTTCATCTTTCCATGGGGATTCTCCAGGCAAGAACACTGGAGTGGGTTGCCATGGTCTCCTCCAGGGAATCTTCCCAACCCAGGGATCAAACCCAGGTCTCCTGCATTGCATATGGATTCTTTACTGTCTGAGCCACCAGGGAAGCCCAAGAATACTAGAGTGGGTAAACTATACCTTTTCCAGGGGATCTTCCCGATCTAGGAATTGAACTGGGATTCCTATATTGCTGGCAGATTCTTTACCAGCTGAGCTACCAGGGAAGTGCAATGGAGCTCTAGAATAGGAGTTAATCCAACTTTGCTACTTAGTAACCCTAGAGTCTTGAGTGAATCCCTACATCACTCTGACTCTGCTTCCTTGTGTGTAAATAGTGATAACACATACACTGCATTCCCCATAAAACTATACTCAAGATCAAAGAAGATAATGTATATGGAAATATTTGCAAGTAAACACTTTTCCAATGAATGCTGTTATTGCTTTTACCTTAATCAAGGCCATCAGACTATGTCTGCCCTTCTGCTGCTCCTGGAGCTCAAGAGGACTCCTAGAATTGCAGAATGGTTCAAAAGCTCAGCTGGAATTAATCTTGGGAATTGATTTTAGTATTGGAAACAGTGGGAGGCTAACACTAAAGGGTGTCTTTCAAAGAGGACTGCAACCACCCCAAGGCTTCTGCTTGGTTTTCCCACACACGTAACTTCAGGTGTCTGAAGGAAATGTGAGCCCATGGAAAGTGATGGAGAGGCTACAGGTCCGAGGTTTTCATTTGGATACACCTTGCTGATGGCTCAGACAGTAAAGAATCTACTTGCAATATGGGAGACCCAGGTTCAATCCCTGGGTCTGGAAGATCCCCTGGAAAGGGAATAGCAACCCACTCCAGTATTCTTGCCTGGGAAATTCCATGGACAGAGGAGCCTGGTGTGCTACAGCCAATGGGGTCACAAAGAGACACAACTGGGCGTCTAATACTTTTGACTTTCAACTGCTACTATAATCAAACTTGTATTCACTGAGTGTTACCTAGGAATAACTATTTATTATATACCAAAAGATAATCATTCATTAGAAAGATCTAAAGCATAATAATACCACTCTAGGCACTAACCTCAGAGATGCTTGGCAGTTCTTACAAATCCATTAGCCAGCCTCTTGGATTGCCCCCACCCGCATTCCAATACCAACCAAATCTGTCCTGAACATGAGTCAGGTTAATGTTCCACAAGCACCGTTTTATTCAACAACTTCTCTTTACCGCTACCCCTTAGCTAGTATTCGAATCCTCTTCCATCTGAGCTCAGTCTCCTAGACACTGTTGTCACTGGCCAACTGGGCATAGAGACAGAGTGCATAGTGTAATGAGCCTGGGTTAGAGAGTCAGTTGTACTGTATCTGGATCTTAGTTTAACTACTGTGTAATCTTTAGCACATTGTGTGTTTGCGTGCTCAGTCATGTCTGACTCTTTGAGACCCTATGGACTTTAGCCCATCAGGCTCCCCTCTTCATGGAATTCTCTAGGCAAGAATACTGGAGTGGGTTGCCATTCCCTTCTCCAGGGGATATTCCCAACTCAGAGACTGAACCCAGGAAACCTGCATTAGCAGGAAGATTCTTTGCCACTGCACCAACAGGGAAGCCTCTGAGCACGTTAGGTAGACTTTCAAAGTCTCAAGTTTTCCCTGTCTTCAAAAGGAGGGTAATGACACCTAAGGTGCAGGGTTGTTGCAGAGACTAAGTGTGATAATAAATGTGATAACGTAGTACCTGGAACACAGCAGATACCCAGTAAATGCTAATTAATATTATTGCTATCCAGTTATTCTGCAGTACTATTCCTCCTTTGCTCTGCCTGATAGCAATTTTTGCTTGTTGATGAAATAGTGATAAAAATATTTTAAGGTCTAATGTGTATGTTACCTCTTCAATAAAAATTTTTCTGATACTTTAAGTAAACCCTGACTTGTCTTATTTGCATATAAGATAAACATCTTATTGATTTGCCTCATTTATTATAGTCATTTGTATAGATGAGAAATCTAGAAACTTCTTGAGAGTAGGGACCCTGTTATAGTCATCCTTGTATCACCTCATAACACCTAGTCACTTTTCATAGCAGCTCAATAAATGACTGATGAATGTAGGAATAAATGATCCCATTTCTTATGTGATACTTCCATTCTGTGCCTCAAGCATTTCCTACATTTTTAGATGTGTAGAACTACTTGTCTTCCAAACTGAATAGCTGTATGCATACTGTCACCAAGCAAGGGTAGGCAGCTGGATGATCCTGTGATTAACTTAAAATGAAGGTACTACAGATACCTACAAAAAACCGAAGTGAAGATACAAGAGGTCAGGGAATAAAGACAAAATGTTCATTTTTAGCAACATATGAAACCTTTACTGTGTTTTTAGTCCTGCTGACAACAGTGTGACAGCAAATATATGGCTGGTATTCAAGGCGCCCAAATCAATGAAAGAAAACACAAGAAGAGGAATTGAAAGCATCTTACGTCAAATGCTGAGGAACCACTCAGGATCCTTGACTACAGATCCTGATTCACTTACACTTGAGGGTAAGCTTATGTACTAGATGAAAGTAGTGTTACTTTAACTTTTTTATCCTGGACATAGATCACAAGCACCAAGCACAAAGCTGATTCTCATTTTTTAATGAATAAATCACAGTTTTATACCAGAGCAACAATTTGTATTCTTCATTATTAAAAGACACATAGATCATAATAATGCCACACCTTAAAATTAGTTCTCTGAGGGAAAAGCTGCTCTTTATTTTAAAGTAAATAGTAAAACTTTAAACAATCCTTACAGTAGTGATGTATTCTTATATTCTTTTCATGATCTATAACTTTCAGAAATAGGATTCGATCAGCCATTATAAGACAAGTCAATTTTTAAAAGTTGTTTTTGTTTACTGACAGGAATCAGGTTCACCTGAAGGTCTTCCTGTTCTTCAAAGGAAATATACTAGTAATTTTCCACTTTGGATGATATAGAATACAATTCCAATTGAATAAAAAGAAGTCTCTTATGTGGAACTATGAAGATAGTATTTCCATATTGCACATTCATATATAGTAAAAGAACAATTCAAATAAACTATTTTCTCCCTTCTGTTGACACTTTATCCTGAGATTCAAAATTATTTCTCTTTGGGCCTACCATCACCAGCCCCAGGGTCAGTGACTAATGCTAGTCATTCAATTTACAATAAGCCTTTTCTTCTATTTCAGAAATCAGTAAGGTCGAAGCTGAAAAGATAATCAACAACCGTAAGTTCAGATGCTTTTTAATTAAATGTATGTGATGATGTAAAACATATTGATCAAGATTTGTTATTCTCAATCAGACACAGTTCTAATTGCTTTACATGTAACTCATTCAATCCTCACAACAATCCTAGATAAGTATCATTATTATTTCTTTTGGAAGGACTGATGCTGAAAAGTTGAAATTTCAGTATTTTGTCATCTGATATGAAGAATAGTCTCATAGGAAAAGATCCTGATACCGGGAAAAATTAAAGGCAAAAGGAGAAGGGAATAGTCGAGGATAAGATGGTTAGATAGCATCACTGACTCAATGGACATGAATCTAAGCAAACTCTGGGAGACAGTGGAGGACAGGGGAGCCTGGCCAACCATAGTCCATAGGGTCACAGAGTCAGATGCAATTTAGCAACTGAACAACAAAAATTATTATTCCACTTTAGAGATGGGGAACTGAAGCATAAAGAAGTGAAGCAATTTCCTCAAATTCATCCAGCTTATAAACGATGGGGCTGGAATTCAGACCAGGGAGTCTGGTTGCAGAGTCCATGTACTTAATGGTGTCTTTATCCACCTTGCACAGTTTCCATATCCTCCAAATGTTGAAGAGTCTTGGAGATAGTATGATGGGTAGGAAGCTGATCCAGGGGTTGCTAATGACTACTGTGTAGATTACATTCCGTTCCTTTCAGTGAGAGACACTGTCAGATAGAACAACACAAGAATAACTGAGCTCAATCTCAGTTTTGTAATCAAACAGGATCTTTCTATTCTCAACAGTATAACACTGAGTCTTTCTGACAGGCTGTGGGAGACGACCAAGGATGTCAGCTACATATGATAGAATCAAGGGTGGATCCACTGCTCAGGAAGGAGAGTGGCCCTGGCAAGCAAGTCTCAAAAAGAATGGCCGGCACTACTGTGGGGCATCTTTGATCAGTGACAGATACCTGGTGACTGCAGCTCACTGCTTTAAAAAGTAAGTTCATCATATTGCCTGAGGCTAGGGCTTCCCTGGTGGCTCAGACAGTTTGCCTGCAATGCAGGAGACCTGGGTTGGATACCTGGGCCAGGAAGATCCCCTGGAAAAGGGAACAGCTACTCACTCCAGTATTCTTGCCTGGAGAATTCCATGGACAGAGGAAGCTGGTGGGCTACAGTCCGTGGGGTTGCAAAGAATTGGACACAGCTGAGCGACTAACACTCTCTTTGAGGGAGGCTAAAGTTCCAGTTTACACCTGTTATCCCAGAGTAATCATCAATGGAATTCCTTCTCATTCTCAAGTGTTCTGGTTTGAAACACAAATCATATGATAAGCCAACCTAAGGCTTTCCTACCTTATCAGTAAGATTGGAAAAAGTCATTCATTCTTGACATTTTATTTCTCACATGATTCTTATCTCTCATCACTTCATACTCCAGACATCCCAAATGATTTGCCATTGTTATCACACATAATCCTGTTTCATACCTCCTTCCCACTCTGCACCTGCCTGTCTCCTCTCCTTGTCTTTTAGGCAAGTATGGCTTAGCTCTATAGTCTCATCAAAATGCCACTTTTTAAAGAAATCTGCCAGTCCCTAGAGCATGCAGATTTAAGTCCTCCTATTTTATGGTCACACAACAATTCAGGCAATTATAACTTTTTGTGTTCATGCCCATCTTTCATTAGATTTACATTTCTTGAAAGCATGAACTATATAATTTCTACAGCTTAATCATCTAACATGGTGTAGGTATAGGGACTCGAAGATTTTTCAAGTGAATTTAAAAAGTCAGATTGTATCACTGCTAATGGATTGCAAAGAAACAAATTGTCATTAATGTCATGAAAAGACTATAACAGATGCAGCCTGTACCTCTTTTTTCTCTGAAATAAATGCAAAATACATAATTTTTATTTCTTTTAGTTCACAAGATCCAAGGAACTATACTGTCACCTTTGGCACCAAAGTAAATCTCCCCTATATGCAACGCTATGTTCAGCAAATTTTTATTCATGAAAACTACATCAAGGGTGAACTTCATGATGATATTGCAGTTATACTGCTTACTGAAAAAGTTTTATTTAAGAACGATGTCCATTCAGTTTGTCTTCCTGAAGCCACACAGATTTTTCCACCAGGTGAAGGAGTTGTTGTCACAGGATGGGGAGCACTTTCATATGATGGTAAGTTAAGTTTTGAGTAGGAACTTAATATGCAAGGTACGAAAGAAACAAAAAAAAAAAGATCTAGGGATAGAACAAAGGATCATTTACCCCTGGAGGCCCAGTACTTCCAGGAAATGATTCAAGGGAGGTGCATATGAAGTTATGACTTTGCAAATCCTTGATTTGGAACATTCAAGGAGGCCAATTTGGTAGAGAAAACTCCTTAACCTGGAGAACCTAACTAAAAAGGTGCTGCTGCAAAGATGTAAGAAAGGAAATAAGGACAAAGAAAGATAGCATTAGAAAGATGTTTCAAATTATTCTTTAAAAAATTATTTTTCTTTGGTTTGAGTGAGTGAAAGGGGCTTTTCATTCTTAGAATGTGAAAGTGAAGTTGCTCAGTCATGCCTGACTCTTCAAAACCCCTTGGACTGTAGCCTACCAGGCTCCTCCATCCATGGGATTTTCCAGGCGAGAGTACAGGAGTGGGTAGCCATTCCCTTCTCCAGGGGATCTCCCCAACCTAGGGATTGAACCCAGGTCTCCTGCATCACTGGCAGACACTTTACCATCTGAGCCACCATGGAACCCTTATTCTTTACAAATTTTTTTTTCTTTGGTTTGAGTGGTGGAAAGGGGCTTTTTACTCTTAGAATAGGCAGAGTCAAATATACGTCTTATACAGAGAGGACAAAGCTAGTTTTCCATCCTGCTCTGCTACAAAGCAGCTCTTTTGCTGATAATGTTTGTGTCCATTAGGTGAATACCCAGTATTACTTCAGAAAGCACCTGTGAAGATTATTGATACAAACACTTGTAATGCTCGGGAAGCATACAATGGGATGATACAAGACACAATGCTATGTGCTGGGTACATAGAAGGAATTATTGATGCATGCCAGGTAAGTCTGGACATTATTCACAATGACCATATAGTATGTTATCAACTACTATTTTACGTAAATTATCAATATGAAAGTAATTCTGTGCTTCAATTAATTTACTCTTTACAATCCAGTCAAACTCCCTCTTGGCTCTGGGACTAAAGTAATTCTCCCCTATATGCTAGATGTGTTTATATGTGTTTAATAAACACATGTTGGACTTACTCTGAGTTAAGCACTGACTGAAGTCCTTTACAAATATGAATCCATTTAATCCTCATCACAACTCTGTGATGTAGATGCAACTCTGTGATGTAGATGCTATCATTACTATCATTTTATAGATGAGGAAATTGAGGCAGAGGAAGGTAATCTGCAAAAGGGCACAAAGCTAGCATGTGGGAGAACAGGTATATAAACCAAAATAGCCTAGCATCACAGTTCATACTCTAAGCAATATTTCACTAAATTCTCAGGCTCAGAAATGTTTAAATTACTTCTAGACTATTTCTTTTACTTTGTAGCCTCATGGCTACAGTTTTGCTACATTTCTCAGATGTGAAGCCTGCTACTCCAAGTATATCAATCACATGAACGCTTATCAGTTCATGCTTCAAAACTCAAGTTTACCCCAAAGAGCCCCAGTGAATATATAAGCTAGTCCATCACAGTTGAGGTTAGACTTACATCATACACCTTCCAACACTCTCTATGAAGCATGAACCACAAACTCATCTGGGCTTACTACTTTATGTAAGTAAAGTATCTGGAGGTAAATTCTCATAATGACAAACATTTTGTATTTAGGGTGACTCTGGAGGACCACTAGTTCATCCCAACTCTCGAAATATTTGGTACCTTGTTGGAATAGTGAGCTGGGGAGCAGAATGTGGTACAATCAATAAACCAGGAGTCTATACACGAGTGACTGCCTACCGCAACTGGATTGCCTCAAAGACTGGTATCTAAGAGGAAAGCATCTTATAGACCCTGTTTTAGGTCATTTTTGCCTCTTACTCCTAAGCCTTATTTAACATGTATTTTAAATTGGTGTGCATAATAATTATTTTGAAAAACAAAACTGTGGTCTTCAGGGAATATTTATGAACTTTGAGCAGACTCGACTAGACAAAACAAAAAGTCTTATGTTTAGTTGATAAAAGCCTAACTAAAGAAAATATTCCTGTTAAAATGTACCATTACTATTGTTCTCTATTTCTCGCGTCCACAACATGGTTATCTCTCCACACCATAATACTCTTGGTTTTAGTCATTCAGACTTTCTGGAATTGAGAAAATATGTCCTTGTCCACTGCAGGTTAGCAAGCAGCACTCTAGGAGACTAGAACCAATACCTTCTGAGAGTTGGTTGGAACACACTGTATATGCCTTCCTTTCTATCTTTTGTGGAAGGGATGTAGCTGTGAATTAAATCCGGTCTGAATTTAAGCATGGTTTAGAGTCTCCTATTTGTCATGGGGTCTTGATCAACTCTTGAAATCATTGTTTAAGAATTTCACCATAAGCAACATTAGGCAAAACAACACCTTTTTGACTTACAGAAACCAAGTAAGCTAATTTTGCTGTGTTCATACAGGCTTCTGTGGAGATTCTTCCTTTGTAACATGTATAAAAGAGTGGCTATGAACCATGAAAGTATATTTTAAATAAAACAAATTTAAAAGCAAACTCTCTTTGTTCAATATGACAATTTTTTTCTTTTCTTTTTCTTTTTTGGTTTGTTTTTTGTTTGTTTTCTAGAGTCTTTTACTGTTGACCATCTCTCTCTTTTTTTTTCCCTGTTATTCTTGCCACTTGGTTCATAACTTGAGAGAGGGCTCCAGGGTGTTAAAAGCTACCTTGTTCATTCTATTAATTTCTGAGAGCTTAATATTGAAACTCCAACTAAAAAATATCTTAATTTATCTACTTAAACAATTGTAATATATAGTGGAACTATATGTAATTTTGTTCTGAATTTTCCAAGTCTCTAGTAAATTTGTTATCATATTTTACTAATTTAAAAAATAAAAAAGAAATATAAAAAGCAGAAAAGAAATCTACCTCAAGGCTGGAGAGAGAGGCTTGGGCAAGTGGGTGAGGGAGTAAGGGGAAGGGAGGTTGGGGGTGAGGAACCAGTAAGTGGGACCCTGAAAGGGCCCTGTAGGCTGGAGGCTCTTGGACACACTTGAGGATGATGCCGGCCCAGCCTCAGCAGAACTGAGGCCCCAGACAGCCCGTGGAGTTTGGTCAGGCCATCATGTACAATCTGCATGAATTTCAGCTTGGAGTCTAGGAAGTGGCTCTCCAGGAAGACACAGAGGTGACAGGCAGAGCCCAGGCATGCCTCTTCTCCTAGGCCAATGCGGTTTGCATAGTGGGCAGGCTGCCTCCCCACACATCAGGATTTCCTGGAGTCAGTAGCCATGCAGGTCTCGCATCTTCAAGAGACGCTGGGTGTCTGTGCACTGCTGGATCAACTCACTGAAAAAGTCATCTGGGGGTCATTGTCTAGTGGGAATGCAGGCCCAGAAGGAGGGAGGTGAGCCAGACCCACAGGAGCAGGTTGACCAGGCACTGATGGTGGCCTCTGTTTGGGAGGAATATGTCTACTTGATCTGGGGGCTCATGGCTCATGGGAGGCTAGGCGCCAATCTCACACCCCAAATGGTGATGGAATAACTGAGAAGACAGCTCCAGAGTCAGAGATGTAGAAAATAAGTTTATTGTTACCAGAGAAAAAAGAGGAGTGGGGAGGGATAAGTTGGGAGATGAGGATTGACAGATACCTACTACTACATATAAAATAGATAAGGACCCACTGTATAGCACAGGGAACTCTACTCAGTATTCTGTAATGAATATGGCAAAAGAATCTAAAAGAGTGGAGTTGATTGACTTTGCTTAATAGTCGAAATCAACACAACATTGTAAACCAACTATACTCCATTAAAAAATTTTAAAAAGAAGCTGAGGCTGAGAGCTGAGGAGGAAGTTGAGGGTGTTCAGAGGCTGGAGAGACAGATACCTTCCCACTAGAGACAGATCCATAGCCTGTGCCTATAGCTCCTGTTTTGAATATACTTAAAGTATTTTCTGCTTAATTATGTAAACTGTTAATTTTTTAAAAAGAACTACTACTAATTCAGTTCCTTTATCCATGAAATGATCATTTAAAAATTATTTCCTGATAGCCTTGATATTATCATTATGTTAAGAACACTGGAAACTTTGGCACAGGTGCTTTTGATTAGAAACATATTTATCTTAAATACTTCATTATACATTAGTTAAATGTACATAACACACATGCAGTTAATACATAAAAAGGTTTCAAATTGTTGTGAATATTTATGGCAATGTATAGTATATACATTAAAATTTTGTACTTTAAAAATCTGAGATTAAGAAAGGAAAACAATGATGACTTGAAAGAGTTATTCCGGGTATTCATTCAGCTTGTATTGGAAGAAACACCAAACTCTCAGTGCCCACAAAGTCTGGAAATTTGATGTCCAGTCAACAACTCTAGCACACTTTTTCTAAATTCTGGGAAAGAAGCTTCTTCTACAGCACTGTGAAGTGTTGTTGGATTATTGTTGGTGATTTGTTCTTTTGTAGCCATCTTAATCATTTACCTCCTTGGCCTTATATTTATTCATTAGGCTTTTGACATTGTCCTTGGTGGCAGCAGATCCTGTAATTGATTTTTCTATAAAACTAGTATCTAGATCCAGTTACTTTTATACTGGACCTTTTTCAGAGTCTTGTCTTTTCAGTTTTAAGCTGCATAATTTTTTCTTGAATCATTCATCCTCAGTCACAAGACTATCCACATACCTCTTCAGATCTGCTAATATGTGTGCTGGATTTGTTAGTTCATTTTTTATGATGTCCTTTGAGGCTTTGCTTCCAATAGTACATGGACTTTTTGGTTCACTCATTTTCTCAGAGTGTTGGAGCCTTTCAAAAACAAAAGCAACAACAACAACAAAATCACTTGAATTTGTGTCATATGCTTCTCTTAGGAAAGGCCACTCTTCTGGGAAAGAAGGGATCTTCACCCCTCAGGAGACTCTGAAGACTGGGTTTGTGGGTTTGTGAAGGCTGAAGATAAGCCCCTCCATTCTTGTCCATGTTCTGTTGGGCTTTCATTTTTTTCCTCTTTGCTTTTCTTTTTCAAAGTTTCCTATACAACTAGTAGCTATTGCATGAGGCTATGCAATATCTGTTATAAATGAACTAGCTTGGCCTCTTTAGCTTACAGCTTTGAAAAGTTAGTTGACATTTTATAGCTTCTTATTATTTCCTGTCAACTGAAAAATCTACATGCATTTCTGTTATTGATAAACAGTTGAGAGGTACTTCCATTACTCTCCATTGTCTCTCAGGTGAATATCAACATAGCTGCAATGGCCAAAATGACCTGGCACAGGGTCCATTCTATCAGGGGAGATCCATCAGGCTATTGTAAGGAATTCCCTGCTGCACCTGGGAACCTGAAATAGTGTGAGGTTTGCCAATTTCTTTGGTGACAGCATCTATTCTGAATTTATAAATGAGTTGCATAAGCCCTGTGAGCTTGAGGGTACTTATCTCTGTTATAATCTCTTTTCTCTGCACTCCTGTAGTCAGCCTACTATGCTAGCTTTGCCAGATGCATATCCTTGATCTTAAATTATCTGCAGCAGTGGTTTTCAAACTTTGAGCTCTTAGGTTACTTCTGTTCTTCAAAATTATTGAGAATCCCAAAGAGCTTTTGTTTATATAGATTATATCTACTTATTTATCATATTCAAAGTTAAAATAGAAAAATATTTAATCCACTTAAAATAATAAGAAACTCATTACATGATAACTTAACAGAACTTTTATTTGAAAATAGCTATGTTTTCTAAGGGGTTTCTCTGGTGACTCAGGCAGTAAATAATCTGCCTGCAAGGCATGAGACCCAGGTTTGATCCCTAGGTATTTTCTAAGACAAAAATATGAGAAAAATGGCATTACTTTATAGTTTTGCAAATGCCTTTCATATATAGTTTAATAGAAGACAGCTGCATTCTCATCTCTGCTTTGTATTAAATGTGCTGTTTTGGTTAAAGTATATGAAGAAAATCTGCCACTAACACAGGTATGCAGTTGAAAAAGGGAAGAATAAGGCAAGCAATATTATTTCTAGATAGTCTCCTTTGAAAATACTATTTAACAAGTGTAGTTTCTTCCAATGTCGAATTCAATGAAATTTTTGTGCTGTTATATTAAAATCCATTAGAAGACCTTGCATTTTGAGTGAATGTTTTATCCATATGTGATTCTGTTGCAGTATTTATTGGTCATTTTGAGTTATTCTTATGTTTCAAGTATTGACATCTTCTATTATATAATACCAAAATAATCATACTCATCAATATCAGAACTAATATCATCATAAAAATCTTTCATTATCAGGGGGCTGTCAAGTTCACATGCCTACATGCTAAGTAACTTCAGTCGTATCTGACTCTTTGTGATCCCATGGACTGTAGCATGACAGGCTTTTCTGTCCATGGAATTTTCTGTCCAAGAATACTGGAGTGGGTTGCCATTTTCTCCTCCAGGGGATCTTCCCAGCCCAGGGATTGAACCTACGCCTCTTACATCTGCTGTGTTGGCAGACAGGTTCTTTACCACTAGCGCTACCTAGGACACCCAAGTTCACAAGGACATGTGTACATTTACCAAAATTCTAATTTTTCACAATAAATCTCAAATTTTATCATTAGTAACATATATCTTCAGTTGTTTTCCTTATGATGGACTTACTTCCTTCATTTTCAAGATATTGTCTACCAAATACTGATTCTAAATAGCCACAGTTTTCGCTCTTTTCAAATAAAGTGTTGTTCCATGATAAAACTGGTGAGTTCAGCTTGCAAGTTGTACAATCACTCAACATACAGCAGAAGTGCCCATGTGTACTTCCCATTTTGTCATTCAGAACATTACAAAGACAGGTACTCAGTGTCAAAATTTCATACAATTTGTAATTTTTAATGTTTCATTCAAGGCATTCTTGATGAAATGATATCTTCCTCTATAAATATTTGACTTTGAAAAAATACAAGGATATGATGATTCTGAGTGTAGCTTGATTCCATCACCTCCATTAGCTAAGGTACTAGCTTTTTTAGCCACCAATGCTTTGGTACAACTGGTGTGATTTTACAGACCTCTTGAAAGATGTTAGGGTTCACAAAGGGTTCATGTTCAGTTCAGTTGCTCAGTCATGTCCTATTCTTTGCAACCCCATGGATTGCAGCATGCCAGGATTTCCTGTCCATTACCAACTCCCAGAACTTACTTAAACTCATGTGCATCGAATAGGTGATACCATCCAACCATCTCAATCCTCTGACTCCCCTTCTTCAGCCTTCAATCTTTCCCAGCATCAGGGTTTTCTCAAATGAGTCAGTTCTTTGCATCAGGTGGCCAAAGTATTGGAGTTTCAGCTTTAGCATCAGTCCTTCGAAAGAACACCCAGGACTGATCTCCTTTAGGATGGACTGGTTGGATCTCCTTGCAGTCCAAGGGACTCTTAAGGGTCTCCTCCAACACCACAGTTCAAAAGCATCAATTCTTCGGTGCTCAGCTTTCTTTATATTCCAATTCTTACATCGATACAAGACTACTGGAAAAATCAAAGCTTTGACTAGACAGACCTTTGTTGGTAAAGTAATGTCTCTGCTTTTTAATAGGCTGTTTGCTGCTGCTGCTGCTAAGTTGCATCAGTCGTGTCCAACTCTGTGTAACCCCATAGACGGCAGCCCACCAGGCTCCCCCATCCCTGAGATTCTCCAGGCAAGAACACTGGAGTGGGTTGCCATTTCCTTCTACAATGCACGAAAGTGAAAAGTGAAAATGAAGTCGTTCAGTCATGTCCGACTCTTCGTGACCCCATGGACTGCAGCCTATAAGGCTCCTCCTACCCATGGGACTTTCCAGTCAAGAGTACTGGAGTGGATTGCCATTGCCTTCTCCAAATATGCTGTCTAAGTTGTTCATATGCTGTCTAGGTTGGTCGTAACTTTCCATCCAAGGAGTAAGCATCTTTTAATTTCATGGCTGCAATCACCATCTGCAGTGATTTTGGAGCCCCCCAAAATAAAGTCTGTTATTGTTTCCATTGTTTCCCCATCTATTTGCCATGAAGTGACGGGACTGGATGCCATGATCTTAGTTTTCTGCATATTGAGCGTTAAGCCAACATTTTCACTCTCCTCTTTCACTTTCATCAAGAGACTTCTTAGTTCTTTGCTTTCTGCCATAAGAGTGATGTCATCTGTATATCTGAGGTTACTGATAACCTGGAAATCTTGATTCCTGGCAATCTTGATTCCTGGCAATCTTGATTCCAGCTTGTGTTTCTTCCAGTCCAGTGTTTCTCATGATGTACACTGCAAATAAGTTAAATAAGCAAGGTGACAATATGTAGCCTTGACGTACTCCTTTCCCGATTTGTAACCAGTCTGTTGTTTCATGTCCAGTTCTAACTATTGCTTCTTGACTTGCATACAGAGTTCTCAAGCAGCAGGTCAGGTGGTATAGTATTCCAATCTCTTGAAGAATTTTCCACAGTTTATTGTGATCCACACAATCAAAGGCTTTGGCATAATCAGTAAAGCAGAAGTAGATGTTTTTCTAGTACTCTCTTCTCTTTTTCATGATCCAGCAGATGCTGGCAATTTGATCTCTGGCTCCTCTCCCTTTTCTAAATCCAGCTAAGTTCCTGGTTCAAATACTACTGAGGCCTGGCTTGGAGAATTTTGAGCATTACTTTACTAGCATGTGAGATGAGCGCAATTGTGGAGTAGTTTGAGCAATCTTTGACATTGCCTTTCTTTGGGATTGGAATGAAAACTGACCTTTTCCAGTCCTGTGGCCACTGCTGAGTTTTCAAACTTGCTGGCATATTGAGTGCAGTACTTTCACAGTATCATCTTTCAGGATTTGAAATAGCTCAACTGGAATTCCATCACCTCCACTAACTTTGTTCATAATGATGCTTTCTAAGGCCCACTTGACCTCACATTCCAGAATGTCTGGCTCTAGGTGAGTGAACACACCATCGTGATTATCTGGGTCATGAAGATCTTTTTTGTACAGTTCTTCTGTGTATTCTTGTCACCTCTTCTTAATATCATCTGCTTCTGCTAGGTCCTTACCATTTCTGTCCTTTATCGAGCCCATCTTTGCATGAAATGTTCCCTTGATATGTTTAATTTTCTTGAAGAAATGTCTAGTCTTTCCCAATCTGTTGTTTTCCTCTATTTCTTTGCATTGATCACTGAAGAAGGCTCTTATCTCTTCTTGCTATTCTTTGGAACTTGGCATTCAGATGCTTATATCTTTCCTTTTCTCCTTTGTTTTTCACCTCTCTTCTTTTCACAGCTATTTATAAGGCCTCCTCAGACAGTCATTTTTCTTTTTATGTTTCTTTTCCATGGGGATGGTTTTGATCCCTGTCTCCTGTACAATGTCACGAACCTCCATCCATAGTTCATCAGGCATTCTATCAGATCTAGTCCCTTAAATCTATTTCTCAATTCCATTGTATAATCATAAGGGATTTGATTTAAGTCATACCTGAATGGTCTAGTAGTTTTCCCTACTTTCTTCAATTTAAGTCTGAATTTGGCAATAAGGAGTTCATGATCTGGGCCCCAGTCAACTCCCAGTCTTCTTTTTACTGGCTGTATAGAGCTTCTCCATATTTGGCTGCAAAGAATATAATCAATCTGGTTTCAGTATTGACCATCTGGTGACGTCCATATGTAGAGTCTTCTCTTGTGTTGTTGAAAGAGGGTGTTTGCTATGACCAATTGTGTTGTCTTGGTAAAACATTGTTAATCTTTGACCTGCTTCATTTTGTACTCCAAAGCCAAACTTACCTGTTATTATATGTATCTCTTGACTTCCTACTTTTGCATTCCAGTCCCCTATAATGAAAAGGACATCTTTTTTGGGTGTTAGTTCTAGAAGCTCTTGTAGGTCTTCATAGAACCATTCAACTTTAGCTTCTTCAGCATTACTGATTGGGGCATAGACTTGGATTACTGTGATATTGAATGGTTTGCCCTGGAAACGAACAGAGATCATGCTGTCACTTTTTGTGATTGCATCCAAGTACTTCATTTTTGGACTCTTTGTTGACTATGATGGCTACTCCATTTCTTCTAAGGGATTCTTGCTCAGAGTTCTGTTCAGTTCAATTCAGTCACTCAGTCGTGTCTCACTCTTTGCGACCCCATGAATCGCAGCACGCCAGGCCTCCCTGTTCATCACCAACTCCTGGAGTTCTCTCAGATTCGTGTCCATCAAGTCAGTGATGCCATCCAGCCATCTCATCCTCTGTTGTCCCCTTCTCCTCCTGCCCCCAATCCCTCCCAGCATCAGAGTCTTTTCCAATGATCAAATCTTCTCATGAGGTGGCCAAAATACTGGAGTTTCAGCTTTAGCATCATTCCTTCCAAAGAAATCCCAGGGCTGATCTCCTTCAGAATGGACTGGTTGAATCTCCTTGTGGTCCAAGGGACTCTCAAGAGTCTTCTCCAACACCACAGTTCAAAAGCATCAATTTTTCAGCACTTAGCCTTCTTCATAGTCCAACTCTCACATCCATACATGACCCCAGGAAAAACCATAGCCTTGACTAGACAGACCTTAGTTTGCAAAGTAATGTCTCTGCTTTTCAATATGCTATCTAGGTTGGTCATAACTTTTCTTACAAGGACTAAGCGTCTTTAATTTCATGGCTGCAATCGCCATCTGCAGTGATTTTGGAGCTCCCAAAAACAGAATCTGACACTGTTTCCACTGTTTCCCCATCTATTTTCCATGAAGTGATGGGACCGGATGCCATGATCTTCGTTTTCTGAATGTTGAGCTTTAAGCCAACTTTTTCACTCTCAGTTTCACTTTCATCAAGAGGCTTTTAGCTCCTCTTCACTTTCTGCCATAAGGGTGATGTCATCTGCATATGTGAGGTTATTGATGTTTCTCCCAGCAGTCTTGATTCCAGCCTGTGTTTCTTCCAGTCCAGCACTTCTCATGATGTACTCTGCATAGAAGTTAAATAAGCAGGGTGATGAGCCTTGATAATACAGCCTTGATGTACTCCTTTTCCTATTTGGAACCAGTCTGTTGTTCCACGGCCAGTTCTAACTCTTGCTTCCTGACCTGCATACAGATTTCTCAAGAGGCAGGTCAGGTGGTCTGGTGTTCCCATCTCTTTCAGAATTGTCCACAGTTTATTGTGATCCACACAGTCAAAGGCTTTGGCATAGTCAATAAAGCAGAAATAGATGTTTTTCTGGAATTCTCTTGCTTTTCCATGATCCAGCGGATTTTGGCAATTTGATCTCTGATTCCTCTGCCTTTGGTTCATGTATTGCTGAAAGCCTGGCTTGGAGAATTTTGAGCATTATTTTACTAGAGTGTGAGATGAGTGCAACTGTGCGGTAGTTTGAACATTCTTTGGCATTGCCTTAGTGGATATAATAGTTATCTGAGTTAAATTCACCTATTCCAGTCCATTTTAGTTCACTGATTCCTAAAATGTCAATGTTCATTCTTGCCATCTCCTATTTGACCACTTCCAATTTGCCTTGATTCGTGGACCTAACATTTCAGGTTCCTATACCATATTTCTCTTTACAGTACTGGACTTTATTTCCATCACCAGTCACATCCACAACTGGGTAATGTTTTTGCTTTAGCTCTGTCTCCATATTCTCCTGCGAGAACTCCAAAATTATAACTCATTGCTGAACAACCATCGACAGAAGAATCCAACCAAAAAGATACTCCTTGTCCAAGGACAAAGGAGAAGCCCCAACATCATGGTAGGAGGGAAAAATCACATTTAGATACCAGAGATGCTTGGAGGGCTCAAACTAACCTTGTGCACACCAAGAATCAATGATTCACAGAGACTGAGCCAGAACTGTGTTTGAGTGTCTCCTGCAGATGGGCGGGTCAGCAGTGGACTGCTGCAGGGGCAGGGCCTCTGGGTGCAGTAGACCTGGGTATGACATAAGACCTCTTGGAGGAGGTCACCATTAACCCCACCATGGAGCTACCAGAACTTACACAGGACTCTTGAGGGCACAAAGAAAACCTTATGCACACCAGGACCCAGGAGAAAGGAGCAGTGACCTCCATCAGAGACTGACCCAGACTTGCCAGTGAGTGTCCAGGAGTTTCTGGTGGAGGTGTGGATCAGCAGTGGCTTGCGGCAAGGTTGGGGACACTGAGTGCAGCAGTGTGTACATGAGACATTTTGAAGGAGGTCGCCATTATCTTCATTACCTCTTGGCCCCCAGGTTAAACAACAGGGAGGGAACACAGCCCCACCCATCAACAGAAAATTGGATTAAAGATTTACTGAGCATGGCCCCACCCATCAGAACAAGACCCAGTTTCCTGCTCAGTCAGTCTTTCCCATCAGGAAGCTTCCATAAGTCTCTTATCCTCCTCCATCAGAGGGCAGACAGAATGAAAACCACAATCACAGAAAACTAACCAATCTGATCACATGGACCACAGCCTTGTCTAACTCAGTGAAACTATGAGCCATGCCACATAGGGCCACCCAAGATAAATGAGTCATGGTGGAGAGTTCTGACAAAATGTGGTCCACTGGAGAAGGGAAAGAGAAATCACTTCAGTATTCTTGCCTTGAGAACCCCATGAACAGTATGAAAAGGCAAAAGATAGGACACTGAAAGATGAATTCCCCGGGTCTGTAGGTGCCCAATATGCTACTGGAGATCAGTGGAGAAATAACTCCAGAAAGAATGAAGAGACGGATCTAAAGCAAAAACAACACCCAGTTGTGGATGTGACTGGTGATGGAAATAAAGTCCAATGCTGAAAAGAAGGAGCTCACAGCATATAGTTAAAATATGGCTCACTGTGGTGACCTGACAAACAAGGGTGAAATCACAATGGCCACCTTGCCTTGGTAGGCATCCTGTATCTTCCTTAAGGTGATATCCAGTTTTCCCTGCTGCTGCCAGTTTCTTAAGACTACGTGACCACCCGACCATGAGACCCCTTCAACTTCATGACCATAAGACCCCAGCTACTGGCTAAAGATAGATTGAGGCTCCCTCCCTCCAGAGCACAATTTCCCACCAATAGGGTATAAGAAGGATTGGATGTAAAAAGAGAGCACTGGTTTCTCTCTCTCTAAAGCCAGTCACTTTTTCTTTCTTTCTTTTCTTCTTTCTTTCTTTCTTTCTTTTTCCTTCTTTCTTTCTTTCTTTCTTTCTTTCTTTCTTCCTTTTCCTATAATAAATCTTTCTCTGCCTGCATGCCTGACTCACTCTCTTTTTCTCCTTGCTCGCCTTACAAAAGGATCTTAGAGATCCTCAAGGGTCAACAGCCACACTTTCAAAACTACTAATTGTTCTCAAGAGTAGGTTATATCACCAATATCCAAAATAATCTTAGCAATTCAGGTGGCTCAGTGGTAAAGAATCCACCTGCCAGTGTTGGAGACACAAGAGACTTGGGTTCAGTCTCTGGCTCAGTAAGATCCCCTGGAGTAGGAAATGGCAACCTACTCCAGTATTCTCATTTGGAGAATGTCACACACAGAAAGCCTGGTGGTTTAAAGTCCATGGGGTCACAGAGTCTTGACATGACTGAGCAACTGAGCGCATACATGATGACTCCTAGTATGGTTTGATTCCACCACCTTGATTTGCTAATGTGCTAGCAGTTATAGCCACCACTGCTTTTGCACATTGATGTGATTTCACAGACTTCTTGAAAGGATCTTAAGGATTGTCCAGTGTCAATGGCCACCCTTTTAAAACCACTGTTTGTTCTCAAGGGCGATGTTCATAACTAATATCCAAAATAATCCTATCAACTATATATAACCAAAAATCACTATTCTATATACTCATAAATGACAGAAGCATGTGGAAGAGGCAAGAAACCAGAAAGAGTGATGAGGTTGTCACGCGAGTGTACGTTCCTCGGTTCTTTGTCTCATTACCACAAAGATTTGGAGTGACGGACATTAAAGCCCCATTGGCATGTCACAGCTCTCAGATCTTGGATAGACCGTGTTATAGTTCTCAGGTCTTGAATGGACCATGTTATAGCTCTTAGACAAATCAGTGTTACAGGTCAGTGTTACAGCTCTGTTTTATTTAGAAGATAGCAGGGAAAATCCACCTTTGAGGTATGAGGGCACATCGATCCAAAGACACGAAGAGAAGACTGCCCCAGCATGCAGAAGAGAGAGAGAGAGAGAGAGAGAGAGAGAGAGAGAGAGAGAGAGAGAGCTAGCTTTGGCTCCTCTATTTGTATGTTTATCTCTCCCTGGGCCTTTCCTGTGTAAACTGGGCCAGCCAAGAGTGTTGTTTGTTTTACCTGAGGTCCTCACTCCGGTCCTCCAACCTCCTTTTGTTCTATTTTCGCAGGCTTTTCTCTTCCTTGACTTTTAGCACTGCCATTTTGGACTCCTTTTCCCTATTCTACCTACCTAACAAGGTCAATCAAAGATTTATCAGAGGAAGTGCCTGTGAAATAAAGCCCTATAACATACACAAGAAGAATCCTGGAAAAGACTTCCTGGTAAAGGGGTGGAGGTAGTTGGTAATGGCATCCAAAATAGAGAAAATACATTGTCAAACACCGTGACTGAACATAGCATCATGCATTAGTCAGGTAGGCTAGAGTACACTGTACTGACACACACCTAAATCTTCATAGTTTAACACATCCAAATTCTCCCTCAAAGACTATTATTGATACTGGCCAGGGTTCTTGGCCTTCCCTAATCAATAGACATTAATTAGAGGACAGACAGAGATTGAGGCAATTCAGAAATTGCTTTATTGGGATCTCTGCTGCAGCAGAGGGGAGGGAGAACAAGTAACAGTTGCTCCTTGAGGAGGGGTGAGGGATAGGTGAGGTTAGGGCTGTGTCCTGCAGGTCAGGCCTGAGGCGTGGCTTTTGTGCTCTGCCCATCTCTCTGGTACTGTTGAGTTGAGACCGTGTTTGCAGTATTCTGTTTTTGCTCCAGGATTTTCAAATGGACAGTTCGGTTCAGTTCAGTGCAGTTGCTCAGTCGTGTCTGACTCTTTGCGACCCCAGGAATCACAGCACGCCAGGCCTCCCTGTTCATCACCAAACCCTGGAGTTCACTCAGACTCATGTCCATCGAGTCAGTGATGCCATCCAGCCATCTCATCCTCTGTTGTCCCCTTCTCCTCTTGCCCTCAATCCCTCCAGCATCAGAGTCTTTTCCAGTGAGTCAACTCTTCTCATGTGGTGGTCAAAGTACTGGAGTTTCAGCTTTAGCATCATTCCTTCCAAAGAAATCCCAAGGCTGATCTCCTTCAGAATGGACTGGTTGGATCTCCTTGCAGTCCAAGGGACTCTCAAGAGTCTTCTCCAACACCACAGTTCAAAAGCATCAATTCTTCAGCTCTCCGTCTTCTTCACAGTCCAACTCTCACATCCATACATTACCACAGGAAACACCATAGTCTTGACTAGACAGACTTTAGTCGGCAAAGTAATGTCTCTGCTTTTCAATATGCTACCTAGGTTGGTCATAACTTTTCTTCCAAGGAGTAAGCGTCTTTTAATTTCATGGCTGCAGTCACCATCTGCAGTGATTTAAAGTCTGACACAGTTTCCACTCTTTCCCCATCTATTTCCCATGAAGTGATGGGACCGGATGCCATGATCTTCGTTTTCTGAATGTTGAGATTTAAACCAACTTTTTCGCTCTCCTCTTTCACTTTCATCAAGAGGCTTTTTAGTTCCTTTTCACTTTCTGCCATAAGGGTGATGTCATCTGCATATCTGAGGTTATTGATATTTCTCCTGGCAATCTTTATTCCAGCTTGTGTTTCTTCCAGTCCAACTTTTCTCATGATGTACTCTGCATAGAAGTTAAATAAGCAGGGTGACAATATACAGCCTTGACGTACTCCTTTTCCTATTTGGAACCAGTCTGTTGTTCCATGTCCAGTTGGAATCATTAAAGGACACTAACGGTGTCAACTAAAAATACAGTCACAACCTGAAAGTAGAGTTATTTTACTTGGTGGGAATGTTTAGGACTCTGAGCCTGGAAGAGAGCATCTCAGTAGCTCTGATAAAACAGCTCTAAGGAAACAGGAGGGAAAATCAGGCTATATACAAGCTTGCAACAAAAGGAGCAGACAGTCTGAACATCAAAGATCAAGTTAAGGAATTTGGCCTTCTTTGTATTGGAGGATGCAAACCTCTGGGCTCACTGAATTCATTCCTTCATATGCACCTCAGCTATCTGGGCCGAGCTCCTTCCTTGTTCACCTTGCTTTTTACATTCGCCCAGCTCCTCAGCCATCACCCCATCACTGTGGGGAGTGAATCTCAGTTTGGGAGCCTTCATTCACATTTGGAAGCCAGAAATTGCTGATAGTTGAGTCATTTCTTGTTTGTTAATATGTCAGGAGATACTTTCATCTCACAAAGCCTACAGTCCGTGGGGTCACAAAAACTCAGACACAACTAAGCACAGCACAGCACTTCAGAAGTGACTGTTGGTTTTGGGTTTTGTGTGTGTGTGTGTGTCTTTTGTATCCTTTGGTCCAGAATTTGTCCCAGCTGCATATTCATGCAGTTATTTTTAGTCCCATATAGTTTCTTTGTACTTTGTTGCTCAAGGAGAGGCTTGTCCAGATGCAAGCCCTGCAGCACCGCTGCAAAGGGCCCCCAGGTCCTAGTCTGTCTCACTGCCAGTAGTGTTGGGGAGCACATTGATTGAAACCGCCCAACCTGGCCAGGCACCATAGTAACCATTTGCATGAGTTGTTTTATGACAGGAGATCTTGATAAGGAATATGGAACTAACAACCCACCACCAACCGGAAGAGTTTGGGAAAGGTCTAAAGGAGACACCGCATGTCCGTCCACTTCCCAGAATCCCTTTTGCTAGCATCCATCTTGGCTGAGTGATGCGTGGCCATCAGGAAAGACTCTGAATTAGAATGATTGGCCAAAGACCACCAGGAAACTAATCCCATCACCATAAAAATCTGAGACTGTGAGCCACGCAGCAGAGCAGTTCTCCTGGGTTCCTTTACCCTACTGCTCTCCACCCGGGTGCCCTTTCCCAATAAAATCTCTTGCTTTATCAGCACGTGTGTCTCCTCGGACAATTCATTTCCAAGTGTTAGATAAGAGACCAGTTTCAGGCCCTGGTAGGGGTCCTCCTTCCTGCAACACTAGGACAGCGCTCCAAGGCAGCTGGAGCAGCAACTAAGGCTTCTTTTGTCTTGTGGCATTGCCACATGGGCATGTGGGTTCCACAGTCCATGACAAAGGAGGAGAAAGCTGCTGATAGTTCCACTAACAGAACAAAACATGCATCCACTAATGCTCCTAGACCATTAGCCATAACTCCTCAAATGGCCCCTTCTAACTCTAAGGGGGCTGAGAAATATGTGAGAGAGCTTGGATATCTGGAGAGCCTTACTCTTCTCTGGCTGAAACTAGTTTTTAAAACAGACCCCTGGCATAGAGATAATTCCTAAGAATAAAGAGTTAAGGGAGATTCACACTGCACTTTCAGACCAAAAGAAAGAGTCAACGAGGAAAGATCAGATAACAAGCAAGAGATTCTTTATGGTATAAAGAGCAAAATTCCAGTCTAGTATTGAGAGCTAACTTTTTTTTAACTGGGTAAAAGAGGAAAGAGAAACTGTTGGGGCCAGTGTGAGGAGAGCAGGAGAGACTCCATCTTGAGGCCTGTCATCCATCTTAAAGACAGGATGTGAAGTGGGCCTGAACCCTGCCCAAGAGTGAGGAAAGCATTGCTAGTGAAAACCAGGTCTCTTGGAGACTTCCCTCCCTACAGATGGCAAACAGAGACTGTAGTTGTGGTCAGGCCACCCCTGTTAGATTAACCATGGAGACACCCTCCCTTGAGATATAATCATCGTTGTTCCCCTCCTTTAACCTCAATTGTTTGTTCTCCTAGCACCTACTTGTTGTAAAACTCAATCATATACAACAAAAAAGTTGCTAACATGGAACCAGGCAGGTAGTCAGGGTATAAAACTGGGCCTCTCAGAAACATCAGGGTCCTTGTTGGGAACTGATTTCCCTTGGACCCGCTAATGTAATAAACCATACTCCACTGTCTTGAGTGTCCTCCAAGGTGTTTTTGTGACTCCAGATTCCACAACAAAACAGGTACTATGTAGGGAGAAGTCTAGAATTACACAAATTTCTATCATAATGGGGGCTTTCCCGGGGACTCAGATGGTAAAGAATCTCTCTCCAATGCAGGAGACCGAGGTTCAATCCCTGGGTCTGGAAGATCCCCTGGAGGAGGAAATTGCAACCCATGACAGTATTCTAAGCTGGAGAATTCCATGGACAGAGGAGACTGTCAGGCTATAGTCCATGGAGTCACTAAGAGTTGGACACAACTGAGCAATTCTTTTATTCTTTTTTATATATAATAATACTTAGGGGAAAATAGTTTAACTAAACTATTATGTGGTTTGTCTCTCCTGTGTAAAACTGACAGAGAAAAAGTCTAAAAGGAAATATAGGATGATTTTAACAACTAATTCTGGTGATATTTATATTTTCCATAATGAGCATGGTTACATTGTAACCAAAGGAAAAACTTAAGCTTCATTTTAAACTACCATTCTAAATGATACATTATCTACAAATAATAAGTCTGATATTGAAATGTGACATTCATTGATGTGGTGAACATGCTTTCCCCTACCTTAAACTGGGATGTGGGGCTTGATATAAAATTTGACAAGACTAAAAATTTTGCATCAGGTAGTCCTGAAATGGAAAGGCTGCATAGTCACAAAGAACTGAAAAGTTTTAATTATGTTTCTTTAAGCTTAAATGTGACATGTCTAAATATGATATACATATTTATTACAACATACATACTTGCTTTCCACAAACATATTACTGAAATTTATATTAATCCAATTTTTTATAAACTGAATTACATTTTAAATTGCTAAAATAGCTTGTATTTAAATGATGTATTACTCTGAATTATTTTTCTGTATAAGATGTTTACTCAGTTCAGTTCAGTTCAGTTGCTGAGTCGTGTCCTACTGTTTGCCACCCAATGAATCACAAAGCACGATTCATGAGGTCGCACGCCAGGCCTCGCTGTCCATCACCAACTCCCAGAGTAAACTCAGACTCACGTCCATCAAGTCAGTGACGCATCCAGCCATCTCATTCTCTGTCGTCCCTTTCTCCCTCCTGTCCCCAATCCCTCCCAGCATCAGAGCTTTTTCCAATGAGTCAACTCTTCACATGAGGTGGCCAAAATACTGGAATTTCAGCTTTAGCATCATTCGTTCCAAGGAAATCGCAGGGCTGATCTCCTTCAGAACGAACTGGTTGGATCTCCTTGCAGTCCAAGGGACTCTCAAGAGTCTTCTCCCACACCACAGTTCAAAAGCATCAATTCTTCGGTGCTCAGCATTCCTCACAGTCCAACTCTCACATCTGTACATGACCACAGGAAAAACCATAGCCTTGACTAGATGGACCTTAGTCGGCAAAGTAATGTCTCTGCTTTTCAATATGCTACATAAGTTGGTCATAATTTTCCTTCCAAGGAGTCTTTTAATGTCATGGCTGCAGTCACTATCTGCAGTGATTTTGGATGCAAAAAAATAAAGTCTGACACTGTTTTCACTGTTTCCCCATCTATTTCCCATGAAATAAGAGGACCGGATGCCATGATCTTCGTTTTCTGAATGTTGAGCTTTAAGCCAACTTTTTACTCTCCTCTTTCACTTTCATCAAGAGGATTTTTAGTTCCTCTTCACTTTCTGCCATAAGAGTAGTATCATCTGAATATCTGATGTTATTAATATTTCTCCTGGCAATCTTGATTCCAGCCTGTGCTTCTTCCAGTCCAGCGTTTCTCATGATGTACTCTGCATATAAGCAGTGTTAAATAAGCAGAATGACAATATACAGCCTTGTTGTACTTCTTTTCTTATTTGGAACCAGTCTGTTGTTCCATGTCCAGCTCTAACTGTTGCTTCCTGACCTGCAATAGGTTTCTCAGGAGGCAGGTCAGGTGGTCTGGTATTCCCATCTCTTTCAGAATTGTCCACAGTTTATTGTGATCCACACAGTCAAAGGCTTTGGCATAGTCAATAAAGCAGAAATAGATGTTTTCCTGGAACTCTCTTGCTTTTTCCATGATCCAGCGGATGTTGGCAATTTGATCTCTGATTAGTCTGCCTTTTCTAAAACCAGCTTGAATATCAGGAAGTTCACGGTTCATGTATTGCTGAAGCCTGGCTTGGAGAATTTTGAACATTACTTTACTAGCATGTGAGATGAGCACAACTGTGGAGTAGTTTGAGCATTCTTTGGCATTGCCTTTCTTTGGGATTGGAATGCACACTGACCTTTTCCAGTCCTGTGGCCACTGCTGAGTTTTCCAAATTTGCTGGCATATTGAGTGCAGCACTTTCACAGTATCATCTTTCAGGATTTGAAACAGCTCAACTGGAATTCCATCACCTCCACTAGCTTTGTTCATAATGATGCTTTCTAAGGCCCACTTGACCTCACATTCCAGAATGTCTGGTTCTAGGTGAGTGATCACACCATCATGATTATCTGAGTCATGAAGATCTTTTTTTGTACAGTTTTCCTGTGTATTCTTGCCACCGCTTCTTAATATCTTCTGCTTCTGTAAGGTCCCTACTATTTCTGTCCTTTATTGAGCCCATCTTTATATGAAATGTTCCCTTGATATCTCTAATTTATTTCAAGAGATCTCTAGTCTTTCCTATTCTGTTGTTTTCCTCTATTTCTTTGCATTGATAACTGAGGAAGGCTTTCTTATCTCTTCTTGCTATTCTTTGGAACTCTGCACTCAGATGCTTATATCGTTCCTTTTCTCCTTTGTTTTTCACCTCTCTTCTTTTCACAGCTATTTGTAAGGCCTCCCCAGATAGCCATTTTGCTTTTTTGCATTTCTTTACCATGGGGCTGGTCTTGATCCCTGTCTCCTGTACAGTGTCATGAACCTCCATCAATAGTTCATCAGGCACTCTGTCTATCAGATCTAGTCCCTTAAATCTATTTCTCACTTCCACTGTGTAATCATAAGGGATTTGATTTAGGTCATACCTGAATGGTCTAGTGGCTTTTCCCACTTTTTCAATTTGAGTCTGAATTTGGTAATAAGGAGTTCATGATCTGAGCCACAGTCAGCTCCTGGCCTTGTTTTTGTTGACTGTATAGAGGTTCTCCATCTTTTGCTGCAGAGAATATAATCAATCTGATTTCGGTGTTGACCATCTGGTGATGTCCATGTATAGAGTCTTCTCTTGCGTTGTTGGAAGAGGGTGTTTGCTATGACCAGTGTATTTTCTTGGCAAAACTCTATTAGTCTTGGCCCTGCTTCATTCCATATTCCAAGTCCAAGTTTGCCTGTTACTCCAGGTGTTTCTTGACTTCCTACTTTTGCATTCCAGTCCCCTACAATGAAAAGGACGTCTTTTTTGGGTGTTAGTTCTAAAAAGGTCTTTTAAGTCTTCGTAGAACAATACACAAAAGAACTGTACAAAAAAGATCTTCACGACCCAGATAATCATGATGGTGTGATCACTCATCTAGAGCCAGACATCCTGGAATGTGAAGTCAAGTGGGTCTTAGAAAGCATCACTATGAACAAAGCTAGTGGAGGTGATGGAATTCCAGTTGAACTATTTTAAATCCTGAAAGATGGTGCTGTGAAAAGTGCTACACTCAATATGTCAGCAAATTTGGAAAACTCAGCAGTGGCCACAGGACTGGAAAAGGTCAGTGTGCATTCCAATCCCAAAGAAAGGCAATGCCAAAGAATGCTGAAACTACCACACAATTGCACTCATCTCACATGCTAGCAAAGTAATGCTCAAAATTCTCCAAGCCAGGCTTCAGCAATACGTGAACCGTGAACTTCCTGATGTTCAAGCTGGTTTTAGAAAAGGCAGAGGAACCACAGATCAAATTGCCAACATCCGCTGGATTCATGGAAAAAGCAAGAGAGTTCCAGAAAAACATCTATTTCTGCTTTATTGACTATGCCAGAGCCTTTGACTGTGTGAATCACAATAAGTTGTGGAAAATTCTGAAAGAGGTGTGAATACCAGACCACCTGACCTGCCTCTTGAGAAACCTATTGCAGGTCAGGAAGCAACAGTTAGAGCTGGACATGGAAAAACAGACAGGTTCCAAATAGGAAAAGGAGTATGTCAAGGCTGTATATTGTCACCCTGCTTATTTAACTCTGCTTATATGCAGAGTACATCATGAGAAACGCTGGACTGGAAGAAGCACAGGCTGGAATCAAGATTGCCAGGAGAAATATCAGTAACCTCAGATATGTAGATCACATTACCTTTATGGCAGAAAGTGAAGAGGAACTAAAAAGTCTCTTGATAAAAGTGAAAGAGGAGAGCGAAAAGTTGGCTTAAAGCTCAACATTCAGAAAACAAAGATCATGGCATCTGGTCCCATCACTTCATGGCAAATAGATGGGGAAACAGAGGAAACAGTGTCAGATTTTACTTTTTGGGCTCCAAAATCAATGCAGATGGTGACTGCAGCCTTGAAATTAAAAGACACTTGCTCCTTGTAAGAAAAGTTATGAGCAACCTAGATAGCATATTGAAAAGCATAGACATTACTTTGCCAACTAAGGTCCATCTAGTCAAGGCTATGGTTTATCCATTGTTCATGTACAGATGTGGGAGTTGGACTGTGAAGAAGGTTGAGTGCCAAAAATTGGTCCTTTTGAACTGTGGTGTTGGAGAAGACTCTTGAGAGTCGCTTGGACTGCAAGGAGATCCAATGAGTCCATTCTGAAGGAGATCAGTCCTGGGATTTCTTTGGAAGGAGTGATGATAAAGCTGAAACTCCAGTACTTTGGCCATCTTTTGCGAAGAGTTGACTCACTGGAAAAGACTCTGATGCTGGGGTGGATTGAGGGGAGGAGGAGAAGGGGACGACAGAGGATGAGACGGCTGGAAGGCATCACGGACTCGATGATCATGAGTCTGAGTGAACTCCGGGATTTGGTGATGGACAGGGAGGCCTGGCGTGCTGCGATTCATGAAGTCACAAAGAGTTGGATACGACAGAGCGACTGAACTGAACTGAACTGAGAACAGTTCAACCTCAGCTTCTTCAAGGTTACTGGTTGGGGTATAGACTTGGGTTACTCTGATACTGATTGGTTTGCCTTGGAAATGAACAGAGATCATTCTGTCGTTTTTGAAATTACATCCAAGTACTGCATTTGGAGTCTTTTGTTGACCATGATGGCTACTCCATTTCTTCTAAGGGATTCCTGTCCGCAGTAGTAGATATAATGGTCATCCGAGTTAAAGTCACCCATTGCAGTCCATTTTAGTTCCCTGATTCCTAGAATATCAATGTTCACTCTTGCCATCTCATGTTTGACCACTTCCAATTTATCTTGATTCATGGACCTGACATTCCTGTTTCCTATGCAATATTGCCCTTTATAGCATCGGACCTTGCTTCCTATCACCAGTAACATCCACAACTGGGTATTGCTTTTGTTTGGTTCCATCTCTTCATTCTTTCTGGAGTTATTTCTACACTGATATTCAGTAGTATATTGGGCACCTACTGACCTGGTGAGTTCCTCTTTCAGTATCCTATCATTTTGTCTTTTCATACTCTTCATAGGGTTCTCAAGGCAAGAATACTGAAGTGGTTTGCTATCCCCTTCTCCAGTGGACCTCATTCTGTCAGACCTCTCCACCATGACCTGCCCATCTTGGGTGGCCCCACAGGGCATGGCTTAGTTTCATTGAGTTGGACAAGGCTGTGGTCCTAGTGTGATTAGATTGATTAGTTTTCTGTGATTATGGTTTCAGTGTGTCTGCCCTCTGATGCCCTCTTGAACACCTCCCATCTTACTTGGATTTCTCTTACCTTGGAAGTGGGGTATCTCTTCACGGCTGCTCCAGCAAAGCGCAGCCACTGCTCCTTACCTTGGACGAGGGGTATCTCCTCACCGCCACCCCTCCTGACCTTGAATGTGGAAAGATGTGTATATATATACATACTGCTGCTGCTGCTAAGTTGTTTCAGTGTATCCAAGTCTGTGTGACCCCATAGATTGCAGCCCATTTGGCTTCCCTCTCCCTGGGATTCTCCAGGCAAGAACACTGGAGTGGGTTGCCATTTCCTTCTCCAGTGCATGAAGGTGAAAAGTCAAAATGAAGTTGCTCAGTCGTTTCCGACTCTTCACGACCCGATGGACTGCACCCTACCAGGGTCCTCCACCTATGGGATTTTCTAGGCAAGAGTACTGGTGTGGGTTGCCATTTCCTTCTCCATATATATATGTGTGTGTGACACATATATTTGCTTATAAGATACTAAACATTCAATTTTTATCTGGGCTTTTTGGTTTTTGCAAGCAGGAGAGAACACCTATGTTCTACCATTTCTCCCAGCAGAGGGCAATGCAATCCAAGCATCATGCTTCACAATTTTTCATGAAAGTCAAACTTGCATAGTTATCACTTGGCAATTCTTATGCATGGGCAAAGTACAGTCCCACTAGGAGACAAGAGAATAGACAAAGGAAAAATTCCCTTTCAATCCTTATTTCAGGAATATAAATAAGGAATACAAGGAATATAAACTGAGATGATTTGTTCATATTCTTATTAAGCTATGGCAAGCATCAAGTGTATGGATATCGCTAACAGCTCAGAGGGCAAACAGGTTTTAATGTGGGTGGCTTCACATCTAGGGAAGGTTAAAAATGGTTCTGAGAAGAAGCACAGACTAAATTCTATTTTTAAAATCTACTCCTGCAGAGGACAGTATAAAGTTTCGGGATAAATAAAAATGTATCTATTAAGTAATGGATTCTGCTTTAAAAGAAACCACATTATCTAGTGAGGAGAAAGTATAAATATACAGCAAACTCAGAGGCAAGATGGCATTTAATATAATAACTGTCTGTTTTATAACCTCTAAACTCCATTTCTTATTTCTGGGCACTCTAGAGGCCCCTGAGGAGAAGTCAGAGCACAGTGGTATGGGTTTACTCTTCAGCTTCATGCCCAGTGGACAGCAACCTTTGAGGAGGTAGCTCCAGACCTCCTCCTTGAGGGACTTGTGTGTGACTAGAGCGACAGTAACAATTACTGCAAATCTCCGGAGTCAGTGGCTTTGCTCTCCTCTGTTGCACCTGCCCAAGAGAATGTAGAAAGTGCAACACTCCTTCAGCCATTTCTACTTGGCACCAGACAATGCCCAGTTGTGCTGGTTGGCCTGGCCAGCCAGGGAGTAGCTGCTGGTAAGGTCCAACCCCACTCCTGTGCACAGGAGGAATCTGCTGGCCTCACTGCAGGTGGACTGTCAAGTATTTTCTGAATTTATATTCAGAACAATAAACATAGTTACTGAATCTAGTCAAGAAATACAAAATATGTCTGTTGCCTACAAACCTGGAAAGTATAAACTGAATATATGAAATACTAGTGGACAAAGGGAGGCAAGACCAAGTTAGGAAAAGTACATTTTTTTTTTTTCTAGCAATAAGATCTATTGCTAGAGAAGCTTTAGGTAGTTTAGGCCTTGATAGAAAGGGAGGATTTAGACAGGAAGAAACTGTAGGGAAAGGCTGGCATTTTGAGTGAGGAGAATAATGAACTTGAACAAAGTAATGAAGATAGCACATTTGAGCACACTAGAAAAGAAATGTACATTATGAGGTACAAGGATTGGACCTGACATATGGGGGTAATCTAGAGAAGTGCTTCTCAGCTTTGGAGCCCTAAAGGAAGGACTGAGGAGTGTAGTTATCATCAGTTCAGTTCAGTCGTTCAGTCGTGTCTGACTTTGCGACCCCATGAATCACAGCATGCCAGGCCTCCCTGTCCACCACCAACTCCCGCAGTTCACTCAGACTCATGTCCATCGAGTCAGTGATGCCATCCAGCCATCTCATCCTCTGTCGTCCCCTTCTCCCCCTGCCCCCAATCCCTGCCAGCATCAGAGTCTTTTACAATGAGTCAAATCTTCACATGAGGTGGCCAAAGTACTGGAGTTTCAGTTTTAGCATCATTCCTTCCAAAGAAATCCCAGGGTTGATCTCCTTCAGAATGGACTGGTTGGATCTCCTTGCAGTCCAAGGGAATCTCAAGAGTATTCTCCAACACCACAGTTCAAAAGCATCAATTTTTCAGCACTCAGCCTTCTTCACAGTGCAACTCTCACATCCATACATGACCACTGGAAAAACCAGAGCCTTGACTAGACGGACCTTTGTTGGCAAAGTAATGTCTCTGCTTTTCAATATGCTGTCTAGATTGGTCATGACTTTCTTTCCAAGGAATAAGCGTCTTTTAATTTCATGGCTGCAGTCACCATCTGCAGTGATTTTGGAGCCCCCAAAATAAAGTCTGACACTGTTTCCACTGTTTCCCCATCTATTTCCCATGAAGTGATGGGACCGGATGCCATGATCTTCGTTTTCTGAATGTTGAGCTTTAAGCCAACTTTTTCACTTTCCACTTCCACTTTCATCAAGAGACTTTTAGTTCCTCTTCACTTTCTGCCATAAGGGTGGTGTCATCTGCATATCTGAGGTTATTGATATTTCTCCTGGCAATCTTGATTCCTGATTGTGTTTCCTCCAGTCCAACTTTTCTCATGATGTACTCTGCATAGAAGTTAAATAGGCAGGGTGACAAGATACAGCCTTGACGTACTCCTTTTCCTATTTGGAACTAGTCTGTTGTTCCATGTCCATTTCTAACTGTTGCTTCCTGACTTGCATACAGGTTTCTCAAGAGGCACGTTAAATTATCATAAAGAAGCCTAAGTCTATTAGTGCTCCAAACAATGCCTTATGAATATATATTACTTCCCACTTCCTAATATGTATAGATGCTACTGAAATTTATAAAATGTAAATTTATTTAAAGGAGCTGTTGAATTAAAACTGTTTTAACATTTGTCAAAGAATGCCATTCTTCAGGTCTCAACTTAAATCTCATATCCTCAAAGATTTTTTTTTCTCATTCCACCATGAAATAGTGGTGGAAATAGCTCTCATTCTGCTGTAATTTGTTTCTTTAGCCCCCAAAACCAACCTGGAAGTATATTATGTGTCTATTTGCTTACTCCCTGTCTCCTCGTTTTGACTGTAAACTACCCCAAAGCAAGGATTTTATTTCATTCGCTACCCAAACACCAACACCTATAATGGTGCCTCTACATGATAGGCCTCCAGTAAATGTTTGCTGAATAAATGAACAAGTCTGTAAAATACTAGATTCAAATGCATGCTACAAGGTAAGTGAATTGATGAGGTTATAGGCTGTCATATTTGTCCTGTCAATGAGTAATTTAAATTAAAATAGCAGCAGAAAACTCTTCACTTCCTCTTTATAGTCATCATCTCTTTGCATAAAATGAGAATTTCTTATTAATATAAGAGATTCCACAGAAGAACTAGCCCAATCATGACACACATAAGAGGGAAATAAGTCTTAAAAAGGCTGCAACTTAATCATGTGAAAGAACATGCTTTTGAGATATAAGTAAATGACATAACCATTCATTTCAGTGCTCAAATGATAGAGACATTAATCAGAGCTTCCCTAAACTCAGACAGATTAAATCTCTACCATATTATTTAAAATTAGGTAATATATGTTGTCACTTGGATGCCTAGTCATTCATTCCCAAAACATTTTGAACTCCTGTAACCCCAGTTACAATAGGAAAATTATCACGTCACGATATTGCTTAAAGGCATGTTAGAAACAAGATCTGTGATTATACATTAAGCAAGCAAGTCATCAAAGGAAGAACTAAACATTTAACAAGAAATTTGGTGTGATGCAAAGTACTCAGTAAATAATATTATGTCAGGAGACATCTGAATTTTTAATATCAATGTCACATTATTGTTACCTAGACATGTTTATTCATTTCTCTGACCTTTATTCTGACATATAAATTAGATTGCCACTAATTATAGGGCAAAAGTTGGTAACTCTATCATTTTATGTTATTGAGCTTCCTCTCCCGAGAATTTGACCGGGTTGTTGTCTTCACTTCGTTGTCTTCCTGGGAGAGGAGTGTGAAAATAGTGGTTACCCTGTGTTCTGGTTGTTATTATTTAAACACACTACAGTAGCAAATTTACTCTGGTTGTTTGACCTTGAATGAATAAAATGCATTAATATAAATCACAATGTGTTGTGTTGTACTCAGTCATTCAGCCATGTTGTGCTGTACTCAGTCATTCAGCCATGATCAACTCTTTGTGACCCCATGCACTGTAGCCCATCAGACTCCTGTCCAAGGGATTCTCCAGGCAAGAATACTGGAGTTGGTTGCCATTTCCTCCTCCAAGGGCTCTTCCCAACCCAGGGATCAAATCTGTATATCCTGCATCTCCTGCATTGCAGGTAAATTCTTAACTGATGATATACTGGAGAAGCCCTATAAATTAAGACAGTAAGCAAATAAACAATTACACATGGAATAACCTGTTTATCTATATACTCACCTATTACGCCCTCAGAGTTATTTCTGATATGCCCATCCCCCAAAAGCCTAAACTCTACCCCTTGCAAATCAAGAATAAGAATTTTTACAGTGCTAATGACTTGAATAGTTGTATGAATAACTCTTTCCCCCACCAAAAATCTGTTAACCTATGAATTTATCATGGTTTCCCTAGTAGGACAGCCTCCTCTATATACTTGGAGTCCAATAGATATGATTCTTCCATTTATCTTTTATCTCTCAATCAATTAGTTTTAGGCAAGAACACAAAGATTATGTATCTACAATGTAAAGCTATTGCTGATTTTTTTTTTAATAAGGGGAATAAAACTTGACCTCTAGGCAGAAAAGCTAATCATAGGAGATCTTAGAATCACCAACGATCTTGGTCTCGATTTCCTTGAAAACAGAGCCTGAAGCAAAAATAAATAAATAAATAAATAAAAATCCCCTTGCTTTTACTTTTGGGCATGCAATTCTAGGAAAGAAACAGTGAAGGAAAGGTGCCAATGAACAGGAAGGCATGGAAAGCAAATATAAATTACCAGTCTGGCTAGAACTTTATATCAAGTAGATAATAGTATCTTCAGAAATTCTACATGAGATACTGTATTGCTGCATAGTCTGACCAGGGAGCAAGAGGAAGAAGAGTTGATCTACCTTCTCCTATCCGCCTTTGAACAAAGTTCACCGTATAGTGAATCAGTAGTGGCACACTTTCAGGTTGTACTATTTGGTCCTTCCAGGAGCCATGGGGCATCTAAATAGCAAGACTGGAGTAATGGCATTCATAGCATCCACCACAATACATGAGGGGAGCTAGTGAGTAGAAGCAAGTCAGTGATACTGCCTACCTGGCCATATTCAGTGTCACAGACCAAACTGGGCAAGCCACTGCACCTCCTGTGTGTCTCATAAGTAAAAGAAGGGCCTGGGTGGAAAGCACAAGGTATAAAGAATGAGACAACATGTCAGTCTTGCTTGAGAATCCCATGAGGGGCTGGGAGTAGTTACTTCCATGGGACTGTCTGATCAAATATTGGATAAAAATTGAGTCTAGTCATAACCCAACAGAGATGGAAAAGAGTGAATTCATGACAAAGTATTGTAGCCACTATAAGGAAAAAACTATTTATGGAAATTATGAGTCAAAACTATTTATGGAAATTAAGCTTGTAAAAGAAGTAGAGGAATAAACCACTCTTAATTCTTACCTGTTCAAACCAAGTCCATTAAAGATATCCAATCATTTCATTCACTAAAATTAGAAAATGTTAACCAGAACCAGTAGTACTCCAAAGACATACAGATGGCCAACAGGCATGTGAAAAGATGCTCAGCATCACTAATCAACAGAGAAATGCAAATCAAACCTGCAAGGATATATCGCCTCACACCTGTCAGAACAGCTATCATCAGAAAGAGAATACAAATAATGAATGTTGGTAAGGATGTGAAGAAAGGGGAACTCTTATACACTGTTGGGAATGCAAGTTGATGCAGCTACTGTGGTAAACAGTATGGAACTTCCTCAGAGAACTAAAAATAGAACTACCATACGACCCAGCAATTCCACTGCTAGGTATATACCCAGAAAAAAAAAACAAAAACAAAAAACATTAATTCAGAAGGATGTATGCATCTCAGTGCTTTATTTATGATAGCCAAGATATGGAAGCAACTTAAGTGTCTGTCACAGCTGAATGGACAAAGTAGATGTGGTATATATGCGTGTGTGTTCTCACTCACATACAAAGGAATACTACTCAGCCATAAAAATGGATGAAATTTTGCCATTTGTAACAACATGGATGGACCTGAAGGGTATTATGCTTAATGAATTAAGTCAGAGAAAGACAAATAGTATAGCATATCACTTATACATGAAACCTAAAAAATAAAACAAACTAGGGAATATATCAAGAAAGAAACAGACTCACAGACGTAGAGAACAAACTAGTGGTTACCAGTGAAGAGAAGGGAGAGGGAGAGGAGGGGAAAGATAGGAGCTTGAGAGGTACATATCACTATGTAAAAAATAAATGAACTACAAAGACATATTGTAAAACACAGGAAATATAGTTAACATTTTATGAGGTGAATGAAAAGAAAACTACATGGAAATAAGAAAAACCTGATTCCAGTCCCAATTCTATTACTCATATTGTGAACTGAGCATCTTACTCAGCTTCCCAGATCTCAGTTTGGTTTCCTGCTTTGTGCTTACACTTCACAGCAGTGTTGGCGATTAAAGAAAACAAAGTCTTTAAACTCATTACTGCAACAGGAAATTAGCAAATCTTGTCGAAATCAAAACTGTTCCTGAACTTTCTTTCATCACATTTTTTCTTCTCCAGTATTAAATTTTACATGCAAATATATTTACCAGTATCTCTCACCATCTGTGTAACACCAGTTTGTTGAATCTAAAAGTGATTTTGCTTTGAATTAGTTAAAAAATCCAACTGAGGTGTTGCAAACATTCTGGGAAGAATGACTGTTCTCATGTATTAATATCTGGGCACTGACAATAACTCCTCAATAACAATACTTAACTCTTTATCGAGCACTTCTTATGTAGCAGGTGGTACCTAAGTGCTTAACATAGATAATCTCATTTAACTTCCTAGCAGTCCTATGATATAGAAATTATGTAAATCAGCTATATAATCTGTAGGGCTTAGTGAAATGTGAAAATTTGAAGCCCTTTAAGCTTTCCCCTCTAAAAAGATTTTGTTATTTATTGATGGTGCATGAGTAACATTAAAAACTAATAAATTATAAAAATATAATTATTGCTGTCACAATAAATAGCAACACTATATATCATATCTTAGTTTATCATAAAACTTTGGGGCTTTTATGGAAATTTATTTAACATGAAAATTTATGCTTTTATCAACCTTGCTTTCGATTGGTATTTTAAAAATTTATATCAATAACTCTTGGCAAGACCACATTTTTTTTTTCTTTTTTGAAATGTAAACACTTTAGTTAAAAGTTTATTTATTTATTTATTTAATGTTATTATTAATTATTATTATTTTTACTTTGCAATATTGTATTGGTTTTGCCATACATCAACATGTATCCACCATGGGTTTACACGTGTTTTCAATCTTGAACCCTCCTCCCACCTCCCTCCCCATACCATCCCTCTGGGTCATCCCAGTGCACCAGCCCCAAGCATCCTGTATCATGCATCAAACCTAGACTGGTGATTTGTTTCTTATATGATATTATACATATTTCAATGCCATTCTCCCAAATCATCCCACCCTCTCCCTCTCCCACAGAGTCCAAAAGACTGTTCAATACATCTCTGTCTCTTTTGCTGTCTCACATACTGGGTTATCATTACCATCTTTCTAAATTCCATATATATGAGTTAGTATACTGTATTGGTGTTTTTCTTTCTGGCTTGCTTCACTCTGTATAATCTGCTCCAGTTTCATCCACCTCATTAGAACTGATTCAAATGTATTCTTTTTAATGGCTGAGTAATACTCCATTGTGTATCTATACCACAGCTTTCTTTTCCACTCATCTGCTGACGGACATCTAGGTTGCTTCCATGTCCTGGCTATTATAAACAGTGCTGTGATGAACACTGGGGTACACGTATCTCTTTCAATTCTGGTTTCCTTGGTGTGTATGCCCAGCAGTGGGGTTGCTGGGTCATAAGGCAGTTCTATTTCCAGTTTTTAAGGACTCTCCACACTATTCTCCATAGTGGCTGTATTAGTTTATTACCACCAACAGTGTAAGAGGGTTCCCTTTTCTCCACACTCTCTCCAGCATTTATTGCTTGTAGACTTTTGGATTGCAGCCATTCTGACTGGCATGAAATGGTACTTCATTGTGGTTTTGATTTACATTTCTCTGATAATGAGTGATGATCTTTTCATGTGTTTGCTAGCCATCTGTATGTCTTCTTTGGAGAAATGTCTGTTTAGTTCTTTGGCCAATTTTTTGATTGGGTCATTTATTTTTCTGGAATTGAGCTGCAGGAGTTACTTGTATATTTTTGAGATTAGCTGTCTGTCAGTTGCTTCATTTGCTATCATATTCTCCCATTCCAAAGGCTGTCTTTTCACCTTGCTTATAGTTTTCTTTGTTGTGCAGAAGCTTTTAATTTTAATTAGGTCCTATTTGTTTATTTCTGCTTTTATTTCCAATATTCTGGGAGGTGGGTCATAGAGGATCCTGCTGTGATGTATGTTGGAGAGTGTTTTGCCTATGTTCTCCTCTAGGAGTTTTACAGTTTCTGGTCTTACGTTTAGATCTTTAATCACCCTAATACCTAAACCTGACAAAGATGTCACAATAAAAGAAAGCTACAGGCCAATATCACTGATGAACATAGATGCAAAAATCCTTAACAAAATTCTAGCAATCAGAATCCAACAACACATTAAAAAGATCATACACCATGACCAAGTGGGCTTTATCCCAGGGATGCAAGGATTCTTCAATATTCACAAATCAATCAATGTAATTCACCACATTAACAAATTGACAAATAAAAGCCATATTATTATCTCAATAGATGCAGAGAAGGCCTTTGACAAAATTCAACATCCATTTATGACAAAAACTCTCCAGAAAGCAGGAATAGAAGGAACATACCTCAACATAATAAAAGCTATATATGACAAGCCCACAGCAAACATTATCCTCAATGGTGAAAAATTGAAAGCATTTCCCCTAAAGTCAGGAACAAGACAAGGGTGCCCACTCTCACCACTACTATTCAACATAGTTCTGGAAGTTTTGGCCACAGCAATCAGAGCAGTAAAAGAAATAAAAGGAATCCAAATCGGAAAAGAAGTAAAACTCTCACTGTTTGCAGATGACATGATCTTCTACATAAAAACCCTAAAGACTCCACTGGAAAATTACTAGAGCTAATCAATGAATATAGTAAAGTTGAATGAACACACAGCAATCCCTTGCATTCCTATATACTAATAATGAGAAAACAGAAAGAGAAATTAAGGAAACAATTCCATTCACCATTGCAATGAAAATAATAAAATATTTAGGAAGTAAGTATTCCTAAAGAAACTAAAGACCTATATATAGAGAACTATAAAACACTGGTGAAAAAAATCAAAGAGGACACTAATAGATGGAGAAATATACCATGTTCATGGATCGAAAGAATCAACATAGTGAAAATGAGTATACTACCTAAAGCGATATATAGATTCAGTGCAATCCTTATCAAGCTACCAGCAGTATTTTTCACAGAGCTAGAACAAATAATTTCACATTTTGTATGGAAATACAAAAACCTCGAATAGCCAAAGCAAGAATGGAACTGGAGGAATCAACCTGCCTGTCTTCAGACTCTACTACAAAGCCACAGTCATCAAGACAGTATGGTACTGGCACAAAGACAGAAATATAGATCAATGGAACCAAATAGAAAGCCCGGAGATATATCCATGTATCTACAGACACCTTATCTTTGACAAAGAAGGCAAGAATATACAATGGATTAAAGACAATTTCTTTAACAAGTGGTGCTGGGAAAACTGGTCAAACGCTTGTAAAAGAATGAAACTAGATCACTTTCTAACAAAAGTTTATTTAAAATAAGCATAATTTTAGACAGTTTTAGGTTTACAGAAAAGTGCAGTGTACCTATGTCCCCACAAAGTTCTCTTTATTGTTAATATCTAACATTAACATGGTACATTTGTTATTATTTAAACCAATATTAATACATTATTATTAAAATAAAACTCATTCTTTACTCATATTTCTTCAGTTTTTTTCCCTAATGTCCTTTTCTGTTCTTGGATCCCATCCCAGCTACCGTATTATATCAATATTTAGTTGTTATATCTCCTTAGGATAATTTTGTCTGTGACAGTTTCTCAAACTTATTTTGATGACCTTGATGATTTTGAAGAGTACTGGTCAGGTATTTTGTAGACTATCCTTTAAATAGGGATATTTTTTATGATTTTTCTCATGAGAAATATGATAAAAAACATGGTGTTTCTCATGTTTCTCATGATTAGATTGCGGTCACAGGTTTGAGGGAGGAGGCCCACAGAGGTAAAGTGTGCATCATTATGTTCTATTAACATGATTTATTACTGTTGATGTTGACTTACTCACCTGACTGAGGTAATGTTTCTGTGGTTTCTCCACCGCAAAGTTACTCTTCCTGCTCCCCTTCCTGCATGGTACTCTCTGGAAGGAAGTCACTATTTGCAGCACATCCTTAAGGAGTGGGGAGTTATATTCCACTTCCTTGAGAATGTAGTAACCACAAAAATTGTTTGGAATTCTTCAACATAAGAGATTTGTCTCTTCTCCCTCACTGATTTTTTTCAAGCATGTACTTATATCATTATATACTCCAAGATATATTTTTTGCACTTGAGCTACAATCAAATACTTTGTTGCTCAAATTGGTCCAAAGTTAACCTTCAGAGCTCTTTTGCTTGCCTCTTGTGTCCAACTAGCTGACGCATCACTGTCATTTTGTTTGTTTGTTTTTTACCACTTTCTTTCTGGAAGTAAAAGTTACTATGGGCTCATCTTATGTATTTCCTGTCCCAGACATAAAATCAGCCACTTCTTCATGGAGTCCTGATGTCTTTTACTGAGGAGTAACATTAGAATTCAAGATCTGGGAGCTAAGTTTGTTTCTAGCTACTGGGTTTCCTAGCTTCTAAATCCTCTCAGCTGAAAGAGGGAGGAAATATGCCTACATATATACACACATAGTTAATATATGTATGTATTTATAGATTTGTTATACACTACATGTACATATGTACAAGCATAGCATATACACAGTAAATATATGTTTATACATACACATATATATACATATATATATATCCAGTGTATATGTTCAGTTCAGTTGCTCAGTAGTGTCCGACTCTTTGCGACCCCATGATTCGCAGCACGCCAGGCCTCCCTGTCCATCACCAACTCCCGAAGTTCATTCAAACTCACGTCCATAGAGTCAGTGATGCCATCCAGCCATCTCATCCTCTGTCATCCCCTTCTCCTCCTGCCCACAATCCCTCTTAGCATCAGAGTCTTTTCCAATGAGTCAACTCTTCGCATGAGGTGGCCAGAGTACTAGAGTTTCAGCTTTAGCATCATTCCTTCCAAAGAACACCCAGGGCTGATCTCTTTTAGAATGGACTGGTTGGATCTCCTTGCAGTCCAAGGGACTCTCAAGAGTCTTCTCCAACACCACAGTTCAAAAGCATCAATTCTTCAGCACTCAGCTTTCTTCACAGTCCAACTCTCACATCCATACATGACCCCAGGAAAAACCATAGCCTTGACTAGACGGACCTTAGTCGGCAAAGTAATGTCTCTGCTTTTGAATATGCTGTCTAGGTTGGTCATGACTTTCCTTCCAAGGAGTAAGCGTCTTTTAATTTCATGGCTGCAGTCGCCATCTGCAGTGATTTTGGAGCCCCCAAAATAAAGTCTGACACTGTTTCCACTGTTTCCCCACCCATTTGCCATGAAGTGATGGGAATGGATGCTGTGATCTTCGTTTTTTGAACGTTGAGGTTTAAGCCAACTTTTTGCTCTCCTCTTTCACTTTCATCAAGAGGCTTTTAGTTCCTCTTCACTTTCTGCCATAAGGGTGGTGTCATCTGCATATCTGAGGTTATTGATGTTTCTCCCAACAATCTTGATTCCAGTTTGTGCTTCTTCCAGCCTAGCGTTCCTCATGATGTACTCTGCATATAAATTAGATATGCAGGGTGACAATATGTATATATCTATAAATATTTACCTGTGTAAAAATTTGTATCTATTTTAAACTAAATATCTCTAAATCTAATTCATTACCTCATGGATCATTTAAGTCTTAAAATTTTTGAGAATTTTTAATTTTGAGAAAGTTCTTTTCACTGATGCAACTGCAATTGGACCTTTTAAAAGTATTTCATTTTGTTTTATTTATTGTTTTTGGCCACACCATGCAGCTTGTGGGATCCTAGTTTCCTGACCAAGAATTGAAACCAGCCTCTCAGCAGTAGAAGCACAGGGTCCTAATCTCTGAACTACCAGGGAATTTCCTTAAGAGTATTCTATAGGAACTGACATTTGGATAAATTTCTAATAAATTATTTAAAAATTTGTTTTAGTACTTCTAGAACTGATGATTCTCACATAACTCAATTTCTAAAAATATTTAACTATTCATAGAAATCAGTTCTGAATAAGTGTGAAATTAATTTTAAATTCAAATTTACATAATGGAATTTTAATGTTTCATCAGACATTTCCTGTAATTTGCAGAGGTCATACAAAAATTGAAAGTGGCATCATAATTTGTATATAATTCAAGTGCCTATACAAAGAAAACTTAATTTTTAAATTATCTTTTGCATTAATAATTACTTCATTCATTTAAAGTATCATTTGAAAATAGTCTTCTTTTCCATTGACTGCCATGATCTTTACATGAAATTTTAGTTTCTAAGCCCATAGGTATTTGTTGTGCAATGGTGGAGCAGTTTTCAAAACTGGAGATTTTAAACATTTTTAAGAATTCTAATAACTCAAAGTGAAGTCGCTCAGTCATGTCTGACTCTTTGCAACCCCATGGACTGTAGCCTACCAGGCTTCTCTGTCCATGGGATTTTCCAGGCAAGAGTACCAGAGTGGGCTGCCATTTCCTTCTCCAGGGGACCTTCCTGACCCAGGCATCAAGCCCAGGTCTCCTGCATTGCAGACAGATGCTTCACCCTCTGAGCCACCAGGGACGACACCTATATAACACCTAACCAAGGGATTGAACCCACATTTCCTATATTTCTTGAATTGGCAGGCGTGTTCTTTACCACTGGTGCTACCTGGGAAACCGGGGTATTCTTATTTTGTGATAATTTATTAGGAAAGTTTACTGGTTGAATGCTTGCACTCCTTCTAACAAAGCTCAGGATAGAGAGCTAATATTTGTGCAGACTTTGCAGGGAAAGCTTTAGAATAGAAAGATGAGCTAGAAAGGTCTTCTACCATCTGTCTCATCCCTGTGTCCACGTGGGGAACTTTCCTGGACCATGGTCACTGCCACTGCTGACAGCTACCTCTGCAGCCACAATTTCCACTAGCAATCTGAACCAAGGTTCTATTCTGGCAGCCTGCTCAGGTATGCACATGTGTTCCAGACAATATGACCCACTTCTTGTCACCTATACTGCCCTTCATGCCTTGGGACTTGAGTCTACAGTTGGGGGCACTATGATTGATCATAATCATATGTGCTCATTGTTACCCAGTGTGTTGCCTCTCTTATGGATATGTTCACAGATAAAATTACTAAGAATTCTAAGATGGCTCAATAGAACATTAAACCGAGTGGGAGCCCTTCTGGTGGGAGATGTCCTCTAAGACTATAAAAATTGTGCTCTCATGAAGCAATTAGTAGGATAGGGATTCTTAGTAGCTTTACTAAAAACTAGAAAACTAAGGTTTGAAAAGTCACCTGCCCAAGTTTATATAGCTATAAAACTAAAGAACTAGAGATTAAGCCAAAAGTTAAATTCTTAATTATAATGTTGTGTCATATAGAAAAACTCACTCCTTCTGAAACTTCTAATTGATCATAGAAACGGCTGTTGGCTTATTCTGTTAAAGCAGTAGCACTCTTTTTCTATATGGTAATGTCTTATTACACGACAATATCCCCCAGAGAAGTATATGCACAGATCAGTCATCCTCTGTTCAATTTTAATTTCAGTAAACAAAAAATATTTAGTATAAATATATTTTCAAATATTGCTTATCCTTGCAAATAAATGGTTCAGCTGGGTTTCAGACCTGGGTAGTTGTGAAATGTGGGAAGATGTTAAATATTGCATAAAAAATACTTATACTAAAAAGTTTTTATTGTTTATGTAAGTTTAAAATGCAACCAGGCACCCTGTATTTTATCTGGCAACTTAACTTCTTAGGCTCCATTGATAGATTTATGCTGATTCTCCTCAATCTTTTTCTAACCAGATCTAAATATGGAGTAATTTTTTTTTCAAATCTTTTGATCAGAGTTGGTACCTTTATATTACTCTCAAAGATAAAACAAAATGCTTCAGGATTCAAACATATAATTTTTCCTCCTCTTCCAGCCCTGAGTTTTTGTTCTACCATACACACAAATACACACAAAACCACACACTCAGGATCATTTCCCTCCTTCTCTACCACCTCACCATCTCCTCCTCTCTTCATCATAATGACCTGCCATCGCCATTCTTGTAGTCTATAGTATTTTTTAAGGGACTGAAGGAAACATCATGAAAACATCACGTTAAGGAAGTAAAGTAGTTTAAATCAGAGTAACAGAGCCTGTTTTTCTTGTCGCCTTGTATCTGTGAGGTGTTTTTTCATTATGTTGTGAGTCATGGTCTTTCCCATGCTTTGTTGAATCACAGAGAGTCCTTGGGCATATATGCTCTGGTATCAGTTGTTTTACACTTATCAAAAAAAAAGAAAGAAAGAAAGAAAGAGGAAACTTTTCTTTCAGGAGCTCTGAGCTGAATTTTCCATTCCTTTGCTGCTTTCTTCTTCACTTGTCATTTTTATTTTTATTTATTTTTCAGCCTTCAGCTGAAGGCTCAGCCAATTGGTTAATTAAGATTGTGATTTGTGACTTACCCCAGCTCTCTGAACTGTTTATCTTGATTGTATTTCCTTTTAAACAGGTCAATGGATCTTTGCCATTTGGATTTCTACACTTTCTTCTTCTCAATCCCATCTTTCTGTGGTATTCCCTTTTCTTAGACAAAAGAGTCATTTGGATTTTCAAGAACTGTCCTTCAGAAAATATCTGGCATGAGTCAACCGTTTCCATTAGGAGGTCACCAGATAGAACTTGTAACTCACCCTAATTACTGTCTGGAATTTGACAGTTCTTAAATCTGTGGAAGTACAGTCAGGGGTGGGAGAGATTGGCAGTTTTTGAAAACCACCTCTTTGCAGCCCTTGCTTAAATTTTGGAAAGGGAGCCTGTAGAAAATGAGACCAACATCTATCAAGATGTCTCTTCAAATTAATAGCTGACATAGCACAGTGGAAAAAGCAAACATGTATATGTTAAAATCTTGATTCTGCCACTTACTATCTGTGTGACTTTGAGTTTATTAGCCTCTCTGAGCAGTGATTTCTTCACCTTTTACTAATAAGACAGTAATACAACTCAAAGTGCTCTTGTATAGATTAAAAATGATATAACAAAGCCCATGACACATGATAGAAAATTAATAAATAGATTTTATCTTTATTGTTATAGCTTCCTAATCAGAAATTTAAGGTTAAACCCTATTAAGATAATATCTTTTTATGTAAGTGGAGCTATCATTGCATCTATGAATTTTAACTGTTCTTGTGATTTGAATTTGTTCAATATAATTGATCCATGAGAAAATGAGAGAAACAGTGAGTGTCCTTTAACTATTCTAAAGGGCTATAGGCCATATACAGTTCCATTGCAAAAGAAGAATCTTCCAGTGTTACGTACAATATAATTAAGAAAAAAAAAAAAACCCAAAGGTATTATAAGTGTCAGTCTTGTTTTTTTTCTTTACATCAGATATTTGTTGTAGCCTAAGGTGTAAATTAAATCAATTTGTATGGTGGCAGCTGTCTCATACCATAATTATTTAATGACAGTCTATGTGTACAATTTTTGAGTGTAGACTTATAATTTTATGAATCTAATAATGCACATTAGTGCCTTTAAGACATAAAAGCAAATGAAAATTTATGATTCAAGAAAAAATCTTGAGTGTTTCAGAAGAAAGCTCTTACACAAGAACACTCTATTTCCAGTAAATTTCTTGATTGTAATTCCCTATGACTACAATGATGTGTCAAAGGGTAAATTATTACACTTAAATACTAAGCTTAGACTCAAGGAGGTAAAAAAAAAGTCCAGTTGAGGGTCTAGATGGGGTTCGGGCAGCAAAAACAATGAAAACAAAACAAGTAGCTAGAAAATCTAGTGGTTTCCATACTTTAAGAAAAGTAGAAGATAGTATTCTCTAGAAGATTCAATTAGCTACTATAAGAAACACAGTATTGTAGGATATGAAGGATAATAAAACACATATAATGAGTCAATATTTAATAAATTATGTTACAGTACTTTTTCTTTGGCACACTTTTTGTGCATGACCAACTCTCTATCTTTGGAGTTGGAATTTTTACAATGAAAATTTCATAAGAGAAAGATGCACTTTTTAAAATCCAAAGTGGGGTTTGCTCTTAGTTGAGAGAAAACAATAATTTTGAAAGCCAAGCCTTATCAAGGAATAAAAATATTTTTCAAATTTTTTAGCTCCAATTATTTTTAGATCCAGTCCTGGATAAAATCATTAAATTCCTTTCATAGCATATACAAAATATTTCTTTCTTCTTTAAACCAAACTTTGAGGATTACTTCTTCAGGAAAGAAGTTATGAAGCAAGGTGAGTCTACATTAGTGAAAAGGAGGAAGTGACATTCCATTCTTTCTACCTGGGTAAATTGTGTGGCGGAGTGGGGGTAGGGGGGATGTTTGTCGAGAAACAGAGCTGGGAAGAGTAGTTAGATACACATGTTCTCATGTTTCCTCTTGAGATAGAACTCCAAGATGAGTGGAGTAGCAAACAAAAATAGAAACGGGTAAGTCCAGAAATGCTGGAACTGTGATAGCTAGGAAAGCTATGAAGTTCTAGGAGAAGCCCTGTATGTAGTTTTACTGAGCTTGATAAAGGAGAGATGTTGCGCATTTGAGAAAGAAATGTAAATATATAGATAAACCTGAGGCTTATTCTTCATGGCTTACTCTGCATACAAGGAAGAAGGCTGTGCCCATGAAATTCAGTGATGAAGCGTGGAGGTGCTGAGACCTGGATCCAAACTGGTCACAGAAAGAAGGGAGTTGGAGACTAGGAGCAAACGACCAGGATCAGACTACATTGCTGGGTGCCATCATGCTATCCTGAAGGTAAGCTGGGCAAGAAAACCTCAGTATTAACTATGGACCGGATCAGAAAACAGCAAGGATATAGAGAATATCCCATGAATCCAAGGTCTCCACTGCTTAGCTGCCTTAGTCAGGAGCACTATTTATTCATACATCAATATACTTGGAGAGAACCAGGGGAGGAGTAAGAAACCAAGAGAAAAATACAGTTCAAATGGACATTTACCTGAAGAACAATCTTTAAACCAACCTAATAGTGTAATTTTGAATTCAAGAAACTAATCTATTCCAGTTCAGTTCAGTCGCTCAATCCTGTCCGACTCTTTGCAACCCCATGAATCCCAGCATGCCAGGCTTCCCTGTTCATCACCATCTCCCGGAGTTCACTCAGAGTCACGTCCATTGAGTCCGTGATGCCATCCAGCCATCTCATTCTCTGTTGTCCCTTTCTCCTCCTGCCCCCAATCCCTCCCAGCATCAGAGTCTTTTCCAATGAGTCAACTCTTCTCATGAGGTGGCCAAAGTACTGGAGTTTCAGTTTTAGCATCATTCCTTCCAAGGAAATAGCAGGGCTGATCTCCTTCAGAATGCACTGGTTGGATCTCCTTGCAGTCCAAGGGACTCTCAAGACTCTCCTCCAACACTACAGTTCAAAAGCATCAATTCTTCGGCACTCAGCCTTCTTCACAGTCCAACTCTCACATCCATACATGACCACAGGAAAAACCATCGCCTTGACTAGACGGACCTTTGTTGGCAAAGTAATGTCTCTGCTTTTCAATATACTATCTAGGTTGGTCATAACTTCTTCCAAGGAGTAAGCGTCTTTTAATTTCATGGCTGCAGTCACCATCTGCAGTGATTTTGGAGCCCAGAAAAATAAAGTCTGACACTGTTTCCACTGTTTCCCCATCTGTTCCCATGAAGTGATGGGACTGGATGCCATGATCTTCATTTTCTGAATGTTGAGCTTTAAGCCAACTTTTTCTTTTTTACTCTCCTCTTTCACTTTCATCAAGAGGCTTTTTAGCTCCTCTTCACTTTCTGCCATAAGAGTGGTGTCATCTGCATATCTGAGGTTATTGATATTTCTCCCGGCAATCTTGATTCCAGCCTGTGTTTCTTCCAGTCCAGCACTTCTCATGATGTACTCTGCATAGAAGTTTAAAAGCAGGGTGACAATATACAGCCTTGGCGTACTCCTTTTCCTATTTGGAACCAGTCTGTTGTTCCATGTCCAGTTCTAACTGGTGCTTCTTGGCCTGCATACAGATTTCTCAAGAGGCAGGTCAGGTGGTCTAGTATTCCCATCTCTTTCAGAATTTTCCAGTTTATTGTGATCCACGCAGTCAAAGTCTTTGGCATAGTCAATAAAGCAGAAATAGATGTTTTTCTGGAACTCTCTTGCTTTTTTGATGATCCAGCAGATGTTGGCAATTTGATCTCTGGTTCCTCTGCTTTTTCTAAAACCAGCTTGCACATCAGGGGTTTCACAGTTCACGTATTGCTGAAGCCTGGCTTGGAGAATTTTGAGCATTACTTGACTAGCATGTGAGATGAGTGCAACTGTGCGGTAGTTTGAGCATTCTTTGGCATTGCCTTTCTGTGGAATTGGAATGAAAACTGACCTTTTCCATTCCTGTGGCCACTACTGAGTTTTCCAAATTTGCTGGCGTATTGAGTACAGCGCTTTCACAGCATCATCTTTCAGGTTAGGGAGTAAAAGTTGAAAGAATTTAAATGCAAAACATAGGTATCTCAGTCGTGTTGCACAGTGCCCAGGGTAAAGAAGTGCCAGGGGAAAGATGGCATCTTTGACATAAAAGAAAATTAACCATATTTCTTTGCATATCTGAGTGTAGTGAGTAAATGTTGATCTCAATACATCTCCTAAAATGGATAAATGAAGAACGGAGAAATTACCTAGAGCTGATTCCTCACACCTGCCATCTCTGTTCAATCATATTTATAACATATCTCCCAGGTATGAAAGCCACACACAATATTAAAAGAAATCAAGGGCAATGATGAACAGGTCCACATAAACTTAACATTTCACAAGCGTCATCTCTCAAAGAGAGGACTTCCTTGGTATCTCAGCTGGTAAAAATGCATCTGCAATTCAGGAGATCCTGGTCCGATTCCTGGGTCAGGAAGAGCTATCCCTGGCTAGAGAAGGGATAGGCTACCCACTTCAGTATTCTTGGGTTTCCCTGGTGGATCAGCTGGTGAAAAACCCACCTTGAATGCAGGAGACTTGAGTCTGATCCCTTGACTGGGACTATACCCTGGAGAAGGGAAAAGCTACCTGCTCCAGTATTCTGGCTTGGAGAATTCTATGGACTTTATAGTCTATGGGGTTGCAAAGAGTCAGACAAGACTGAGAGACTTTCACTTTTTCTCAATGAGAAATTCATCCAAATCATTTAATCATGAATGCAGAAAAAACAAGCAGCAGAAAAGATCAGATCTAACAAAACAAGCACTGCCGGGGTCCAGCCCTGGTGGATCCAGGGTAATTTGAAGTGTGAACAGTGTAGGTGAGGAGAAACTTATTTATTTATTAATATAAAAATACAAAATTAGATTAGGAAGAAATAGTGCAGTAGGAAAATTAAATGGAGAGATGATGCTGAATAACTTGGTTTATGTGGAAAGCCAATAAAGTTCCAGACAAGGAACTTGCACCATCTACGTTAGGCCACCGGCATCCATTTGAATATCAGAGGGTGCCCCACCTTGGGCTCCCTCTCTTATGGATCTTAGAAGCCAGGGCAAGTAAGTAGACATGGCGAGTCTCCACGCCCCAGATGAGAATTCAGCCTGAAATTAGAATAAAGAGGAGACATGGGGAAACCAGTCCAGCGACTGGCCCAGCCTCTATTGTCCAGAAATGCCTTTTATACCTTTTGATTGTACATAGAGATCAATGGGTAATACAAAATTATGCAGCATCAGCAGCCCTGACTCTTATCAAAACCAGGCTTTTCTCTCTGCATACCTAGTTGTATACACAGGTCTTAGGTGATTTACATCATTTTCTGGCCAGATGGCCAATTAACATTTACAGCCTTTTTTTTTGATAAGGGTTTTTCAACCAGAAGACTTATTTGTGTTGATATCCCCAAAGTCTGGTGCCACTCTCAGCACTAAATAAAGTTACATTCTTATATAGCAAGGACACAAGAGGAGTGCAGTGATATATAACAAAGAAAACTAATTAACTCAAAAGTCTAGTGTTGCTAACATCAAAACTACTACATTCCTATTTCTATATCCCTATTACATTGATTAATATCCTTCAGGTGTCTAAAAGATAAAGAATATGGAGGCCTGGCAGCAGTCATTGAGTCAACAGTGAAAACCCATCACCAATATAATTTTTAACTCTCAGAAAAGGCTCTGTATCTTTTAGATGCTTTAAGCTGTGTGCCTGTCCTGGTTGAGGGGCTGTAAACAATCACAAGGTGTAAAAGTCTCTGTCAGGCAAGTTAGGGAGCCATCAAGAGGGGTTTTAAGCTGAGACATTCTTTTGCAGGAGACTGTTAACTGAAGCCTTGAGTTAATTCTTTCCAGAGAAAGTCAGAAGAGTGGAAAGCACAGTACAATAAAATCAGGCTGACTTTTTTTTTTTTGGCAGGGTAGATGTTCAGGAAAACTCAGGGGGTGTTTCAGGGAAACCCCTGAAACTAGATCACGCCTTTGCATTTTGTCTGGCTTCCTTCCTCAAGACCATTGCCACGGGCAGGATTCCTCATGCTGGCTCCCGGCCAAGCACTGAAAATATGAATTAATAAAGAGGAAACAGCAAACATTTAACCAGTTCCTGACTTCTAATTTATTTTGATTTTACATGAATATAAAATAATGATAATAATGATATCACTTGATTGTTGTTTTCTTCATAAACTCAAAAGCCTTGAGACAGCCATTTTACAGAAAAATCATTTCTTAAACAGGATATTTATATATTTAGAAAAGCCAGAATTAATTTGATTTAGACAAATTATCAAACACTTTAGAATCTATTATATAGGCTATAGAATCTAAATTACTAAAATATGGAAAATTCAAGATTTAAGAATGTAAGCAAAAATGAAATAAGATTTTCAAACTTGCAGTACAAGTTCTAGGAATTTAATATAGTTATATAACTCAGATATGGAATAGATATTTATCTGTTGGTATGGGAATAACCTGGTGGCTCAGAGGTTAAAGCATCTGCCTCCAATGTGGGAGACCCGGGTTCGATCCCTGGGTCGGGAAGACCCCTCTGGAGAAGGAAATGGTAACCCACTCCAGTATTCTTGCCTGGAGAATCCCATGGACGTAGAAGCCTGGTAGCCTATGTCCACGGGGTCGCAAAGGAGTCAGACACGGCTTCACTTTTACTTTCACTTTTCACTTTCATGGGAATAACCAGAATTATCCAAGAATATTTATTGCATTTAATAGACACAGAATTGTACCAACTGATGTTTAAAGTTAACCTAAAAAGATTCAATTTTAACACACTCAGCCAGATGGATTTCTTTCCCTGAACTTTGATTATCCTTCCTTCTTTTCTGTTATAGAAAATAATGTGAAGGCTGTGGTTTTATTTCAGGTGTAATCTTCATGAGGATTTTCTTTTTCTTTTCCATTTTAAAAAATAATTTCAAAATTAGAGAAAGTGGCAAAAATATTACAAGAAATTTATTTCCTCTGTGCCATTTGTAATATGCAATCATCATGTCTAATCACTCTAACATAGGTGCTACAGTGTGTATTTCCTATAAACAAGGGTATTGTTTTAGTAAAGCAAAATATTTCCAGGTGGCATTAGTGGTAAAGAACTCACCTACCAATGCAGAAGACATAGGAGACACGGGTTCAATTCCTGGGTGAGGAAGATCCTTTGGAGTAACCCAAAGGAGTAACCAACTGGAGTAACCCACTATAGTATTCATGCCTGGAGAAGCTCAAGGAGAGAGGAGCCAGGCAGGCTATGGTTCATACTGTCTCAAAGAGTTGGACATGACCAAAGTAACACAGCGAAATCATCAAAATCAGGAAGCTAACATAAATATATTGAATGAATGAATGAAATCGCTCAGTCATGTCCGACTCTTTGTGACCCCATGGACTGCAGCCTATTAGGCTCCTCTGTCCATGGGATTTTCCAGGCAAGAGTGCTTGAATGGATTGCCATTTCCCTTCTCCAGGGGATCTTCCCGGCCCAGGAATCTAACCCGGGTCTCCTACATTGTAGGCAGACGGCTTTACCATCTGAGCCACCAGGGAAGCCCAACATAAATACATTACTACATCCCAATCCAAATACTCTATTCAAGTGTCATTAATTATCCCAACCATAATCATTATAGCCAAGGGACCCAGAATCACACACTACATTTTGTTGTTTATATCCATTCAATCTAGAAGAATTCTTCAGTCTTTCTTTGATTTTCATTATTCTGATATTTTTGAAGACTATCAGTTCAGTTCAGTTGCTGAATTGTGTCTGCCTCTTTGTGACCCCATGAACTGCAGCACTCCAACCATCCTTGTCCATCACCAAATCCTGGAGCTTATCCAAACTCATGTCCATCAAGTCAGTGATGCCATCCAATCATTTCATCCTCTGTCATCACCTTCTCTTCCTGCCTTCAATCTTTCCCAGCATCAAGGTCTTTTCCAATGAGTCAGTTCTTCGCATCAGGTGGCCAAAGTTTTGAAGCTTCAGCATCAGTCCTTCCAGTGAATATTCAGGAATGATTTCCTTAGGATTAACTGGTTTGATCTCCTTGCAGTTCAAGGGACCCTCAAGAGTATTTTCCAACACCACAGTTCAAAAGCATCAATCTTCAGCACTCAGCTTTCAATCTCTCACATCCACACACCAGTTCAGTTCAATTGCTCAGTCGTATCCAACTCTTTGCAACCCCATGGACTGCAGCATGCCAGGCCTCCCTGTCCATCACCAACTCCTAGAATTTACTCAATGTCCATTAAGTCAGTGATGCCATCCAACCATCTCATTTTCCGTCGTCCTCTTCTCTTCCCACCTTCAATCCTTCCCAGCATCAGAGTCTTTTCTAGTGAGTCAGTTCTTTGCATCAGGTCACCAAAGTATTGAATTTTCAGCTTCAGTATCACTCTTTTTAATGAATATTCAGAACTGATCTCCTTTAGGGTGGACTGATTGGATCTCCTTATAGACCAAGGGACTCTCAAGAGTCTTCTCCAACACCACAGTTCAAAAGCATCAAATCTTCAGTGCTCAGCTTTCTTTATAGTCCAACTCTCACATCCCTACATGACTACTGGAAAAACCATATCTTTAACTAGATGGTCTTTTGTTGGCAAAGTAATGTCTCTGCTTTTCAATTTGCTGTTTATGTTGGTCATAGTTTTCTTCCAAGAAACAAGTGTCTTTTAATTTCATGGCTGCAGTCACCATCTGCAGTGATGTAGGAGCCCAGGAAAATCTGTCACTGTTTCCATTGTTTCCCCATCTATTTGTCATGAAGTGATGGGACCAGATGCCATGATCTTAGTTTTTTGAAAGCTGAGTTTTAAGCCAGCTTTTTACTCTCCTCTTTCATCATCATCAGGATGCTCTTTAGTTCCTCTTTGATTTCTGCCAAAAGGTTGTATCATCTGCATATCTGAGGTTATTCATATTTCTCCCAGCAAGCTTGATTCCAGCTTGTGCTTCATCCAGCCCAGAATTTTTGCATGATGTACTCTGCATACAAGTTAAATAAGCAGGGTGACAGTCTACAGACTTGCTGTACTCCTTTCCCAATTTGGAACCAGTTCATTGTTCTATGTCTGGTTCTAACTATTGCTTCTTGACCTACCAGATTTCTCAGCAGGCAGGACAGGTGGTCTGGTATTCCCATCTCTTGAAGAATTTTCCACAGTCTGTTGTGATCCACTTAGTCAAAGGCTTTAGCATAGTCAGTGAAGCAGAGTAGGTGTTTTTTTCTGGAACTCTCTTGCTTTTTCTATGATCCAAAGGATGTTAGCAATTTGATTTCTGGTTCCTCTTCCTTTTCCAAATTCACCTTGTACATCTGGAATTTCTTGGTTCGTGTACTGTTGGAAGCCTTACTTGGAGCATTTTGAGAATTACTTTGCTAGCATTGAGATGAGTGCAATTGTGCAGTAGTTTGAACATTCTTTGGCATTGCTTTTCTTTGGGAGTGGAATGAAAACTGACCTTCTCCAGTCCTGTGGCCACTGCTGAGTTTTCCATATTTGCTGGCACATTGAGTGCAGCACTTTCACAACATCATCTTTCAGGATTTGAAGTAGCTCAACTGGAATTCCATCACCTCCACTAGCTTTGTTTGTAGTGATGCTTCCTAAGGCCCATTGACTTCACGTTCCAGGATGTCTGGCTCTAGGTGAGTGATCACACCATCGTGATTTTCTGGGTTATGAACATCTTTTTGTACAGTTCTTCTGTGTATTCTTGCCATCTCTCAATATCTTCTGCTTCTGTTAGGTCCCTACTTTTTTTGTCCTTTGTTGAGCCCATCTTTGCATGAAATGTTCCCTTGGTATCTCTAATTTTCTTGAAGAGCTCTCTAGGCTTCCCCATTCTATTGTTTTCCTTTATTTCTTTGCATTGATTGCTGAGGAAGGCTTTCTTTTCTCTCCTTGCTATTCTTTGGAACTCTGCATTTAAATGGGAATATCTTTCCTTTTCTCCTTTACGTTTCACTTCCTGTCTTTTCACAGTTATTTGTAAGGCCTCTTCAGACAGCCATTTTGCTTTTTTACATTTATTTTTCTTGGGGTCTTGATTCCTGTCTCTGTACAATGTCAGGAACCTCCATCCATAGTTCATCAGGCATTCTGTCTATCAGATCTAGTCCCTTAAATCTATTGCTCACTTCCACTGTATAGTCATAAGGGCTTTGAAGAGCAGCCGTGAAGAGACCCAGCTTTCAAGGTAAGATAAACCCAGGTAAGACAGTAGGCACTGAGAGAGGGGGTCAGGGGGCAGAAAGACTGCAACTACAGTCACAGACAACTAGCCAATCTGATCACATGAACCACAGCCTTGTCTAACTCAATGAAACTAAGCCATGCTGTATGGGGCTACCCAAGGCGACTGGTCATGGTGGAGAGGTCTGACAGAATGTGGTCCACTGGAGAAGGGAATGGCAAACCACTGCAGTATTCTTGCCTTGAGAACCCCATGAACAGTATAAAAGGCAAAATGATAGTACCCTGAAAGATGAACTCCTCAGGTCAGTAGGTGCCCAATATGTTACTGGAGATTAGTGGAGAAATAACTCCAGAAAGAATGAAAGGATGGAGCCAAAGCAAAAACAATATCCAGTTGTGAATGGGACCAGTGATAGAAGCAATATTCAATGTTGTAAAGAGCATAGGAACCTGTAAAGTTAGGTCCATGAATCAAGGCAAATTGGAAGTGATCAAACAGGAGATAGCAAGAGTGAACTTCAACATTCTGGGAATCAGTGAACTAAGATGGATTTGAATGGGTGAATTTAACTCAGATGACCATTATATCTACTACTGTGTGCAGGAATCCCTTAGAAGAAATGGAGTAGCCATTATAGTTAACAAAAAGAGTCTGAAATGCAGTACTTGGATGCAATCTCAAAAACAACAGAATGATCTCTGTTCATTTCCAAGGCAAACCATTCAAAAATCATGGTAATTCAGTTCTATGCCTTGACCAGTAATGTCCAAGAAGCTGAAGCTGAACAGTTCTATGAAGACCTACAAGACCATTTAGAACTAACACCAAAAAGATGTCCTTTTCAATATAGGGGACTAGAATGCAAAAGTAGGAAGTCAAGAAACACCTGGAGTAACAAGCAAATTTGGCCTTGGAGTACAGAATGAAGCAAGGCAAAGACTAATAGAGTTCTGCCAAGAGAACGCACTGGTCATAGAAAACACCTCTTCCAACAACAGAAGAGGAGATTCTACACATTGTCATCACCAGATGGTCAACACTGAAATCAGATTGATTATATTCTTTACAGACAAAGATGGAGAAGCTCTATATAGTCAGCAAAAACAAGACCAGGAGCTGACTGTGGCTCAGATCATGAACTCCTTATTGCCAAATTCAGACTGTATTTGTTATATCCTGTCAAATGGACCAAAATTTTGATTTCCCCCATTGCTGGCCCCTTTAATTTTCATCATTTAACTAAGAAGGTGTCTTTAAGGCCTTTTCATGGTGGTAGTTTTTTTAAATCATAGATAACTTGTGGGAAATATGCCAAGTCTATGCAAATATTCTATTTTTCATCAACTTTCACTTAATGGATTTCTCGTTCAATTTTGGTTATGACCAGTGCATTTCCTTGGCAAAACTCTATTAGTTTTTGCCCTGCTTCATTCCGCTTTCCAAGGCCAAGTTTGCCCATTACTCCAGGTGTTTTTTTACTTCATACTGTAGCATTCCAGTCCCCTATAATGAAAAGGACATCTTTTTTGGGTATTAGTTCTAAAAGATCTTGTAGGTCTTCATACAACTGTTCAACTTCATCTTCTTCAGCATTACTGGTTGGGGCATAGACCTGGATTACTGTGATATTGAATGGTTTGCCTTGGAAACGAACAGAGATCATTCTGTCATTTTTGATATTGCATCCAAGTACTGTATTTTGGACTCTTTCATTGACCATGATGGATACTCCATTTCTTCTGAGGGATTCCTGCCTGCAGTAGTAGATATAATGGTCATCTGAGTTAAATTCACCCATTCCAGTCCATTTTAGTTTGCTAATCCTAGAATGTAGACGTTCACCAATCCTAGAATGTAGACGTTCACCCTTGCCATCTCTTGTTTGACCACTTCCAATTTGCCTTGATTCATGGACCTGACATTACAGGTTCCTATGCAATATTGCTCTTTACAGCATCAGATCTTGCTTCTACCACCAGTCACATGCACAACTGGGTACTGTTTTTGCTTTGGCTCCATCCGTTCATTCTTTCTGGACTTATTTCTCCACTAATCTCCAGTAGTATATTGGGCACCTAATGACCTGGGAAGTTCTCTTTTGGTATCCTATCATTTTGCCTTTTATACTGTTCCTGGGGTTCTCAAGGCAAGAATACTGAAGTGGCTTGCCATTCCCTTCTCCAGTGGACCACATTCTGTCAGCCCTCTCTACCATGACCTGCCCGTCTTGGGTTGCCCCGCAGGCATGGCTTGGTTTCATTGAGTTAGACAAGGCTGTGGTCCTAGTGTGATTAGATTGACTATTTTTCTGTGAGTATGGTCTCAGTGTGTCTGCCCTCTGATGCCTTCTTGAAACACCTACCATCTTACTTGGGTTTCTCTTACCTTGGGTGTGCGGTGCAGGGAAAATGCTCTGGTCATAACAAACACCCTCTTCCAACAACATAAGAGAAGACTCTACACATGGACATCACCAGATGGTCAATACCAAAATTAGATTGATTATATTCTATGCAGCCAAAGATGGAGAAGCTCTATACATTCAACAAAAACAAGACCAGGGAGCTGACTGTGGCTCAGATCATGAACTCTTTATTACCAAATTCGAACTTAAATTGAAGAAAGTAGGGAAAATCGCTAGACCATTCAGGTATGACCTAAATCAAATCCCTTATGATTATACAGTGGAAGTGAGAAATAGATTTAAGGGCCTATATCTGATAGATAGAGTGCCTGATGAACTATGGAATGAGGTTTGTGACATTGTACGGGAGACAGGGATCAAGATCAATCCCCATGGAAAAGAAATGCAAAAGAGCAAAATGGGCTGGGGAGGGCTTACAAATAGCTGTGAAAAGAAGAGAGGTGAAAAGCAAAGGAGAAAAGGAACGATATAAGCATCTGAATGCAGAGTTCCAAAGAATAGCAAGAAGAGATAAGAAAGCCTTCTTCAGCAATCAATGCAAAGAAATAGAGGAAAGAACAGAATGGGAAAGACTTGAGATCTCTTGAAGAAAATCAGAGATACCAAGTGAAGATTTCATGCAAAGATGGGTTCAATAAAGAACAGAAATGGTATGGACCTAACAGAAGCAGAAGATATTAAGAAGAGGTGGCAAGAATACATGGAAGAACTGTACAAAAAAGATCTTCATGACCCAGATAATCATAATGATGTGGTCACTCATCTAGAGCCAGACATCTTGGAATGTGAAGTCAAGTGGGCCTTAGAAAACATCACTACGAACAAAGCTAGTGGAAGTGATGGAATTCCAGTGGTGCTATTTCAAATCCTGAAAGGTGATGCTGTGACAGTGCTGCACTCAATATGCCAGCAAATTTGGAAAACTCAGCAGTGGCCACAGGACTGGAAAAGGTCAGTTTTCATTCCAATCCCTAAGAAAGGCAATGCCAAAGAATGCTCAAACTACCACACAATTGCAGTCAGCTCACACGCTGGTAAAGTAATGCTGAAAATTTTGCAAGCCAGGCTTCAGCAATACGTGAACCATGAACTCCCTGACGTTCAAGCTGGTTTTAGAAAAGGCAGAGGAACCAGAGATCAAATTGCCAACATCTGCTGGATCATGGAAAAATCAAGAGTTCCAGAAAAACATCTATTTCTGCTTTATTGACTATGCCAAAGCCTTTGAATGTGTTATCAGAATAAACTGTGGATAATTCTGAAAGAGATGGGAATACCAGACTACCTAACCTGCCTCTTGAGAAATCTGTATGCAGGTCAAGAAGCAACAGTTAGAACTGGATATGGAACAACAGACTGGTTCCAAATAGGTAAGGAGTTCGTCAAGGCTGTATCTCGTCACCCTGCTTATTTAACTTCTATGCAAAGTACATCATGAGAAACGCTGGACTGGAAGAAACACAAGCTGGAATCAAGATTGCTGGGAGAAACGTCAATAACCTCAGATATGCAGATGACACCACCCTTATGGCAGAAAGTGAAGAGGAGCTAAAAGCCTCTTGATGAAAGTGAAAGAGGAGAGTGAAAAAGTTGGCTTAAAGCTCAACATTCAGAAAACGAAAATCATGGTATCCGGTCCCATCACTTCATGGGAAATAGATGAGGAAACAGTGTCAGTCAGACTTTATTTTTCTGGGCTCCAAAATCACTGCAGATGGTGACTGCAGCCATGAAATTAAAAGACACTTACTCCTTGGAAGAAAAGTTATGACCAACCTAGATAGTATATTCAAAAGCAGAGATATTACTTTGCCGACGAAGGTCCATCTAGTCAAGGCTATGGTTTTTCCTGTGGTCATATATGGATGTGAGAGTTGGACTGTGAAGAAGGCTGAGCACCAAATAATTGATGCTTTTGAACTGTGGTGTTGGAGGAGAGTCTTGAGAGTCCCTTGGACTGCAAGGAGATCCAACAGTCCATTCTGAAGGAGATCAACCCTGGGATTACTTTGGAAGGAATGATGCTCAAGCTGAAACTCCAGTACTTTGGCCACCTCATGAGAAGAGTTGACTCACTGGAAAGACTCTGATGCTGGGAGGGACTGGGGGCAGGAGGAGAAGGGGACAACAGAGGATGAGATGGCTGGATGGCATCACGGACTCGATGGACATGAGTCTGAGTGAACTCTGAGAGATGGTAATGAACAGGGAGGCCTGGTATGCTGCGATTCCTGGGATCGCAAAGAGTCGGACATGACTGAGCGACTGAACTGAACTGAACTGAACATCCAATTTTTTCTGCCTGAATCAGTCATTACTAACTTGATTGCCAAGAGATGATTGTTCTATAATTCCATCATTCATTTCACATTCATTGTGAATATCCCACTGTAAGTCAAAAGTATTTCTAATAAAGAAACATGGATGTAATATTTAGTTTTTTATAAGTGTTGCTTTTTAGCTTCCTATTTTACTTAATGAATTATAATCTGTCATTATATCATTTATTTGGATGCAACAGTTATCATAGATTTGAACAGTGGTGTCCCCTTTACTCTGGCTTTAGTGTCTTTTTGACAAGTTCCCATAAATGAGCACTTCCATAATTCTGTCAGGACAAAATGTTCCAAGCTCATCCTGTGCTTTTTGTAATCCAGTTTTTCTCTAAAATCTCTGGTTACCCTAGTGGAAAATGATATTTAGAAACTAAGATCTGAATGCTAGATGTGACCATTGTTACTGGGTTATTGTTTCTACCAAGCTCTCTTAGTGGACAGAGCTAAAGAAGATATGTGTATCAGTAGCTACCTATATATGTGTATATACATATTTACATCTTTATATCGTTATCATTGTAGTGAAAACTAAATTCATCACAATATCTTCAATTTCACTCCAAAGTTGCAAGGTTCATTCAAGCTTTCTTTCTTTTAATATTTTAACTTCTTTGTCATACTGTGAGAAACCTAGCTCCTCCTTTTGTCCTTGGTATATTTACTTGTTTAAGTTCAGGTCAGTCACTGTATCATGTCCAATTCTTTGCGACCCCATGAACCGCACAACACCAGGCCTCCCTGTCTATCACCAACTCCCGGAGTTCACCCAAACTCATGTTCATTGAGTCGGTGATGCAATCCAACCATCTCATCCTCTCTCGTCCCCTTCTCCTGTTCTCAATCTTTCCCAGCATCAGGGTCTCTTAAATGAGTCAGCTCTTTGCATCAGGTGGCCAAAGTTTTGGAGTTTCAACTTCAGTATCATTCCTTCCAATGAATATTCAGGACTGATTTCCTTTAGGATGGACTGGTTGGATCTCCCTGCCGTCCAAGGGACTCTCAAGAGTCTTCAACACCACAGTTCAAAAACATCAATTCTTTGGTGCTCACCTTTCTTTATAGTCCAACTCTCACATCCACACATGACCACTGGAAAAACAATAGCTTTGAGTAGACGGACCTCAGTTGACAAAATAATGTCTCTTCTTTTCAATATGCTGTCTAGGTTGGTCATAACTTTCCTTCCAAGGAGTAACCATCTTTTAATTTAATGGCTGCGATAACCATCTGCAGTGATTTTGGAGCCCAGATAAATAAAGTCAGTCAAGCTATTACTGAGTAATCAATTACCTGACTCCTGCTCATTCTATTACTTGTAACTACTATTTTCCACTCTTGAACTCCTGTGTGAAGATACTCTCATGACTCTAGACTTAAGCCAGCCTGCTGCAACTGGCATTTCCCTGTATGGATGACCTCATCCCAGTTGAGCTTTTTTTTTTTTTTTAATTTATTTATTTCTTTAATTACAATACTGTATTTGTTTTGCCATACATTGACATGAATCAGCCACAGGTGAACACAATCTCCCAATGCCGAAGCCCCCACCCACCTCCCACCCCACATCCTCTACCTGAATCATCCTGTGTTCCAGCCCCATGCATCCTGCATCCTGCATTGAACATAGATTGGTGCTTCGTTTCTTCCAAGAAAGTATACATGTTTCAAGCCATTCTCCCAAACTATCCCACCCTTTCCCTCTCCCTCAGAGTCCAAAAGTCCGTTCTATACCTCTGTGTCTCTTTTATTGTCTCACATATAGGGTCATCATTACTATCTTCTAAATTCCACATATATGTGTCAGTATACTGCATTGGTGTTTTTTTTCTGGCTTACTTCACTCTGTATAATCGGTTCCAATTTCATCCATCTCATTAGAACTGAGTCAAATGTATTCTTTTTAAGGGCTGAGTAGTACTCCATTGTGTATATGTACCACAGCTTTCTTATCCATTCATCTGCTGATGGATATCTAGGTTGCTTCCATGTCCTGGCTATTATAAACAGTGCTGCAATGAACATTGGGGCACATGTGTCTCTTTCAATTCTGGTTTCCTTGGTGTGTATGCCCAGCAGTGGGATTGCTGGGTCATAAGGCAGTTTATTTGCAATTTTTTAAGGAATCTCCACACTGTTTTCCATAATGGCTGTACTAGTTTGCATTCCCACCAGCAGTGGGAATGCATTCCTCTCCAGCATTTATTGCTTGTAGACTTTTGGATCACAGCCATTCTGACTGGAGTGAAATGGTACCTCATTGTGGTCTTGATTTGCATTTCTCTGATAATAAATGATGCTGAGCATCTTTTCATGTGTTTGTTAGCCATCCGTATGTCTTCTTTGGAGAAATGCCTATTTAGTTCTTTGGCCCATTTTTTGATTGGGTCGTTTATTTTTCTGGAGTTGAGCTGCATAAGTTGCTTATATATCTTTGAGGTTAGTTGTTTGTCAGTTGTTTCATTTGTTATTGTTTTCTCCCATTCAGAAGGCTGTCTTTTCACCTTGCTTATAGTTTCCTTTGTTGTGCAGAAGCTTTTAATTTTCATTAGATCCCATTTGTTTATTTTTGCTTTTATTTCCAGTATACTGGGAGTTGGATCATAGAGGATCCTGCTGTGATTTATGTCGGAGAGTGTTTTGCCTATGTTCTCCTCCCAGGAGTTTTATAGTTTCTGGTCTTACATTTAGATCTTTAATCCATTTTGAGTTTATTTTTGTGTATGGTGTTAGAAAGAGGTCTAGTTTCATTCTTTTACAAGTGGTTGACCAGTTTTCCCAGCACCACCTGTTAAAGAGACTGTCTTTACTCCATTGTATATTCTTGCCTCCTTTGTCGAAGATAAGGTGTCCATATGTGTGTGGATTTATCTCAGGGCTTTCTATTTTGTTCCACTGATCTATATTTCTGTCTTTGTGCCAGTACCATACTGTCTTAATGACTGTGGCTTTGTAGTAGAGCCTGAAGTCAGGCAAGTTGATTCCTCCAGTTCCATTCTTCTTTCTCAAGATTGCTTTGGCTATTCGAGGTTTTTTGTATTTCCATACAAATCTTGAGATTATTTGATCTAGTTCTGTGAAAAATACTGCTGGTAGCTTGATGGGAATTGCATTGAATCTGTAGATTGCTTTAGGTAGTATACTCATTTTCACTATATTGACTCTTCCAACCCATGAGCATGGTATATTTCTCCATCTATTAGTGTCCTCTTTGATTTCTTTCATCAGTGTTTTATAGTTTTTGATATATAGGTCTTTAGTTTCTTTAGGTAAGAATATTCCTAAGTATTTTATTCTTTTGTTGCAATAGTGAATGGGATTGTTTCCTTAACTTCTTTTTCTACTTTCTCATTATTAGTGTATAGGAATGCAAGGGATTTCTGAGTGTTGATTTTATATCCTGCAACTTTACTATATTCATTGATTAGCTCTAGTAGTTTTCTGGTCGAGTCTTTAGGATTTTCTATGTAGAGGATCATGTCATCTGCAAACAGTGAGAGTTTTACTTCTTCTTTTCCAATTTGGATTCCTTGTATTTCTTTTTCTGCTCTGATTGCTGTGGCCAAAACTTCTAGTACGATGTTGAATAGTAGTGGTGAAAGTGGACACCCTTGTCTTGTTCCTGACTTTAGGGAAATGGTTTCAATTTTTCACCATTGAGGATAATGTTAGCTGTGGGTTTGTCATATATAGCTTTTATTATGTTGAGGTATGTTCCTTCTATTCCTGCTTTCTGGAGAGTTTTTTTAATCATAAATGGATGTTGAATTTTGTCAAAGACTTTTTCTGCATCTATTGAGATAATCATATGATTTTTATTTCTCAGTTTGTTGATGTGATGAATTACATTGATTGACTTGCGGATATTGAAGAATCCTTGCATCCCTGGGATAAAGCCCACTTGGTCATGGTGTATGATCTTTTTAATGTGTTGCTGGATTCTGATTGCTAGGATTTTGTTGAGGATTTTTGCATCTATGTTCATCAGTGATATTGGCCTGTAGTTTTCTTTTTGTGGTGCCTTTGTCAGGTTTTGGTATTAGGGTGATGGTGGCCTCATAGAATGAGTTTGGAAGTTTACCTTCCTCTGCAATTTTCTGGAATAGCTTCAGTAAGATAGGGGTTAGCTCTTCTCGAAATTTTTGGTAGAATTCAGCTGTGAAGCCGTCTGGACCTGGGCTTTTGTTTGCTGGAAGATTTCTGATTACAGTTTCAATTTCCATGCTTGTGATGGGTCTGTTAAGATTTTCTATTTCTTCCTGGTTCAGTTTTGGAAAGTTGTACTTTTCTAAGAATTTGTCCATTTCTTCCAAGTTGTCCATTTTATTGGCATATAATTGCTGATAGTAGTCTCTTATGATTCTTTGTATTTCTGAGTTGTCTGTCGTGATCTCTCCATTTTCATTTCTAATTTTGTTGATTTGATTTTTTTCCCTTTGTTTCTTGATGAGTCTGGCTAATGGTTTGTCAATTTTATTTATCCTTTCAAAGAACCAGCTTTTTGCTTTGTTGATTTTGCTATGGTCTCTTTTGTTTCTTTTGCATTTATTTCTGCCCTAATTTTTAGGATTTCTTTCCTTCTACTAACTCTGGGGTTCTCTATTTCTTCCTTTTCTAATTGCTTCAGGTGTAGAGTTAGGTTATTTATTTGACTTTTTCCTTGTTTCTTGAGGTGTGCCTGTATTGCTATGAACTTTCCCCTTAGCACTGCTTTTATAGTGTCCCACAGGTTCTATGTAGTTGTGTTTTCATTTTCATTCATTTCGATGCATATTTTGATTTCTTTTTGATTTCTTCTGTGATTTGTTGATTATTCAGAAGGGTGTTGTTCAGCCTCCAAATGTTGGAATTTTTAATAGTTTTCTCCTATAATTGAGATCTAACCTTAGTGCATTATGGTCAGAGAAGATGCTTGGAATAATTTCGATTTTTAAAATTTATTAAGGTTGGATTTATGACCCAGAATGTGATCTATCCTGGAAAAGGTTCCGTGTGCACTTGAGTAAAGGTGAAGTTCATTGTTTTGGGGTGAAATGTCCTCTAGATATCAATTAGGTCTAACTGGTCTATTGTATCATTTAACGTTTGCGTTTCTTTGTTAATTTTCTGTTTAGTTGATCTGTCCATAGGTGTGAGTGGGGTATTAAAGTCTCCCACTATTATTGTGTGATTGTTAATTTCCCCTTTCATGCTTGTTAGCAATTGTCTTACATATTGCAGTGCTCCTATGTTGGGTGCATATATATTTATAATTGTTATATCTTCTTCTTGGATTGATCCTTTAATCATTATGTAGTGGCCTTCTTTGTCCCTTTTCACAGCCTTTGTTTTAAAGTCTATTTTATCGGATATGAGTATTGCTACTCCTGCTTTCTTTTGGTCTCTATTTGCATGGAATATCTTTTTCCAGCCCTTCACTTTAGTCTGTATGTGTCCGTTGTTTTGAGGTGGGTCTCCTGTAGGCAGCATATATAGGGATCTTGTTTTTGTATCCATTCAGCCAGTCTTTGCCTTTTGGTTGGAGCATTCAACCCATTTACATTTAAGGTAATTATTGATAAGTATGTTCCTGTTGCCATTTACTTTATTGTTTTGGGTTCGGGTTTATACGTCCTTTTTGTGTTTACTTTCTAAAGTCTATCCTTTAGCATTTGTTGGAGAGCTGGTTTGGTGGTGCTGAATTCTCTCAGCTTTTGCTTGTCTGTAAAGCTTTTGATTTCTCCTTCATATTTGAATGAGATCCTTGCTGGGTACAGTAGTCTTGGCTGAAGGTTATTATCCTTCATCACTCTAAGTATGTCTTGCCATTCCCTCCTGGCCTGAAGAGTTTCTATTGAAAGATCTGCAGTTATTCTTATGGGGATCCCCTTGTGTGTTAGTTGTTGTTTTTCCCTTGCTGCTGGTGGGTGGAGCTGGATTTCCTCTCTCTGGAGTGCTGTGACGTGTGAAGTAATGGGTTATGAGACGTCAGTGGTTTTGGAGTATTTTGAGTTGCCTGTGTATTGAAGCTCAGGAGCTTGTTCTTGTGTTGCTGGAGAATTTGCGTGGTACATCTTGCTCTGGAGCTTGTTGGCCCTTGGGCAGTGCTCAGTTTCAGTATAGGTGTGAAGGCGTTTGGTGAGCTCTAATTGGATAATGTTCCCTGTATTCAGGAATTCTTTGATGATCTCAGGCTTTGGACTTATGCCTCCTGATTCTGGTTTTCAGATTTATTTTTACAATAGCCTCATGATTTCTCCATCTATTCAGCACTAATGTTAAAACATCTAGGTTAATGATGATAGGTTTCTCCACCTTGAGGTCATCCCTAGAAGATTGCTGAGTTACTTGGGGAGAGAAGAGGGAGGGAGTAGTTAGAGGTGAGTGGAATGGGATGAGGTGGAGTCAAAGAGGAAAAAGCAAGCTAGCCCGTAACCACTTTCTTGTGTGTGCTCTGAAGTCTGGACCGCTCAGAGGTGATCACAGAGTTATACATGGAAGAGGAGAGGGAGGAAGTAGATAGAGGTGGACAGGAGAATAAAGAGGGAGATGGGAAGGAGGGATACAGATCCAGCCAGTGACCAGTTCCTTAGAATTCTCCTCCTTCTGGAGCACACAGTGATACATAGAGTTGGGTAGAGAGGAGGAGGGGAGGGAGGAGACAAAAGCCACCTGGTGGAGAAAAGAGAGATTCTAAAGGTGGAGAGAGTGGTCAAGCCAGTAGTCTCACACTCATGTAAAACTGGGTACTGAAGATTAGGTTTTTAAAAGTACAAAATTGGCAACAAATACCAAAATGCCAAGATTAAAAATCTGGAGTAAAGATTGGATTTTCAAAGATAGATTATTGAAGAGAAGACGAAGAAGGAGAGAGAAATTTAAAAAAAAAAATTAGAGAAAAAAAGTAAAATATAAAAGACTCCAGAATTATTAAAAGGCAACTTCCTCCACCAATAGGACTATATATGGCGTTTGCTTTAACGATAGGGTTTTTTTTTTTTTGAAAAGTAATATTAGGTTATAAAAATAATATATAGAAATATAGAAGACTTAAAAGTTTAAGCAAGTTTAGGAAAAAAAGACAAAAAGAAAAGAAGAAAAAACAAATTTAAAAAGGAAAAAAAATTTTTAAGAAAGAAAAAAAATTCTTAAAAAGAAAGAAAAAGAAAAAAAATCATGCTTCCACATCATCCCCCCCTCAAAAAATTTTTTTGATCATACAAGTAGTAATGGTATACCTGGCACTTTCTCTGTCGTTGTGGACTGTGTGGGGTCACTACCAAGGCCACTCCCTCTGTTTGACTTCCCTCTGTTTGCTGGTCTCTTCAGTGTCTGATTTCTGTCTTGCCACAGGGAGGGTGGTGGTGAGCTCTGCACTGGGCTTGCCCCTTCTCGCTCTGCGGGATAACTGTGTGGGGCCTGCCCTATGCTTCATGCACTTCTCCTGTCTAAGCCGCTCAGAAAGCCCCCTCCAGGTGTCGGGTTTGGTTCCAAGTCCGAGTGGCTAGGGCGTTTGGCACGCACTATTGTTGCATCTTATGGGCTTTCCGGGTCGCTCAATTTTCTGGGAGCTCCACCGAGGCTCTTTCTCAGGCAGATGATGACTGATCAGAGACCCCAGAAGTCTAAGCAGAGAAGCCTGCTTGCAATTTGGTAGGCAATGTCTCTCTTGAGCTGCGACTGCCCTCTTCCAGCGCTTAAGGCTCTGGCTGCCCGTCGCCGGTGGGGGATGGTCTGCAGCCGGCTATTTCCGATCCGTCCTTTGTTCTGTGTGCCGGCCTGAATGTGTCTTATGTTCGAGCGTTTCGCGTGTTAGTTATCCCCCAGTCTGGTTTGCTAGTCCGGGATAAATCGTTCTATCCACGCGCGAACCCGATTCTGGCCCCGTTATGCCCAATTCTCGAGGAAAGCCCTGTAGCCTGTGTCTCCCGCGGCCCAATTCTTAGAAAGCACTGTCGCGGGCGCGCTCCTCCCTGCCCAACCCCCACTGCTGTCGGACGCAGGCGTTTGCGCTGCTTATCCGTTTGGGGTTATACTGTTGAATTCGTAATCTGTTGGTTTTAATTATTTATTTATTCTTCCTTCCTGTTATGTTGCCCTCTGTGCTTCCAGGGCTCGCCCCATACACAGCTGTGAGAAAGTTCCCCAATTTTAGGAACCTCTCTTTTAAGAGTCTCTTCCTGGGGCGGAGTCCCTTCCTGTGCCGGGGTTCCCTCCCTACCTCCTTTGTCTCTATCTTCGTTTTTAAAATAATTCCTACCTGGTTTGGAAGCCAATGATCTGCTTTGCTGGATGCCTGATGTCCTCTGCCAGCAGTCAGAAGTTATTTTGTGGAATTTACTCAGCGTTGAAATGCTCTTTTGATGAGGTAGAGAGGCAGAAAGTGTTCTCCCCATCCTATTCCTCCACCATCTTTCCTCTTCCCCCTCAGCTGAGCTTTTTAACCTCCACATATAGACACCTACAGGCTTCCCTGGTAACTCAGCAGTAAAGAATCCATCTGCAATATGGGAAACTGCTTGCAATGCAGGAGAGGCAGATTTGATCCCTGGGTTGGGAAGATCCTCTGTAGAAGGGAATGATTACCCACTCCATTATTTTTGCCTGGAAAGCCTATGGATAGAGGAGCCTGATGGGCTACTGTCCAAGGGTCTCAAGAGTCCGATACCACTTAGCAACTAAACCACCACCAGCATCGACACCTACGTCCTCCAGACCCATTTAATTGATTTGGGAGTGAATTATTAAAAGAAGAATGGAGAAAACAACCAGGGAAAAAGAGTAAAACAAAGAAGTAAGGAAGGGAGGGAGAAGCACTTGCTTGATAGATTTTTAAATAAACATCATGTTAACATTTAGAAAGACTTGAGGAAAGAATTTGTACTTCCCCAGCAGCATATGAGAGGAACTTCTCTCCATATATGTGTTGAGATCTGATATTAAAGAGATTTTTAAATGCTCATTTAATGGATGCCCATGATATGTCTCTAAATCTAGAGTTCCTCGATTTCTACTGAGATTACAAATTTTACCACTTTTGTTCCTTTTTTGGGGGTATTTTTAATTTACTAGAAAGTAACAATTCTTTATAGAAATTTTGCTCTAAAGCAAAGTTAAAAAAAAAAAAGAGGCAGTGTCTTAATCGGGGTAGGGGGGCTTTCAAGGATTTTCTTTTTTTCTTAAAAGTAGGTTTATCCAACATGGTTGTATGCTAAAAACAACAATCCAGCACAAAGTAAAAAGTTGCTTGCAGGAGAGCAAGATCATTAATTTCTATAGTGACATCTTTTGATATATTAGTAGAGATCAGTGTTAGGACCCAAGAACAAGAGCCTCAGACAAGAACAATTGATGCAAGATCAACAGAAAGGGGAAGAGGGCAGATTGGGTAGATTCAGATGGAGAGTCTGTTACTTGTAGATATTTATCAATAGCAATACCTGGAGGTACCTTCAGGTATTCCCTCTTGAGTACAAAAAAATACTAAATGAGATAATGTTAAAATATTTTTATTATAAAATATTTTAGAGTGTATAATAAATTATATTTAGCTTATTAGAAGTCATCTAGTTAGAGGTTCAAAGTACGAACAGGCAATGTCCAGATCATATAAAAAAAGCATCCTTACAATTTGCTTTGGCAACGAGCCCACAAAGCCAAATCACTATCTGCAACAACCAGTCCAGAAGGCCAAACAACATGCAATCAGCCTGCAAATGATTTGGTCTTAATTAATAATTTTATTAATTTTTCCACCACTTCCAACTTAGGACCAATCAGAGAAAGCTAAATAGGCATGCTTTATCCAATCAAATACAATGCTTCATTTCTAATTAACCTTCTTAGAGTTTTCCTATGCTAGCGGCTATTTCTGCTTTATTGACTATGCCAAAGCCTTTGACTGTGTGGATCACAATAAACTGTGGAAAATTCTGAAAGAGATGGGAATACCAGACCACCTAACCTGCTTCTTGAGAAATCTGTATGCAGGTCAGGAAGAAATAGTTAGAACTAGACATGGAACAACAGACTGGTTCAAATAGGAAAAGAAGTACGTCAAGGCTGTATCTTGTCACTCTGCTTTTTAACTTCTATGCAGAGTACATCATGAGAAACGCTGGACTGGAAGAAACACAGGCTGGAATCAAGACTGCTGGGAGAAATATCAATAACCTCAGATATGCAGATGATGCCATCCTCATGGCAGAAAGTGAAGAAGAGGAAAGTGAAAAAGTTGGCTTAAAGCTCAACATTCAGAAAATGAAGATCATGGCATCTGGTCCCATCACTACATGGGAAATAGATGGGGAAACAGTGGAAACAGTGTCAGACTTTATTTTGGGGGCATCAAAATCACTGCAGATGGTGACTGCAGCCATGAAATTAAAAGACACTTACTCCTTGGAAGAAAAGTATAACCAACCTAGATAGTATATTCAAAAGCAGAGACATTACTTTGCCAACTAAGATCCATCTAGTCAAGGCCATAGTTTTTCCTGTGGTTATGTATGGATGTGAGAGTTGGATTGTGAAGAAGCCTGTGCCCTGAAGAATTGATGCTTTTGAACTGTGGTGTTGGAGGAGAGTCTTGAGAGTCCCTTGGACTGCAAGGAGATCCAACCAGTGCATTCTGAAGGAGATCAGCCCTGGGATTTCTCTGGAGGGAATGATGCTAAAGCTGAAACTCCAGTACTTTGGCCACCTCATGAGAAGTGTTGACTCAATGGAAAAGACTCTGATGCTGGGAAGTATTGAGGACAGGAGGAGAAGAGGACGACAGAAGATGAGATGGCTGGATGGCATCACAGATTTGATGGATGTGAGTCTGAGTGAACTCCAGCAGATGGTGATGGACAGAGAGGCCTGTTGTGCTGCGATTCATGGGGTCACAAAGAGTGGAACACGACTGAGCAACTGAACTGAACTAAATTGAGCAGCCCCCAATCAGGGCATATTTGAAATCTTCTTTTAATACAATAAAGCTTCCCCCACTGTGCCTACTTTTGAGTCTCTGCCAAACACAAATGATGGTGGCTGACTCCCTGGCTGTATATAGCATGCTCTGAATAAATAGTCATTACTTGTTTTCACTTAGTTGGTTTTGTTTCTATACTAGAGCTATATATGTGTGTGTGCTTTTTTTCAATTTACAGAATATTTATAGTATATATAGTTCTAGCAGTAAGTTCCAGTGCTTTATTATCAAAGAATTGTTTAAGCATTGGCTACTAGGTAAAGCTAGAGAAAATGACTCAAAAATTATTTATTATAAATAGTGTTTATGTACAAGTCCATATGAATGGATAATTTAATCTATTATTCAAGAGATAACCCATATTTTCATTCTGTTAATAAATTGATAAATTACTGTATATATACATGAATATAATATACATATGTGTAGTGTATACAAAAGAGAGTAGAGATAACAAACTATAAATGCTAAGAAAAAGAAGTTAGTAGAGGTTGTGAATAGAAAGTGATCAGGTAACTATTTTAGACAACATGGTCTGAGAAGTTCCTTTGATAAGGTAACATCAAAGCAGAGATGTAAAAGAAGTGAAAGAGCAAGACTTGGAGGTGTTTGCAGCAAGAGTTTCAAAGGAGAGAGAATAGGAATTACAAAGACTAAAGACAACATGTCTGGAACTGAGTGAAGATGACGTTGGAAATGCCAGAGAACAAGAAGAGCAAGACTATACATGATATACATGATCTTGCCATCTAAGATAAGACTTAATTTTGTTCTTACTGCCAAAAAGGCATTTGAGGGTTTTATTCAAGATAGCAACATAACTTGACTGATATTTCAATAATGTTACTCTGATCATTGTATACAGAATAGACTGAGTAGGGCTAATTATGGAAGTGGTGATGCCAGTTAGGAGACAATGCAGTAATTCAGATGACTAGTCATTAGGCAATGGCACCCCACTCTGGTACTCTTGCCTGGAAAATTCCATGGACGGAGGAGCCTGGTAGGCTGCAGTCCATGAGGTCATAAAAAGTCGGATACGACTGAGCAACTTCACTTTCACTTTTCACTTTGATGCACTGGAGAAGGAAATGGCAACCCACTCCAGTGTTCTTGCCTAGAGAATCCCAGGGGGGGAGCCTGGTGGGCTGCCTTCTATGGGGTCAAACAGAGTCGGACAAGACTGAAGTGACTTAGCAGTAGCAACAGCAGTCATTAGATCATGGATTCTGGTGGTCATTAGATCATGGATTCTGGTGGTATTAGTGAAGATGATGACTAGTGGTCAGATTCAAATATACATTTTGAAGGTAGCGATGCTAGGATTTTCTAATGGATTAAGTGTGGAGAAGAGTCTAGCATGACTTTAAGGTTTTTGTCATGACCAACTGGGTGAAGAACTGGTGCAGTTTGTTGCTATTTGAAAGTGCTTAGAGAAGAAGTTATAGGGCTAGGGAGAATTAATTGTTAAATTTGGTACATATTAAGCATAAGATGCTTATGTAAAATACAAGTGAGTATGTTGAGTGGAGATTTAAATATACAAGTATGGAGTTCAGAGAGGAGATAGTGACTGGAAATGTAAATTCAGGACTCCTGGACATAGTGCATTTGAAACAAAGGAATTAGATGAGTCAGGCAAGTGTGATAGAGACAGAATAGAAATTATCTGAATAGAGAACATGTGAAGACTGAGCTAAGAGAATTTGCAAAATTTAGTAGCTGAGAAGAGGTAGAGGATTCAGCAAAAATTTTGAACAATGAGCATTTGTTAAAGAGTCCTTTTAGGCTTCCCTGGTGGCTCAGTGATGAGGAATCCACTTGCAGTGTAGGAGCCTGCCTGTAATGTAGGAGACACAGGTTCAATTCTGGGTTGGGAGAATCCCTGGAGAAGGAAGTGGCAACCCACTCCAGTATTCTTGCCTGGGAAATCCCGTGGACAGAGGAGCCTGGAGGGCTAGCGTCCATGGGGTTGCAAAAGTTGGACTCCATCACCACCCTCATATAACTCTTTGTTGACTTGTGTTTCAAGTATTAGATACAATCTACTGTCAAGGGTGCACTAATAATGTAGTATATAGTAGTTTGAACATATCTCCTTTGTTAATTAGCAATAATTTAAAGCCAAAATGTAGCTGCCAAACTATTTCCTTGGGGTATTTACTCAATAACCTTTTAAATTAGATGTTTTTATCAGACACTAGGCAACGAAGGTCTGTCTAGTCAAGGCTATGGTTTTTCCAGTGGTCATGTATGGATGTGAGAGTTGGACTGTGAAGAAGGCTGAACGCCAGAGAATTGATGCTTTTGAACTGTGGTATTGGAGAAGACTCTTGAGAGTCCCTTGGACTGCAAGGAGATACAACCAGTCCATTCTGAAGGAGATCAGCCCTGGGATTTCTTTGGAGGGAATGATGCTCAAGCTGAAACTCCAGTACTTTGGCCACCTTTTGCGAAGAGTTGACTCATTGGAAAAGACTCTGATGCTGGGAGGGACTGGGGGCAGGAGGAGAAGGGGATGACAGAGGATGAGTTGGCTGGATGGCATCACTGACTCAATGGACGTGAGTCTGAGTGAACTCCGGGAGTTGGTGATGAACAGGGAGGCCTGGCGTGCTGCGATTCATGGGGTTGTAAAGAGTAGGACATGACTGAGCAACTGGACTGAGCTGAACTGAACTGAAAAGTACTGTGAATAATTTATGTCATGATAATATCTGCTGAATCTTTCAATTGTTTAGTGATTAAAAGTGTGTTTTTCAGTAGCCTGGACTGAATAAATATTAGTTTCATGCTGCAATGTTTCATCAGTAGAAATTTAATGTACTAGCAAAGGGGTCGCACAGAGTCGGACACGACTGAAGTGACTTAGTAGCAGCAGCAGCAGCAGCAAAGGATACTCTAAAGTTATTACTGTAGGTGATATTTTCCATTCATTTTCTTTAAGAGCATAAAGTAATATGAGTAAAAAGGTATTCCTTGATATAAGGATTCTATACCCAAGTTCTTTCATCAACATTTTCACTCCTAAATTTACTATGAGACTTTGGGCAAGCTGCATCATCCTTGTAGAGAAGAGAGTAAGCATGATGTTTTCTTGCTACATGTTGGGAGCTGTAAGACCAGATGGGATCTGTGCTGTCCTCAGAGTTCTCTGGAAGAGAGCCAGGAATAATGATAGTGGTGATTATAGGTGTGTTAGAAAATGCCTCAATTGACCTGTTGTTGTTTTTAGCATCACCCTATGATTGGCTAAAGAAAGATGGCATGTGACGGACTTCAAATTGTCAAGAATCATTTTGAAATCATGGTGCATGCCTGACTCAGGTTTAAAGACCCAAGTCCTGGTCAAGAAGGAGATGGTATTGTCTTTCCTATATTTTGGATTTCAGAGGAAAGTTTCGAGTTTCATTCTAGGGTCGTTTATATCAGCTGCCAGGCAAAGGAGAAGATGCAATCTAATGTCAGAACAACTTCAAGATCATAAATTACAAGGTATGGAAAACAGTATTTATGAGATTAATGCATATTTTAAAAATCTATTTATCTCCTTAAACCATGTTGTAGTTTCCTATGGCATGATCTTTCCTAAATGTACTTCTATGTTTACATTTTCTATCTGCCTGGTTCAAATTTTGTTTTCTCTACTTGAACCTTAAATGAATGATAAGGCATTTTCAATATGTTGCTTAGAAGTAGATTTTTAGTCAATCAAAAGACATTTTGGGAGGTTTAAAATGGTATTTTTTGGTTTTAAAAGTCTGACTGAGTGTTTGTTAAAGTCGGTACGGTGGACTCTCAGATATCCCTGAGTCTCTCATGGGCTGGCAACATCAAAACAAAGTACCATTTGTGGTTGCTCTGTGCTGGCACTGGAACGGATAAAATCAAAGCAGTGATGTTTAAAATTGTTAGCAAACTAATCTTTTCCTTTTAAGGGCTCTAAAAAAAAGTTCTTGTTTCATTTAAGAATGTTCTTGATGAAACAATAAAAATTAATTTTATTAAATCTTGCCCACTGAGTACAAATTTTCTTTAATATGCTAGGTTACAAAATGAAAACATGCATAAACACCTCTGCTGCATACTGAAGGATGGTGGTTGTCTTGAGGAAAGTTCTTGGACATTTGAGTCAAAAGCTTAAGTAGCTGCTGTTTATCACATAGTGCCATTTTCACTTGAAAGAGAAACTAACAGACAATACCACGGTAATTTAGACTGAGTTCTTTTATAGAGTTTATTGAAATCTAATAAAGTGAGTCAATCACTTCAGGAAAAATGGTAATGTGTTGCTTGTGATAAAATTTAAACTCTGATGTGAAAATGAGAGTTTTATAAAATGTAACTAATCCTTACAAATGGAGAGTTTTGTAATGAGGTTGGTGGTGATATTGCATAATGAAATATGTCAGCATTTGGGAGATCTGTATAACTGTGTGAACTAAATAAACCTATACTTCATAAATAGCCAATGCATAATATTTTACAAAATCAGGCACATCAAAAGATTCCCTCACAACATGACATGACCTGAGGGATTTTAGCATAATTAAATACAACAGTTTCATTGATATAGCTTCATATTGCAACAACTAGCCTGTAGCAAACTACTGCTTTTCAAGATTTTGTGTAGAATCAAAGAATATCCATAATAATTTGAAAAGGCTATCAAGATATTCTTTCTTTTCAACTACATCTCTGTGGAGACAGAATTTGCCTAAAATACTTCAATCAAAACAACCCATTGCAATGAAATGAGTTCAAAAGCAGATAGATATAAAATGAGATTCACAATTTTTAAAATAGTTTTAAAAATAATGATGTTATTCTTAAATATCTGATTATCTTCAATTTTAAAGTAATAAATGTTTGGAATTTATTTGTTTTAATTCTAATACAGTAAATATTGATAGCCTATATAAACCATAGTTGTTTAGTGTTCTCAATTTTTAAGGATATGTCTGTTTCATGAGAATAAAATGTCTAAGTACCTTTCTTTTAATTCTTTGCAAGGGAGAAGTCAATCAGAATATACCTTTATGATAGGGTGTTAATTTAATAGCCTTGAAGCTAGATTTAAAAATATATAATTTCATAAAATGTCATGTTATTTTCTTATTTAGTGACTTAGTCCATCACATATTTAACACAGTGATTATACATTTAATGATTGCATATCAGAAGCTTTAAAATGTTTAGCACTACTGTTCCAGGAGGTATTTTCTGTTTATTTTAATGTTTATGTTCTGGTCCCAGCAATTTAACACAATCACATCCATAACCACACTGCTGTTGCTGCTGCTGCTGCTGTTAAGTCTCTTCAGTTGTGTATGACTCTGTGCATCCCCATAGAGGGAAGCTTTCCAGGCTCCCTGTCCCTGGGATTCTCCAGGCAAGAACACTGGAGTGGGTTGCCATTTTCTTCTCCAATGCATGAAAGTGAAAAGTGAAAGTGAAGTCGCTCAGTCGTATCCGACTCTTGGTGACCCCATGGACTGCAGCCCACCAGGCTCCTCCGTCCATGGGATTCTTCAGGCAAGAATACTGGAGTGGGTTGCCATGCCTTCTTCCAGGAGAACTTCCCAAACCAGGGATCAAGCCCAGGTATCCCTCTCTGCAAGTGGATTTTTACCCTCTGAGCCAGCAAGGAAGCACAAGTTATTAAGTGACTAATTCTAAAACTGGAATCTGGTTTCCTAGTCAATATTCTTTCAACTATATTGCTAATTATTTTCTCCAGTTCTCCACCTTCTGATGTGTGAGAACTTTGATCCTGAGTGAAAAATATTCAATTACAATGATACATCAGTTCTACAGACCTAAATTGGTGCTCTTTGAAGCTTTCACCCACTACTTCAGTCCACTAGGAGGGCCTATATTTATTTTTAATTGAAGGATAATTGCTTTATAGAATTTTATTGTTTTCCGTCAAACCTGAATGTGAATCAGCCTTCAGTTCAGTTCAGTCGCTCAGTCGTGTCTGACTCTTTGCAACCCCATGAATCACAGCACACCAGGCTTCCCTGCCCACCACCAACTCCCGGAGTTCACCCAAACTCATGTGCACTGAGTTGGTGATGCCTCTCCTCCTGCCCCTAATCCGTCCCAGCACCAGGGTCTTTTCCAGTGAGTCAACTCATCCCATGAGGTGGCCAAAGTTTTGGAGTTTCAGCTTTAAGCATCAGTCCTTCCAATGAACACCCAAGACTGATCTCCTTCAGAATGGACTGGTTGGATCTCCTTGCAGTCCAAGGGACTCTCAAGAGTCTTCTCCAACACCACAGTTCAAAAGCATCAATTCTTTGGCACTCAGCTTTCTTCACAGTCCAACTCTCACATCCATACATGACCACTGGAAAAACCATAGCCTTGACTAGATGGACCTTAGTCGGCAAAGAAATGTCTGTTTTTTAATATACTATCTAGGTTGGTCATAACTTTCCTTCCAAGGAGTAAGCATCTTTTAATTTCATGGCTGCAATCACCATCTGCAGTGATTTTGGAGCCCCCCGAAATAAAGTCTGACACTGTTTCCACTGTTTCCTCATCTATTTCCCATGAAGTGATGGGACCGGATGCCATGATCTTCGTTTTCTGAATGTTGAGCTTTAAGCCAACTTTTTCTTTTTCACTCTCCTCTTTCACTTTCATCAAGAGGCTTTGTAGTTCCTCTTCACTTTCTGCCATAAGGGTGGAGCCATCTGCATATCTGAGGTTATTGATATTTCTCCGGCAATCTTGATTCCAGCTTGTGCTTCTTCCAGCCCAGAGTTTCTCATGATGTAGTCTGCATAGAAGTTAAATAAGCAGGGTGACAATATACAGCCTTGACGTACTCCTTTTTCCTATTTGGAGCGAGTCTGTTGTTCCATGTCTAGTTCTAACGGTTGTTTTCTGACCTGAATAGGTTTCTTACTTAGATATACATACATCCCCTCCCTTTTGAAACTCCTTCTCTCTCCATTCCACCCCTCTAAGTTGATACAGAACCACTGTTTGAGTTTCCTGAGCCATACAGCAAATATCTGTTTGCTATCTGTTTTACATATGGTAATGTAAGTTTCCATGTTATTCTTTCAATGTATCTCACCCTCTCCTCTCCTCTCCCCATGTCCGTCCATAGTCTGTTCTCTATGTCTGTTTCTCCATTGCTGCCCTGCAAATAAATTCATCAGTAACATTTTTCTAGATTCTGTATATATGCATTGGAATATAATATTTATCTTTCTCACCTCACTCTGTATAATAGGTTCTAGGTTCATCCACCTCATTAGAACTGACTTAAATGTATTCCTTTTTATGGCTAAGTAATAGTCCATTGTGTATTTGAGCACAAAGTCTTTATCCATTCATCTATCGATAGACATCTAGGTTGCTTCCATGTTCTAGCTATTGCAAATAATGCTGCAATGAACAACGGGATACATGTGTCTTTTTCAATTTTGGTTTCCTCAAGGTATATACCTAGGAGTGGGCTTGCTGAGTCATATGATGGTTTTATTCCTAGTTTTTAAAGGAATTTCCATATTGCCTTCCATAGTGGTTCTATCAATTTTGTATGTTCCTTCTCTCATTTTCTTTCATCTTTTAATTGTTTTCTGCCCATTTTTTCTCTTCTCTACAGCTCTCTTTTCCCATCCTCAAACCTAAAATGAATGAACAATTTTTAAATGTTACATTTATTCAATAATTGTATATTTCTAGTTTTCACATATAAAAATCATCTTATCCTTATATAAATGTCTCTATCTTTTGTAACATTTTTGCACGTATCTTTGCAGTATTTTTATTCTTTTTAAAATGTGTATATACCTTTCTCTACATGAGTCTTATAATTTCTTAAGAATATTACTCATTATATTGTATAATTTTTTTGTTTTCTGAAAGAAATGACTTTATTATAATTTATAATTGGCTAATATTTTAAAGTTAGTAAGTTTGGTATATTTATGTCTTGAATCAGGCAACTTTGAAATCTTTTATTAGTTTAGTAATTTTTCATTTACTTAACTTGCATTTTTATGTAGAAATATTATTTTTACCTAACAAATTTTCAATAATTACATGTCCTTTTACAGTTTCATGCCATATCATATTATATCATGAACATACAGAAAACTGTTAATATTCATAGCCTTCATTTTAACAGTGAGAAAAATCACAACACAGAGGAAATAATAACCTAAGTGAATAATAACCAAAGTGAATACTACTTTGTAAAAAATATATATGCATGTTAATCTGTAATCAATCCCTACAGTCTCTATTGAAATAGACTTAAGGTCATCTTCTCACTTTAAATAAAAAAGCTGAAGGTTTACTCATGTATAACTAAGAATAAATCATCATTTTTTAAACTTTTATCAATATATTTGACAAAATTTTAGCTATTTTTAACAAACTTCTGAAAATTATAAAATAATGATTACAACCAGTCTCTATCTTAAATGAAAGAGTGGACGAGGGAGAATAATTTGTAATATTTAAGATGTGTCATTAAGCATAAATTTCTAATCTTGCAGTTAATGGGCCATCTAACTATAGCTTTCATGAGGACATCCTGACCAGTCAACATTACATAATGATGCATTCATGTGTTACAGGCATAAAGAAATGCCTCCAGTAAGAAGTACTTGAATTATGCATAGATAGAGAGATGACTAAGATGACTAAGAGACTGGCACACTCATTAGAGAGAAATGAACAAATGCTTTAGAAAGAGATGGATGTTAATGAACTTCAGTATTATGTGAATTTGGAATGGAATAAGAAACTGGCCAGAGCTGAATAATTAACACATTATTAGATGAGGAGTAAGTGGTGGCACAGATGGTAAAGAATTCTTCTGTAATGTAGGAGACCATGGTTTGATCCCTGGGTCAGAAAGATCCTCTGGAGAAGGGAATGGCTGTTTACTCCAATATTCTTGCCTGGAGAATTTCATGTACAGAGGAGCCTGGTGGGCTATAGTCCACGGGGTCACAAAGAGTCTGACACGACTGAGTGACTAGCTCACACTTTTTTTTTTTTTTCAAAGTTGGGGGAGAAATTGAGAGATGGTACTCAGATCAGGGCAGGACTTGAGACTTCAAAGAGGAAGGGCAAGGAACCTTTGGGTGATAACCACCCCCTCAGCCTGGATGCTAGCTTTGACATACTATTATTTCTGTTGAGTTCAGTTCAGTCACTCAGTCATGTCTCACCCTTTGCAACCCCATGGACTGCAACACGCCAAGCCTCCTTGTCCATCACCAGCTCCTAGAGCTTGCTCAAACTTACGTCCATTGAGTCGGTGATGCCATCGAACCATCTCATCCTCTCTCATCCCCTTCTCCTCCTGCCTTCAATCTTTCCCAGCACCAGGGTCTTTTCCAATGAGTCAGTTCTTTACATCAGGTGGCCAAAGTATTGTAGTTTCAGCTTTAGCATCAGTGCTTCCAATAAATATTCAGAACTGATTTTCTTTAGGATGGATTAGTTGAATCTCCTTGAAGTCCAAGGGACTCTCAAGAGTCTTCTCCAACACCACAGTTCAAAAGCATCAATTCTTCGGCACTTAGCTTTCTTTATAGTCCAACTCGCACATCCATACATGATTACTGGAAAAATAATATCTTTGACTAGATGGACCTTTGTTAGCAAAGTAATGTCTTTGCTTTTAGTATGCTATCTATGTTGGTCATAGCTTTTCTTCCAGGGAGCAAGTGTCTTTTAATTTCATGGCTGTGGTCACCATTTGCAGTGATTTTGGAGCCCCCAAAGTAAAATCTGTCACTGTTTCCATTGTTTCCCCATCTATTTGCCATGAAGTGATGGGACCAAATGCCTTAATCTTAGTCTTTGAAAGTTGAGTTTTAAGCCAGCTTTTTCACTCTCCTCTTTCACTTTCATCAGGAGACTCTTCATTTACTCTTTGCTTTCTGCCATAAGGGTGGTGTCATCTGCATATCTGAGGTTATTCTTATTTCTCCTGACAACCTTGATTCCAGCTGGTGCTTCATCAAACCTGGCATTTTACATGATGTACTCTGCATAAAAGTTAAATGGGCAAGGTGGCAATATACAGCCTTGATATACTCTCCTCCCAATTTAGAACAATTTGTTGTTCCGTGTCCAGTTCTAACTGTTGCTTCTTGACCTGCATACAGATTTCGCAGCAGGCAGGTTAGGTGGTCTGGTATTTCCATCTCTTTAAGAATTCTCCACAGTTTATTGTGATTCTCACAGTCAAAAGCTTTGACATAGTCAAAGAAAGCAGAAGTAGATATTTTTTCTGGCATTCTCTTGTTTTTTCTATGATCCAAAGATGTTCGCAATTTGATCTCTGGTTCCTCTTCCTTTTTCCAAATCCAGCCTCAACATCTGGAAGTTCTTGGTTCATGAACTGTTGAAGGCTCACTTGAAGCATTTTGAGCATTAGTTTGCTAGTGTGAGATGAGTGCAATTGTGGAGTAGTTTGAACATTCTTTAGCATTGCCTTTCTTTGGGATTGGAATGAAAACTGACCTTCTCCAATCCTGTGGCCACTGCTGAGTTTTCCAAATTTGCTGGTGTATCGAAGTCAGCACTTTCACAGTGTCATCTTTCAGGATTTGAAATAGTTCAATTGGAATTCTATCACCTCCACTAGCTTTGTTCTTAGTGATGTTTCCTAAGGCACACTTGACTTTGCATTCCAGGATGTCTGGCTCTAGGTGAGTGATCACACCATGATGGTTATCTGGGTCATTAAGATCTTTTTGTATAATTCTTCTGTGTATTCTTGCCACCTCTTCTTAATATCTTCTGCTTCTGTTAGGTCCACACCATTTCTGTCCTTTATTGTGCCCATCTTTTCATGAAATGTTCCCTTGATAGCTCTAATTTTCTTGACGAGATCTCTATTCTTTCCCATTCTATGTTTTCTTCTACTTCTTTGCACTGAACACTAAGGAAGGCTTTCTTATCTCTCCTTGCTTTTCTTTCAAACTCGGCATTCAAATAGGTATATTTCTGCTTTTCTCTTTTGCCTTTAGCTTCTCTTCTTTTCTCAGCTATTTATAAGGCTTCCTCAGACAACCATTTGCCTCTTTATTTCTTTGATACTTGCTTTGATATACTATTTTTTCTGTAGTGTGACCCCACTAGTGTAGACACCAAAGAAACTAAATCATTTTCTTAAATTCTATTTTTACCCCTGAATATCAGCAGTCTATTTTATTTCCAATTTTGTGCTATATCTAGTTCACAGAACCTCTAGAAACTACTTAATTCATTCTAGAACAGTTTCTTGGAAGTTCTAATTTGGATGGCTATGGATCAAGTTAAAGATATAGTTTTTGAAATCAGTGCCATTCTCTGTTACTAGTAAAGATGTCCATTTAGTGAAACATATACGTGTATCTGTGTGGAAACTTTGCAGTGATATGAAATGTATTGTTACTGTGACAAATAGTAAAAATATGGGTGAGAAGGCTGCTCTAAGACGTATGAGGATCCTCATTACTGACCAGGAGAAACTTAATGCCCACAGGATAACTTTGGAACATGATGCAAAAGACAAGTTAGGCTAGGGGCATTAGTTTGAGTTTTAAACCCTTCAGCAGGGAGGAACATGTTATTAATTATGTTTAGAAATTCTGGTGCTTGGTGACAATAGTAACAACACTGACTTTAATCAGTTTTCTTTTGTTTTATTAATAGAATTATTTACAGAAAACACATCCCCTTTATTTTCTATATACAGAATAGACAGATTCCACAAGCCCTGACTCCAACCTTGGTGTACCACTGTTTTAGAGCAGCAAATAATTTTTCCAAGTTATTCTGTACCAGAGTCAGAGTTTTATCCAGTTATCAGTAGAGAGTATAAGCTACTTATGAATAAGATATAAGTCACTGCAAAACCTAAATTCCAACTTTCCAGAAGCAATATTGTTGTTGTTTAGTCAACCAGTCATGTCTGGCTCTTCTGTGACCCCATGGACTGTAACCCACCAGGCTCCTTTGTCCATGAGATTTCTCAGGCAAGAATATTGGAGTGGGTTGCCATTTCCTTTTCCAGGGAATCTTCCTGATCCAGGGTTGCAACCCATGTGTACTAATTCTCCTGCTTGGCAGGCAGATTGTTTACCACTGAGCCACCAGGGAAGCCCAGAAACAATGTAGAAGGTAAAAATGAATTGTGATTTGGAAAGTGATATGACAAATCACCCAGTAAGTGTTAATTGGTCACCTACTATTTGTCTACCTAAGAAACTAGAAGATATCACAAAAGCAAATGATCCAGTTGTTGGTCTTTAGAGGTTAATGTCCAAAACATATAAACAGCTCATAAAACTCTATATAAAAACAAACAACCCAATTCAAAAATGGGCAGAAGATCTCAATACACATTTTCTCAAAGAAGACATATGGACGGCCAACAGGTACATGAAAAATGTTCAACATCACTGTCATCAGAGAAATGTAAATCAAAAGCACAATGAGCTATCATCTCATGCCTGTCACAATGGCTATTATCAAAAAGCACACAAATAACAAATGGTGAGGGAAAGAGGGAGGGACAAAATAGAGGTAGAGGATTGAGAGGTACAAGCTATTCTGTATAAAATAAATAAGCTACAAAGAGATACTGTTTAGTACAGGGAATATAGTCACTATTTTATAACTTTAGAAAGAATATAACCTATAAAAATGTTGAATCACTCTGTTGTATACCTGAAACTAATATAAATTTTGTAACAACTATACTAGAATAAAAATAAAATAATATAAAAGTTATATGTGATTTTTATTTTATATGATGAAGAAATTGAGGCACAGAGAGATAACCAAGATCACAAAACAAGAGTCTGAATCTAAGTATGGATGCCCAGAAGCTGCATGTTAAACTGTCTTAAACGGTTAGAGATTTGATTGAGATAGTAAGGCAGTAATTGCATTGGGCTTTTACTAAATGTTCTCTTAAGTGAGTGAAAGAATAAGGAGAATACTCCAATGGGAAGGAGGTTGTGAAAATAGAAGAGAAACTACAAAGTCATAATGTGATGTATTCTGGGGGAAAAGTTCAGTTCAGTTCAGTCGCTCAGTCGTGTCCAACTCTTTGCGACTCCATGAACCACAGCACGCCAGGCCTCCCTGTCCATCACCAACTCCCGGAGTTCACTCAGACTCATGTGCATCCAGTCGGTGATGCCATCCAGCCACCTCATCCTCTGTCATCCCCTTCTCCTCCTGCCCCCAATCCCTCCCAGCATCAGAGTCTTTTCCAATGAGTCAACTCTTCTCATCAGGTGGCCAAAGTACTGGAGTTTCAGCTTTAGTATCATTCCTTCCAAAGAAATCCCAGGGTTGATCCCCTAGAATGGGAGAAAAGGTTGGGTAAATTTGATTTTTAGAGGATTTTGAACTTAATGAACAAATTCTTGATGAGGTGAAAGATAAGGAATTATGGCTTCCCCGTGGCTCAGCAGTAAAGAATCTGCCTGCAGTCAGGAGATGAATGTTCAATCCCTGGGTTGGGAAGATCCCCTGGAGAAGGAAATGGAAACCCAGTTCAGTATTCTTGCCTGGGAAATCCCATGGACAGAGGAACCTGGTGGGCTACAGTCCATGGGGTCTCAAAAGAGTCATACATGACCTAGGGACTGAACCATCACTATGGCCACCAAAAGGTTTTTAGGCAAGGTGTGATCCTCCACTAAACCTCCTTTACCTTCTTTCAATGGCAAAGTAGTACACTGATTGCCTTAATGAGTGCAAGGTGACTTAAGGTCATCACTCAAACCTTAGGCTACTAGAAAGTATGAGGTTAAATTATTTCTTTGTGATGACACTACTTACTCTGTACATAAATTTAATTAATTTACCATAAAAATCTGAAATTACAGGGAAATATACCTTTAGGATTTACTTTAAGAGGTGTATTTTTCTGTTCCTTTCTTTAATTTTGGACACTGATGAAACATGATCAATTCGGGAGTATCTTAGCTTTTCCTTGATGTCCTGACATCAGAATGTAAGATGTAACATCATCTTATTGTAAACTTTTCCTCTTTGAGCCTTTGCATCATACACTCATTGTCTTTGACTGATAATAAATCAATCAGCAGCACAGCAATAGAACCAGCATGGTGCCTGCCCATATGTGGTTGCATCTGATGATATCAATGAAGTCAAATTTACATGTAGTGAATTTCACTACTATAGTTACTATTACCTGCTAACTTTTAGAATTAAGTGATTGAGTTGTCAATTCTAAGGAATATTCATTTTAAAACCTTCATTTGATACATTAATTAAATCCTAATACATCAATGCCTTTATTTATTACAATTAAAGCAAAGAACCAGGGCATGCAGCAGAGAAAGCACTGAGTTTTAACCACAGACTACCAGGGAATTCCCTAGATAACAAATTCTGTAATTCTGTATAAACAATGAAGACGCACGTTTAAAGCTTTTTTCCCTTTAATATCTCCTATCTCTGAGCCTTTAAAAGCAGCACTTAAAATTATAATATTCAGCCTGAAACTTCACTGATCTTAAGAAGTTCATGTAGTCAGACTAAAATTTCTGTGGATGAATGCAATCATCTAAAGTGACTCTAAATACTGAGAAATTCACACACACTAAAATGGACTAAAGTATTCTTAATAAGAAAGGAGAAAAACAGTTAAGTTTTTGAAAATTTTCTTTTCTTTTTTTGACTTTTGGGGACTAATAAATTATTTCAGTAAATTTGTTATCTTTAGAGTTACAATGGACAGTATTATCAAAAGCTATTATACTCCTAATATTTATGAAAAAAATAAATCCTAACAAGATAGATACTATCATACCAGCAAGATAGATAGCAAAGACAAGCATCCAGGTCCATAACCCAGGTCTTCTCCACGTCACAACACCTCATGGTTCCCTGAAAATGGAGAAGAAATAATGATTCTAATGAAAAAGTATGAAGCACCATCAATGTTTTTTGTGTTTTTTTAAACAAATTAAGGCCACACCTAGTGCTGATCATACTTCTCCAATCAGAAAAGTGTGGCTCTCTGACTCTCTGAATCATCAGCAGCAGCTGATGTTGTGCTTCCTCTACTGCATGGGGCTTCTCTATGAAGGTACTGACAATTACTTCTCTGTGTGGAACCAGGTGGTGCAAATTGATCATGCTCTTATCAGACTATTTTCAGGCTGCAGAACTCAGTCACTAAACTAGTCAGACTTGTTTCCTTTCTTGTTGTCAATTACTCTCATTATTTTCCAGCCTCCCAACCCTGACCTGGCTGATAAAGATCAGATAGTGACTGCATAGAAGCTGATGCAGCCCTGATTCCATGATGTACCAGTAAGTACTCAGCTTTTCTCAGTCCGGGTTATCAATGGGTACAAAGGTTTATGACTTACTCTTGAGATGGTCAAGACAGATGTTGGCTGGTGGAGAGTGCTTTAAAAATAAGAGTTTTTCATGTGTGTTATTGTATTTTGTGTTAAAGTTTTATTTTCTTTTATTTTTTTAATTTTTATTGTAGTATAGCTGCTTTACAATGTTAGTTTCTGCTGTATACAAATCAGCTATATGTATACATTTATCCCCTCCTTATCTACCTATCCTTCCCATTTAGGTCACCACAGAGCATTGAGTAGAAAGAGTTCCCTGTGCTCAAAATGAGACAATGTGGTCCTTTCTAAATGGTAGAAGTAGAAATGATCCACAGTGGTAAATTATATTATACCTAAACATTTAGAAAAATCTATGCTTTAAAGAATAAAGTATTTAATATAGTTCATTTAATTTCTTCAGTATGATTAATAGCTTGGTGTAAATTTTTGTCTATGTTGCTAATTGAAGTATATACTGGGAAATTTTGAAATATAAAAGTAAGAGCATAGTCTCTCTAAATAATAGAAAGTATTTAGCAATAAGATTGTTTCTACCATATGAATGAAATGAATTAAAATATTCTTATCTAAAGACTTAGTGCATTAACAAAATATAGACTCTATGTGCCATTTGTTGTAATTGAACTCCAAAGTGATTGATTAATTGATGAATTTAAGGTAGATACATTTGTATTTATATTTAGGTAACTTCAAGCTATTGTTTTACAGACTCAGAAATGAATAACTGATATTTGATGAGTAATTTTGTTCAAGCACCTGTTTAGTCTAACCTTGCTTCTCAAAGATTCTTAATCTCTGTAGAGACACCAATTTCCCACATGTTCAGCACTGACTCTTTCAAACTTGCAATCATGATTTTGTGATCATTGTAACTGTACAATCACTTGATTTTGTCTTCAATTAAATATAATGCTTTAAGCCGTTAGGCTATGACACTTAAATAATGAGTGTTCCTGCCCTCCTTAATTTACTTTCAAACAACAGCACATCCTGAAGAAGAGTGTCCATTTCATGCATGAAGCTTCCCCCATAGACCCTTTCATGATAGCATTGTATAGCAGTGTTATCCGTACTTTTCATTAAAATGTATTTTAAGAAAAAGTATTTTTGTTTACCAAGATAAGGTTAGAGGAAGACAAAATGTGTACTAGAAAAAAACTTACTTTTATATTTAACAAATTTCAGAAAAACATATGTCAACAATCTCAATTTTAAAAAAAAATTAGCAAAGGATTTGAAGTACTCTCTTTCTACTTCTTTCCTTTTTTTCAGAATTTTGTGGTATGACTTCTCTATCAGCCTGGTTCTCCTCTTCCCAATTTATGGCATTATCTCTATTCACTCACTTTTCCACTTTGAAGGAACTGTTAGAGATATATGAAATTTCTGAATTTAAGCTACATCAGCATTGATTCACAGCTTATAGTTCTGAGGATTTTAAAGTATCTTTCTAATTGAATTCCAGATCACTACTATTTTTAATACAGATATTTTGTCTAAAAATACAGATTATGCCATAAAAATTAGATGATTAGACAGTGGCTCACTTAATTCATTTGTAAAGATATCTGGGCCAAAGAATCCAATCCCTCAAAATGAATGAGTTAGATATGTGATGCCTTCTTAGCAGAAGTTTTTTCTCACTGGTGTAGTGGAAAGAATACTAGCCTGAGCTTTAGATGTGTTCTAGATCCAGTCTTCAACAAGACACTTACCTCTCAAGACTTCACTTTTATTGGTAATATAGGGAGAGTTTGCAGTAAAATAAATGGGAGCTGGGGGGTGTTGTAAGCATTAAAGGGACTTGAAATATTTTTTGTGGATAAGCTATTTTTAGTTTATTGGATTACAATTTGCATATTTTACATTATTCATTTTGGTTTTTTCTTTGCTGTATTAATAATATCTGATATTAATATTGTTGTAGTTTTACTGTATTGTAAGTAGTAAGTGTATTATGTTGTGGAACTGTTGCTTTAAATATATGATTGTGTGTATACACCACACTGTGATGTAGAACATCTCTTATGGTGGGTCATGGTCAAAAATATTTTTTAAAACTTTCCATTAGATAGCCTTAAAGCCCTTTTAAGTACTTAAATTCTATGATTTCTAAAGTACTAATAGGTAGTTAATATGGAGAATATTATCTTGTTTAAGGCCTTAGAGAACCTCTTAAATTACTCTACATTATAGATTGATTTTTCTTAGTCCCTATATCTGATGCTGTCTACCAGTGAGACAGCCCACCAGGCTCCTCTGTCCATGGGATTTTCCAGGCAAGAATACTGGAGTGTGCTGCCATTTCCTTCTCCAATATAAGAGGCAAGAGGCAAGATGCAAGTCAAAAATCCACATGCTGATTGTATGAACTGATCAATATTTAAAGAAAGTGTAAACACAGTGCTCTAGAGGTGCCTACTCAATCTCATAAAAACTTCTCTGAAAGTATAATGATTGAATTTAGTTTTAAAAGGCAGGTAGAGATTAGCTGGAAGAGAAATATGGTATTCTTGAGCTGAAAGAACATAGCCCCTGCAAAAGTCAAGATTTGAGATACACTTACCAATAGATGTTGGAAATTATCAAATGAAACTGAAATGATCAGTAAGACTAAGAAGGACCTTTTGTACCCAGTTTAAATCTTTGAACTTTGAGAGTTGAGTGAAAACTTAAACAGGAAGAAGTGATGAAATTTGCAATTTAGAAATGCTACGGTAGACTACCAGAGCAGTATCATGGTTCTGCTTATCTTTTGTGTACAGTTGCAGAACTAAATGAAGGGACTAGCAGGAGACCATCCTTGAACACGTTGTTTCTTCTGCCTAAAATGAATTTCCTTCTCACGTTAGGTGAGAACTTATTGTCTTCCTACCCTCATATCTTTAATCTTAATTATTCCTGAGGCTTAGTCATTCTAAGCAAACTTGCATAACAGATGGTATATGCTTCTGTTGGCACTTCTCTGCATGATTAATTATTTGCTTACAATTATGTCTCTCTAGTTAAACAGAGAGCTGTCTGTATTTCCAGCGCTAAAAACATTGCTTGGCCCATTGTAAGTATTCAAGATTTGTATGCTGACTTAGGGTAACATATGCCAAAAGCCAAAGAATAGATAATAAGAAAAGACAACAGATCAGGAATAAATGTAAATTTCAAATTTGTTTTTCATTACATAATTGTTTAAGAAGACCTATGGAATGTTTGAGATATAGTGATTCAGAAGGTAAAGCACTGAACAGCGGAAAGAATTCCTTCCAAGTAAACTTGTGGTCTTCTCTTGTTGGAGTTGGTGATGGACAGAGAGGCCTGGCGGGCTGCAATTCATGGGGTCGCAAAGAGTCAGACATTACTAAGCGACTGAACTGAACTGAACTGAAACTTGTGGTACTGATAAGGATTTATTGTGGATGATGTGAAAATATCAGATGCCTATACACTAGATTTTATAGTTTTCTTTATTTGTTAATTCAACAAATGTTTATTATTTTTGCTTGTAGTATAGTAGCACACTACATACATACTGTATGTGCATATTTTGTACATTATATATATACACACATGATATACGTTGTGCATTATGTGTGTAGGAAGACAGCATAGAAACCAGTATTTTGACCAAGAAGATAAGTCTATGTTGGTTCGAGCAGTTATTTGCAGCAGTCTTTGAAAAAGATATTGTGTCTTTAGAATACTGTGGGGCTGGATGTGTTAGGATAATGAATATGTAGAAACAAGAAAGTTTTCATACTCTTGAATCATATAACCATTATATAGTTTCATATAATGATTATGAAGCACTTGAAACTTTAGCATTTCAGGAAGCCTAATACTCAAAATCCAGGTTCAAAAGCCCATTCAAAGACAGTCAGAAATATTTGCATTTGTTGTTTTTAATTCTGTACAATATATTTTCTTTTAATAGCATATATGACTAAACTGTGAATCTTAACTGATTCCCTATAGTTGCCCATATTTAAAATGTATCAGTTCAGTTCAGTCACTCAGTCGTGTCCGACTCTTTGCAACCCTATGAATCGCAGCACACCAGGCCTCCCTGTCCATCACCAACTCCTGTAGTTCACTCAAACTCACTTCCATCGAGTTGATGATGCCATCCAGCCATCTTATCCTCTGTCGTCCCCTTTTCCTCCTGCCCCCAATCCCTCCCAGCATCAGAGTCTTTTCCAATGACTTGCTTTTAAATTATTCTGCACAGTTCTTAAGATTTTATAATTAATTGCTTACTATGGCTCAGAATTTGAAGTCAGGCTACTTTGAGGCATCAACAATTTATATAACATTATCATTGGGTGAAGAGAGCAGACCCTATTTTAAGTCTTTTATGTAAAATAAAAATGAATTACTCTAAAATATAACTATAGAAAATATACAGTAGTATGATCTACAAGTGGGAACCACATGAAATTGACCTTTGTGTAGGGTAAAAACATGAATACCAGAAATTTCATATGGTTCAAACTTATCAAGTCTCTTCCATGTCTTGTTTTATTTATTCTGGAATATTAAATATGGAATGAACAATACAACTTAAAACTTACATGACTTTAAAACCTATTAAAACATCCTCTGAAAAATCCTTTATACTACCTAAAAATACAGGCTTAGATACTAGAATGTCAAAAAGTTTTGAACACACATCTCAATCTAGTGAGATAAAATAGAGCAAATTGGCAAGAATTAAGTCCTAAAAACAGAAAAAAATAGAATCCAGTGCAAAACAAAGTATAAAGTTTGTCTATTGCAAGTCAAAAGGAAAATAATCTAGATAATCATTTGATTTACAAAGGCCAGATGTCTGCTTCAAGTTTTGCATTTCCCCTCTCTCACCTAGTGACAGATTCTTGTATATGCTCTGCACTGTTTCTTTTTCATAATCAGCCAAATAAACTTGAATAGGTAGAAAGACCTAATATGAATAAACCCTTTGGACAATATTTCAGTGTCAAATCATAAGTGAAGCTATACACAGTAAGAATTTACAGTTTCATCTTTATAAAAGTTTTAAAAATAGACTAAAATCAGGTCACTTACATCACTTCCATACTGAAATCACTGATATTTTCATACGTATTGGGTTGGCCAAAAAGTTCATTCAGGGTTTTGTATCATTGTCCAGAAAGACCAGAATGAACTTTTGACCATCTTATCTACATACGTGCTGAAATCAATCATGATTTTAGTTATATGCATAGACCTGGATAACTTGTATAAACCTGTCTGGAACTGAGTTTGACATAGTAAGTAACATAGACATCACCTCAAAACTATGTCAATGGTATCTTAGCTGCCCTCTCTATTAAGCCAATGAGGCATTTCCTGCCCCATTATGACCCTACTACCTACCTTCCTCTTCATATCATCCATCCTTACACAATCATTTTTCTTCTTGGTGATCACTACTCTCTGATTATATCTTTAATTTTGATCTCAAACCTCAGTTGCTTTGCTTTAGGTGGTGTGTGCGTGCATGCTATATTGTTTCAGTTGTGTTCGACCCTTTGCAAGTCTATGGACTATAGGCCATCATTTCTGTTACAGTTAACGTAGAGGAAAGACCAATCCATTGTTTTCATTGCTTATATATCATATCACTTTAAGAACATATCAACTCATGGGGTATTGTCAATCAACACATGGGGTATTATCAGATAAAATGCTTGAAACAAGTGCCTTAATCTTTTCTCCTTTCCACCAAAATTAACTCAAGAAAAATGTCCTCTTTAGAGGAAAACAAAAACTTAGATCCTTTTTCTTTCCTGATTCATCTTTTAGCAGGCAAATACTCCTTGTTTTTTCCTTCGTAGCTCAGTTGGTAAAGAATCAGCCTGCAATGCAGGAGACCCGTGTTTGATTCCTGGGTCAGGAAGATCCCCTGGAGAAGGAAGCGGCAACACACTCCAGTATTCTCACCTGGAGAATCCCATGAACAGAGGAGCCTGTCAGGCTACAGTCCATAGAGTTGCAAGAGTCAGACATGACTTAGCAACTAAACCACCACCACCACTCCTTGTTTAGGATTGCTCCTGTGTTCTTTACCCCTTGGTCTAATAAGAACAGCAATAATTAAGTAGTATTTAAAATTTCCTTAAAATTGGTAAAAACCACTAATTTCTACTTGTTTTAATTTATTTAGCTAGTCAACTGCTATCTACCTCTTCCTGACTGAATTTTATCCTTTATTTGATTTTTACTTTTACAGTAGGTTCTCATTGGATCTATTTTAAATATAGCAGTGTGTACATGTCAAACTCAAACTCCCAATCTATCCCTGCCCTCCACACTTCCCCTTGGTAACCATAAATTTATTCTTTAAGTCTGTGAGTCAGTTTCTATTTTGTAAAGGAGTTCATTTGTATCCTTTTTCTCTTAGATTCCACATATAAGTGATACCATATGATAATTGTCTTTCTTTGTCTGACTTACTTCTCTTCTCTAAGCATGATATCTCCACCCATCCTTGTTGCTGCAAATGGCATTATTTCATTCTTTTTAATGGCTAAGTATTACATTGTAACTCTATATCACATCTTTTTTGTCCATTCATCTGTTGATGGATATTTAGGTTGCTTCTATGTTTTGGCTATTGTAAACAGTGTGTAGTGAACACTGGGGTCCCTGTATCCTTTTGAATCAAGGTTTTCTCAGGATATATGCCCAAAAGTGAGATTGCTGAATCATACAGTAGCTCTATTTTTTGTTTTTAAAGGAATCTCCATACTATTCTCCATAGAGGCTGTACCAATTTATATTCCCACCAACAGTGTAGGAAGGTACCCTTTACTCCACACTCTCTCCAGCATTTATTTTTTGTAGATTTTTGGATGATAGTCATTCTGACCAATGTGAGGTGATATCTCACTGTAGCTTTGATTTGCATTTCTCTAATAATTAGTGGTGTGGAGCCTCTTTTTATGTGTATCTTGGCCATCTGTATATCTTTTTTGGAGAAATTTCTCTTTAAGTCTTCTGCCCAATTTTTTCTTATTCTTTTGATAATATAAACCTCATGAACTGTTTGTACATTTTAGAAATTAATACCTTGTTGGTTGCTTAAATATTACTTATAAATGATCTATAACAATATGGAAGATATGGCTTATTAGCCAATATTTTATTCATTTACAAATTTATAGTTTTTGAATAGATTTTTTGATAGTATTATATATACCTTAGCATATTAAAAAGCAGAGACATTACTTTGCTAACAAACTTGACTGCCTCCGTCTAGTCAAGGCTATGGTTTTTCCTGTGGTCATGTGTGGATGTGAGAGTTGGACTGTGAAGAAAGCTGAGTGCCAAAGAATTGATACTTTTGAACTGTGGTGTTGGAGAAGACTCTTGAGAGTCCCTTGGACTTCAGGGAGATCCAACCAGTCCATTCTGAAAGAGATCAGCCCTGGGATTTCTTTGGAAGGAATGATGCTAAGGCTGAAACTCCAGTACTTTGGCCACCTCATGCGAAGAGTTGACTCATTGGAAAAGACTCTGATGCTGGGAGGGATTGGGGGCAGGAGGAGAAGGGGACGACAGAGGATGAGATGGCTGGATGGCATCGCTGACTCAATGGACGTGAGTCTGAGTGAACTCCAGGAGTTGGTGATGGACAGGGATGCCTGGTGTGCTGCGATTCATGGAGTCACAAAGAGTTGGACACGACTGAGTGACTGAGCTGAACTGAACTGAGATGATGCTGGGAAAGTGCTGCACTCTATATGCCAGCAAATTTGGAAAACATCAGAGGGCACAAGACTGGAAAAGGTCAGTTTTCATTACAATCCCAAAGAAAGGCAATGTCAAAGAATGCTCAAACTACCACACAGTTGCACTCATCTCACATGCTAGTAAAGTAAAGCTCAAAATTCTCGAAGCCAAGCTTTAGCAATATGTGAACCATGAATTTCCAGATGTTCAGGCTGATTTTAGAAAAGGCAGAGGAACCAGAGATCAAGTTGCCAACATCCATTGGATCATGGAAAAATTAAGAGAATTCCAGAAAAAAACATCTATTTTTGGTTTATTGACTATGCCAAAGCCTTTGACTGTGTGGATCACAATAAACTGTGGAAAATTCTGAGATAGATGGGAATACCAGATCGCCTGACCTGCCTCTTGAGAAATCTGTGTGCATTTCAGGAAGCAACAGTTAGAACTGGACATAGAACAACAGACTGGTTCCAAATAGGAAAAGGAGTACATCAAGGCTGTATATTATCACCCTGCTTATTTAACTTTTATGCAGAGTACATCCTGAGAAACGCTGGACTGGAAGAAACACAAGCTGGAATCAAGATTGTCGGGAAAAATATCAATAACCTCAAATATGCAGAAGACACCACCCTTATGGCAGAAAGTGAAGAGTAGCTTAATAGCCTCTTGATGAAAGAGAAAGAGGAGAGTGAAAAAGTTGGCTTAAAGCTCAACATTCAGAAAATGAAGATCATGGCATCCAGTTCCATCATTTCATGGGAAATAGATGGGGAAACAGTAGAAACAGTGTCAGACTTTATGTTTTGGGCTCCAAAATCACTGCAGATGGTGACTACAGCCATGAAATTAAAAGACGCTTACTCCTTGGAAGGAAAGTCATGACCAACCTAGATAGTATTCAAAAGCAGAGACATTTCTTTGCCGACTAAGGTCCTTCTAGTCAAGGCTATGGTTTTTCCAGTAGTCATGTATGGATGTAAGAGTTGGACTATGAAGAAGGCTGAGAACTGAAGAATTGATGTTTTTGATCTGTAGTGTTGGAGAAGACTCTTGAGAGTCCTTTGGACTGCAAGGAGATCCAGCCAGTCCATTCTGAAGGAGATCAGCCCTGGGATTTCTTTGGAAGGAACGATGCTAAAGCTGAAATTCCAGTACTTTGCCACTTCGTGAGAAGAGTTGACTCATTGGAAATGTCTTTGATGCTGGTGGGGATTGGGGGCAGGAGGAGAAGAGGATGACAGAGAATTAGATGGCTTGATGGCATCACTGACTCGACGAAAGTGAATCTGGGTGGACTCTGGGAGCTGGTGATGGACAGGGAGGCCTGGCGTGCTGTGATTCATGGGGTGGCAAAGAGTCGGACACGACTGAGTGATGGAACTGAACTCAACTGAACTGAACTATATACCTTATTTATATTATGGGGCTCTATTTGTGATGATTATCTCAGAAACCTCCAGTTGTTGGACATGTGCATGGCTGAAGCAAAGTTGCAGTTTATTATCAAAGAATATAGTAAAGCCAAGTATTGCTATATACTTGCCTTACTAATCAACTCAAATAAGCTGAACTAGATACCATTGCTGATATTTGAAAGCCAGAGTTCATATTTAAGCATCAGTCTACATTTTTTCAAATTAAAAATTCTTTCTAATTCCTCCCCAATTTTTAAGTGGATCAAGAATTCAAGGACCCTAATGTACATATCTTTAAACTAATAAGGATAAGAGATACTATTAATAATTGCTTTTCTTAAAGTAGTTTTATAAATTTTAAATAAGATGCCTTTCATTCAACAGGCTGTGTGGTAAGATTTGTTCTAAATGCTGGAAGTGGATTATCTACTTTAATTATGTGTTTTCCATTCATTAAAATAAATGCAATAAACATTGTTTAGAATCAAATTGATTAGAATTTCATTTTCTATGATTTGTGTTGCATTTGCTAATGCTGCTGCTGCTGCTGCTAAGTCACTTCAGTCGTATCTGACTCTGTGCGACCCCGTAGAGGGCAGCCCTCCAGGCTCCACTGTCCCTGGGATTCTTCAGGCAAGAATACTGGAGTGGGTTGCCATTTCCTTCTCCAATGCGTGAAAGTGAAAAGTTAAAGTGAAGTCGCTCAGTTGTGTCCGACTTTGGCGACTCCATGAACTGCAGCCTACCAGGCTCCTCTGTCCATGGGATTTTCCAGGCAAGAGTACTGGAGTGGGGTGCCATTGCCTTCTCCCTTGCTAATGCTAATGTTACATTTATAATGCTTAATTTCATCAGGAAAACTATATAAAACCAGATTCCAAATGCTGCAGTATATTTAATGAAATATGATTTATTATACATACAGCCATGAAATAAGCTTTTTATCTGGATGTAATTCCTTTTCAAAACTTTATCTATAGGGAAATATAATATAATAAACTGATTAATAGATTTTCATACAAATATAGAAGGAAATTTCTGTTGACCTATTTATAGAAATAAAAGTAGGATCTCTCAGAAAATGAAATTCAGTAAAAGAACCCTAGTCATTCTTATAAACAGAGAATGGATAGTGGCTCAGATGGTAATGAATCTGCCTGCACTACAGGATCCATGGGTCAGGAAGATCTCCTGGAGAAGGGAATGACTACCCATTCCAGTATTTTTCCAGGGGAATTCCATGAACAGAAGAGCCTGGAGGGCTACAGTCCATGGGATCTCAACGAGTAAGACACAGCTGAGCAAATAACACTTTCACACTTTCATTCTTACAAAGACAAAATTTGGTAGTTACATTTTTTAAGCTATACACACAGTTTGTCAGCTTTCTTTAAAAGCTCAGGAAATATAGTTTAATTATTCAGTGTAATTTCATAGCTATTAGGTATGTCTTTTTAAATTTCTAGGAATTAGATGATTTTTACTATAGCAAATAGCTATCAAGTAACCACTTAATGTATACTTAGACCTTCAAAAATTTTAAAAATGACTTTTTAGAAAAACTATAAATCTAATGAAATAGCATTTGGGCTGTATGATATTGGGTTAGCCAGAAAGCTTGTTCAAGTGTTTCCATAAGAGTTTATGGAAAAACTCAAATGAATCTTCTGGCCCTCATAGTAGTTTAGTTCATTGGTCAATGATATGGCAGCTCAACTTTTGAGGGGAAAATTCCAAGAATGAGAAACTCTTACATTTCTTCTTATGCAGCACTCTAACCTACTCATTACCTCTTTCACATCTGGCCCTTTATAAATGTGACAGAAAGATTCTGGAGCATGTTAATTTTGTTTATTTGATATGCAGATTATAATAATTGTTGATCTCTCTTATCTAGGACACTTAAATCTCAATCATAGCTCCTCCTTTTGAACTGGATTGCAAAATACCATTGAAATGCAAACCTTTATGCCTGTCAACCAAACAGGAAGCTAAGGAAAGAAAACTGGTTGCTTATTGAAAGCAACTGTGTTTGTAAAATACATATTTATGCATTTCATTATTTATTTTACCAGAGACAAAATAGCAGTACCACATTCTTTTTGGCAATATGTGTGTATGGGAAAGCAAAAGTTGCTCAGTCATGTCTGACTCTGCAACCCCATGGATTATACAGGGATTCTACAGTCCATGGAATTCTCCAGGCCAGAATACTGGAATGGGTCACATTTCCCTTCTACAGGAGATCTTCCCAACCCAGGGATCGAAACCCAGGTCTCCCACATTGCAAGCAAATTCTTTACCAGCTGTGCCACAAGGGAAGCGCAATAATACTGAAGTAGGTAGCCTATCTCTTCTCCAGGGTATCTTCCCAACCAAGGAATCAAACCAGGGTCTCCTGCACTGGGGTCTCCTGCACTGCAGGCAGATTCTTTACCAAGTGAGCTATCGGGGAAGCCCACAATAGGTGTGTATACAGGTGTGTATTTAAAGTATATATTTATTGCAAGTTCAATTTATTGTAAGATTGCACTTTATATAAACTACTTGGTTTCTGATTAGGAGACAAAATTCTGAAGATTTTTTTAAGGATGAATGCCAAAAATATTGAGCATTAATAAACATTCTAAATATTTGTCAGAGGAGTACGTGCTTAACAGTTTACAAATTCTTTTTTAGTCATTAAAACTGTTTTAACTCTGCTTTTGTCCCCTAAGATGCTCTAATAAACTCAGTTTCAAGTAATAGAATTTGATTTCTCAAGAAGCATTTTATGCTGTGTTGGGTAAGAATGGTTAAAATTACTTTAGTTCAAAGAAATGGGACTCGAATTTTTTTTGGTTTTGTTTTTAAGAATTTATTGAGAGTTTATTGAGCTATCTTATAATTTTTTTCAAAAAGCTAACATGGGAGGTATGGATCCAGTCAGCTGAGAGTGTTACATATAAAGGAAGGTAAACTTTGTATGCAATTTCTTGTAATTTAGCATTTTTTCTTTTCAATTTCTCCTTGCCAGTATTTGAAAAGAGAACTCCTGGGCCATTTTTGAGGACAAAACATGCCTTACCTGTCACCTAATCTGAAGTTCAAAACCTAATGGAATAAAGTCTTGTCTCTCCCTTGTTAAGTGATGTATTTTTCCACAGTATCAGGGGACAAAGTAGAACCTCAGAGCATGGATTCTTTTTTTTTTTTTTTAAACTGGAAGATAATTGCTTTACAACATTGTGTTGGTTTCTGCTGTATATCAGCATGAATCAGCCATAGGTATACATATGTCCTCTCCCTCTTGAACCTCCCTTCCACCTCCCACCCAACCCCACCAGTGTCACAGAGCCCTGAATTTGAGCTCCTTGCTTCATCCAGCAAATTCTCACTGGCTCTCTGTTTTACATATAGTAGTGTATATGTTTCAATGCTACTCTCTCAAATCGTTCCACCCTCTCCTTCCTCCACTGTGTCCACCAGTCTGTTTTTTATGTCTGCATCTCCTTTGCTGCCCTCAGACAAGGGATTCTTCTTTGACTCTAGGAAGTAACACTATGGTTGCTATTAATTGATCTTAATTATGTGTCAGATGTTGATTTATACCCTCCTCGTCTTCCTGGCATGTTGTGAATCTGAGGTTCATTGTGATTCGTATTCATAGTTGAAATTTCCAGGTGATTTAGTTTCTGATTAATGCTAAGCAAGGGCCTTATTCTCAAAAGAAGCAGAAAACCTCTACCTTTAGGATTTTACAGTCTTGGAGAAGTAAATTTTAATCACACAAGGAATAATAAATTAGCATTCAATTAAGCAATAAACACTGTAATAGTCTATTAAATACTGGTGGAAAAGACAGAAGAATATTAATAATATGCCAGGGTGCTTATATATAATCATTGCAGGAAGCATTTCTAGAATTTGTATACCTTTTATCTATATAGTATTCCTATTATTGCTGTTTTTCCAACATTGTCACAATTATTACATTTAGAAAATATTCAACATAATGTGATATAAATCTACAAATACATTATTACCCCTTAATGAACTTCAGTGGAGTAGGAAATGACAATACACTTCAGTATTCTTGCCTGGAGAATCCCATAGACAGAGGAGCATGGTGGGCTATAGTCCATAGAGTCGCAAATAGTTAAACACATGACTTAGTTATGCACACATGCAGGCATTAACTTCATATACTATAAAACTGGCCAGATTTAAGAAGCTAATTTTGAACACTCATATACTAAAATTTTTGTGGAATGATTTTGCATTTCTTTTGCAATAACTATAGGCTGTTTTCTTTCATGCTTACTATGCTTTATACACACTTGTCATATCAGTAACATGAACTAACCAAGCTCCTACTCATCTAACACACACTGCTTTCTCTGCTTGTGCAGCTCTTCCTTGTAAGCTTCACCTAATCAGAGAATCCTTTAGGTTTTGATTCAAAGGTCCTCAGGGAAATTTTCCCTGATCCCTTTCTCTATTTTTTTAACTTTTTTTCATTTAAGTAAAGTTGATTAACAATATTGTATTAGTTTCTGGAGTGATTCAGTATTTTTACAAATGATATTTGATTAAAAGTTATTATAAGAAAATATCTACAATTCCCTTGGCTTTTAATGCTATTGGAGGCAACACAGGCATACCTCATTTCATTTCACTTAATTTTATCACCCTTCACAGATACTGTATTTTTTAGCAAATTGAAGGTTTGTGGTAACCTAATATCTAGCAAGTCTACTGACACAATTCTTCCAATAGCATTTGCTTACTTTGTGTCTCTGTGTCACATTATGTTAATTTTCACGATATTTCAAACTTTTTTATTCTTATATTTGCTATGGTGGTCTGTGGTCAGTATCTCTGATGTTACTATTGTAAATGTTGTGGACACCACAAATTGTGCCCATGTAAGATAGCGAACTTGATAAATGTGTGTGTTCTGATTGTTCCATCCACTAGCTGTTTCCCCTTTTCTCTTTCTCTCCTCAGGCCTCCCTCTTCTCTAAAATAAAACAATATTGAAATTAGGCCACTTTCTAACCTACAATAGTCTCAAACTGTTCAAGTAAAAAGACCAGTCATATATCTCTTGCTTTAAGTCAAAGCTAGAAATGATTAAGCTTAGTGAGGAAGGCATGTTGAAAGCCTGTGTATAGGTCAAAAGCTAGGTCTCTTGCATCAGTTAGCCAAGCTGTGAATGCAAAGGAAAAAAATCTTGAAGGAACTTTAAAGTGCTACTCCTGTGAATATATGAATGAAAAGAAACAGCCTTATTGCTCATATGGAGAAAGTTTCAGTGTCTGAATAGAAGATCGAACCAGTTGCAACATTCCTTTAGGCCAAAGCCAAGATCCTAATTCTTTTTAATTCTATGAAGTCTAAGAGAAGTAAAGAAGCTACAGAAGAAAAGTTTGAAGCTAGCAGAGGTGGCTTCATGAGGTTTAAGGAAAGAAGCCATCTTCAGAACATGAAGGTGCAAAGTTAAGCAACAAGTGCTGATGCATTATACAAGCTTCAGTAAATTATCTTGAAGATCTAGCTAAGATAATTTATGAAGGTGGCAGCCCTGAACAACAGATTTTGAATGTAAATGAAACAGCCTTATATTGGAAAAAGATGGCTTCTAGGGCTTTCAGAGCTAGAGATAAGTCAATGTCTGACTTCAAAGTTTCAAAAGACAGGTGGGTTCTCTTGTTAGGGGCTAATGCAGCTGGTAACTCTAAATTAAGGCCAATGCTAATTTATCATTCCAAAAATCCTAGCATCCTTAAGATTATGCTATATATCTTTGTCTGTAATTTATAAATGGAACAACAAAGCCTGGATGACAGCACATCCATTTATAATATTGTTTACTGAATATTTTAAGCCCACTGTTGAGATCTACTGTTCAAAAAAAGTGATTCCTTTCAAAATATTACTGTTAATGGACAAGGAACCTAGTCACTAAAGAGAACCGATAAAGAAAATTCTTTATTATCAGATTTTATTTTACTATCATTATGATTATTATTTATTAACATAGCCATTCTTCAACCCATGAATCAAGGAGTAATTTTAATTTTCAATTTTATTATTTAAGAAATACATAAAACTATAGTTGGCATGGGTTTCCCCAGTGGCTAAGCGGTAAAGAATCAACCTAAAGTTCAGGAGATGTGGATTGGATTCCTGGGTCAGGAAGATCCCCTGGAGGATGAAATGGCATCCCACTCCAGTATTCTTGCCTGGGAAATCCCATGGACAGGGGAGCCTAGTGGGCTACAGTCCATAGGGCTGCACAGTCAGACATGACTGAGCACACATACACACATAGTTGCCACAGATAATGATTCCTCTAATGGGTCTAGGCAAACTAAATTAAAAACCTTCTGGAAAGGATTCACCAGTCTAGATATCATTAGGAATATTTGTGATTCATAACAAGACGTCAAGCTGTCAACATTAACAAGAGCTTTGAAAAAGTAGATTTCAACCCACCTGGATAACTTTGAGGGGTTCAAGACATCAGTGGAGGAAGGAACTGCAGATATGACAGAAATAGCAAGAAAACTAGAATTTGAAGTGGAACCTGAAGATGTGACTATTTGCTACAATCTCATGATAAAACGGATGAGGAGTTGCTCCTTATGGATGAGCAAAGAAATTGGTTTCTGGAGATGGAATATACTCCAGGAAAGATGCTAACGAAGTTTGTTGAAATAACAAGGATTTAGAATGTTACATAAATTTAGTTGATAAAATAACAAGTTCTACTATGGATCAGTTCAGTTCATTTCAGTCACTCAGTTGTGTCTGATTCTTTGTGACCCCATGAATCGCAGCACACCAGACCTCCCTATCCATCACCAACTCCCGGAGTTCACCCAAACCCATGTCCATCGAGTCAGTGATGCCATCCAGCCATCTCATCCTGTCATCCCATTTTCCTCCTGTCCCCAATCCCTCCCAGCATCAGAGACTTTTCCAATGAGCCAACTCTTTGCATGAGGTAACAAGAGTACTGGAGTTTCAGCTTTAGCATCATTCCTTCCAAAGAACACCCAGGACTGATCTTTAGAATGGACTAGTTGGGTCTCCTTGCAGTCCATGGGTATATGCTATCAAATCACATTGCATGCCACAGAGAAATCATTTGTCATAGTAAGAGTCAATTAATGTGGCAAATTACATTGTCATTTTATTTTAAGAAATGTTCACATCGATCTCAACCATCAGCAACCACTACTGTCAGCAAAGCATCAACATCAAGGCAAGAGCCTCCATCAGATAAAAGGTTGCAACTCACTGAAGACTAATATAATGATTAGCATTTTTTAGTAATAAAGTATTTTTAAATTAAGCTATGGACATTGCTTTTTAGGTATAATGTCATTGCATACTTAATGGGCTACAATATAGTATCAACATAACTTTTATACACACTGAGAAACAAAGAAATTGTGTGACTTGCTTTATTGTGATATCTGATTTTATTGCAGTTATCTGGAACTGAACCTGTATCTCTGAGGCATAACTGTACTGCTTTTATAATTTTAATATTCACTCATCCAGTGATAATATATGAAATTATTGTTTGATGTTTATATGTAATTTGCTATCCTGTAACCTTTGTAAGCTTATATACATATTAGTCCCTTTCTGATCAATACTTAGATATTTTCTATATAATATGCTAATAAAGGCAGTTTATTCTTTTCATTCTGTAGGTTCTAAATTTCTTTTTCTTGCTTCCTTGAACTGGTTAGGGCCTGCAGTATGAATAGGAGTGATCCCTGCTGTGATCTCAGTCTTAGGGGAAAGCATTCAGGTGCATGTACATTTTGCTTAATATTTCAAGTACACAGACTTCTTATAAATGTCAAACACTATCACACTGCTATGACTCTGTTTTTAATAATGACATCATTTACTTGCTCAGTCATGTCTGATTCTTTGTGATCCCATAGACTATAACCCGCCAAGGTCCTCTGACCATGGAATTTCCCAGGCAAGAGTACTGAAGTGGATTGCTATTTCCTTCTCCAGGGGATCTTCTTCACCCAGGGGTTGAACCTGTGTCTCTTTCATCTTCTGTACTGGCAGATGGATTCTTTATCCCTGTGCCAACTGGGAAGCCTTTTACACTAGATTTTTAAAATTTAAGTACAAATTACTGGCTACAAAGGCTAGAATGGAAAGGTCTCCCTGTGAAGAGGAGCTTTTCATGTGACATGACCATCACTCTTGAGATTTTTCTAGGACCAACTAAAGGTTGCAACATGGGTACTTCACAAACTACTTCCAGTAAATTTTTAGAGTTAAAAATATATGGATAACTTAGCAGGGTAGTTATTTCCTTTGGATGCTGACTTACTGTGATGAATAGGAAAAAAAAGTGGAAAATCAACATGAGAAAAAACTTCTTCCCTTGAAAAGCTTATATTATGCAGCTATGTGTCTCTTGTTTAGCTGTATAAACATTTGAAAAATGATTACAAAAACTGAGTATATTTTTGACACAAACTTGGAGTTCAACCTGATAAAGAGGTTTATGCTATAAAATACTAAATTAAGCAATGAATACTTCTGATGAGTTATGAAGGTGACTGATGAGTTAAATGTTAAGTTCATTTACTCATCAAGTAGCTACTTGATATCTATCATGTGTCTGTTATTAAGGTAACATATTTTAATTGAGGCTGAAAATAAGTAAATACATATATCATAACTTGGGTAATGATAAGTACAACCAAAAAAATGAAAAAGAATAAAGAGATAGGGAGTGAGTTGGGCTATCAGTGTAAAACACGTTATTAGGGTAACCAAAATGTCTTTATAAAGTGAGACACGTAGATATCTGGGGAGGGAGTATTTCAAGCAAAAGGAGAGCCCTAATTCAAAGATGCAGGCAACATTTTTTTAATGATTCAGAGTAAAATATTACCAGAATAACTAGGAGATAAGACATCTTGAATTATGAAATATTTGAAAACATAATGATACACATATGTTATGTATAGAACTGGGCCCCGAAATAGTTACCATGCTTATAACTTAATTTAGTGGTAATATGGGACTAAATGTTATTTCTTAACTGTTTATGAAAACAAACTTCTTAAATTAAAAATAACAACACACCATTTGTTTATTCAAAGTAAAATTTTGACAAGATTAGAAGACTCTTGACTGAGGCTTTCTATTGAGTTGACTTTTATATGAATCAACATGCTTCTTCAGTCAACCTCAAACCTTTATTCCACTTTGGTCAAGTTCTTGGGATTATATATTATTCCTACTGGCACTGGTGAGTTAGTTCCAAATAGTATTTGATAAAATATTGACTAGTGAAACCCCAGTTTATTATCTAGAAGCAACCATTTAGGATATTTCTTTTTTTTTGCCAAAAATGCTAATAATTGTTTTTATTTGAAGTATAAGAATATAGCTGTATAATATTTAATATAGTGCACAAAATTATAACTGTAAATATTCTTATATCTTATTTCTTATAGAACAAGTTTTGTATAGGAAATATTTATTAATACATTTAAGCCACATTTGTGAACTCAGTGAGTGATATAAAGAAGACAGTCACAGATTCCATCCTTTAGGAAATTATAACCCAGGAGAAGATATAGGAGATTATTAGTATAACAGATTATTAAGTGAAGTAGAGGATAGTATCTACGTACTCACTCAAAAGTGTTTATTGAAAAACTACTGTATACCAGGCACTCTGCTAGACACAGAAGATACAGCAATTAGCAAGACTGGTACTATCTATGCTGTTTGCCACCTAGAAGTAGGGAGGTGGGGGGGAGACATTACATAAATAAAAATAATATTTGATCATTTATTATAAATTTACATTTGGAAAGGTAGAGGGCACTATGGGAGCATACATGCAGTAGTATGAGAACACAACATATAAGAACATTAATCCCAAAGACGATTGTGATTATGAAGAGAAAGATCATTTTTAGCCAAGGATTCAGAAAGCCTTCACAGAAATATAGAGATTGAGTTGGATCTCAAAGGATGGGTGGGATTTGGCCTGGGGTAGAGGTAGAAAAGAGCAATGCAGATGGAGGTGATGGCTTGGACAGAATCATTCAAATGTGAGAAGGTCTAGAAAATCAAAGATCATGCAATAGGCAAGCTACTGGGAACTTTACTGAAAATAGCAACCAGCTGGCTGGAAAGATGGGTTTAGAGCTATGAGTGAATGTCTAGGCTTGATTCAGGAAACAGAAAATAGCCGTAGCAGAAGAAACACCACAGAAAATGAGATGTCCAAAATATCTCTGTTTACAAGGTGCTGAATAGACTGATGGGGAGGGAAAGTGAAAACAGAGTGGCTGAAATTCCATTATGATAGTTCAGTAAGGACATAATGAGGCAGGAATTGCCCAGATCTTTGGGTTTACTTATCAAAGGAAAATATGTATAACATAGAAGTGCCTTGAGATTTAGAGTCATAGTCTTGATTTTAAATTCTTGTCTCAATTCTTGCCAATCTCACCTTGCCCAAATTAATCTAAATGTTAGTTAATTTATCATTAACTGAGGCTACTAATGATTGCATTCCAGAATTTTGGGATGAATTTGAGATAAAATGTATCAGTGCTCAGCACCAATGTGATAGAAGGGATATGTTACAAAAGGGGAAGTCACACAAATCTGCTTTCCCCAAGGTGGCATTTGGATTTGTTGTTGTTCAATCACTAAGACGTGTCCAGTTCCTTGCAACTCCATGGACTACAGCCCATCAGGCTTCCCTGTCCTTCACTATCCCCCAAAGTTTGCTCAAATTCATGTCCATTGATTCAGTTATGCTACCTAACCATTTCATCCTCTATTGCCCCCTTCTCCTCCTTCCCTCAATATTTCCCAGATCAAGGTCTTTTCCAGTGAGTTGGCTCTTCACATCAGGTGGCCCAAGTATTGGAGCTTCAGCGTCAGTCATTCCAATGAATATTCAGGGTTGATTTCTTTTAGGACTGACTGGTTTGATCTCTTTGCTGTCCAAAGGACTCTCAAGAGTCTTCCAGCACCACAATTCAAAATAATCAGTTCTCAGCTTTATTTATAGTCCATGTTTCACATCTATACATGATTACTGGAAAAACCATAGCTTTTACCATACAGGCCTTTGTCAGCAAAGTGATGTCTCTGCTTTTAAATATGCTTTCTAGGTTTGTCATACCTTTTCTTCCAAGGAGCGACTTTTAATTTCAGGGCTGCAGTTACCATCCGCAGTGATTTTGAAGCCCAAGAAAATAAAATCTGTCACTGCTTCCACTTTTCCCTTTCTATTTGTCATGAAATGATGGGACCAGATGTCATGATCTTAGTTTCTTGAACATTGAATTTTAAGCCAGCTTTTAGCTCTCCTCTTTCACCCTCATCAAGAGGCTCTTCAGTTCCTCTTCACTTTCTGCTATTAGAGTGGTATCATCTGCATATGTGAGGTTGTTGGTATTTCTGCTGACATTTGGGGAATACCAGTGTAAGAATTATAGTTTCAAGCTGATGAACTGTAATTATAACACTTTCCTTTCATTGGCCATCTATTATTTGTCAGGCACTGTACTCAGAATTCCATTTCCATTATTTCTTAATATAGTACAGAAAATGTGAGCCATTGTTGCTGCTTTTTAACAGAGAACTGAAATCTATCAAGAAGTTATAAAGTTATTAATAAGTAGTAGAACCTACTGTCATCTACAAGTATTGGGCAGTCTATTTCATGGTATCTTAATACAGCAGGTAAGAATGAGTTGTCATAACAGTCATAACTACTGTCATAACAGTAGTCATAAAATTTTTGTAAAGAGAATGTGTTTATTAAGATATTCAGTGTACGAGAAGGAATAATTTCAGAAATACTAAACTGATATGAGTGAAAATTGTATTAGTAGACATATAAGCTTCAAATATAGACTTAGCCAACAAGGTAAAGGCAGGGAAAACAACCTTGTTCTGGGGTTTTAGTGCTGAGATCAATATGTTACAGCATCATGCTTAGTGCAATACAGAATTTATAAACTACCCATTATTGGTGAGCTTCACCTAAAAAAGGCAATAAAATGGGATTAAAATGCATGATGGCCTTGATTATTTTGAGGTTACTTAGTACCATGTCTGACAAATGATTGAAGAGGTGTTACTCTCCATTTCCATCCTTGGACTCCTACTAGAGCCATTTTTCAAGAAAAGAAAGTCAGATAAGAATGTAGAAATATATTCCATTTGAGTGAGAATCAAAATAAAATGACATATTGAAAAAGAAGAAAGTTATTTGGATTCAGTTACCATTGTTTTGCCTAGGAAAATAATGGATTTTTTTTTCATAAAGCTCAGCAAGTTAATGGCATTTTAATAACAGAAAAAATATTCATGCACTTATGGCACTTTACATACAAAGTTTCATTTTACTTTCGTAAGAAATTTGTGAAGTAGATAGTATTATGGACTTCCTTAGTGACTCAGTGATAAAGAATCTGCCTACAAAGTAGGAGACCTGGGTTCAATCCTGGGTCAGGCAGATCCCCTGGAGAAAGAAATGGAAACCCACTCCAGTATTCTTGCCTGGAAAATCCCATGGACAGAGGAGCCTGGAAGACTGCAGTCCATGGGGTCACAAACAGTAGTGACTAAACAAGAAAAAAACAAAGTATTATATACATTTTCTGATTAAAACCAAACAAACAAACATACTGAAGCACAGAGGGATTAAACATCTTGTCTGAAGTCACATAGTTAGTTAGGCATTAAGTGAAAGTCATTCAGTCGTGTCCAACTCTTTGTAACTCCATGGACTATACAGTCCATGGAATTCTTCAGGCCAGAATACTGGAGTAATTAGTCTTTCCCTTCTCCAGTGATTCTTTCCAACCCAGGGATCAAACCCAGGTCTCCTGCATTACAGGCAAATTAAAATGGGGATTCAAAGGAAACAACTGGACTCCTGGTGGTGCTTTTAGTTACTATAATATACTGTATCTCAACTCAAAACAAACCTTATGCCTTGTAACTGGCCACACAGTAGATCATAATAAAAGTCCACTGTTAGTGATTTACTTCCACTGTGTCATATCCAGGACTGAACACTGGGGAAGAGACTCTGAGTCTGCAGATATTGCTGAGGTGTGAAGCTTCCTTTGTGCATTCAAAATTGCATTTAAAATGCATTTTGTGTTAGTTTTCTGTTGCTTCTTCTCTCCATTAACCTGTGTGTGTGTCACTATGTGTATGTGTCACTCTATGTGTGTGTTTTAAGGAAGGTTGTTAACCTCAGTTAACCCGTGTCATTATAGAGGTATTACTAACCATGGGAATTCCCAGAAACATATGCTGTTTGGCAAGAAACAGAGAGGACTGTGCCTGAACAGAATATCTAACATGTATCTATGCTTCAGGTTGAATACAAATATGTTAAGACATGTGTAAGATATAATAAGAATTCCCCTTAGGGCTGCTATCAGGAGAACACCTTATTAACACGTAAATATTTATGCTGCCCCTGGAGGAGTGTACCTTATTTACTTTAACCTTGGATATTTACATGTCTTTAGTACCAAGAATAGTCAGATATTTAAATTCTCATGTGAATATGAATAGTTATCTGATGGATTCACTTCACCTACTTCAAAGTAATTAAACAGGGTTTCCTGGTAATATTTTAATAATATTGCCCAAATATTTAAGAATATTGCCCAAAGAGAAAGTCATCTAAGAGTGATCTTAAAGGTTTGAAAAATATTGGTCACACTTTATATAAATAAAGTTGGTCATAGAGTCTTCACAAAATTACTTGTCTTTTGTATTTCAAAAGACCCTTAGCCAACTCATCCTCCTTTCCATTGTGTTACCCAGTCAAATTAATATATGACTTTATTCAAATGTAAACTCTTGGTTCTCTGTTTCTAATTTTGAGAAGCATCACTTGATTGATTTTTAAAACAAAGAAAAAAAAGATACTGAAAGAAAAAAATGTGCTTACAAAATTCTCAGGGAGTTCTGCTTTCATCATTTCTATTCACCTGCTATATAATTCCTATTAACATTTCTCAGGTACTGAGAGATGATGAGAAATACTTTCTTAATATGTCTCAGTGTTTTCTCAAAGCAGTAAAGAGATTTGGCCCACTGGTAGAAAGAACTGGAAAAGTTCACCTGATTTTATGTCACAACCAGGACCTAGATTTATTCATCAGCAAATACCCCAGTGTATATAACCGTGCTAGGCAAACAGTAGGTGCTCAATAAGAACTTGTTGAATGAATCTCATGTGACTGAAGGATTAGATCCATTTTGTGTGATCCTAATGGCATCACTGACTCGATGGACATGAGTCTGAGTGAACCCCAGGAGTTGGAGATGGACAGGGAGGCCTGGCGTGCTGCGATTCATGGGGTTGGAAAGAGTCAGACACGACTGAGTGACTGAACTGAACTGAACTGAACTGAACTGAACTGAAGGAAATATAACCAGCATCATGGATATAAAGTTTAGGGATGCATTTCTAAAAATCACCATCAGTTTATTCAAAGGTGAAAGAAATTTCCTCAGAAAATTAGGGAGAAAGTGTTTCAAGAATATGCTGGTCAACTTTACAGTATAGTAGTGATATAATACAGGACATTGTAGCATTGTTGACTGAGCAGATTCATTATAAGTTATGCTCAATTATGAATTCTAAGCTTTCATATGGATTCCTGGGGAAAATCAAGAAAGGCATCTTCATATCCCTACTCCCAGACTGAAAAATATATTTGTATCTGCAACAAATCTCAGGAAGCAGGTCCCTCTATTAAAGATGACTTCCCTAGATCCCAGACTTTCCTTCCTCTTCTGAGGCCCTGGGACAGGGAGGAAATACACGGCTCATGTTTATATCTACTACTCACCTTGCTGGTTCCTTTCTTACAGGTAAAGCCTGCCCAGGATTTTCATACACTGGAAGGATGGTAGAGAGGACACTTTAAAAGTGATAAGGTGTCCTCTAGGTTTATGGCAGGCAAAGGCTGTAGACGTAGATGTTAGAGATGGGAAGGGGCTGTGTGACAGATCAGACTGCCAAGGACTCCATCAAATGAGACCTTTAGGGTTACATTAAAAAAATTTGTGTATCATCATGAAAGTCAGAAGTTAGTTCCTACACCTGTGTTTCAGTGGGGAAATTATGTACTGGTAGAGTTCTATACCATTATATCTACTACTGTGGGCAGGAATCCCTTACAAGAAGTGGAGTAGTCATCACGGTCAAAAAAGAGTCCAAAATGCAGTGCTTGGATGCAATCTCAAAAATAACAGAATGAATTCTGTTTGCTTCCAAGGCAAACCATTCAGTATCACAGTAATCCAAGCCTATGCCCCAACCAGAAATGCTGAAGAAGCTGAAGTTGAATGGTTCTATGAAGACCTACAAAAATTTTTAGAACTAACACCCCAAAAGATGTCCTTTTCATTTCAGGGGACTGGAATGCAAAAGTAGGAAGTCAAGAAACACCTGGAATAACAGGCAAATTTGGCCTTGGAATATGGAATGAAGCAGGGCAAAGACTAATAGAGTTTTGCCAAGAAAATGCACTGGTCATAGCAAACACCCTCTTCCAACAACACAAGAGAAGACTCTACACATGGACATCATCAGATGGTCAACACCGAAATCAGATTGATTATATTCTATGCAGCCAAAGATGGAGAAGCTCTATACAGTCAGCAAAAACAAGACCAGGAGCTGACTGTGGCTTAGGTCATGAACTCCTTATTGCCAAATTCAGACTTAAATTGAAGAAAGTAGGGGAAACCACTAGACCATTCAAGTATGACCTAAATCAAGTCCCTTATGATTATACAGTGGAAGTGAGAAATAGATTTAAGGGACTAGATCTGATAGACAGAATGCCTGATGAACTATGGACAGAGGTTTGTGACATTGTACAGGAGACAGGGATCAAGACCATCCCCATGGAAAAGAAATGCAAAAAGCAAAATGGCTGTCTGAGGAGGCCTTACAAATAGCTGTGAAAAGAAGAGAAGTAAAAAGCAAAGGAGAAAAGGAAAGATATTCCCATCTGAATGCAGAGTTCCAAAGAATAGCAAGGAGAGATAAGAAAGCCTTCCTCAGTGATCAATGCAAAGAAATAGAGGAAATCAACAGAATGGGAAAGACTATAGATCTCTTCAAGAAAATTAGAGATACCAAGGGAATATTTTATGCAAAGATGGTCTCAATAAAGGACAGAAATGGTATGGACCCAACAGAAGCAGAAGATATTAAGAAGAGGTGGCAAGAATACACAGAAGAACTGTACAAAAAGATCTTCATGACCCAGATAATCACGATGGTGTAATCACTTACCTAGAGCCAGACATCCTGGAATGTGAAGTCAAGTGGGCCTTAGGAAGCATCAATATAGACAAAGTTAGTAGAGGTGATGGAATTCCAGTTGAGCTATTTCAAATCCTGAAAGATGATGCTGTGACAGTGCTGCACTCAATATGTCAGCAAATTTGGAAAACTCAGCAGTGGCCACAGGACTGGAAAAGGTCAGTTTTCATTCCAATCCCAACGAAAGGCAATGCCAAAGAATGCGCAAACCACTGCACAATTGCACTTATCTCAGTTCAGTTCAGTCACTCAGTTGTGTCCAACTCTTTGCAACCCCATGAATTGCAGCACGCTAGGCCTCCCTGTCCATCACCAATCCCGGAGTTCACTCAGACTCACGTCCATCGAGTCAGTGATGCCATCCAGCCATCTCATCCTCGATCGTCCCCTTCTCCTCCTGCCCCCAATCCCTCTCATCATCAGAGTCTTTTCCAATGAGTTAACTCTTTGCATGGTGTGGCCAAAGTACTGGCGTTTCAACTTTAGCATCATTCCTTCCAAAGAACACCCAGGGTTGATCTCCTTTAGAATGGGCTGCTTGAATCTCCTTGCAGTCCAAGGGGCTCTCAAGAGTCTTCTCCAACACCACAGTTCAAAAGCATCAATTCTTTGGCACTCAGCTTTTTTCACAGTCCAACTCTCACATCCATGCATGCACTTATTTCACATGCTAGTAAAGTAATGCTCAAAATTCTCCAAGCCAGGCTTCAGCAAGACATGAACCATAAACTTCCAGATGTTCAAGGTGGTTTTAGAAAAGGCAGAGGAACCAGAGATCAAATTGCCAGCATCTGCTGGATCATGGAATAAAGCAAGAGAGTTCCAGAAAAACATCTACTTCTGCTTTACTGACTATGCCAAAGCCTTTGACTGTGTGGATCACAATAAACTGTGGAAAATTCTGAAAGAGATGGGAGTACAAGACCATCTGACCTGCCTCTTGAGAAACCTATATGCAGGTCAGGAAGCAGCAGTTAGAACTGGATATGGAACAACAGACTGGTTCCAAATAGGAAGAGGAGTACTTCAAGGCTGTATATTGTTATCCTGCTTATTTAACTTATATACAGAGTACATCATGAGAAACGCTGGACTGGAAGAAGCACAAGCTGGAATCAGGATTGCCAGGAGAAATATCAAGAACCTCAGATATGCAGATAGCACCACCCTTATGGCAGAAAGTGAAGAGGAACTAAAAAGCCTCTTGATGAAAGTGAAAGAGGAGAGTGAAAATGTTGTCTTAAAGGTCAACATTCAGAAAACGAAGATCATGGCATCCAGTCCCATCACTTCATGGGAAATAGATGGGGAAACAGTGGAAACAGTGTCAGACTATATATTTGGGGGCTTCAAAATCACTGCAGATGGTGACTGCAGCCATGAAATTAAAAGAGGCTTACTCCTTGGAAGGAAAGTTATGACCAACTTAGATAGCATATTAAAAAGCAGAGACATTACTTTACCAACAAAGGTCCAGAGACATTACTTTACCAACAAAGTCAAGGCTATGGTTTTTCCAGTGGTCATGTATGGATGTGAGATTTGGACTGTGAAGAAGGCTGATTGTTGAAAAATTGATGCTTTTGAGCTGTGGTGTTGGAGAAGACTCTCTAGAGTGCCTTGGACTGCAAGGAGATCCAATCATTTTATTCTAAAGGAGGTCAGCCCTGGGTGTTCACGGGAAGGACTGATGCTGATGCTGAAACTCTAATACTCTGGCCACCTCATGTGAAGAGTTGACTCATTGGAAAGACCTTGATGCTGGGAGGGATTTGGGGCAGGAGGAGAAGGGGATGACAGAGGATGAAATAGCTGGATGGCTCACCGACTGGATGGACATGAGTTTGGGTAAACTCTGGGAGCTGGTGACGGACGGGGAGGCCTGGCGTGCTGCAATTCATGGGGTCACAAAGAGTTGGACATGACTGGGTGATTGAATTGACTGAGAGCTCTGTATGCCCTCTGCATCCTAGAAACGGCTCTGTTTTAAATTGGTGTTACACATCAGAGTTTTAGATAAGCATTACCTTGAGAAAGAAGTCTCATGGCCTGTGAAATGTTTTATTTCTCAGCAAAAATGTGTTGCAATATTCCTAACCTCTTTCTTTCACATTCTATGACCAGTTCACCAGCATTCTGTCAACTCTTCTTTCAAAATGCATTCTGAATCTAATTATAAATTCTGATCTCCTCACTGCTAATATCTCAGTCCAAGCCACTACCACGTGTCACGTGAACCACTGTGGTAGTCCCCTAACCAGTTTCCCTGTTTCTACCCTTCATGTTACCCCCAGCCCCCATCAGAGTATTCTTCACACAGTGATTCTTTGAAACAATCATGACACTCCACTGACCAATATTCTATAATGTCTTTCTTTCTTATTCAGGATAACATAAAGAGTTCCTTATGGCCTGAGAGAGTATAAACTGGCACTAAGACCCTCTTCAAACTCATCTTTCTTCCTGCTTCTCCTTGTTCACTGCCCAGTGGCCTTACTGACACTATGGATCTCTGCAAATACCCCAAGTCTCCCTCACTTCACAACACTTGTACTTACCATTTCCTTTGCTTGCAATACTTTCCCCCGATATCTGAATGATTCCATCCTGCACTTGTTCATATCTCCACTTAGATGATACTTCTGCCGAGACGTCTCCACTAACCTGTTTAATCCCTCTGCATCCCTGTTCATTCACTATCCTCTTACCGGGCACTTTCCATTTATGAGTAGATTTATTTATTGCTCACCATCTGTCCTTCCCACCTGGAGACATGAAAGCAGAGAAGATATCCTCAGTCCTACTATATCCCTACTATCTAAAATAGTGTCTGAAATAAGTCAATAGCCATAAGTCTTCTTGAGGCGAAAAATGTGATCATTCTAAGGCAATTTTGTTAGTAACCATTTCCAACTCCTGGCACGGGGCTTGAGAGCACAGATGCACTCCTGCAATTACACTCTCAGACTTCTAACAGCCGTCTCTGAGTTATCTCTTCCCCTTCAGACTGCTCAGGGCCTGGCCTCCCATTGCTGCCCATTTTCAGGCAGGAAAAGGCACTCTGGGCTCCCACCATCATCCCTGGCAGGAGCAGGACTGAATTCCCACCTCAGTTTATGTATTCTCTGGCATATCTTTGAAGGACATAGGGAAACCATAGAAATGTCGCTCATATTTGTAGCATAAGCAATTAAATTAAATTAGTAAACATTGTTTCTGTAGCTGCTTTCAGAGGTAGGACTGAACTTGCTGATATTATAGCATGGGAGGAGGTTGCTTCTGGGTGCTGATAAGATGGCAATCATGATTTTGAAGGTCAGGTATAAAGGGGAATAGATCTTAGGCTGGCTCTAGAATTTATAGGTCTTAAACATTTATTTTAAGGAAATTTTGTAAAACATATGACGTTTTTGTGATATCCTGGCATATCTCACGTGCTTTTATACTGTACTGTACTATATAAATAGGATTTAATAAGACTTGCCTCCTGCCTCCTCCTCCCTTCCCCCATGTACAGAGCACACATTGCAGGAAAGGGTTACGATGCTATGCAATTTCTGCCCACACTCTGTAACTTTGCCCTCCTCCATTGCCTGCCAAGCCAGTCATATCTGGCTGGTGGGGAAGTTAATTTTGATGACTAACTCATACTTGAAATTCCCCCAGTTTCTCCCCACTTTGCCAGCTCCTTGACCTTCTGCAGTCACTTATTACCATACATTTACAGAATATGACAAGTGTCTTTTGGACAAAACCAAGGGCATTTCTTTCCATCGCCCTTTGATTTGTGACTTTTGTTTTTGGAATTTTTATCACGTTTGAGACAGATTTTGCCTTGTCATGAAAATACCAGTGTCATTACTACCTAGATATCTGGATCATTTAAATGATGCAGCAATCCAATCAGCTCCTGCTTTTAACTATACCTCATTTTGCCAATGTTTCTGACATGTTTCCCAGTGTTATTAACAGTCCTCCCATAGAAGGAAATCTTCCAAAGAGAACTGCACTGCTTAAACTATCAAAATGGTTCCCCAGCTTTTCTTAAACTCTTTCCACTTCTCATCTTCTGTGAATTGTTCTCTTTTGTCAGTTTCATCAAATTTTCTTTTCAGTAGTAGTGGAAAATGCTATTAATCACGTAGTTTTCTTTGACTTCCAAATAAGTTCTACGGTCATATTTCTGTTTTAAAAGAATAATGAGAATATGTTCATGAGAATTTGTTCTGCTTGTAAGCAAGGAGTAAAAAGGGAAGGATATGTTTAACCTGAATCACATGCTGAAGAACTTCCTGTAGCCCTCAAGGGTTGACACAACTGTCATATTATCTGAGAAGTCTTACTTGTATCTATTTCTATTCTTTTCCCAAACTTTTATTAGTCAATCCTCTGTTCCTTATTACAATACGTGGTAAATATATTATTTTCCTATGACACTCTGTTGATTTTTTTATGTCTTTCTACTCTACCATAAGCCCCTTGAATACCAAGTCTGTGTCCTTGTTTTGTTTTTAAATTTTTGTATCCCCACCCAGTGCTTGGAATATATTAGGCATGTAATAAAAGGTTCTTAAATAGAATTGAAATAAATATAACGAAAGGGCTTGTGACAACCTTACTGACCTGATCATGTGTCATGTGGCTCTGGGTATTTTCCAAGTTCAGTACTATCAAAGTTTTGCCTGAGAACACCTGACATGTTCAACATGAGTAAGCCAATTATTTTATTATTAACAAAGAGTTTTAGGACCTTTACCATGAACTTAATACTCATAGCAAGACTGTAGGAGAGAAAGGTACTGGGAAACCTTCTAATCTAATTGGAGTTTAGAGACAGTAGATATTGGTAATACTCAAGTTTACCAAAGCTTCCGAGAAGCTTTGCATCTGAATCCATAAAGTACTGTAGTACATAGATCTGAAGTAAGTCTATTATAAAAAAGATAAACATGATTTATGTGATATATATATATATTATGTTTGTATAATGTGTCTCATATATGTATCATTTTAATATAAGTATATATATATAGATATATATCACATATATATTACCCTGGAAAGCAATATGTACAGTGAGTACAGAGAAGCTGAGAAGTAGTCAGTCAACGCTAAACCAACACACAATTGTTCAACAATATATTAATGCCTCTGGTGAAATAATCTTAGAAAATCAAACACATATATGTGCACACACATGAGCACACACACACCAACTGTATTGTGAAGTCTAGAAATGGGGAAAGTAGTGCCAATAATGATATGTCAGTAACAAGCTGGTTCAAATAACGAATTGGCTCAAATTTCAATTTTATAACTGAGTAAACTAAAGCACTAAGGGATTAAGATTAAAAAGGAGCACATAGTACTGTGCCAAACCACATGCTATGAAGTGTCTCAAATTAGTGACTGAAGTTGTATCAAGGCAAAAAGGCAGAAAATAAATCCTGAATATAAATTTTAAAGTAATCCTTTGTCATCTGAATCTTTAATTATGTCACCCAGAGAATATCTGATAGTGATGTTTGGTGGTTAAGGATATTTTACTCTTGCTTGGAGCGACCTCTCTTATCATGAGTGTTCTCCTGTGACTTGTACAATCCACTAATAGGTTATTTTACACATCTTCTTTGTCATGACTTATTTGTAACTCATTGCTCTTTAGATGCAAAATACTATGACTCATAAATGTAGTTCCATATTTCATTGACTTTTGAATAACTTATTCTATGGTAACTCAGTGTAAAGAATCCGCCTGCCAACTTAGGAGACATGGGGTGGTTGGATCCCTGGGTCCAGAAGATCCCCTGGAGAAGGAGACGACAACTCACTCCAATATTCTTGCCTGGAAAATCCCATGGACAGAGGAGCCTGGCAGGCTATATAGTCAATGGGATCGCAAAGAGTCAGACACGACTTAGTTACTGAGTACAGCATAGCACATTGAGGCTTGAGAAAGTGGGGATATGTCTTACTCATACAACAATTGCCCCTGTGTGCCTAACATAAAAAAAAACCCTATCTGCTTAGTTGTTTTGACATACAAGAAAAAAAAAAACTTATGCTAACAAAGGGGAGAAGGAAGGAGTAACAGGTTAGGAGTATATTATTATTAAAAGATATAAACTACTATACATAAAATAGATAAGCAGTGAGGATCAACTGCAAGCCATGAGATCCATGTTATTTAATGTAATATGTAATGAAATATATAAATAGCACTGTGCCTACTTCTGCGCAGCGCTATTTAAACTAGTTAGAACCCCAATCAAATTTTTCTTAAAAGTCCATTTTAAGAAAAGTTCCGTAAAGGAAACTGTGGGAAAGCATCTGTTTCAATTGCTTAAACAAACTTAAAATTTCAAGACTGATCTAGCTGTAGGCTTCTCAATAATTATTTGTCATATGTCCAATTATCAGCTATTTTTGATATACTAATTACAGATCTCATTGCAAGTAGTTATTGGGAAGGGGGAAATTTCTCACCTGTTTATTTAAGTATGATTATAGCACTTATCATTAAAGAATCTGTCTCTAAAAAAGGATATAACTCTCAGGCTTAATTTCTAATCTACACAGCTGCATTTTGGAGAGGGCAGTCATAAGTTTTATATTTGCTATCTTGATCAAAATATTTGTGAGACTGTTTAGAGAGAAAGGTGAAAGTCTGACTTTTTTAAACATACCTCTCTTGGACTGTAAGTCACAGGAATGAAATAGTAGCCTATGCATAGGCAAAGGAGAAATACAAATAGGAGCTATCTCTGTAGTAACATAGAAGAAATTTCTTAAGCTAAAGAAACCAAAATGTTTCTATTAATATTAACAATATTTTAAGCCAATAAATGTTCATTGGTTTATAACTTCTTATTCATAATATTTTTAATTACCAATTCCTAACACCCGAATTATTTTTTAATGCAAGCTCTTCACACACGTTCTATCTTCCTGAAAGACTTGCAACAATTCTACACATTCTCCTCACATTCCAGCATTAATATAACTTTCACACAGAGGACTCCATGACTTTTATCAAGTACTCCCTCTCTCCCAACCTAATCTATAAAATCTTACTTTCAACCACAGATACATTATTCAACTTCTTCTAAGCTCTTACCCCAACTTTTAAGGATTTCTATGCTTACTAGTTTTATCTTCCCTCTCTTCTAGACTACAAACACTATGAGAGCAAGGATAATGTGTTTTCATTTTATTTACTGTGTATTCAATAATGATTAGTGCCTAAAACATAGTCTTTGTGATATAATTGTTTGGTAAGTATTGATAATAACACATTTTAGAATTGTTTAGCTTTTATATGCAAGTGATTTTTCTGGATGTAGGACCCAGACTGAAATTCTTTCATTCATCATTCATTCATTCATCCAAGAGTAGCGACAGTTATGTCAGGAATTATGCTAGGTATTATTAGCAATAGATGCAGAGTATTAGAGTAATCTATTACTGTAGCCATGAAATTAAAAGACGCTTATTTATATATGCTAGAAAGCATATTCAAAAGAGAAGACATTACTTTGCTGACTAAGGTCCATCTAGTCAAGGCTACGGTTTTTCCAGTGGTCATGTATGGATGTGAGAGTTGCACTGTGAAGAAGGCTGAGCACCAAAGAATTGATGCTTTTGAACTGTGGTGTTGGAGAAGACTCTTGAGAGTCCTTGGACTGCAAGGAGATCCAACCAGTCCATTCTGAAGGAGATCAGCCCTGGGATTTCTTTGGAAGGAATGATGCTAAAGCTGAAACTCCAGCACTTTGGCCACCTCATGCAAAGAGTTGACTCATTGGAAAAGACTTTGATGCTGGGAGGGATTGGGGGCAGGAGGAGAAGGGGACGACAGAGGATGAGATGGCTGGATGGCATCACTGAGTCGATGGACGTGGGTCTGAATGAACTCCAGGAGTTGGTGATGGACAGGGAGGCCTGGCGTGCAGCTATTCATGGGGTCACAAAGAGTCGGACACGACTGAGCAACTGGACTGAACTGAACTGATTATTGTGGGCTCAGAGGGTAAAGGGGTAAAGTGTCTGCCTGCAATGCAGAAGACGCGGGTTGGATCCCTGGGTCGGTAAGCTCCCCTGGAGACAGAGCAACCCACTCCAGTATTTTTGCCTGGGAGAAGCCCATGGACGAAGGAGCCTGGTAGGCTACAGTCCATGGGGGTCTCAAAGAGTCGGACATGACTGAACGTCTTCACTTTCACTTTTCTCAATAAAAGCTTCTGGTTTCTGACAATTTCTATTCATACAGTTCTTCAGAATTAGGAAATGTCTCATATATACTTTCTTAAAATACAGCCACTTTAAAATGGGGGGTGGGGGTTGGATATCATCACTCGAATTTGATAGACAAGGGATTCTTAGAATCAGAGCATAAAGATAAAAGGATCAATATACGACCAAAGACTTGAACCTTAGATTTCTGATGCTGAATGTCATACTTTTTCTAGTGCTGTTTCCATACATACTTCATTTGTGTAATCACTCAAGTTTTATTTCTATTTAAGTTACCAAAAGACTTTAGTTCCTGTATTTTGTTCATTTTAATGCTTTTTTTAAAAGGACAAACTTAGGCTTAATTCTCTTTTAAACAGATCAAATACTAGGCACTATTAAAGACAGTAAAAGTTCCCCTTATTGTCTGAATCACATTTGATAAGTAAATCATTGTAATCTACAAATCAGAATAAACATATGGGAATAATATAAAGGGAATATAAGTAACTAAAATAAAACAATATTTTTTTCAAAGTTTGAACCAGTTATACATTTGGAAAAAATCCAATATATCATAGCCAAGTTCTCAAAGTTCATTGCATACTTAAAATTGCCTTGAATGGCATTTTGCATTTTGTATATTATGCTCATACAAACATTTCACAACAGTCTAGCTGATAAACTTCTTTAAATTTCCTGAATGCTTTGTCTGGTTTTTACCACTTTATTTGTCTCTATTAGGGTAAACCACTTCCTTTATAATTATCTGGTGTCTGCATAATGCTCCCTCTAGCTCTACTTCAAAACATGGAAATGAGTATTTGGTTAAAATTTAGGCTTCCACGTGAGACAAAAAGTCTATATTCCAACTGTAACAGACTGAGAATAGCTGATTACCAAACAAAACTCATTTTAAAATTAAATATGACCATGATAAAAAAATCTCCTTCATAAGATAGAGTTATCATGATGTAATATCGTGATATATAACATCCCCATAAATTTGACTTTTGTCATTTCTTGCTTTCTGAAGGGCCCAGAGTACTAAAACCAAACTGACAAAACTTAAGGAAAAGGAAGTGAGAATTTTTTTAAATTGCAGCAAACAAAATATCAATAACTAACCAATTGAGAATACTTAATGCCATAGATTTTGGAGCTGGAGATTTCAGTTATGAATGAGAAGGAATAAATTACTTATGTGGAGACAGAAACAACTTTTTTAAAAAATTGTTTCCAGGCTGTGTAATATTAACTTTATTAGAGTCATACAATGACAAAGTTAAAATAAAATGAGTCAAAGAGAAGATGCAAACTGGATACTTTCCATTTGAGACCAAATGTGAGCAACATACACTGCTCATTATTAACAATATTTATGTTTACGATGGAAACACTTTCTCACTTCTCTTCATTTAATTTTCCTCATCTTGCCTGGAGCCACTATCATGGAAACAAGGGAGCCATTAATCTTTTCTTTGTCTGACAGCTAAGAAATCAACAAAGCTCAAGGACTAGAGCAAAATCCATTCTCTCCTCTCCACCCTACTTAATGCCTCAGCCTTAGTACAAGCCATCACCCTTTCTCCTGGACCTTCAAAATGACATCTAAACTGGTCTTTCCATCTGCACTCTTGCTGTAAATTTCATTCATACCTCTGAAATTATTCTAAATTCTCAGCCTAACTAAAATTTTTATTGGTTTGTCACCTCACCTTCGATGGAATCAATTTCAAGCTCTTTACTTTGGGTTATAAGACTCCTCATGAGCTGGTTCAACCCTCCAGCCTTACCATGTCCTCTTTTGAGTACAATAATGCTGTGAAAGACTGCCATCATGGATATACTTTGGAAGACATAACTGTTTAAGGGCAAAATTCATATTTTGTGTATGTATTTTCCCAGTACAATTATTATTACAAAATGCTGTTTCACCTCCCTATTGTTTTTCGTTTTTATTTTTGCACATACTATATTTTTTTCTCTGTTCCTTTCTTCTCTTTTATTCCTGGACAACTTTTATCAAAGTTTTAAACATGTTTCTTTCTTGATAAAACTCCCTGACACAGCACTCTAAGAGGCTGCTTTCTCTTCTTGAACTAAATTTTCTTTTGGCATAGCTCATACTGTCTATTGATTACTTGTTTCCATGTCTGTGTCCTCATTTATAATATGAGCATCCTAAATACATATTTTAAAATTTGTATACCTCTTGGGCTCTAGAATAAATTCAAGAATGTTCTCAAGATCATCTTATTTAAAGGATTTAAATTCAAATAAATTAAGATAAAATTTTTAAGATAAAATTAAAAACATTAAAACTGCTCCAAAATGTCTCACTTGTAAAATATTAAATATTGAATCCTATTTGGGGATCAGAACATAAAGCAAATAAATTCCAAGTTTCTTCAAGTTGGAGAAAGATAATTTAAATTACTTAAGGTATTTTGGGTGGACAGCATGAGTTGGGATAGGTAAGAGACAAAATGAGACAGGGCAAAAGCTAACAGAGTTTTGTCAATACATTGGGCATAGCAAACAGCCTTTTCCTACAACCCAAGAAACGACTCTACACATGGACATCTTCAGATGGTCAATATTGAAATCAGACTGATTATGTTCTTTGCAACCAAAGAGATAGAAGCTCTATACACTCAGCAAAAAACAAGATCTGGAGCTAACTGTGATACAGATCATGAACTTCTTATTGCAAAATTCAGACTTAAATTGAAGAAAGTAGGGGAAAGCACTAGGCCCTTCAGGTATGACCTAAATCAAATCCCTTATGATTATACAGTGTAAGTGAGGAATAGATTCAAGGGATTAGGTCTGGTAGACAGAGTGCCTGAAGAACTACAGATGGAGGTTTGTAGCACTGTACAGGAAGTGGTGTCCAAAAACATCTCAAAGGAAAAGAAATGTAAGAAGGCAAAGAGATTTTCTGAGAAGGCTTTACAAATACCCAGAAAAGAGGAAATGTGAAAGGCAAGGGAGAACAGAAAAGATATACCCAACTGAATGTAGAGTACCAGAGAATAGCAAAGAGAGATAAGAAAGCCTTCTTAAGTGAACAGTGCAAAGAATTAATGGAAAAAAACAGAATGGGAAAGACTAGAGATATATTCAAGAAAATTTGAGATAAAAAAGAGAACATTTCATGCAAGGATGGGCATGAACAAGGTTAGAAACGGTAATGACCTCAGAGAAGCAGGAGATATTAAGAAGATGTGGCAAAAATACACAGAAGAACTATACAAAAAAAAATCTTAATGTCTCATATAGCCATGATGGTGTGGTCACTCACCTAGAGTCAGACATCCTGGAGTGTGAAGCCAAGTGGGTCTTTTTTTTTTTAATATAAATTTATTTATTTTAATTGGAGGCTAATTACTTTACAATATTGTGTTGTTTTTCCATATGTCAACCTGAATCCACCATGGGTGTACACGTGTTAAGAAACATTACTATGAGCAAAGCTAGTGGAGGTGATGGAATTCTAGCTGAGCTATTTCAAATCCTAAAAGATAATGCAGTTAAACTGCTGCACTCAATGTGTCAGCAAGTTTGGAAAACAGCAGTGGCCATAGGACTGGAAAACGTCAGTGTTCATTCCAATCCCAAAGAAAGGAAATGCCAAAGAGTACTCAAGCTACCACACAGTTGTGCTCACTTCAGATGTCAACAAGATGATGTTCAAAATCCTTCCGTCTAATCAATGGAGAACTTCCAAATGTGCAATCTGAATTTAGAAAAGGCAGAGGAATGAGAGATCAAATTGTCAACATTCATTGGATCACAGAGAAAGCAAGAGAATTCCAGAAAAGCTTCTACTTCTGCTTCATTGACTATGGGAAAGCCCTTGACTGTGTGGATCACAACAAATTGGAAAATTCTTAAAGAGATGGGAATACCAGACCACCTTGTCTGTCTCCTGAGAAGCCTGTATGTAGGTCAAGTAGCAATAATTAAAACAGGACATGGAACTGACTAGTCCAAAATTGAGAATGGAGTACATCAAGATTGCATATTTTCACCCGGGTTATCTAACATCTATGAAGAGAACATCATATGAAATTTTGGGCTGGATGAATCACAAGCTGCCATCAAGGTTGAAAGTGGAAAAACAAAAGTTAGTCGCACAGTCGTGTCCAACTCTGCGATCCCATGGACTGTAGCCTGTCTATCTCCTCTGTCCATGGAATTCTCCAGGCAAGAATATTAGTTTAGGTTACCATTTCCTTCTTGAGGGGATCTTCCCAACCCAAGGATCAAACCTGGGTCTCCTCCATTGCAGGCAGATTCTTTACCAACTGTGTCATTAGGAAAACCCAGAATCAAAAATGCTGAGAAAAATATCAACAACCTCACATTTGCAGATGATACCACTCTAAGGACAGAAATCAGAGAAGGAAATGACAACCCATTCCAGTAGTTTTGCCTGGAGAATTCCATGGACAAAGGAGCCAGGTAGGCTACAGTCCATGGGTTTTCAAAGAGTTGGACACAACTGTGTGACTAACTTTCACTTTCAATGGCAGAAAGTGAAGAGGAACTAAAGAGACTCTTGATGAGGGTGAAAGACGAGAGTGAAATCTGTCTTAAAATTCCACATTCAAAATAATAAGCTCATGGCATCTGGTCCTATCACTTCATAGCAAATAGAAGGGGAAAATGTGGAAACAGTGGCAGATTTTATTTTCTTGGGCTCCAAAATAACTGCAGAGGTTGACAGCAGCCACAAAATTAAAAGACGCTTGCTCCTTGGAAGGAAATCTATGACAAACTAGACACCGTATTAAAAAGCAGAGACATCACTTTGCTGACAAAAGTCCATATAGTCAAAGTTATGGTTTTTCCAATAGTGATGTACAGATGTGAGAGTTGGACCATAAAGAAGGCTGAGGGCCAAAGAATTGATGCGTTTGAATTGTGATGCTGAAAACTCATAAGAGTTCCTTGTATAGTAAGGAGATCAAACCTGCCAATTCTAAAGAAAATCAACCCTGAATTTCCATCGGAGGACTGATATTGAAGGATATTGAAACTCCAATACTTTGGCCACTTGATGTAAAGAGGTGACTCACTGGAAAAGACCCAGAAGCTGGGAAAGATTGAGGGCAGAAGAAGGGAGCAACAGGGGATGAGATTGGTGGATGGCATCACCATCTCAAGGGTCATGAGTTTGAGCAAACTCTGGGAGATAGTGAAGGAAAGCAAGGCCTGGCATGCTGTGGTCCATGGGGTTACAAAGAGTCAGACACAACTTAGCCACTGAGCAACAACAAGTGTAAAATGGAAATGAAGAGTTTTCGTAGGGACTGAAATCTTATCAAGTATAACTTGCAATTTGTGTTTTCACTAATAAAAATGAGAAGAACTATAGTCAGGACCTCAAGAGCAATGTTGTTACTCTTTAAAAAAAACTTTATTTTAATTGGAGGATAATTGCTTTGCAAGGTTTTGTTGGTTTCTGCCATATATCAACATGAATCAACCATAGGGATATATATGTCTTCTCCCCTTCAACCTCCCTCCCACCTCCCTCCCCATCACATCCCTCTAGGTTGTCACAGAGCATGGGATTGAACTCCTTGAACCAAAGAGCAAGTTCCCATTGGCTCTTTTACATATGGTAATGTATATGTTTCAATGCTACTCTCAGTTCATCCCACTCATTCCTTCCTCCACTGTGTCCACAAGTTTGTTTATGTCAGCGTCTCTGTTGCTGCCCTACAAATAAGCTCATCGGTATCATTTTCTAGATTCCATATATGTGCATTAATATATGATATTTGTTTTTCTCTTTCTGACTTGCTTCACTCTGTATAACAGGCTCTAGATTCATCCACTTTACTGAAACTGACTCAATTTCTTTCCTTTTAATATTCCATTGTATATATGTACCACATTTTCTCATCCATTCATCTGTTGATGAGCATCTGGGGCTTCTTCCATGTCCTGACTATTGTAAATAGTGCTGCAATGAACATTGGGGTACAGGTTTCTTTTTAAATTTTGGTTTCCTCAGGGTATATGCCTAGTAGTGGGATTTCTGGATCATATGATAGTTTTATTCCTGTTTTTTTGTTTTTTTTTTTAAAGAGATCTCCATACTATTCTCAGTAGTGGCTATATAACTTTATATTTCCACCAACAGTGCAAGAGGGCTTCCTTTTATCCATACTCTCTCCAGCATTTATTGTTTGTAGATACTTGATGGCCAATCCTACCAGTGTGAGGTGGTACCTCATTGTAGTTGATTTGCATTTCTCTAATAATTAGTGATTGTATACATCTTTTCATCTGTTTATTAGCTATCCAGATGAGTTCTTTGGAGAAATGTCTGTTTAGGTCTTCTTCCCATTTTTGATTGGGCTGCCTTTTTTTTTTCTGATATTGAGTTGTATCTACTGCTTGTATGTTTTGTCAATTGCTTCATTTGCAATTATTTTCTCCCATTCCGAGGGCTGTATTTTCATCTTATTTATGGTTTCTTTACTGTGCAAAAGGTTTTAATGTGTCCTGTTTGTTTATGTTTTGTTTTTATTTCCGTTGCTCTAGGAGGTGGGTCATAGAAGATCTTTCCCTGATTTATGTCAAAGGGTGTTCTGCCTATATTTTCCTCTAAGAGTTTTATAGTTTCTGGTCTTCTATTTACGTCTTTAATCCATTTCAAGTTTATCTTTGTGTATGGTGTTAGGAAGTGTTCTAATTTCATTCTTTTATACATGGTTGTCCAGTTTTCCCAGCATCCACTTATTGAAGAGACTATCTTTTCTCCATTATGTTGTTACTTTTAAAGTAAGCAATTAATAAAAAGTTTAAGGTCATTGAAAAGTATACATATTAAAACCTTTTATTTTTAATCAAGAAATGCCAATGATATTATTATGCAAGTTTGTTCCTAAAAGTTTCTTTTTAAAATATTAAGATGTTATCTATAAATTACCTTTTTATTACATGAGCCTCTGTACTTCACCACCCAAATTTCAAATTGCCAATATGTTTGACAAAATGTAGAGGGGAGATGCCCTCCTTCAAATGTCAGCATCAGTAGAGCTTTAATTAAAACATACTGGGATTGAGGTGCTGGGGGAGGGTAAACAAAATCTTGTGTGCCTATCCAAATCTAAGTATCTTATTGTGAATTAGCAGTAGAAACTATTTTCACAGAATTCTATCACACATGGACTTGGAATAGAACTGTACTACAATTTTTTTTACCTTGCTATTTTTCTATTATCACAGACCACTTGAATGTTCACAAGCTGATTACCCACAAGTTGAATATCAAAGAAGACAGCAATGCTGGGGCCCTATAAGTCTATCTCTTTTCACATTGGCAATCATAGCGATCATAGGAATTGCCATTGGTATTGTTACTCATTTTGTTGTTGAGGGTAAGTATACAGGTCACATTTCTATTGCCTCTGTGCTCCATGACTTAATATCTTGAAATTCTCAGTCATATAAAAATTCCATTTACATGCTATTATCATTTTAATTATTAATCTTTTACTGATATTAAATTATAGATTGCCCCAATATTGAGTCCTATGTTTCATATTTCCAGCCAGTGATGCTTGCAATATATTTACATTATTACAAAGACAATCAAAAACAAATATGTATTTTTAAAAAAGAATGAAAACCTTACCTTTAGAATAAAAACAAATCACATCATGCGTTGTGTAATATATGTATTTTTCAAAATCAATATGTTAATGAGATGCTCTAAGAAAAACTAATGAGAAAATTACATGAAAAATATCTTTAAAGGGCTAAAGATTAAACATTATTTTTGAAAGAAAAAGACATTGTTTTATGAATGAAGGAAGAAGAAAAACTCAGAATTATTCTACCTTAAGTGAAAAAATAGAGAGTCAGTATCACATTTAAACCAAATGACAATCAACCAAAATCATTTACCTTTGTCTTTGGTGTGTGTATTTATAATCACATATGACTGAGACTTTGCCAAAAATTTTACAGAATTGTATGACCCATAACAATAAAACCATATTTGAAAGAATTACCAAATGGGGATGAATTATTGTCCAATGTACTCAGCTTACTAGCTTACCTACTTTATTGGGGGATTGATCATATTCATTTCTTAAACTCATATAATAAAATAATAAACTACATTAACCTCTATGTCTTTCTTGTTAATATCTTTTGTGTTTAGGATGCAGTTCATCTTCAATATTTCATTTGTTCAAGAAATAAAAAGTAAAGGAATAATACAAATAATGGGAAAAAGTATTTTTAAAATATCATAGAAGTTGTGTTAGGTTGAATAATGTCCCCCACCCCCAAAACATCTGCGTCTTAACCTTTGTAACTAATGAGTGTTACCTCATACTGCAAAAGGGACTTTGCAGATGTGATTGCTTCAAGGATTTTGAAGAGCTGTTATTCTGGATTTTCTGGATGGGCCCTAAATGTAATCCCAGTATCTTTATAAAGGATAGGCAAAAAGCCCAAAGAAGGAAAAAGTCTATGTGACAATAGAAGCAGGGAAGAGGAAAACAATGTGATGTATAACCACAGGCCAAGGAACAAGGATCCCTCTAGGAGCCAAAAAGGCAAAGAAAAAGGTTCACCCCTTAGATCCTCCAGAAAAACAAATAGACATACAAACAGGTCTTAATTTGAGCCCTGTAAAACTTATTTCAGAATTTTGATCTAAATTGGTGGTCACTGGTCACAGCAGCAATAGGAAATTAATACAGAGGTAGGTCCTTGGATGTCCTGGTAAGGACATCCAACTAGTCAATCCTAAAGGAAATCAACCCTGACTATTCATTGGAAGAATTGATGCTGAAGCTGAAGCTCCTAAACTTCAGTGGAGCAGTTTATAAAAAGGTGAAAAAGATACTGTAAGAAAAATTTTAAGAAGACTGTGTGGTGAATGCAGACAAATATAAGCAGTCTGCTATAGTTTCAATAGAAATTATTAAGGGAACATGGCAAAAAAATATGCTCAAAAGGTAAGCAGGACCTAGGTCAAGGAAAACCATTGTAGATCATAGTAAAGTGTTGTGACTCCTTCCCCATTGGCAGTGGAGAAAAATGAAGGTGTTTTAATTGGAGAAGTGATATTGTCAAATTTGCAATTAAAAAAAATTTTTCTGCTGGTATGTGGGGAATAGAACTGAGGAAAACAGAACAGGAGGCAGGGTACCAGTAAGAAAATTGTTACATTTTCCAGACAATAAATGATGAGGAAATGAACGAGAGCATTAATGATGATAGAATTTGTGAAAAGATGATGAAGTTTTAAAATTTAGGAGATAAAATTTTCAGGATCTGTTGTTTAATAGGAAGAGATCAATGTGTACTTTAAAATTTCCAGTCTGGATTGTGAAGTAGATTGTAATGACAGAATTTAAGATAGAGAATCTAGGCAGAGTACTTTTTAAATAGAAAGGTCATTTTGTTTGGGATAGACATTAGCTGGGGGGTTGATGAGGATCTGAATTAAGGATATAACTTTTCTGGGTGGGATAAGGGATTCAGAAGATATTAATAAGTTGCATTCATAGACTGAAAAATGGGATATTGCAAATGAGAATTAAGCCATGGTTTGGGTGAATGTATAGACAAGTAAGTTGTTCAGAAGATAGAAAACAGAGGATATGAAGGAAGGTTTGAATCTAAAAAGAGGTAAATAATCCTGGTTAAGGATAGAAGTGGGCTTCCCTGGTGGCTCAGTGGTAAAGAATCTACCTCCCAATGCAGGAGACATGGGTTCAGTCCCTGGGTCAGGAAGATCCCTTGAAGAAGGAAATGGTAACCCACTCCAGTATTCTTGCCTGGATAACCCCATGGACAGAGGAGCCTGGAGGGCTACAGTCTGCTGAGTTGCAAAAGAGTCGGACACGACTTGGCAACTATGCAGAAACAACAAAGGACAGAATTAGAGAGTTCTCCAAAGTAACTGGTGAGAGGCCAAGAGCAAGAGAGAAAATCAGAAGATGGCTTCATAAAGCCAAAGACAAGCTTTCAAGGAATATGATTAAGTCTGCTAAGAAATCAAGATGATTTTTGAAAAAGACCAAAATAAATATGACGTTAGATATAATGACTGTTTTGCTCTTGACAATGGCAGCTACAGTGGTTTGTTAAGAGTCCATTACAGAAACTTGATGCCTGCATGGGCCAAAAGAAAATGCAGATTTAAAATACTGGTTTATATTTAAGTAAGGACTGTCAGCAATTGTTTTCAGCATTTGAATTTTCATTGTGTGTTGTGTATCTAATTGTGTGAAAAATTTTATATGCATAAACATTATAAATGGATGTTCTGAAAGTATAATCTATATTTTAGCTGGATGCAATGATAAAAATTATACAATATTTTAAAAAATGACTATGACTAATTGTATAATGATAAGAAGAAATAAGCTGTGTTATTGTAAATCTATTTCCTGGGGGAAGGGGACAAGCAATTGATCATGTCTAAGCATGAATCTTTTGTTTGTTTTTACCTTTCAGATGATAAGTCATTCTACTATCTTGCCTCTTTTAAAGCTACAAATATAAAATATAGAGAATGTTATGGAATGAGAACGTCAAAACAGTTTATAGAAAGGAGTCATCAGATTGAGCGAATGGTAAGCCCAATAGAAATTTTGAAAGTTTATAAATGTTTCTCTGCCTGACATTGAATGTGATTGTTATAGGAACATGATTTTCCCATGGCTCAGTTTCTTCTTCTATAAAATGAGGATAATATAGTAGGTCATAGGGTTTTGAGGATTAAATAACATAATGTATGTAAAATATTTAGAGTAATGTCATATGCCATTAAATATATGTAGATTAGAGTAGGCAACTAATTAACATCTGAGGAAATTGTTGGTTGAAACAGGTATTCTCAGTTTAAGTAATGTTTAAATTTAAATTTCTCAGTTAAAAACAGATCAGTTTTTAAACTCTTGATTTTCTTTCTTGGTTCATTTTCCTTAAACTTTTGCTTCAACATAAGAATATAGGATTGTGATGTTTTACCTCATCATTTTGTGATTTTGATTTTGAAACATATAAAGGGTCACATACAAGACTGTGTGTCTATGATTCTTATGAATTTCAAATTTAGTTATGTCCCTCAATTATTTTGGCTTTCCTTGAAAACCTAGGCAATTATCAAGGCATTTCTAATTCTTAAAGTATGTCAGGCAAGCAAAATCCTTGCCTGTTATAGCAGAAAGTCAAATAAAAGAGTCTATTTTTGTTTAATAAAAAATATGTCTTTAGAGACTATAGCTTTCTTTAGCAAAACCTACAGCATTAGACTAATGTATAATTTAAGGTCATGAGTTATTCTAACAAGGAAGTAAGGGGTCTATAGAAAGGGGACTTAATTAGTATGGCTTTTATGATTAGCTATAGACACTATCTCTCTTTTTATTCCCTTACTTATTTAAATTAGAAGATAATTACATTACAATATTGTGATGACTTCTGCCATACATCAACATGAATCAGTCACTGGCATACACGTGACCCTCCATCCTGAATCCCCCTCGAAACTCCCCACCTACCCCATCCCTCTGGCAGATGAATGGATACGGAAGCTGTAGTACATATACACAATGGAATATTACTCAGCTATAGAAAGGAACACATTTGAGTCAGTTCTAACATAGTGGATGAACCTAGAGCCTATTATCCTTAGTGAAGTAAGTCAGAAATAGAAAGACAAATATCATATAGTAACTCATATACATAGAATCTAGAAAGATAGTACCAATGATCCTACGTGCAGGGCAGCAAAGGAGACAGACAGAAAAAAATAGACTTTTGCACACAGTGGGAGAAGGACAGGATGGGATGATTTGAGAGAATAGCATTGAAACAGATACATTACCATATGTCAAACAGACTATCCCTTAATTAAAGGAGGAGGGCTTTAGCACTCCCACTCTTAATTGTTCTATTTCTCTTAATTGTTAACAACATAAGTATTTGCATTTCATTTGGTTGTTTATTCTTATATAGCTCAGTTATATGTAGTTCCATTCTAAATGTTGAAAACAAACACTGGTTTATTTTTCGTACCTATTTAGATAGGGTTTTACATTTAAATAGGACAGTGTTTTTATAGTTTTGTTGCCACAGTTCTTTTTAACTTTATTGGTAAGTGGCTTTATTTAAATTTTTTATTTTTAATTGAAATATAATTGATATATGACATTATGTTAGTTTCAGATGTGCAACATAATGGTTGATATTTGTATAAATTGAGAAGGACCACCACCATAAGTGTAGTTAACCTGAAGCACCACAGGTACTAATAATTTTTCTTCTTATGATGAGAACTTTTAAGGTTTACTCTCTTAGCAACTTTCAAATATGCAATGAAGTCTTAGTAGATACAGTCACCATGTTATACATTATATCCCAAAGAACTTATTTATTTTATAACTGGAAGTTTGCACCTTTTGACCACCTCAGCCCATTTTGCCTAACTCTCATCTCTCACTCCTGGCAGCCACCAATCTGTTCTCTAGATATGAATTTGTGGTTTTTTCTTGTTTGTTTAGATTCTGTATCAGTGAGATCATATGGTATTTATCTTTCTCGGTCTGGCCTACTTCATTTAGCATAAAGCCTTCAAAGTCCATCAGTAAATTGTCAAAAATGGCAAGATTTCATTCTTGTTTATGTCTGAATAATATATCATTGCATGTATATGCCACATCTTCTTTATCCATTTATTCATCAATGAACACCTAGTTTGCTTCCCTGTCTCTTTCCTTGTCATGTGACTATATGAACTTGATCTCTGTCTCCATCTTCATCTGGCCTTCTTTGGGTTTCTTTGTTTCTCTACTCTGATAAGGATACTTATCACTGGATTCAAACTGTTCCTGGATGATGTCTACACTGGTCTCATCTTGATATCCTTAATTACACCTGCAAAAACTCTTTGCCAAGTAAGGGCACATTTACACATTCCCAGAGTCAAATGTATCTTTAGGCAGCCAGCATTCAACCCATACACCTGGATTTATCATCATCTCTTTCAGGTATACTGTAGTTTTTCTTGTCCTTTTAATTTCCCATACCAAGTAAACACATACACACACACACACATCCCCTCATACTGAGGTTTTGATTTAGCGTGCTTCAAATGTAGAAATCTAGAGAAATAATTGACACCATTTATTTATACTTATTTGCTGTGTTTGAATAGAGCTTTAAAATTATTTTCTTAAATGTCTCGTATATCTTAGTTAAATTTAATCCTAGATGATTGTTCATTCCAATCCGAAAGAAAGTCAGTGCCAAAGAATGCTCACCCATCTCACATGCTAGTGAAGCAATGCTCAAAATTCTGCAAGCCAGGCTTCAGTAGTACATGAACCATGAACTTCTAGATATTAAACCTGGTTTAGAAAAGGCAGAGGAAACAGACATCAAATTGCCAACATCTGCTGGATCATGGAAAAAGCAAGAGAGTTCCAGAAAAACATCTATTTCTGCTTTATTGACTATACCAAAGCCTTTGACTGTGTGGACCACAATAAACTGTGGACAATTCTGAAAGAGATGGGAATACCAGACCACCTGACCTGCCTCTTGAGAAACCTATATACAAGTTAGGAAGTAACAGTGAGAACTGGACATGGAACAACAGACTGGTTCCAAATAGGAAAAGGAGTATGTCAAGGCTGTATCTTGTCATCCTGCTTATTTAACTTATATGCAGAGTACATCATGAGAAACGCGGGCTAGATGAAGCACAAACTGGAATTAAGATTGCTGGGAGAAATGATAATAACCTCAGATATGCAGATGACACCACCCTTATGGCAGAAAGTGAAGAAGAACTAAAGAGCCTCTTGATGAAAGTGAAAGAGGAGAGTGAAAAAGTTGGCTTAAATCTCAACATTCAGAAAACGAAGATCATGGCATCTGGTCCCATCACTTCATGGCAGATAGATGGGGAAACAGTGGAAACGGTGTCAGACTTTATTTTGGGGGCTCCAAAATCACTGCAGATTGTGACTGCATCCATGAAATTAAAAGATGCTTACTCCTTGGAAGGAAAGTTATGACCAACCTAGATAACATATTGAAAAGCAGAGACATTACTTTACCAACAAAGGTCCATCTAGTCAAGGCTATGGTTTTTCCAGTGGTCATGTATGGATGTGAGAGTTGGACTGTGAAGAAAGCTAAGCACCAAAGAATGGATGCTTTTGAACTGTGGTGTTGGAGAAGACTCTTGAGAGTCCCTTGGACTGTAAGGAAATCCAACCAGTCCATCCTAAAGGAGACCAGTTCTGGGTGTTCATTGGAAGGACTGATGTTGAAGCTGAAACTCCAGTACTTTGGCCACCTCATGCAAAGAGTTGACTCATTGGAAAAGACCCTGATGCTGGGAGGGATTGGAGGCAGGAGGAGAAGGGGACGACAGAGGATGAGATAGCTGAATGGCATCACTGACTTGATAGATGTAAATCTGAGTGAACTCCACGAGTTGGTGATGGATACGGAGGCCTGGCATGCTGCAATTCATGGGTTGCAAAGAATTGGACATGACTGAGTGGCTGAACTGAACTGGAACCGAACTGAGATGATTGTTTTGTGGTTGTTTGGCTTTATGTGTATATGGGGTTTGGTTTGTTTTTTCATCATTGTTAATGGATATCTTTTCAAAGTGCATTCTTTTTAAAAAAATTTTATTTTTACTCTATTCTACATTACAATACTGTATTGGTTTTGCCATATATTGACATGAATCAGCCACAGGTGTACACGATCTCCCAATCCTGAAACCGCCCCCCCCCACCTCCCACCCCATGTCATCTCTCTGGACCATCCCTGTGCTCCAGCCCCAAGCACCCTGTATTCTGTATCGAACATAGACTTGTGCTTCGTTTCTTACATGATAGTATACATGTTTCAATGCAATTCTCCCAAATCATCCCACCCTCTCCATCTCCCTCAGAGGCCAAAAGTGCATTCTTTAAAACTGGTTTTTACCAGTATATAGAAATGTGATGAGCTTTTATAACCTCTTTTCACTCTGTCTCCTTTTTCTCATGTGTTATTTCCAAGTGCTGGGTCTCTCCTGGGGCTTTTAGAGCAGAGAGACTTCCTTTGTGGTTGAATTGCCTTGATCCACAATCTGGTCCAGTGATTTCCAATGATGGGCACTTCCATTTCTCTAGAGATATTTTGCAATTCCTGGAGAAATTTTGTTTTGTTGTCACACTGGGAGGAGGAAAGCTACTGGCATCTAGTACCCAGAGGTTCTGACTCTTCTTCCAACTTTTACATTCTCCTCCTTGCTCACTATTCTCTGACCATAATGGTCTTCTTTGAGATTCAATTCAGTTCAGTCACTCACTCATGTCTGCCTCTTTGTGACCCCGTGGACTGCGGTACACCAGGCTTCCCTGTTCATCACCAACTCCCAGAGCTTACTCAAATTCATGTCCATTGAGTCACTGATGCCATCCAACCATCTCATCCTCTGTCATGCCCTTTTCCTCCTGCCTTCAGTCATTCCCAGCATCAAGGTCTTTTCAAATGAGTCAGTTCTTCTCATTAGGTGGCCAAAGTATTAGAGTTTCAGCTTCAGTATCAGTCCTTCCAATGAATATTCAGGACTGATTTCCTCTAGGATAGACTGGTTGGATCGCCTTGCTGTCCAAGAGACTCTCAAACGTCTTCTCCAACACCACAGTTCAAAAGCATCAATTCTTTGAGATTACCTACACATTTTTTTCTTCTATCTGGAACTGCGCCCCCTGATCCCACTCTTTCTGTTGCTTACTTCTTCTGATCCTTCGGATCCTTCCTGTATCCTTCATGTATCATGTTACCTTTCTGGAGGTAATTATAGACCCTCAGCCATTATCCTGAATTACCTTACTGTTTTAGTTACCTTTCAAGAGGGGCCACTCTACAGTTTGTGGCATTTTAATTCTATGACAAGGATTTAACGTAGGCCCTCAGCAGTGAGAGTGTTGAGTTCTAACCTCTGGACCACCAGCAAATTCCAGCCTTTGTATTTAACTATTTATTACTGGCTATCTCTCTATTCTATGAGCCCAGGGACCACAACTTTTTGTTCCTACTCTTTATTCAGTATTGTCACAGTAACTGAAATATGAGATAATCTAGCCAATTGTTCTGAATGAACAAATAAATGAGAAAAAAAGGAAACAATGGGATATAATGAAAGAGTCTTAAAGCACTGCAAAAGCCAGCATTTTTTTTTCTTCATACCATTGATTAAGACTAACCATAGTTGGAGAATAATGAATTTATGAAAATGTTATTGCGCACCTTATTTGTGCAAGCTAATAAAAAATGCTAAGGTCTACACAGTACAGTTCCTTCTTTATTTGGAGTGTATAATATTGTTTATATGTGGAAGTTTAGACATGGTCAATAATAGAAAAAGGAAATTTATGTAGCAAATGATATGACATATAAGAGCTTACAAGACTGAATGGTAATACTAAAGCTGCTATATTGCAAAATATAATAGTCTAATATATAACTCAAACAATCAGTATTTTAGGGGTTCAGAGGAAGAAAACATCTCTTTGAGCTAGCAAAAAGCTTCCTTGGAGAGGAAAGCAGTCTAGTGTGGTGTGGGAAGGGAGTGCTTTTTTGTTTGGTTGTTTTGTGTGTGTGTCTCGTGTGTGTGTGTGTGTGTGTGTGTGTGTGTGTGTGTGTGTAGTTTTCCCCTGAAAGAAGCAGGGTATCTGCAGAACTTGTCTGATTACTTTCATGGGTGGGCCCAGAAAGGGATTTCCTAGTTCTCACCAGTAACTACTAATCTTCCATAAAGACCTAATCTGCATGCAGTTCCCAGCCAGAGGGAAGGCACAAGCTCAGGCTTGCCAAAGACAGTAACTTTTAGTTACTGGGTGTACTTTTAGACAGGGCCACACATATTTTTCAATTATGCTGTTTTAATTTTGATCCTGGAATCACATCAAGGACTACAGTTTGTGTCTGATTTTAAGGAAAGTGTTTTATTTTCATTATACCAGATTAAGGGCAGGAGGAGAAGGGGGCAACAGAGGATGAGATGGTTGGATTACATCATCAACTCAATGGACATGAATTTGAGCAATCTGCTAGAGACAGTAAAGGAAAGCGAAGCCTGGCCTGATGTACTCCATGGGGTAGCAAAGAGTCAGATATGACTTAGTGACTGAACCACAACAAATAGGCTTAGTCATTATCTTGTTTAAAATGGAGTACCCTCTAGTAATCTCAGGTTTCAGTTCAGTTCAGTTCAGTTCAGTCCCTCAGTAGTGCTCACTCTTTGTGACCAAATGGACTGCAGATGGACAGGCCTCCCTGTCCATTACTAACTCCCAGAGTTTACCCAAACTCATGCCCATTGAGTTGGTGATGCCATCCAACCATCTCATCCTCTGTCACACACTTCTCCTGTCTTCAATCTTTCTCAACATCAGAGTTTTTTCAAACGAGTCAGCTCTTCATATCAGGTGGCCAAAGTATTGGAGTTTCAGCTTCAACATTAGTCCTTCCAATGAACACTCAGAACTGATTTCTTTTAGGATGGACTGGTTAGATCTCCTTGTAGTCCAAGGGATGCTCAAGAGTCTTCTCCAGCACCACAGTTCAAAAGCATCCATTCTTTGGTGCTTAGCTTTCTTTATAGTCCGACTCTCTCATCCATACATGACTACTGGAAAAACTGTAGCCTTGACTAGATGGACCTTTGTTGGCAAAGTAATATCTCCGCTTTTTAATATGCAGTCTAGGTTGGTCATAACTTTCCTTCCAAGGAGTAAGCGTCTTTTAATTTCATGGCTGCAGTCACCATCTGCAGTGATTTTGGAGCCCCTCAAAATAAAGTCAGCCACTGTTTCCACTGTTTCCCCATCTATCTGCCATGAAGTGATGGGACCAGATGCCATGATCTTCGTTTTCTGAATGTTGAGCTTTAAGCCAACTTTTTCACTCTCCTCTTTCACTTTCATCAAGAGGCTCTTTAGTTCTTCTTCACTTTCTGCCATAAGGGTGGTGTCATCTGCATATCTGAGATTATTGATCTTTCTCCCAGAACTTTGATTTCAGCTTCAACTTCCTCCAGCTCAGCATTTCTCATGATGTACCCTGCATATAAGTTAAATAAGCAGGGTGACAATATACAACCTTGACGTACTCCTTTTCTTATTTGGAACCAGTCTGTTGTTCCATGTCCAGTTCTAACTGTTGCTTCCTGACTTGCATACAGATTTTTCAAGAGGCAGGTCAGGTGGTAGGGTATTCCCATCTCTTTAAGAACTTTCTACATTTTGTTGTGATCCACACAGTCAAAGGCTTTGGCATAGTCAATAAAGCAGAAATAGATTTTTTTCTGGAACTCTCTTGCTTTCTCCATGATCCAGTGGACATTGACAATTTGGTCTCTGGTTCCTCTGCCTTTTCTAAAACCAGCCTGAACATCTGGAAGTTCACGGTTCACATATTGTTGAAGCCTGGCTTGGAGAATTTTGAGCATTACTTTACTAGCATGTGAGATGAGTGCAATTGTGCTGTAGTTTGAGCATTCTTTGGCATTGCCTTTCTTTGGGATGGAATGCACACTGACATTTTCCAGTCTTGTGACCACTGCTGAGTTTTCCAAATGTGCTGGCATATTGAGTGCAGCACTTTCACTGTGTCATCTTTTAGGATTTGAACTAGCTCAATGAGCATTCCATCACCTCCACTAGCTTTTTTCATAGTGATGTCTCCTAAGGCCCACTTGACTTCACATACCACGATGTCTGGCTCTAGGTGAGTGATCACATCATCATGATTATCTGGGTCATGAAAATCTTTTTGCACAGTTTTTCTGTGTATTCTTGCCACCTCTTCTTAATATCTTCTGCTTCTGTTAGGTCCACACCATTTCTATCCTTTATTGTGCCCATCGTTGCATGAAATGTTCCCTTGGTATCTCTAATTTTCTTGAAGAGATCTCTAATCTTTCCCATTCTGTTCTTTTCCTCTATTTCTTTGCATCGATCGCTGAAGAAGGCTTTCTTATCTCTTTTTGCTATTCTTTGGAACTCTGTATTTAGATGCTTATATCTTTCCTTTTCCCCTTTGCTTTTTGCTTCTCTTCTTTTCACAGCTATTTGTAAGGCTTCCCCAGACAGCCATTTTGCTTTTTGCATTTCTTTTCCATGGGGATGGTCTTGATCTCTTTCTCCTGTACAATGTCACGAACCTCATTCCATAGTTCATCAGGCACTCTATCTATCAGATATAGGCCCTTAAATCTATTTCTCACTTCCACTGTATAATCATAAAGGATTTGATTTAGGTCATACTTGAATGGTCTAGCAGTTTTCCCTACTTTCTTCAATTTAAGTGAATTTGGTAATAAGGAGTTCATGATCTGAGCCACAGTCAGCTCCTGGTCTTGCTTTTGTTGACTGTATAGAGCTTCTCCATCTTTGGCTGCATAGAATATAATCACTCTGATTTCGGTGTTGACCATCTGGTGATGTCCATGTGTAGAGTCTTCTCTTGTGTTGTTGGAAGAGGGTGTTGCTATGACCAGTACATTTTCTTGGCAAAACTCTATTAGCCTTTGCCCTGCTTCATTCCGCATTCCAAGGCCAAATTTGCCTGTTATTCCAGGTGTTTCTAAACTTCCTACTTTTGCATTCCAGTCCCCGGTAATGAAAAGGACATCTTTTGGGGGTGTTAGTTCTAAAAGGTCTTGTAGGTCTTCATAGAATGGTTCAGCTTCAGCTTCTTCAGTGTTACTTGCTGGGGCATAGACTTGGATTACTGTGATATTGAATGGTTTGCTTTGGAAATGAACAGAGATCATTTTGTTGTTTTTGAGACTGCGTCCTAGTACTGCATTTCAGACTCTTCTGTTGACCATGATGGCTGCTCCATTTCTCCTAAGGGATTCCTGCCCGCAGTAGTAGATATAATGGTCATCTGAGTTTAATTCACCCATTCCAGTGCATTTTAGTTCACTGATTCCTAGAATGTCGACGTTCATTCTTGCCATCTCTTGTTTGACCATTTCCAATTTGCCTTGATTCATGGACCTGTTAAACTAGAAGCAGAAAAAAAGCAAATTCCTAGGAGATTATCTTTTATTAGGTTTAGATTCAGGAAATAAAATATGCTTTGAGGACTTCTTTAAGGGCTTCCTGCCCCCAAACCTCTACCCCCACCAACCTGAAAATCTGTCATCAGGCATATAAGTAACTTGGGGTTTTTAATGTCACTTAATGCTTAAGAATATAAGATCTCAAGCCAGATATCTTGGGTTCACATGGCAGAACAACTACTTCCAATGCCATTTAGACAATTAAGGGCCTTGAGCTTCAGTTTTTTCACCTATAAAATGGGACTGATGAGAATAAAGAAAATACTCTCCTCATAAAGTTGTATGAAGTTGACTGAGGAGTTGCTCCAATGCCTACCATGTAGTATGGACTTAATACCTGTAAGCTATTGTTAGTGGTTACACCAATAGTGTACTATACCAGAATCTGCTCATTTTTTAAACAGAGGTCGACTCCTCAAGGGACCATGGTCTTATTAACATCACATTCTAGTTCAAATAGATTCTTAGTAATTTCTTACACTCTGATATGACAGAACCCTGATCCTTTCCTACAGTTCCATTATGTACTCAGTGCAGAATTTCAGAAGCCATTTATATTAAAGTGCTAAAAATCTTAAGATCTTCCCAGATGACTCAATGGTAAAGAATCTGCCTACCAAAGCAGGATGCAGGAGATGTGGGTTTGATCCCTGGGTTGAGAAGATCCTCTGAAGAAGGGACTGGCTACTTACTCCAGTGTTCTTGCCCGTGGAAGTCCATGGACAGACAAGCAAAGGCTATGATCCATACGGTCACAAAAGAGTCGGATATGTGAGCATGCCTACACCCATGGAGAGATCTTAACATCACATTTTCTCCTTGTTCCTTGAGAAATGAAAATGAAATGTGTTCTGAAAAGCTTAGTGAATCATAAGTGGAATAAATCAGAACTGTTCCAAACCCCTGGAATGACCACTTATGAAGGGGGTGGGGGTCACTACTGGGGTCTCCTGGCTTCTGCCTTGCTTTAGATTCCCATAGAGTTTTACTTACCTTTGGCGACATGATTTGTAGATAAAGCAAAAACAACCATGTTATTATCTTCTCTCCTTTATTGTATTCTTGAACTTTCATTCATTTTTCTCATTTATTCATTCATTTATTTAATCCATCAAACATACATCCATCAAACATACATTTACTGTGGACCAGGCATTGTGTCAAACACTAAATAAACAGTCCAGAGTGGGAAAGACAATTGTAAGCCAGTTTGATAATTTGCTACAATAGAATTATGTGCAAGATGCTGGGGTGGCTTCAGTTCAGTTCAGTTCAGTCACTCAGTCATGTCCAACTCTTTGCAACCCCAAAGACTGCAGCATGACAGGCCTCCCTGTCCATCACCAACTCCAGGAGTTTACCCAAGCTCATGCCCATTGAGTCGATTATGCCATCGAACCATCTCATCCTCTGTAATCCCCTTCTCCTGCCCTCAATCTTTCCCAGCATCAGTGTCTATTCCACTGAGTCAGCTCTTCACATCAGGTAGCCAAAATATTGGAGTTTCAGCTTCAGTATCAGTCCTTCCAATGAACATTCAGGACTGATCTCTTTTAGGATGGACTGGTTGGATCTCCTTGTAGTCCAAGGGACTCTCAAGAGTCTTCTCCAACACCACAGTTCAAAAGAATTAGGTCTTCAGTGCTCAGCTTTCTTCATAGTCCAACTCTTACATCCATACCTGACTACTGGAAAAACTATAGCCTGGACTAGATGGACCTTTGTTGGCAAAGTAATATCTCTGCTTTTTAATATGCAGCCTAAGTTGCTCATAACTTTCCTTCCAAGGAGCAAGAGTCTTTTAATTTCATGGCTGCAGTCACCATCTTCAGTGATTTGGGAGCCAAAAAATAAAAAATAAATAAAGTCTGCCACTGTTTCCACTGTTTCTCCATCTATTTTCCATGAAAAGGAGAATTTAATTTTGTTTGAGGAAGGCAAGTCAAAGACAAGTTAGTTGTCACTGAAGAATACCATAATTGTCATTGAAGACACTTACCTGAAAAAAAAAAAAAAGTATACTGAAGGAAGAGGGAAATGAGTGTGCAAAATTGTAAAAGTGTGAACCAGGACAGTGAGATTAGGAAAAAACAGGTAATAAAGAAGATAATAGGGGTAGGATTAAAAAGGACCATGATATGCAGATAATACCACTCTAATGGCAGAACGCAAAGAACTAAAGAATTTCTTGATGAATATAAAAGAGGGTAATGAGAAAACTGGATTAAAATTCAACATTCAAAAAGTAAGATCATGGCATGCAGTCCCATAACTTTCTGGCAATCAGATGGAGAAAAAATGGAAACAATGACAGTCTTTATTTTCTTGGGTCCCAAAAAGCACTGTGGATGGTGACTGCATCCGTAAAACTAGAATTTGCTTGCTCCTTGGAAGAAAAGCTATAACAAACCTAGACACTGTATTAAATTAAAAAGCAGAGATATTGCTTTGCTCACAAAAGTCCATATAATCAAAGCTATGGTTTTTCCAGTAGTTATAAACAAATGTAAGAGTTGGACCATAAAGATAGATGAGTGCCAAAGAATTGATACTTTTGAACTATAGTTCTGGAGAAGACTCTTGAGAGTCCCTTGAACTGCAAGGAGATCACACCAGTCAATCCTGGTTGATTATTAACCCTGAATATTAATAGGAAGGACTGATGCTGAAGCTGAAGCTCCAGTACTTTGGCCACCTGATGTGAAGAACGGACTCAATAGAGAAGACCCTGATGCTGGGAAAGATTGAAGGCAGAAGGTGAAGGGGACGACAGAGGATGAGATGGTTGGATGGTATCACCAATTCAATGGACATGAGTCTGAGTAAACTCTGGGAGATAATGAAGAACAGAGAAGCCTGGCATGCTGAAGTCCATGGGGTCTCAAAGAGTCAGATACAATTGAGTGACTAAACAGCAACAACAACAAGGCCCATGAAGGGTTAAGATTGTGGAGCTCATACTAAGAGACACTGGGTTTCAAGCAGGAGTGTAATATACTCAGACTTGTGCTTTAGGGATATCATCCTGGCTGCTGGCATACTGGATAACAAGTAGGGGAGGAAAGACAGAGTTGAACCACACAAAGGTGCCAGTGAGGGGACCACTGCAAAAGCCTGAACACAAGTTTTGAAGGAGCTGATTTTGGACCACAGCAGTGAGATGGAAGGAAGAGAGGGAAACTCAATATTTAATCAGGTAAAATCTACTGAGCACTGTTATTAATTTAGAGGAATCAAGGAGAAGGAAGAATCTACTGGGCAAGGGAACCAATATTCCCTCTTCCCAAAGAGGGCAAGATTTACCGTGGAACTGGGCCCTACATCAACTTACACGGACCTGCAATTTCTGAATTTTCACTTTCGCTCTGGTGTTTTTTTTGTTTGTTTGTTTTTAATCTTTTCAGGCAGTGCCTCAATACTCTTTGGGGACCAGGTAACTTTAGGAGATAATTTCACAGAATATCCAAAATCCTTCAATTGTTCAGACTAGAAAAGCCAAGTAATAAAATGCTGACATTATGAAGTGTGATGAAATATAGACCTGCCAAAGAGAAGATTAACAAGCGAGGGTATCAGAGTCACATGACAGATGTTGATACATATTATGCCAAATGCTTTCATAAGGGATATTTATGTGAGAAATGAGCAAATTGATACCTTAGAATGCCATATTGGAGAATGAGGAAAATATATGGTAGATGAATGTTGCCTTGAAAAATAACACCAATAGTTTAAATTATTTGACAATCAAAATGAACATTATGAATAGTATTTAGTATATCAGGCAATGTGTGACATGTGGTATACATTGTTTCTTTTAATCCTCAAAATAACTCTACAAGGTACATAACTCTGTTACATCATTTTAGAGCAGAATCAAACTATTATGATAAGATTGTTCAGTTTTACAAGGATTAGAACTTGGTTGAAGTCTTACCACTGCATATAGCCAGTTTACAAGTCTGGTAATAAACTGGAATCCTTAAATTTTCCATATGTCTCTAGATAAGATGAGGAGTAACATTTTCTTAAGATTAACACTTTAAATTTTTTTCTATTCAGATGTCTAGGATATTTCAACATTCTGGAGAGGGTCGGTTTATCAAATCTCATGTTATCAAATTAAGGTATGTAAACTTGGCTTGTGGAGAAGGCAATGGCACCCCACTCCAGTACTCTTGCCTGGAAAATCCCATGGACGGAGGAGCCTGGTAGGCTGCAGTCCATGGGGTCGTGAAGAGTCAGACACGACTGAGCGACTTCACTGACTTTTCACTTTCATGCATTGGAGAAGGAAATGGTAACCCACTCCAGTGTTCTTGCCTAGAGAATCCCAGGGATGGGGGAGCCTGGTGGGCTGCCTTCTATAGCGTCGCACAGAGTCAGTCACAACTGAAGCGACTCAGCAGTAGCAAACTTGGCTTGGGGCTTCCCAGGTGGCAGCAGCGGTAAAGAATCTGCCTACCTATAAGAGATGCAGGAGACATGGTTTCGATCCCTGGGTTGGAAAGATCCCCTGGAGGAGGGCATGGTAACTCACTCTGATATTCTTGCCTAGAGAATTCAAAGGACTGAGGGGCCTGGTGGACTATAGTCCTAGGGTCTCAAAGAGTTGGACACCACTGAAGTGACTTAGCACACAAAGGCCAACCCCTTTTGATTATCCTCACTTTAAGCCTACCCAAAAATCAGACTATGATTTTCTCTTCAATAAGGTTTTTCCTTGAATGCTACTGCATTATTTTATTTCTAATGCCTTTTCTCTCTTTGTTCTGATAAAAGGCAATATATATAAATTAAAGATATGCATTATCAGAGACTAAAATAAGTTACTGAAATTTATCCTGAATATATTTTAATAGAATATCCAAAAGGCTTGGCATTTACTGGAATAATATATCTTGTTTTCTATCAATTTTGATAAAAATTGATGAAATTAAAAAATTTTATTGTGGCTATCAATCAGTTTACACACATACATATTTATACACACAAGCTTCAGAGGTGGTGCAGTGATAAAGAATCCACCTGCAAGGGAGGACACTCAGATTTGATCCCTGAGTCGGGAAGATCCCCTGAAGAAGGAAATGGCAACCTACTCCAGTATTCTTGCCTGGAAAATCCCATGAACAGAGGAGCCTGGCAGGCTACAGACCATGGGATTGCAAAGGTTCAGACACAACTTAGTAGCTAAACAACATATATATCTATATACACATGTGATAACATGCATACACATATATACATAAATGAACATATATATTTGTAATACTTATTTACTTCACTTCTTGATGGTAAATATACATATGGTCAGGAGCCCATGTCTTTTCTATCCCTTTTCTCCTTTCTTCCTTCATTTTTGTATATTTCCAGTTAAATTTGTTCTCAAAATATTACTAAAGGGTTTCTAGACCTCTGTACATTATTGTAGATTTTAATATTTGAACTTATCAAATGATCTCCTTTCATAATTGCTTTCTTTAATCATCCATGTTTCAAACTCATATTAACTGACTACTAAGCCCCAGAACACCAATGGCTTAACACAATACAGATTTATTTAATTTCCATGGTACAGTCCAAACAGAAGTGGCATAAGTGGATGTAGGAATGATTGGGATTGTAGAATTGACTTGCCCACTGAATCTCTGGTTGGCAAATAAGGGAAGAGTGAACGCATGGAGGATGGTACAGGAGGTCTTCCAGGGCCAGGTCTGGGATCAGAGTACATCATTTCTTCCCACATTTCACTGTCCAGGATTCACTAGAGAGTTTCAATAAACTTCAAGGAAGGCTAGGAAATGAAATTTAGCTCTTGCTTAGAAGGCAAAGCTTAGAAGAAGGGTTTGGTGAATACAAAGCATTGTCTTTTTCCACACCACAACTGAGGAATACTGACCTTGGTTACAACTTGGTACAGAATCTCTTAAAAAGCAAATCACTTAGGTGCATGTGTAAAGCATGATTTCATGAACCGCTCCTCCTCCCACAACCTCCTCTTTTTGAAGTTCAAAAAGTTATGAAACTAAAATTATCTCACAGCTAGATGGTGAGCTAAGTTAGAGACAAGAATAATGTTTTTTTCCAGCTATTATTTATCTTAGCCGGTATTCCTAGAGATCATTTAAAAATCTGATATGCACACATTCTACTCACTATGTTTCTTTAAATCTAGTGTGAATCTAGTTTAAATCTAGTGTGAATCTAGTGTGTAAAACTAGTTCCTGGTTAGAGTACTGACATGATTACTTCTATCTGCTTTTTCCTCTTTAGTCCAGATAAAAATGGTATGAACATTCTTATGGTGCTTGTGTTTCGATTCCCGTCTACTGATAGTGCTGAGCAAGTCAGGAAAAAAATTGAAAGGATTCTATATCAAAGTCTGAAGAGAGAACCGATGCCTTTAACTATATACAAACCATCATTTACACTCACACGTAAGTCCTTTTACCATCTTTGTGGTTCCCTCCCTTCACAATCCTTTTTTATTTTTCATAAGAATTCAGGTCAATGTATTCTCTCATTTCAAGAATGCACCCTTGATGAATGTATGTCAGTGTGGATTAAAACTAAAACAAATATTCGCTATGAGGTAAAGTCTAGTTTTATGATTTTTTTTTCATATTTAACTTTGGCATCACTATGGGTTTTTAATTCACCCCTGTATATGAATTTTCATGGTGGATCTTTTCAAAAGCCTGAAAGGGTAGGCATTAATTGCACCATTTTAAGGAAGCTAGACTCAGGGAAGGTGTCAGACGGGACCTGCAAGCACTGGCGGCAGGGGGCAGGGGGCAGGGGGGCAGTAATAAAGCTCAGTTATCATGACTCCCAGAGGCCAGTCCTGGGGGTTAGCTTCCATAGTATCAAAGAAACAGAATCTTTATGAAGGTTGAAGCCTGTTGGAAGAAACATTAACATGAACCATAAAGAGATTCTCTCTAGCTTATTTCCAATTTAAAACAATTTTAGTCATCTCCTCACAGATTCTTCACAATACAAACTCAGGAAAGCTGTCAGTTCATTTTCCCCCAAAGCAGAAAAAAAAAAAAAAATGGAGCTCAAAAGATTATGAAAGTAAAACTAAAACTGCCTCACAGCCAGTGGGAATCCAAACTGAGAGACATTTCTGTTTTTCTGTACCAACACGAAATTAGAGAAAGTAAAATAATGTATTTCAAATAAGACTATAAGTGCCAAGATCTTATAGACTAATAAAAAGACTGTATCCTTTTATTTTCTTATTCCTCTCCCTGAACTCTAGCATATGTCTCACAGGCATTAGGTATTCCAACTCTGTTCATTGTTTCTAATTAAGTATTTCCAAATGCGGTTGCTTCTGATTTAATACCAAACAATAAGGCTTGTCCTTTAAATCTTGAATATTTTCCCCTCCCGTCAACTATGAATTTAAAAAACAGATTGTCTAATTTCTCTGTTGTTAGAAAACCAGGAAAATCCTTTAAATACATTTTGATAGAATCCCCATGCACAATAGTGATAGCTTCTTCACAGAGTAATTAGAAATGATGAAGAATATGGTATCCACCTTTATTTTTAAATCAATTATATTCCAGAGAAAAACATGGCACTTTCCAGCACTCTGTAAATGGCAATCTCAAACTAAATCTCAATTCCTAGGAATATAATTGTGCCTAACACATATAAGCTAAAGTAAAATATCAACCATAAATTAAAATTGTAGAGTTTCTTATTTTATAATTTTAAAAATCATTTTTCAGCCTTCCTGGTCATGTATACTGACTTTTTATTTTAAAGGTTGTTTTAAAATTAAATGATATTCTATGACCATCCTTGATAACCAAAATTCTACCACATACATTTTCTTCTGCTACATACAAAGCTCACATTAAATAAAGAGAAGTAAAGTGTCCAGGAGACTTCCAATAGGATTTGGGGCTCACATTCCTCTTAGGGGAAAGTCGGTATTCTTGCAGAAAATATGATATACTTTCCTACTTTCTAACAAATAAATACCAAACCACCCCAACCAAATGAAACTAACTATAAAGGAACACTAAGATAAATTTGAAGGGGAAAAAGTGTCACAGAAGGGAGACATAGAGAGGAGGGAGAAATAGGGAGCTGGCTGTATGCAAGAGACCTTCATGCCTCCAGCACCTGCTGACTTCCACCATATTCACTGGGAGAGTCATCCTCAGTGAGAGCAGCTGTCAACCTGCGATGACCAAGTTCCCACCCTTTGTAGTCCAAGGCCTGGGAATTGGTCTATGAGGGACCTGGGATGCCTATCAACCTGGCTTCCAGGCATATGCCTAACACACTCAGGCTAGTCCAACTGCTACAGTGAACACCAGTTGTGATGGGCATAGAGGTTGTTTCCCTTAGTTTTATTGGAACTCCCACAGAAATCAATCATGGACATTTATCTTAATCATTCTTTCCTCATTTCCTAACTTCTGTTTTTGGGGGTTTTTTTTTTGGTTTCTTAGCGAAAATCAAAAAACAAAATGCTACCTTTTAGAGTAAAATTATACATTTTGAACCAAATAAGAGTAGAGGGTTAGTTATATATTTCTTGGTTACAAAAATATCTTATATGGAGTCTTTGGGCAATAAGCATTTTATAGCAACCATTTCAACAAAATCACATGAAAATAGGAACATACACTTCCACCAACTAATTCATGTTTTGTTTATTCCAGCTATCGACAACAAAAAGATGAGGAATCTTCTCAACAGTCGTAAGTTCCAAAGCCCATGATTAACTGTCTATTTCATAGCAAAGATAATAAAAGCCCAGAAAGTTACAAGTAGAATTTACCACATTCTTTTATGAGGTATAATTGATATAACATTGTATTAGTTTTGAACATACAATGTATAATTATTTGATATCTGTATTTCAAAATGATCATAACAGTAATACCAAGCTGTTTTTTTCTGTTGTAAACCATTTAATTTTTTTATTATGTTTTATTACTGTTGACATTTTTAAGACATTTAAATTTATACATTTATGCTAAATACAATTTTTAGTGTTTTGACTTACAGAATGTGGTAAAAAATTACACAGTATTCTTGATATTACATACATAACATATGTAGCTATATTTCTAACATCTTGCATGCATGTGTGCTAAGTTCCATTGGTCGTGTTCAACTCTTTGTGACCCTATGGCCCATAGCCCACCAGGTTCCTCTGTCCATGGGATTCTCCAGACAAGAATACTGGAGTGGGTTATCATGCCCTTCCCCAGGAAATCTTCCCTACCCAGGGATGAAACCTGCATCTCTATGTCTGCTGCATTGGCAGGTGGATTCTTTACCACTAGAGCCACCTGGGAAGACCAATTTCATATTTACTTATCACTAATCCTTACATGGACTTCCCAGGTGACTCAGAGGTAAAGAATCCTCGTGCCAATACAGGAGACACAGGAGATACAGGCTCGATCCCTGGGTAGGAAGATCCCCTTGAGGAGGAAATGGCACACCATTCCAGTATTCTTGCCTGGATAATCCCATGGACAGAGGAGCTGGCAGGCTACCGTCCATGAGGTTGCAAAGAGTCAGACATGACTGAGCACCAGCACAAACTACATACTCTATTACTAATCTTTTTCAAAACAATATGTTCCATTTTATCCCAACAATCACAGTCATTTACCCATCACTAAAGTCTCTTGCTTGATTGTTGTTCAGTCACTGAGCCATGGCTGAGTCTTTGTGACCCAAAGAACAAAACATGCTAGACTTCTTTGTCTTTCACTGTCTTTCGGGCTTTGCTCAGATCAGTGACACTATCCAACCATCTCATCCTCTGATGCTCTCTTCCCCTTTTGCCTTCAATCTTTCCCAGCATCAGGCTCTTTTCCAGTGAGTCATCTCTTCACGTCAGGTGGCCAAAGTGTTGGAACTTCAGCTTCAGGATCAAAGTTTCTTGTTATACTTTTACTATTTCCCTTTCTTTCTTGAGTCTTGATTTAAATTCACCTTTTTGCTTGTTAAACTGTATCTTTAAGTTATTTTTCAATAAGACAACTACATAGATGGTGTATTGTTGAGAAGTTGCATATATCAGAATCTCTTTCCATTGCTTTTATCTTAATGTTTTATAGGATTCTTGGATAATAAATTTTCTCAAATAACTATATACATATAATTCCACCTTCTTCTAGTGTTTCGTTATAGAGCAGAAGTCTAAGGCTGGTGTGATTTTTATTCTTTTAGATTATCTTTTTGGTTCCTGGAAGAAGGCAGGAAATCTTTATCCTATAACTTTTTTTTTGTCAAGAGGTCTAGATGTGTATTTGACACTGAACCTTGTCTGGGACACTATGAGATTTTCAACTTGAACACTGTTTTTCTCATCCTGGAAAAATATTCATCCTTTATAAATTTGATAATTGACTCTGTTTTGATTGGTTTGATTTTTTTTTCTTCCTCAGGAACACAAATAATTTATTATCTGGATGTCCATTTACTAAACTCTATGACAATCATTATTTCTAGTTCCAGTTCAGTTTCAGTGCACTATGAAAGATCTCATCAGATCTATAATCCTGACAACCACTTACCTCAGTTGTCTGGTATCACATTTCTCTTCTTCTATGTGGATTTATTATGTTATGACATTTCTGTGATTTCTTGAATTTTCTTGATTGACACACAAATCTTTTGTTGTGTGTACTCTTATCAGAGTATATTTTCCCCTTATGTTTGGCTACTTTTGTTTTTATTAAGGTCATGTTTCCTTGAATATCTTTGCTGATACCAAGCACAAGTTCTGAAAATTTCTGAGGAAAATTTTCAGTGATATGTCTGTCTTCTCAGTTTATATATCATCTGATTTAGAGGATCTTAACCATGCCATACAGTTAGCTGTAGGATTACATTTGGATTTTAAAAACAGAGTATATGAAAACTACAGCAACTGCCCACTTTAGGGCACCACCAGTTCCAGCATTCACTGGTGCCAGTGTTCTGTCATTCTCTGTTTAAATTGCTTTTCATAAGTCCAATCACAGTGCTATAAAAAAAAATATGTACCATAGACTGGGTAGTGTATAAACAGCAGAAATATATTGCTAATAGTTCTGGAGGCTAGAAGTCTGAGATTGTTGTGAGGTGAGGGCCCTTTTCCTACTCATAGATTCTTGCCGTACAGTCAAGTGGTGGAAGGGGCTAGGGATTCTTCTGCAGACTATTTTACAAGGTATTGATCCATTCATGAGAGCTCCACTCTCATGACTTAAGCACCTCTGGAAGGCTGTACCTACTAATACTACCACCTTTAAGGATTAGGAATTTCAACGATAAATTTGGGGAGTACACATTCAGACCATTGCATGAAATAACCACATTTTCGTAGAACTTTTCATCTTTCCTGTGTTCCTAGATAAGATGGTGTGCAGGCACTGCAGCTTCTGAATGCATACATAGAGAAAAGAGTTGATGGGTCACGACTGGAAGTTTCAAACTATAGCTTCTGTTTGGGGAGGGACTGGTAAACTATAGCTTTATTTCTGGTGTGGAAAATCACAATATCAGTGGCTTTGTCAGAATTGTTAGGGTTCTCCACACAGTTCTGGTTCTAAGAAGTAGGTTGGGCAGTCCAAGAAGTTGTTTTTTAAACCAACCCACTGAATACTGCAGTTACTGAAAATTACCTCCAAAATGTATATATATTTTTTCTTATCTTTCCTTAATTTTTGGTGATTTTGTTCCTTTTGCCTTTGAGTAATACCATAGACTCAAATTTTTCATCTTCAGTCTCAGGATAATAACATCTAATAACATAGAGAGATAACAGAGTTATTAAAATCAGGGCAAGTGTATGTAACACTATGTACAGGGTCTGGATCATAACTAGTAGATATTATTTTTATTATTAGTACCTTCACATTTATTTTTAGGGGAAATTGGGGGAGGAAGTATTAGACTCTACTGATGTGGCACCATATTAATGGAGAAACTCTACATGACAGAATTATGATAAATTTATACATATGATTTCACAACTATTTTTTAATCTGTTTATGAATAAAACCTCTTTTTAAAAAAGTGTATTGTTAATAAAAATATAAACATTAATAATCAAAAGGCAATTAATAAAGTATACTAATGCACTTTCAGGTATTATTTAGGGTTGAAGTCTAATCAAGTGAGAATTTGTTATCAGGGAATCAGAATAAGTTAAAAAAAACAGTCTTTTTAAATTTTAGAAAAGCAAGATAGTCATTAATATTTAAGATGGTTAAAATTCAGGGCTTTTCAAAGACAATGTACAGATTTATGTCAAGACAGAATCATGGCTGACATTCAGTGTTGCACTCTCTCAGTAGTAAGAATATAAATTTCAACATAGATCCTTCCTAATCCTTCCAGTATCCAACTCTGTCTCTTGCCAGCTGCGTTACCTTCAGTAATTTATGTTCTTTTTCCCAGGCTAAGTTTTCTCATTTGAAAGGTGTTTTGCTACACATGTATTGAAAACTCTCAGCAGAGGATCTACACGTTTTTATGCTCTTAAATTATCTATCTACTTAGCTATTTATTTATCTGTATATGCTCCATACAGAGGCAGAAGTTCATTCTGGTTTGGATGCCTTGAAATGTTGGTAAATATTTCTTTCGAACCTCTCTGGGAATAGTAGCACCCCTAGAGAATAACCCCAGAGACTGAGTGCTAGAAATGGGTTAAAGAGCAACAGGTTCAAAGGACCCTCTAGGCATCTGCACTCAATGCAAATCAGGTTGTGCTTTTTTTCCTCTCGTTTTCATGAAAGAAAGTAACACTTGTTTCTGTGACAGGCTGTGGAATAAGGATGACACCTTCATACATGCCATTACCAGCATTTGCGTCTACTGAAAGAATTGTCCAAGGAAGTGAAGCAGCTCTGGAAGGGGAGTGGCCGTGGCAGGCCAGCCTCCAGCTCATAGGGGCTGGCCATCAGTGTGGAGCCAGCCTCATCAGTAACACGTGGCTGCTCACGGCAGCTCACTGCTTCCGCAGGTGAGTTTATTAGAGCTCTTGTGAGTCTTGCTTACTCAGTTATTAATTGCCATCAATTTAGTGCCTGGGAAGAGTCCAATCTCACCAAATTATCCTCTACTCCACTCTGGATGCACGCCATCCCCTAAACACATTATGGCTGCTCCATGCCCCAATCGAACTCATCCCCTCACCCTTCTCTCAATATATATCATGTTTGGTTTGGTGAAAACCAAACCAAAGAGCCATTCTTGTGGCTTATACCATCTGTTTCCTTGTATGTAGCATCATGAAACTATATGATCTTTTTCTACTACATCATAAATTATTTTAAAGACTATTATACATGTACAAATTTAAACTCTTCTGCATATTTAAGGAAAATTCAGCCACTTTCACTTTTAAAAAATTATTTCATCTGTCCTCCAAAGAGGTTAAAGCCTCTGCCTCCAATGCAGGAGACCTGGGTTCGATCCCTGGGTTGGGAAGATCCCCTGGAGAAGGAAATGGCAACCCACTCCAATATTCTTGCCTGGAGAATCCCATGGACAGAGAAGCCTAGTAGGCTACAGTCCATGGGGTCACAAAGAGTTGGACACGACTGAGTGACTTCACCTCACCTCACCTCATTAACATCCACCACCACTTATAAGGAAAAAAAAAGTCAAAGGTATCATTTTTGAAGCTCTCCCTTCCAATTTTGGAGAAGGAAATGGCAGCCAACTCCAGTACTCTTGCCTGGAGAATCCCAGAGATGGGGGAGCCTGGTGGGCGGCTGTCTATGGGGTTGCACAGAGTCGGACACGACTGAAGTGACTTAGCAGCAGCAGCATACATTGGAGAAGGAAATGGCAACCCACTCCAGTATTCTTGACTGGAGAATCCCAGGGACGAGGGAGCCTGGTGGGCTGCCATCTACAGGGTTGCACAGAGTCCGACGCAACTGAAGCAACTTAGAAGCAAAAGCTTCCAGTTATCCAAGAACCATGTGGGCTGGTAAAGAATCCATCTGCAATGCAGGAGACCTGCGTTCAATGCCTGAGTTGGGAAGATCCCCTGGAAAATGGAAAGGCTGCCCACTCAAGTATTCTGGCCTGGAAAACTCCATGGACTGTGTAGTCCGTGGGGTCACAAAGAGTCAGACATGACTTAACGACTTTCATTTCATTTCATGTGGGCTTTTCTGGACTAGAGAGGTGTGTGGATGGTTAGAGAGATGTGTGGATGGTTGGAGAGATCTACCAACCTGTATCACTGCCCTCACAGTGTGGAAGATGGGTTATATAAAACCTGAAAAGAGCTCTCTGTTGCGCTTTCACAGTTGTAAACAGTCAGCTATATCACTTCACATACACAGACACGCACAGGCATGCTATTGCCCAAGATCAGGGACACTCTATCTTCTTTCCCTGAGGTTTCAACATCAGGGTAGAGAGAGTTTTTCCTTTTAAACCCTCAAAAAACAAAAGTTCTGAAAAAAGTCCTGGCCAATGACACTGTTCACACACCCTTTCAGAAGAAACTATCCTTGGTGAGTCTAGGTGGTGCTTGATCATCCTTCTAAGGGTAACACCCAAATTGTTCTAAGATGCTTACACCTTTATTTGTGGAGCAGATGTGTAATGAGAATGACCTAATGGATTTAAGGTTATGGTCACTGTCTCATGAAAAAGAGAAAAGGGATGCACATGTACATATTTACAACCTCAGTAATATCATCATGCTTTAGGTAAACTTGAGTTTCACTAACTTTTCAAGGCTTTATAATTTTTTCATGCTGATATAGTTCTCCATTCTTCATACATGAAAAAATTTATAACTGATATGTGCTTACATAAATTAAAAAGAAATAAGCTCAGATTGTAAAGTCTTTATTTAGTGAAGAATACAAGCTATATAGACTGAGATACGCATTCTAGCAGGTCCAGTGCCATTTCTGTGTGGGTAGACATATAGAGGGACTGGCCATTGAGTTTGATAAAACAGAGATAACTGGTGATCTTGATAAAAAAATTATGAAGATGTGATAGGGGTGAGAATTAATTCAAGAGAGAAAAGAAAGATAAGGATCGGATGTAGTGAGTTTAGACCCCACTTTTAAGGAGTTTTTAAATGAATGGGAGCAGAGAAATTTGATAGTCCAGGGTGGCTGTGAATTCTAAGGAGGAATTTTTTTTAATATGAGAAATGTGATAGTATACTTTATGCTAATAATAATAAAGAATTTGAAATGATACTGATCTTGGAGAGGAAGGGATCAATTTTGCCTGTGATATAATTTCATATAACTGCATAATGAAGTACACTATTGTGAGGGAAAAATAAGGGTACTTTGAAGACAATATCACAATTATCCAAATACTTTTAAAAATTTTATGTTTTTTCCTACAGAAATATTATATTTTAAAAATCATATTTAAGACAAATGTTAGTACCTTTATGCCCATGAAAAATGATCCCAGTCTTTGTGAAGCAAGTGTATATAGGGAAAAGTTCTTGACAGGATATCATGAGACCTGGGCCATCTGTCTCTGACACTAACCAGCTGAATATATCATGTACCTGGCCAAGTCATTTAATTTCTGAATCTCAGTGTTCTTATCTGTAAAGCATGCTGAACTGTGCCTATTACTTGAGTCTCCCTTTCTGGTTTCTCATGTACGCATGAAAGTATTTCTGTTTTGTCTATTCAGTTGGTTTACATACAAGATCCTTAAGGACTGATAACATAAGTCTTTGTAGCTTCCAGAATTCTAGTTTTCAGATGAATGCTTCATCCTTAAGATTTCTGCTTTGAATTAAACCTTCCTTTGAAGTGTAAATAAGTAGAGCAGCTGAGAGAAGAGACCCCTGCATACCCCAATTCCTTGGCCCCTAGGCTCTGCCTGCTCATCCCTGGGGCAGTGCAGAGTACTTTGAAAACCACTGATCTTTCAGGTTTTTCATTACAGTTAAAACTTTATGATTCACCAACACAGGAATCCTGCATGAACAGGGAAATTCCCTTTTCGAATTCTCTTATGTGTAATTTCCTTTACATAATTTTCCTTTACATAGAGAATTCAAGTTTCTATATATTTTTGTCATTTTTAAAAGGGCTGGTTAGACAAAGAGGGAACTGAGGTTTAGGGTGGAACAGGGAGTAAAGAGAGGATACAAGGATGCAAAATTTGCTTGTAGTGTAATCTCATAGTAGAGAAAAGCATCTGTGTTAAGGGAAAGCCTCAAAAATAGTAAGAGGGACTGACCAGGGCCGATGAAAGGGTAGTGGGAGCTCTAACAGCACAACAATGAGTTAAGGCTGCTTTTAGCCCTTGAGTTCTGGGACAGGGTATGGGCACTGGGTGGAGAAATAATCCTGTATACACATGAGGGTTTGTGAAGAAGGCAAATTACACTTTGTCTCAAAGATCAAGATAAGACTCAGGTTAAATCATAAAATAAGAATGGAGAGAATGTCTCATACAGAAGGAAATATCTCTTAGGGTGATAATGTCCAGAACAGATCAAAATTAATTTCTATATACTTCAATCCCTGGGTCAGGAAGATCCCTGGAGAAGGAAATGGCAACCCACTCCAGTGTTCTTGCCTGGAGAATCCCATGGACGGAGGAACCTGGTAGGCTACAGTCCACGGGGTCGCAAAGAGTCGGACACAACTGAGCGACTTCACTTCATTTCATTTCACTTCACTTCACTGAAATTAGAGAAAAAAATCAAATTTGAAGAGTTCCTAATGAACAAAATTAACTGTTAATTTAATTTAACATTAAAATGTTTAATTAAAATGGTAGAATTCAAATGTTATAAACTAATTGTATAGTACCTATTATTATTATTCCAACTGCAGCATGGAATTACACTTAGCTATTGTATTCTTTTAAATTTTAGAGCTTGTGAAATATTTTAAGAGCTTTCCTACTCTCACTTGTATCATCAGTATTTTAACCTCTTTTTACATAAGGACCATCAATTGCAAATTCTCTCACTATAGGAATTTTTCAGGGACATAATTCCAATAGTTGTGGAGAATACTGTCTCAACTGTTTTTAAAGGATACAGTTAAGTATCACTAATATTATTCTTTATTTTTATGCAGAAATAAAGACCCAAATAAATGGATCGTTACTTTTGGTATAACTATAACACCACCCACTGTGAAACGAAGTTTGAGGAAAATTATCATTCATGAAAATTACCATAAAGAAACAAATGAAAATGACATTGCTTTGGCTCAGCTTGCTACTCGAGTTGAGTTTTCAAATGTAGTTCAGAGAGTTTGCCTCCCAGAGTCATCCTTAAAGTTGCCACCTAAAACAGGTGTATTTGTCACAGGATTTGGATCCATTGTAGATGATGGTGAGTTGTTCAATGTAATTTACTTAGTACAAATTTATCTTGGGATCTAATGTGCCATCTAGGAGGTACCTCTTTAAACTTTTCATTGAAATGTTCATGCTTCTAATGTATATGGGATTCCCTGGTGGCTCAGATGGTAAAGAATCTGCTTGCAGTGCAGTAGGCCCAGATTCAATCCCTGGGTCAGGAAGAATCCATGGAGAAGGAAAGTATGGCTCTGAGAAGAACAAGATGCTATGTGTTAAAGTAAAAAAGTAAAAGGAATAATATACCATCCTTGAGGAGTTCACAATTATTTGGAGCAGTCGTGGGGAAGAGGAGAGGTCAATAACATGGATAAGATGAACAGACTGTTCTGGGTACACTAAGAAGAAACAAAATGCTATAGGATTACAGGGAAGTAAATTACCAGTTGATATTCACCAGATGTAAACACTCTTGGCTAGTATATACTTCATATGCTTTTTTGTTGTTGTTAAAATACTTCCTAATTTTAATGAGGATATACAATGGTCATAAACATAGAAGTGGTTTGTGAATGTTTTGAGACTAACTTGTGCAGTATTTTTTCCTCCTAACCACTGGCCTTCTCTGCTGGTGTCATATTGTTGATATATCTTCAGCGTTTGCTTTGTTTCTCATGCTTTGAGACATTCTGAAATAACACTGTATAGCACAGAGCGGGGAAAACAGACCTGTGCAGTTGGTATCCTGGTTTATACTTGAGTAGATTTTGGAAAATCCATGAACTTCTCTGAGCCTTAGCTTCCTTATATGGAAAATCATGAAAAAGTCATATACACACAATATTGTGTGTAGTTTTGAGAATTCAAAGAACTTTTGAAGGTCCACAAATGCAAGAGTCGAGCACGACAGCAACTCACCCATCACCGCCATGGATATGTGTACTGTTTCCTTCTTAGACATTTATACCACAGAAAATAAAATTAGGCAATCATTAATAATGAAAAATCTAATGCTTTTACTCCTAAGAATATACAATTCATGTGTCTTCTGAGTCTTAGATATAGCTGTGTTCAAAGAACATGTTTTTTGTTTTTTCATTTGTTTGTGTAATAGGACCAACACAAAATAAACTACGGCAAGCCAGGGTAGAAACCATAAGCACTGAGGTGTGTAACAGAAAGGATGTATATGATGGCATGATAACTTCAGGAATGTTGTGTGCCGGATTCATGGAAGGAAAAGTAGATGCATGTAAGGTAAGTTCAAAGACAAGGTCAACACTTTAAAAGGAAAGTTTCCATTAATGATTTCAAATTTGGCCTATATGTTTACCTGAAAGAAAAAATGACATGAATTTTATCAAAGAATCAGTTTACCTAAGTAACCAATGATAATAAAAATTATTATATTGAGTGTTTATTATGCAAAAACAATTATGCTAAACACTTTCTCTACATTATTTCATTTAATATAATGAGATTGACATAGTTCAGTTCAGTTCAGTCACTCAGTTGTGTCTCACTCTTTACAACCCCATGGACTCAGCATGGCAGGCCTCGCTGTCCATCAGCAACTCCCAGAGTTTGCTCAAACTCATGTCCATTGAGTCGGTGATGCCATCCAACCATCTCATCTCGTCCCCTCTCCTCCTGCCTTCAGTCTTTCCCAGCATCTCTTTTCCAGGGAGTCACTTCTTCACATCAAGTGGCCAAAGTATTGGAGCTTCAGCTGCAATCAGTCCTTCCAATGAATATTCAGGACTGATTTCCTTTAGGATGGATGGGTTGGATCTCCTTGCAGTCCAAGGGACTCTCAAGAGTCTTCTCTAACACCACATTTCAAAAGAATCAATTCTTCAGTGCTCAGCTTTCTTTATAGTCCAACTCTCACAACCATACATTACTATTAGAAAAACCATAGCCTTGACTAGACTGACATTTGTTGGCAAAGCAATGTCTCTGCTTTTTAATAAGCAGTCCAGGTTAGTCACAACTTTTCTTCCAAGGAGCAAGTCACCATCTGCAGTGATTTTGGAGCCCCTCAAAATAAAGTCTGTCAATGTTTCCACTGTTTCCCCATCTATTTGCCATGAAGTGATGGGACCAGATACCATGATCTTAGTTTTCTGAATGTTGAATTTTAAGCCAACTTTTTCACTCTCTTCTTTCACTTTCATCAAGAGGCTCTTTAGTTCTTCTTCACTTACTGCCATAAGGGTGGTATCATCTGCATATCTGAGGTGATTGATATTTCTCCTGGCAATCTTGGTTTCAGTTTGTTCTTCATTCACCCCAGCGTTTCTCATGATGTACTCTGCATATAAATTAAATAAGCAGAGTGACAATATACAGCCTTGATGTAGTACTTTTCCTATTTGGAACCAGTCTGTTGTTCCATGTCCATTTCTAACTATTGCTTCCTGACCTGCATACAGATTTCTCAAGAGGCAGATCAAGTGGTCTGGTATTCCCATCTCTTCAAGAATTTCCCACAGTTTCTTGTGATCCCCACAGTCAAAGATTTTGGCATAGTCAATAAAGCAGAAGTAGATGTTTTTCTGGAACTCTCTTGCTTTTTCTATGATCCAGTGGATGTTGGCAATTTGATCTCTGGTTCCTCTTCCTTTTCTAAAACCAGCTTGAACATCTGGAAGTTCATAGTTCACATACTGTCAAAGCCTGGCTTGGAGAATTTTGAGCCTTATGTTACTAGCATATGAGATGAGCGCAGTTGTGTGGTAGTCTGAACATTCTTTGGCATTGCCTTTCTTTGGGATTGGAATGCACACTGACCTTCTCCAGTCCTGTGGCCACTGATGAGTTTTCCCAATTTGCTGGCATATTAAGTGCAGCACTTTCACAGCGTCATCTTTTAGGATTTGAAATATCTCAACTGGAATTCCATCACCTCCACTAGCTCTGTTCGTAGTGATGTTTCCTAAGGCCCACTTGACTCTGTATTCCAAGATGTCTAGGTGAGTGATCACACCATTGTGGTTATCTGGGTCCTGAAGATCATTTTTATACAGTTCTTTTGTGTATTCTTGCCACCTCTTCTTAACATCTGCTTCTGTTGGGTCCATACCATTTCTGTCCTTTATTGTGTCCATCTTTGCATGGTATTGTTGACGTAGTACCATGACATAGTACTATTTACAAGTTAGAAAATTAGTCTATTGCTCCAGTTTCTGGTTCAGACAACCTCTTATGCTCTATTGTTATTTTCTTAAACAAATTTGTAATCAAAAGGCAGAGAAACCTTTCCTCTGAAAAGCACTTTATTCAGCTGTATCATCATCTCTCATTTATCTTGTTTTTATCTCCCTACCTCCTAATCCTCTATTTTGTTCCACTCATTCTTTCACACCATTGATGCCTAAAATAGATTCCACCTTCATCCTAACTTCTGCAGTATTGTCATCAACTCATTTAAATACTGGATCCTTAGTTCATAGATCTCAACCTCCAGGGACCTTAATCCTCCTCAGTCACCTGTTCCTAGGGCCACACCTTGAACCTTGTCATCAAAACCTGTTGCATCTCTAATGACACTAAATTCCCAAATCTTCCTATTTAACAACAACTATCCTCAGTCCTTTCTGCCTGATTTTCAACTACTTCTGTTTCTTTGGTCACACTGTTATAATCCAACCTACCAATCCTGACCGCCCAACATACACAGCTTACACACATATTCTTTGCATCCCTTCCTGTTTTATTTTCATTTCTAGCTCTTACATCATTCAATGCACAATATATTTTATTTAACTGTCTGACTAACCTAGAAAGTGAACTCTGTGAAGGCACTCATTTAAGAGCATCTATTTTATTTACCTCTGTTTCATGAATACCTCAACCAGTCTTGGCACAAATATTTGTTGGCTGAATACCACCCTTCTTCAATTTCACAGTCTTGTAGAGCACAGCTTCTCTGCTGTTTCACAGTCCATTAATTCTTTCCTTTCTTCCACTGTTCACTTGTCCAATTTAGATTTCACTGTGATCGTTTTTTAAACATTTTTGCTTATACTTCAAACCCACTTGATGTTCTCTCTCTTCCTAGTGTTTATGTCTGACAAGTTACAAACCTGGAAGAACTCAGTTATTCAGACTCTCTCTGCCTGCATCTGGGAAGTCATATGCTCCTGAAAAAATACAACAGAACACATGGCTCCAGTATGTGTTCCATATAACAAAGCTGACAATCTTACTATTTTTGTTGCTTTTCCCTAAATCTACCTTCCTCTGAATACTCCCACCATTCTCCACTTTTCTTAACTTCCAGTTTTTCCTGCCCATTTATTCTCAACTGATGATTCTGTTCTGAATTTTCAAAAATAAAAATAAAAGTAGTAGGGAATTTCCCCATCTTCCTAGCATCAAACATTGCAGATCTGCCTTTATCTGGACCCTTTTCATCCACCTTCAGCTTAGGTCACTACAGAGAAGTTGCACCTTTGCTAGGGACAGCCCCTTCCCCACTGTTTAGATTCCTCCTCTTGTTGACCTTTGGGGAAGTTTACACTAGCAACTGGGCTTCCTGGGTGGCACTGGTGGTAAAGAACCCACCTGCCAATGCAGGAGACATAAGAGACGAGGGTTTGATCCCCAGGAAGACCCCTTGGAGAAGGAAATGTCAAACCAGTCCAGTATTCTTACTTGGAGAATTCCATGGACAGAGGAGCCTAGCGGGCTACAGTCCATAGGGTCACAAACAGCTGGACACAACTGAAGTGACTTAGCATGCATATATTAGCAATTACAGTCTCTCTCCTTCCAGAGTCAACATTTCTATTGTAACTAAATTCTCTATTCAGATCTCTCAAGTCATGGGGAAAAAAAAAGAAAAGCAAAAATGTTTTTGACCCATAATGCCTTCAGCTAGCCTCTCATTTTATCTCTTTACCATCAAATATTTGAGAAAATGTTTATTGTCGCAATTTTCTCATCTCTCACTAACTCCTCACACTGTTTCAATATGGTTCCTGCCTTATCATTTCATCAAAATCTCTCTTCCTAATGTTTGCAATGAATCGCTAACGACCATCAACAATTTGAGGGGTCTTTTTTCCTCTTAGCAGTATTTAATAGTGCTTACCACTCCCTCTTTATTGAAATATTGTCTTCTCTTGGCTTGTAATAATTTTCCTTTTGTATCTCTGTCTGCTCCTTCTCTATCTCCTTTTCAGTGTCCTTCTCTTAATCCCACCCATTACATGTTAATTTATGCCTGTTTATTTTTTCACTCGACACTTTCTCCCCAGAGAATCTAATTCTCTTTCATAGCTTCAATTATCAATTTATTTTGCAGATGCTACATAAAATTTTACTTTTAGCCCCATCCTCTCTTTTGATCTCCAGATTTATCTATTCTATTCCTACTTGGCAGCTCCAGTTGGATATTTCAAAGGCACTTCAAATTCAAACGTTGTACCCGATTCTGCTCTGATTCTTCTCCCCAACTAATCTTCTTTCTGTGCTTTGTATTTCTGTAAATGGTATTCCCTTTCATTCTGTTAGATACACCAAAGGCTAGAAACCATTGTAATTTCTCTTTTCCCATATTCAAATAACCACCTAATTCCCATGGATTTTACTTCCTTAAATCTCTCTCCACCATATTTTTCCTTTCTATCCTCTCTCAACCTCTCCTCCCCTTCCTGTCCCTTGACACCCTCCCATACACATTAACTATCTAGTTTATCTCTTTGTATTCATTCTTATGATCCTGTAGTGCATTAGTCGAATGAATTTCAGGATGGTTTCTAACAGGATGCAATCTGATCATGTTAACACCCTCCTTAAAACACTTAAATCTTCAGTGCTTTACCTTTATTTTTATCTTATGACAAAAACTTCTTTAAAAGACCCATAGGACTTTATACAGAATAGTCTCTCCTTACTGCTATGGCCTCATTCTGTACCTCTTGCCTACTTGCTGTCTTCCCTCCAGTCTCCTATTTCTACAAGCCTTTGCATATGCCATGCTGCTTCATGCCACAGAGCATTTGTCATGCTTCCCTCTGTCTAAAACGCATTTCATTCATGCCTTGCTTTTCATGATTTACTCCTCTTCCTTCAACTATTAGATTGATTACATTTCACTAAGGGAAATATCCCTAACCTCCCTGACTAGTCAAATCCCCTATTGTATGTCTCCATAGCACTCATAACAGTTGTCATTTGCATATTTGTAGGCTTATTTCCTATTGTTTTTTTCTTATCCTAAATGTCAAGCTCTATGAGCATAGGGACAGTTCATTTTTGGTCATTGTTAATCTTCAATGCCCATCAAAATGCCTGAGACATGTAGTGAAATGATAGGTCATTCAATTGTGTCCAACTCTTTGCAGCCCCCCTGTAGCCCCCCAGGCCCTCTGTCCATGGAGTTCTCCAGGCAAGAATACTAGAGTGGGTAGCCACTCCCTTCTCCAGGGTATACTCCCAACCCAGGTGTCCTCAATACCCAGGGGTCTCCTGCATTGCAGGCAGATTCTTTACCATCTGAGCCACCAAGAAAGCCCTGTGACACATAGTAGGAACTCAATAAACAGTTGATAAAAGAAAAAACAAATTAAGCAAGTGGGAGAGGTGCAGAGAATTTATCCTATGTATCTTACCTGAGATCACACAAGTAATTAATAGAGCTGGACCCGAAACTTGGGCAGTTCAACTACTGAGACCACCATTTTAACCTCAATACTTGCATCTATTTATTTGCATAAACTTCTTTGATCCAAAAGAGATTTAAGAAGACTTATATAGAATTCGGAAAGCAAACATAAGATAGAAATAGGTAAGTGAAAGAAAAGAAAGCCAGAGTAGGTTCATAAAATACAGTCAAGAGCTAACATACTCAGAAGAGATTACAGAAAATTGCTGCTGCTGCTAAGCTGCTTCAGTTGTGTCTAACTCTGTGCGACACAGACGGCAGCCCACCAGGCTCCTCTGTCCCTGGGATTCTCCAGGCAAGAATACTGGAGTGGGTTGCCATTTCCTTCTCCAATGCATGCATGCAAGTTGTTTCAGTCGTGTCTGACCCTGTGTGATCCTATGGACAGCAGCCCACCAGGCTCCACAGTCCACAGGATTCTCTAGGCAATAATACTGGAGTGGGTTGCCATTTCCTTCAATGTACAAATACCAACCTCATATTAAATATTTTAGATAAATGCTTACTAAATCATGCTTAATGTGTCTAATAAAGCTAGCAAAAATATAGATATGCTGAAGCATAAATAACATAGCCATTTTATATAAATTAGTATTGGTCTTTCTAGAAAATAATTTACTTAATAATTTAGCACAAAAGTTTAACTCAGTCAAGAGAACCATCATATAGTCTGTCTTTAATCTGGTTGCATGTTCTATGTAACTGTTTCCATTTCCTTCTGGAAGAGAGACGATTGCAGTGATTGTCCTACTGAATTAAGTTAGAGTTAACAATCTCAATTTTTTTTTCTCTAGGGAGATTCTGGTGGACCTCTGGTTTATGAAAATCATGAAATCTGGTACCTAGTTGGTATAGTAAGTTGGGGACAATCATGTGCTCTTCCCAAAAAACCTGGGGTCTACACAAGAGTGTCTCAGTATCGAAACTGGATTGCCTCCAAGACTGGTATCTAGTGTGAACTGACCCTGAATTTTATCCATCACTCATAGAGCTAAAACTCCTGCATATTATGTATTATTTATATTCTTGTGATTTAGATCAGTTCTTTTGCTGAATGTCAAGAAGTCCTTCAGAGGCAGAGCAATCTAATATCATGAGGTGAACTTTGTGTATATGGGGCAGAAATCTTTCTCTACCCTGAGAGAAAAAGATACAGCAAATGACAGGTAGCACCAACTCCTCACTCACATTGGAAATTGTGATCCTACTAATCAGATGAATATTTACATATACTTTCCTTCCATTGAAGATGGGAACATCATTTTCCAGAGGATATGAAGAGCTGCCAGGGCTCTCAAAATCTTACTTCATATAGTACCTGGAGCACTTGGGATTCATCTAGCAAAATATCAAACAGCAACCATCCTTGAGGATTCAGGGCTCCAGCATTCTAGGACTGATTACTGGACCTTCAATGGCTTGAATGGAGTGTGTGAGATTTGCAATATAACTAGAATTCTAACCTGTGTTTACAAATAATACAGAGCATTATCATTAACCATGAAATTTACCATTTAAAAGGTGTTTAAATATATCTGAACTTGCCATTAACATTGAGTTATACACATCAGTGCTAGCTTCAGGATGCATGTTGTATTGTTAATAAGCATTTCTGGTTTATTCTTTAACAGCATCTTTCCATTCACACATTTGAAGCTAGACTGAAAAGGAGACAACTCTTGGGAGCACTTTTTCATGGGTATAATAAGGAGGATAAAAAGAACCAGTGGGACCTAGGCTATCAGAGATGTTTCAAATAATTACTAACAAAACAAGAACTCTAGATTTTTGGTGGAATGAGACATCCAATTATCATTTGCTGCTGCTGCTGCTAAATCACTTCAGTCATGTCCGAATCTGTGCGACCCCATAGACGGCAGCTCCCCAGGCTCCCCGTCCCTGGGATTCTCCAGGAAAGAATTATCATTTAGATATATCTATATCATATACAGTGCTTTTATAAGTCTTAAGTTCTCTGACAAGTCAGATGTCTACTAGAATGTCAGGTTAGGAAATCTGATTTGTGCAATACTTGGCACAGTGTCTGACATATATTATATACTATATAAAAGTTTGTTATAATGGGAAGGAATGCCTTTATGAGTTTTAAAGTAAATCAACTTAATTTGCTTAATAAGTGAATGACCTGGGGCTTAAACCAGGTCTAGTGGGAGAGAGCACAGGCTTAGAACCAGACTGTTTGACCTTGAATGTTGACTCTGCCATGTATAAACTATGGGTCCTTACATCTCTGCATTAGCACTTTCATCTCTACAGTGAGAATAAAAATGGTACCTACCTCATATCATTATGAGGATTAAATGCATTCATACAGGTAAATTACTGGGAACAGTGTCTTTACACAGCAGGCTCTCAATATGGACTATGTGTCATGCCATGTGTGCATGCTCAGTTGTATCTATCTCTGTGACCCCATGGAATGAAGCCCGCCAGGCTCCTCTGTCCATGGAATTTTCCAGGCAAGAATACTGGAATGGGTTGCTGTTTCTTATTGCAGGGGGATCCTCCTGACCCAGGGATCGAACCCATGTCTCCTGCACTGACAGGTCGGTTCTTTACCACTGAGCCACCTGGGAAGCACATATATGGATTAACTGCTATAAATTATTATTAATGTGCTTTGGACTCAATAAAACAATATACTCTTTAAAAATTGTACCTTGCTTCTTTGCTGCTGCTGTTACTGCTGCTGCTAAGTCGCTTCAGTCGTGTCTGACTCTGTGCGACCCCAGAGATGGCAGCTCCCCCGTCCCTGGGATTCTCCAGGCAAGAACACTGGAGTGGGTTGCCATCTCCTTCTCCAATGCATGAAAGTGAAAAGTGAAAGTGAAGTCGCCCAGTCGTGTCTGACTCCCAGCAACCCTGTGGACCGCAGCCCACCAGGCTCCCCCGTCCATGGGATTTGCCAGGCAAGAGTACTGGAGTGGGTTGCCACAGCCCTCTCCTGCCTTGCTTCTTTAAAATCATGTAATTGATTTCAGAACAGTTTAAATTACATTGTAAAAAAAGGTGAATTACTAGGTTTTCAAAATCAGTTTTGTATGCCTCAGTAATGTATGTTTAACCAAGTCTGTTTATACACCAGTAGTCATAAGATGCTTGTCATCTGTCATCAGGGCTGTGGCCACAGAGATGCAGCTAGATTCACACTCAGGTTCCAAACGTGAGGTCTCAAATTCTAGACTTGTTGCTCTGATTTATCTAAGAAAAATCTAGCCTCTTAGTTTCTTTAATGACCAAAACTTTAAATTTGCATGTATGTGTGTTATATGCAATGTATGTGTAAACAAGATAAATGTAACTAAACAACTCCTAGTCATTTAATATAAATATTAAGATATAATAGACACAAAATGGTTATTCATACATACTTCCTTTTGAAAACAAAACATCACCAAATTTCTGATCTGATGACTCCTAGCAACTAAATATCAACAGAAAAAGCAGAATAAAAATTTAAATCCTTGTGCTTCCTTTTATATGTAGAGATACAGCCAAAACTTTTGGCAAATATTTAGCATATTCAAAATGTGTTTGTTTGATGATGTATCTTCTTTATATTAAAGCCTAACACAGCCTTTGGTAGACAAAAGAAAACAAATCTGTCTAGATTGGATGGATATGTGCTTTTGTGTACCTATATTTTTATTTTAGAAGACTGTGACTACTCTTTGCATATAAATGTCTGTGAAACTACATATACTTATTTAAATTATAATACGGTTAACTTAATTCAGCCCAATGACATTTTGACACATATGAGAGGAATAAATGCAATAGACTATAAAAATCTAAGAAATGGAAAAGCAGATTTTAAAAATAGATTTATATATACTATTTCTAGTTTAATTCTGATCTGTTGCGTGGTGATACAAGGATCATGCAATAGCTTTTCCTCTTGTTTTCCATTGCTATCTGGGACATTGGGTGATCTAGCTCATGGCATTGTTGTAAAGTCTTCTTGTAAAATAATAAAGTTGAAAAATCAAAGAATGTTTAAAACTTGCTCAAAAAATGCAAAGTATATTACTGCAAACTGATATTTATACAGATGATACTGTAAATGCCTTAAAATTATACAGAAGTGGGTTTTTACAGTGTTACTTTTATTTATCAGTAGTATTGCTTTGTGAATTTTGCAGATATTTTGTGGTTAAAAAAAAGCCTGGGCTGTGTCTTGTATGCTATGAATACTATAATAACACACACAACTTTTCATAGGAAAAAAATAACAACTCTACAATTTGTCTGACTCAAGGTTTTTTTAAAAGACAGGTCAAAGCCATTTCAGTTGACAGTAAATGATGTAGCACATAATTCCTGTAGCATCGTGGCAGAATTTGGGGTTCCATGTAGATAAAAGGGTTAATTTTTAATGCCAGAACAAGATTGAAACAAAAATTTTGCAATGTCTAACAACCTTTCAGGAAGATCTTCATGATTCAAAAACACTAAGAGCAAAAATGCATTAATAGCAATCATCCAGTGAACTTGATGCTTTGCTCATATGTTTATTTGGCAGAGATGGGATACATGCAAGGCATTCATTCATGTCATCATGGAAGTGAAAAATGAACTTATTACAGATTATTGAAATTAATGCTAGAGTTATAGCTGTTAGAGCTGGACAGGACCAAAGAGATTATCTATATGAAACTTCTGTTTTCAAGAATTCAAAACCAAGAGAATTTCTCCAGGAAATACATTAGATGATAATCAGTAGAGGAGGAGAATGCAGGAACTCTTTCATTCAGTTCAGTCATGAGTTACACATGTTCACTAGACAGGGATATTGTGGTTCTAGAAGTCACTGGAATGAAATGATTATTGCTAAACCAGTGTTTCTCCTAGGAAAAAAGTTCAACTCACATCGTGTTTGGCAAAGTATGTCATTTAATCAAACCAGCTTTATGGTTAAGATAAACAATACCACTTAAAATTATATCCAACTATAACTGTGGAAATGAAGGATGATTTTAATGTAGGTGAAGTTGTAGAGCTAGTTAAACTGGCAGGTCAGAATAATCCATGGAAAGTTTCTCCTACAAATCTACACAATATCCCTTCTCTTTCTCATCCCTCCACACTAAACTTACTAATTAAAGCCTTTATGTGGTGTAAATTAAGAATCTATATCATATTTTAAAATGAGGAGCAGCAAAAAGATTTAAGATCTTGCTAAAACTAAGTGTTTGCTTTGAACTTTGCTCTTTTTAATGCCTCATTAGAAAATCTGTTTTATAAACAAAACTACAGGAAGTGCACTAAAATGCAGCAAACTAGAAGTTTCGATTAAGATGATTTTGTGAATGCTTACAATGAACATTCTTTTATATGTTTCAGCATTTTTCTTGCCTGAAGGTTTTAACTATGGCTAATAAGAAATGAGAGAAAAAATGTAATCATGTCAGGCAATTAAGAGAAATATATCTTTGCTCCCAACTGCCCTTAACTTTTTAAATGGAACATTAACCTATCTACCTCACAATGTTGTGAGATTTTTCTTCTTGAATGAGAGAGTCCAAATTCAGAGAATGTTTCAAACTGCTTGAAAGTGCCAAGTATATTATTATAAACTGATAACAGCACAGCTGATGCTGCACATGCACTAAGATTTCATTAAGTTTTTTTAATATAAAAATGTTTTTTATTAGATTATTTAGTGATTAGATTTTTACAAAGTCTGTCTACAAAACTTTAATATTTTGAACACCATTTGGGGACATGGTATTTACATTTTTTGGAAAACCTCTCAAATTTGTGTGGGCATATTGAAACAGATCTATCTTTTTAAAGTTCTGTGTGACAAACTTTGTGTTCCAAAGATTTTTTTTTAAGAGTCAAGTACTCCATTGTTAAGTTTTTATGCAGTCTTAGCATTTGTGTTTATCATTAGTATTGCTTGATGTATTTTTCAAATGCCACTGTTTTGTTGAAATTATAGTTATCATTTTCTTGAAGAAAAATAATATGTAATATAGCTCATACTGGTTGTTCAGTCACTTAGTTGTGTCCAACTCTTTGTGACCCCATGGACTGCAGCATGCCAAGTTTCCCTGTCCTTCACCATCTCCTGGAGTTTGTTCAAACTTATGTCCATCAAGTCGGTGATGCCATCCAACCATTTCATCCTCTGTCATCTCCTTCTCCTCCTGCCCTCAATCTTTCCCAGATCAGGGTCTTTTCCAATGAGTGGGCCCTTCCCATCAGATGGCCAGACTGGAACTTCAGCTTTAGCATCATTCCTTCTTGTGAATATTCCAGTTTGATTTCGTTTAGGATTGGCTAGTTTGATCTTCTTACTATCCAAGGGACTCTGAAGAGTCTTCTCCAGACCACAGTTCAAAGGCATCAGTTCTCTGGGGCTCACTGTTTTTTATTGTCCAGCTCTCACATCTATGCACGACTACTGGAAAACCCATAGCTTTGACTATATGGTCCTTTGTCAGCAAAGTAATGTCTCTGCTTTTTAATACACTGTCTAGGTTTGTCATAGCTTTTCTTCCAAGGAGTAAGCATCTTTTAACTTCATGACTAGAGTCACCATTTGCAGTGATTTTGGACCCCAAGAAAATCAAGACTGTCACTGTTTCCATTGTTTCCCCAACTATTTGCCATGAAGTGATGGGACCAGATGCCATGAACTTTATATTTTGAATGTTGAGTTTTAAGCCAGCTTTTTCACTCTTCTCTTTCACCTTTATCAACAGGCTCTTTAACTCCACAGCTCGTATGAGTAATATTAATTTATCTTGAAAAGTACCAGGCAAATCAAATTGTTGTTCACTTGATAGCTTTAAGAATGAGTACAGTCCCAATTCATTTTATTTACAGCATATTTCGGGCTTCCTTGGTTGCTCAATTGTAAAGAATTTGCTTGCTAATGCAGGAGACACAGGTTTAATCCCTGGGTTGGGAATAATCCTCGGAGAAGGAAATGACAACCCACTCCAGTATTCTTGCCTGGAAAATCCCATGGACAGATAAGCCTGGTGAGCTATAGTCCACAGGGTCACAAAAGAGTTGAACATGACTTAGCAACTAAACAACATATTTTACCATAACGTGTTGGAGAACTCTATAATCAATCAACTGGAAATATTGTTAAAGCTACCTTATAACTGACAGTGGAAAATATCAAAATCACTCCAAAGTCATAATTTAACAAAGTATATTTTAAGTACTCTGCTTAGTACTGCATTCTGAACCATTTAAGATTTTTAACGTAAGTCACAGAGCTATGTAATTGTGAGTATGCTAACCAGATGTTAAAGGTTTCCTGCGAAGTTCTATTTGTATACATTTTGTTCCATTGTCAGAATCTATGTCCCAACTTTTACTTAAAATTTAGTTTTGGAGATGAGGAGGACATTGTTAGATCTTTCTTCCCTTTCTACTCCCAAATATCAGTATTCTCCATAAAAGTTGTTCAGATATACCCCTATTAAATATTTTCAGGAGGACAAGTTTCAGAAATACATAAGATTACTTTCCTAATGGTTTCAGCTACCCTTCATCTGTATTCAAAACAAGTGCCTTCTTATGAACCTCAGACTCATTCATACCTTTCTGCTTAGATCTAGGTGGAGATTAGTGAATGCTTGGGAAATTTTTAACAGTCCTCTAGTGTTTGTCCTATAAATAGTAATCCTTAGGGAAAGAGGATTAGGAAATTAATGCTTGGTTGAAATTCACAATGAAGAATAGAATTTAAAAGTGGAGAGGAGAAATAAATAGAACCTGAAAATGAAAAGGAAACCATTGGAAAGACAAATACATTAAGCGAAAGCCACTTTATAGAATTGTCATAGGAAAAAAAAAAGTAGGCTACAGAATAAAAGCTTTTCTTTTTTTCATTACAGGAAATAAATGATTTATTTAGTCCACTTTAGAAAAACCTACAGGAATATTATGACTAATACTTTTTGAGAGGATGAGGGCACAAAATTGTATTGACTTACAAATATTTTTATCTTCCTATTTTTGTAATATATGCAGACATGTATTTAATGAAATTGACAAAGTAGCATTTTTAAAATTATTTATTTCTCCATCTAAGACTATATATTTTTCAATGACCACATGTTAGGATACTCATCATTTTTAATGGCTACCTTTGAGTTGATGCATAGATCCTTACACCACATAGACCTTGCCCAGAACATCAGGCTAGCCTGCTATCAGCTAAATTTTATGTCAGGGTCATGAGTCATAAAGCATGGCATCCTCTCCTTCCTCACTCCATGAACCCTCTTGTACTGCATGAAGGAAGACCCCTAATACTCACCTATCTTTCCCTCTACATTGCTTCTTTCTCATAAGACCTGTGGTTTCTTCTCCTCATACAGTTCTTTGTCTTCCCCATGGGCTTAACACCTCATTACTACTCTTTTTCTCAGCTGATTCTGCTTAATCTTTCTTTTTTTTTAATCAAAAATTTTCCTATACCTTCCACATTTCACAGAATGTTTCCTCATCTTCTTACTTGAGTCTGGATGTCTCTAACACATGCCTTCACTGTAACCCTCCCAAGTGATTGCTCTTTCTCTCTGGTTCTCATACTAATTCAAGACCCTTCCAACTCCCCATTAAAAGCTTCCGAATATTTGTGTTCATCCAACAATTACTGTTGCACAATAGCATATACATATAAACTAATATTTTTAGTACTTAGGCTCATATCTCTAGCTATACCACATATTATCCCTCTTAATAACTTCTAGGCTCTGGACACCCCCACACACCCACATTACCTGAGGTACTAGCCATATGCTCAAAATAGACCTCTCTATCTGACTCTTAATTTCACTCTCAGAGAGGTGAGGTGAAGTCACTCAGTCGTGTCTGACTCTTTGCGACCCCGTGGACTGTAACCTACTAGGTTTCTCTGTCCATGGGATTCTCCAGGCAAGAATACTGGAGTGGATTGCCATTTCCTTCTCCAGGGGATCTTCCCGACCCAGGGATCGAATCCGGGTCTCCTGCATTGGAGGCAGATGCTTTAACCTCTGAGCCACCAGGGAAGCCTCATTTAAACATTCAAATGGATAATCCACACCTAGCCTCAATTCTTTGAACTCATAAATCCAAATGACCTTAATTTCTTTTTCCATTTCCATCACTTCTGAATTATTGGAATAACTTCAAAATGATCTTTTCCAAACTTGCAGTCCTCTATTTCATGCTCCTGCACCTCTAATTTCAAATACCTCTAGTTTTTCCAGCTCCTATAAGTACTTAATCTAGAGCACAACAACTTACATAGGAAAAATAAAATTGTCTTTATTTTTTGAATTTATTTTTCATTGAAGGATAACTGATTTACAGAATTTTGTTGTTTTCTGTCAAATCTCAACATGAATCAGCCATAGGTATACATATATCCCCTCCCATCTCCCTCCCCATCCTATTCCTCTAGGTTCATACAGAGCCCTGTTTGAGTTTCCTAAGCCATACAGCAAATTCCTTTTGTATTTTACATATGGTAATGTAAGTTTCCATGTTACTCTTTTCATACATCTCGCCCTCCCCTCCCCTCTTCTCATGTCCATAAGTCTATTCTCTATATCTGTTTCTCCATTGTTGTACTGTAAAGATTCTTTATTACCATTTTTCTAGATTTCGTATATATGCAATAATATACAATATATATCTTTCTCTTTCTGATTTACTTCACTTTGTATAATATAGGTTGTAGGTTCATCCACATCATCAGAAATGACTCAAATGTGTTCCTTTTTATGGCTAAGTAATATACCATCTTGTATATGTAACACAACTTTTGTATCCATTCATCTGTCAATGGACATCTAGGTTGCTTCCATATTCTAGTCATTGTAAGCAGTGCTGAAATGAACAATTGGATAAATGTGTCTTTTTCAATTTTGGTTTCCTCAGGGTATATGCCTAGGAGTGGGATTGCTGGGTCATATGGTGGTTTTATTCATAATTTTTAAGTAAAAGTCATACTGTCTTCCATAGTGGCTGTATCAATTTACATTCCCACTAACAGTGCAAAAGTGTTCCCTTTTCTTCACACTCTCTCTAGCATTTATTTTTGTAGACTTTTTGATGATGGCCATTTTGACCAGTATATGGTGATATATCATTGTAGTTTCGATTTGCATTTCTTTAATAATGAGCGATGTTGAGCATCTTTTCATGTGTTTGTTAGCCATCTGTATCTCTTCTTTAGAGAAATGTCTGTTTAGGTCTTTTTCCACTTTTTGATTGGGTTGTTTGTTTTTCTGGTATTGAGTTGTATGAAATGCTTGTATATTTTGGAAATTAATCCTTGGTCAGTTGTTTCATTTATTATTTTCTCCCATTCTGAGAGTTGTCTTTTCACCTTGCTTATGGTTTCCTTTGCTGTGCAAAGCTTTTAAATTTAACCAGCTCCCACTTGTTAACTTTTTAGTTCCCATTACTCTATGAGGTGAGTCATAGAGTATCTTGCTTTGCTTTATGTCATCGAGTGCTCTTGTTTTCCTCTAAGAGTTTTATAGTTTCTTGTCTTACATTTAAGTCTTTAATCCATTTTGAGTTTATCTTTGTGTATGGTGTTAGGAAGTGTTCTAATTTCATTCTTTTACATGTAGCTGTCCAGTTTTCCCAGCACCATTTACTGAAGAGCCTGTCTTTGCCCCATTGTATATTCTTACCCTTTTGTCAAAAATAAAGTACCCATAAGTGCATGGGTTTATTTCTGGGCCTTTTATCTTGTTCCATTGGTCTATATTTCTGTTTTTCTGCCAGTATCATACTCTCCTGATGACTGTAGCTTTGTAGTATAATCTGGAGTCAGAAAGGTTGATTCCTCCAGCTTCATTCTTCTTTCTCAAGACTGCTTTGGCTATTCAGAGTCTTTTGTGTTTTCATACGAATTGTGAAATTTTTTGTTCTAGTTCTGTGGAAAATGCCATTGGTAATTTGATAGGGATTACACTGAATCTGTAGATTGCATTTGGTACTATGGTCATTTTCACAATATTGATTCTTCCTACCCAGGAACATGGAATATCTCTCCATCTGTTTATGTAGTCTTTGATTTCTTTCATTAGTGTCTTATCATTTTCTGTGTACAGTTCTTTTGTCTCCTTAGGTAAGTTTGTTCCTAGGTATTTAAGTCTTTTTGTTGCAATGGTGAATGGGATTGACTCTTTAATTTCTCTTTCTGATTGTTCAGTTAGTATATAGAAACGCAAGTGATTTCTGTGTATTGATTTTATATCCTGCAACTTTGCTAAATTCACTGATTGAAAGTGAAGTAACTCAGTCGTGTCCGACTCTTTGCCACCCCATAGACTGTAGCCCAGGCTCCTCCACCCATGGGATTCTCCAGGCAAGAATATTAGTTCTAGTTATTTTCTGATACTATCTTTAGGGTTTTCAATGTACTGTATCATGTCATCTGCATACAGTGAGAGCTTTATTTCTTATTTTCTGATCTGGATTCCTTTTATTTCTTTTTATTCTCTGACTGCTATACCTAGGATTCCAGAATTATGTTGAATAATAGTGGTGAAAGTGGATACCCTTGTCTTGCTCCTGATCTTAGGAGGAATGCTTTCAGTTTTTCACCTTTGAGAATAATGTTTGCTGTAGGCTTATCATAAATGGCCTTTACTATGTTGAGGTAGGTTCTTTTTATGCCCGTTTTTGAAGAGTTTTGATCATAAATAGGTGCTGAATTTTGTCAAAGGTTTTTTCTACATCTATCGAGATGATCATATGGTTTTTATCTTTCAATTAGTAAATATGGTGTATCACATTGATTGAAGAATCCTTGCATTCTTGGAATAAACCCAACTTGATCATGATGTATGGACTTTTTGATACATTGCTGAATTGTTTGCTAAAATTTTGTTGAGGATTTTTGCATCTATGTTCATCAGTGATATTGGCCTTGTAGTTTTCTTTTTTGTATTGTCTTTGTCTGGTTCTGGTATCAGGGTGATGGGGAACTCGTAGAATGAGTTTGGAAGTGTTCCATCCTCTGCAATTTTCTAAAGAGTTTTTAAAGGATAGGCATTAGCTCTTCTCTAAATGTTTGATAGAATGCTCCTGTGAAGCCATCTGGTCCTGGGATTTTGTTTTTTGAGGGATTTTTGTTCACAGCTTAAATTTCAGGGCTCATAATTGGGTTGTTCATAATTTCTATTTCTTCCTGATTCAGTCTTGGAAGATTGAACTTATCTAAGAATCTGTTCATTTCTTCCAGGTTATCTATTTTATTGCCATATTGTTGTTCATAATAGTCTCTTATACTCCTTTGTATTTCTGCATTGTCTGTTGTAACCTCTCCTTTTTGATTTCTAATTTTGTTGATTTCATTCTTCTCTTTTCTATTTTCTTGATGAGTCTAACTAAAGGTTTGTAAATTTTGTTTTTATCTCAAAGAACTAGCTTTCAGTTTTATTAATATTTACTATTGTGTCTTTCATTCCTTTTTCATTTATTTCTGCTTGGATCTTTATGATTTCCTTCCTTCTACTAATTTTGTGGGGTTTTTTCTTCTTTTTCCAGTTGTTTTAAGTGTAAAGTTACATTGTCTATTCAATACTTTTCTTTTTTTGAGACAGGATTGCATTGATATAAACTTCCCTCTAAGAACTGCTTTTGCTGCATCCCATAGGTTTTGAGTTGTATTTTCATTGTCATTTACTTCTAGAAAATTTTTACTTTCCTCTTGATTTCTTCAGTAACCTGTTGGATATTCAGAAATGTGTTGTATAAACTCCATATGTTTGTGTTTCTTACAGTCTTTTTTCCCTTGTAATTGATATCTAGTTTCATAGCATTGTGGTTGGAGAAGATTCTTGATACGATTTCAATTTTCTTAAATTTACTGAGGTTTGAGCTGTGACTCAAGATGTGGTCTATCCTGGAGAATGTTCCATGTGTACTTGAGAAGAAGGTGCATTCTGCATCTGGATAGAATTTCCTGAAGATATCAATGAGATCCATCTCATCTAATGCATCATTTAAGTCTTGTGTTTCCTTACTAATTTTCTGGTTTGAAGATCTGTCCATTGGTGTGAGTGGGGTGTTAAAGTCTCCTACTATTATTGTGTTACTGTCAATTTCTCCATTTTTGTCTATTAAGGTTTGTCTTATATATTGAGGTGCTCCTATGTTGGGTGCATAGATATTTACAATTGTTATGTCTTCCTCTTGGATTGATCCCTTGATCATTAGGTAGTGTCTTCCTTAAAGCATCTGAATGCAGAGTTCCAAAGAATAGCAAGGAGAGATAAGAAAGCCTTCCTCAACAATCAATGCAAAGAAAGAGAGGAAAACAACAGTATGGGAAAGACTAGAGATCTCTTCAAGAAAATTAGAGATACCAAGAAAACATTTCATGCAAAGATGGGCACAATAATGGACAGAAATGGTATGGACCTAACAAAAGTATAAGATATTAAAAAGAGGTGGCAAGAATACACAGAAAAACTGTACAAAAAATGATCTTTGAGCCAGATATCCTGGAATATGAAGTCAAGTGGGCCTTAGAAAGCATCACTATGAACAAAGCTAGTGGAAGTGATGGAATTCCAGTTGAGCTATCTAGAATCCTGAAAGATGATGCTATGAAAGGGCTGCACTCAATATGCCAGCATATTTGGAAAACTCAGCAGTGGCCACAATACTGGAAAAGGTCAGTGTGCATTCCAATCCCAGAGAAAGGCAATGCCAAAGAATTCTCAAACGACCACACAAATGCACTCATCTCACAGGCTAGTAAAGTAATGCTCAAAATTCTCCAAGCCAGGCTTCAGCAAAACGTGAACCGTGAACTTCCAGATGACCAAGCTGATTGTAGAAAAAGCAGAGGAACCAGAGATCAAATTGCCAACATCCACTGGATCATTGAAAAAGCAAGACAGTTCCAGGAAAACATCTATTTCTGCTTTATTGACTATGCCAAAGCCTTTCATTGTGTGGACCACAGTAAACTGTGGAAAATTCTTCAAGAGTGGCGAATACCAGACCACCTGACCTGCCTCTTGAGAAACCTATATGCAGGTCAGGAAGCAACAGTTAAAACTGGACATGGAACAACAGATTGGTTCCAAATAGGAAAAGAATACATCAATGCTGTATATTGTCGCTCTGCTTATTTAACTTCTATGCAGAGTATATTAAGAGAAATGCTGGACTGGAATAAGCACAAGCTGAAATCAAGATTGCTGGGAGAAATATCAATAACCTCAGATATGCAGATGACACCATCCTTATGGCAGAAAGTGAAGAGGAGCTAAAAAGCCTCTTGATGAAAGTGAAAGAGGAGAGTGAAAAAGTTGGCTTAAAGCTCAACATTCAGAAAACTAGGATCATGGCATCTAGTCCTATCACTTCATGACAGATAGTTGGGGAAACAGTGGAAACAGTGACAGACTATTTTGGGGGCTCCAAAATCACGGCAGATGGTGACTGCAGCCATGAAATTAGAAGACGCTTACTCCTTGGAAGGAAAGTTATGACCAACCTAGATAGCATATTGAAAATCAGACATTACTTTGCCAGCAAAGGTCCATCTAGTCAAAGCTATTGTTTTTCCAGTGGTCATGTATGGATGTGAGAGTTGGACTGTGAAGAAAGCTGAGTGCCGAAGAATTGATGCTTTTGAACTGTGGTGTTGGAGGAGACTCTTGAGAGTCCCTTGGACTGCAAGGAGATCCAATGAGTCCATCCTAAAGGAGGTCAGTCCTGGGTGTTCATTGGAGGGCCTGATGCTGAAGCTGAAACTCCAATATTTTGGCCACCTCACGCGAAGAGGTAACTTATTGGATAAGACCCTAATGCTGGAAGGGATTGGGGGCAGGAGGAGAAGGGGATGACAGAGGATGAGATGGCTGGATGGCATCACCGACTCGATGGACATGAGTTTGAGTGAACTCCAGGAGTTGGTGATGGACAGGGAGGCCTGGCATGCTGTGATTCATGGGGTCGCAAAGAGTTGGACACTACTGAACAGCTGAACTGAACTGAACTGATTTTGTCTGATGTGAGGATTGTTACTCCAACTTTCTTTTGCTTCCCATTTGCATAGAATATAGTTTTCCATCCTCTCACTTTGTCTATATGTGTCTTTAGTTCTGAAGTGAGTTTCCTGTAGACAGCATATATATAGGTCTTGTTTTTGTATCCCTTCAGCCAGTCTGTATCTTTTGGATGGAGTATTTAATCCATTGACATTTAAAGTAATTATTGATGTATACATTCCTATTGTCATTTTCTTAATCGTTTCGGGTTGATTTTGTTGATCTTTTTCTTCTCTTGTATTTCTTGACTATATAAATCCCTTTAATATTTGTTGTACAACTGGTTTGTTGGTACTGAATTCTAACTTTTGCTTCTCTGAAAAGCTTTTATTTCTCCATCAATTTTGAATGAGATCCTTGGTGGATACAGTAATCTTGGTTGCAGGTTTTCCCTTTCAATACTTTAAATATATCCTATCATTCCCTTCTGGCCTGTAGAGTTTCTGCTGAAAGATCAGCTGTGAAGAATATGGTGTTTCCCTTTTATGTTACTTTTGCTTCTCCCTTGCTGCTTTTTTTAAATTTTTTAATGAGAAAAGTATGAATATTATTTATTTCTATAATGAGCCATTGCCAGTTCATTTATTCACCCTCAGAATCCTAATTTAAATTTTGTGAGTTTTTTTAAATTTTACTTTATTTTATTCTTTCTTTGTGTTTAGTTTTATCAGTTTGATTAGTATGTGCCTTAGCATGTTTCTCTTTAGGTTTATCCTGTATGGGACTCTTTGTGCCTCTTGGACTTGACTCCTTTTCATTCCTTTTCATGTTGGGGAAATTTTCAACTATAACCTCTTCAAAATTTTTCTCATACCCTTTCTTTTTCTCTTCTTCTGGACCTCTATCATTTGAATGTTGGTGCTTTTGATATTGTCCCAGAGGTCTCTGAGACTATCCTCAGTTCTTTTCATACTTTTCACTCTATTCTCCTCTTCAGAAGTTATTTCTACCATTCTATCTTCCAACTCACTGATTCGTTCTTCTGCTTCGGATATTCTGTTACTGATTCCTTTTAGATTATTTTTCATTTCAGTAATAGTGTTATTTTCTCTGTATGTTTATTCTTTAATTCTTCTACATCTTTGTTAATTGATTCTTGCATTTTCTCCATTTTATTTTCAAGATTTTTGATCATCTTTATTATTCTTAATTATTATTCTTTATTATTATTATTCTGATTTATTATATTTTACCATTATTCTGATTCCTTTTTCAGGTAGTTTGCCTACTTCCTCTTCATTTATTTGGACTTGTGTGTTTCTAGTTTGTTCCTTCTTTTTGTGTAGTATTTCTCTGATATTTTATTATTATTTTTAACTTGTGTTTGTGGTCTCCTTTTCCCAGGCCTCAAGGAAAGTTGAATTCTTTCCTTGAAGAAGGTTGAATTCTTTCTTCCTTTTGGTTTCTGCCCTCCTAAGGTTGGTCCAGTGGTTTGTCTAAGCTTCATATAGGGTGAGATTTGTGCTGTTTTTGTTTGTTTGTTTTTCCTCTTATGGGCAAGGGTGAGTGAAGTGTTAATCTTGTCTGCTGATGATTGGGTTTGAATATTTGTTTTGTTCTGTTTTGTTTGCACAGGGTGCTACTGGTGGTTGGGTGATACTGGGCCTTATATTCAAGTGGTTTCCTTTGTGTGAGTTCTCACTGTTTGATACTTTCTAGGGTTAGTTCCCGGAGAAGGCAATAGCAACCCACTCCAGTACTCTTGCCTGGAAAATCCCATGGGCAGAGGGAGTCTGGAAGGCTGCAGTCTATGGGTCGCTGAGGGTCAGACACGACTGAGCAACTTCACTTTCAATTTTCACTTTCCTGCATTGGAGAAGGAAATGGCAACCCACTCCAGTGTTCTTGCCTGGAGAATCCCAGGGATAGGGGAGCCTGGTGGGCTGCCATCTATGGGGTCGCACAGAGTTGAACACAACTGAAGTGACTTAGCAGCAGTAGCAGTAGGGTTAGTTCTCTGGTAGTCTAGGGTCTTGGAGTCAGTGCTCCCACTCCAAAGGCTCAGGAGTTGATCTTCGGTCAGGAATGAAGATTCCACGTGTGGTTTGTTATGGTATTAAGTGAGATTAAAACAAATATCCAAAAATGAGAAGCCAAAGATGAACCCCAGACAAATGGCAGCTACAAAATCAGGCAAGTAATGATTAAAATAATGGAATATACATATATACAAATACACCCATGTGCAAAGTCAAAACAGTCCAACAAAAATAAAGTACAGTAAATTGACCTGGAGAATAAAGGAAATAAAAAATTATATTTACCAGTTAAGAACAAAACTAGCTAAAGCACAAACTGGAAAACAAAACTAAAGCAAGGTGCCAGGTGGGGAATAGAGCAATGAAAACAAAACTAACAGATATGTTGAGAGGAAAGGAAAGAAAGAAAGAATAGATATGCAATGTTAAATAGAGGTAGATGAAGAAAATGTATATACATTAAAGATTAACTCCAGTGGGAAAAGAACAGCAGGAAACACAAACAAAGGAATGAATGTAGAAAAATATAATAGGTTTTATAGAATTATAAAAAGGGAGAAAAAAAAGAAAAAGAAAGAAAACTTCTCAGAACTGCAAAAGCCTAACGTAGAAGCAGAGGTTTATAGCAACAATAAAAGTGTGATTGAATATACACATATACATATACACCCATAAGTGAAATCAAAACAGTCCAACAAATATAAAGTACAATAGATTGACCCAACAAACAAAGGAAACCAAAAATTATGTCTACCAGAACAAAACTAACTAAAGCAAAAACTAGAAAACAAAACTAAAGCAAGGTGCCAAATGGGGAATAAAGCAATGAAAATAAAACTAAGAAATATGTTGAGAGGAAAGGGAGAGAGAAAGAAAAGGAAGAATAGATATGCAAAGTTCAATAGAGGTAGACAAAGAAGATTCAAATACATTAAAGATTAACTGCAAGGAGAAAAGAAGAGTAGGAGAAGCAAACAAAGGAATAAATGTAGAGAAAATAATTATAGATTTTAAAAATTAAAATTAAAAGAGAGAAAAGATAAGGGGCAAGGAAGAAAATTCCACAGAGCTGCAAAAGCCCAATGTAGAGGCAGAGGTTTATAACAGCAATAAAAATTTGACTGAGAAAAAAATCTCAAAAGCTTAATTGGACTTCATAGTGAAAATAAAATCAACAACTACAAACAGAGGTGGAAAAAAAAAAGTGGGGGGGTGAATTCCAAAAGAATCTACAGAACAAGCTAAAACGTAAGAATAAGAAATGTTTTCTTGAGTCATTGCTGTCAGAGTCCTTTCCCTAGCTGGGAGCCACAGTCCACCTTACCTCCCTAGGATGCCCTCCAACACTGCTGATCTCTTGACCTGCAGTGAGGGCAGCTGATTCTAATCTGTTCCTGCTCCTGTATGTCCTTGCCTCCAATGTCCACAGCTATCAGAACCAGTGTGTTTTATTTTGTGGGCACTCTCCCATGACCTTTTATATATTCCATAGACACAGAATCTGCCTAGGTGATCATGTGGATTTAATCTGTAGCTTGTATAGCTGGTGGGAAGGTTTTGGGTCTTCTTCCTTAGTCACACTGCCCCCTGGGTTCCGACTGTGGTTTTATTTCCACCTCTACATGTGGGTTGTCCACTGAAGTTTGCTCCTGAGGCTGTCCTGGAGGACTTGGATTTGCCCCTGTGAGGGCCAGGTGTGGAGGTGGTGCAATTGTTTGGGTCACAGGGATTCTGGCAGCAGCAGGTACTCAGGGGAGTTGACGACTAGGGCCGCAGGAAATACAGTGGTCTAGAAGGGTATGGCAACCAGTATGGGCTAATAGGCTTCAGTATTCTTGCCTGCAGAACCCCCTCCCTGACAGTGAAGCCTGGCAGGCCACAGTCTACAGGGTCGCAAAAGAGCTGACACGACCCAAATGACCCTTCATCCATAGACACAAAACTTTTTTTTGGCCTGTGGTAGCTCTGCCCCAGTAACAGTTGAGCATGAAGGTGGCACAGCTGATTGGCTTTCAGGGACACTAGTGGCATCAGGTGTGCAGGGACACAGACTGCCTACGCTGCAGGAATTATGGCTGGATCAGAGTCTTTTTTCAAGCTTCTTGTAGCTGGTGATCAGAAGGCCTCTTTGGCTAGTCTTTTAGCACCACCCATTCAGGCACTTAGAGGGCTCCCTTGCCTGGGGTCCTTCTCTGTTTGGCATGTCAGGCTCATAGAGGGGTCCCCTTGGCTAGGGTCTTACTCTGTAGTTTCATGTGTCAGGTGTTTGATGGGCCACTCTTTATTGTTTAGCTGTCAATGCTTGTGGGTGGGGAAAGAGTGGCTATGAAGATGGCTCCACCTGCTATGTGTGACTCAGCAGCATCGCCTTGCTTCCATGGCTGCCTGGCTTTCTTCCACCAGCATTTCCCACCACGATCTGCTCACTCACATTCCCCTCCGTCCATCTCTCCACAGTCAACAGCAGCCCTCGCCCTGGGATTGCTCCACAATCCCTAAACTCCAGCTCCCAGCCACTGCGCCTTCCAGGGGATCCGCATTCCTGTCTGGGATAGGTATGGCTGCCATAAGGATTGTCTGATTCTCATTCCGGTTAGGCTGCCTCAGATCAGCTGTTTCACTCTCAGCCTTAAATGTTTCTCCTCCTAACTCAGACAATTGCCCCAGTGTGGGGATTGGACCGCTGCTTCAGTTTCCCCACCAACCAAGCGCAGGTCATGTCCTATTAACACTCCTGCTTTTCCCTCTAATTGCTTTGTCCTACTGAGTTTTTCATGGGTCTACATATTCTTTTCCACTGGTCAGGTATTCTTGTCCACTCCCAGCTGGTGTTCTGCATGCACTTCTGTGTCTGAAGGTGTACTCTGATGTATCCATGGAGAGAGAGGTACTCCCATGTCCACCTACTCCCCCTCCATCTTTTTACTCCTAAAATCATCTTCATATTCACTAGCTGTTAGCAGAAGCTTACTATTTCTTTCCATTATAAAATAGGCCCAAAAAAGAAGAAAAAAACCTCAAGAACCCTGTAACATAAGCTTTATCAGTGACTTTTTCACCAAGAGAAATCATAGATATTTCATTTCATTTAGTAGTTGTTAGGTATGCATCAAAATATATTTATACTCATTACAGCTTTGAAATTATGTTAGTAGACTCATTGCTATATTGTATTATCTAACATTTTAAATGATAAGCATATTTACTTCTATTCAAAATTGTAATGGACACATATATATATAGGTATGGCTGAATCCCTTCTCTGTTCACCTGAAACTATCACAACATTGTTAATTGGCTATACACCAGTACAAAATGTTTTTGGTGTTAAAAAAATTAAATTTAAATTAAAAAAAAACAAGAAAAGATTTTGATAACTATATTGCCATATACTGTCTTTTGTATAATCCTATGTATTTTATCTTATGCATTTAAAAACATTATTATGAAAAGAGATCCATAGTCTTGACGAGAGAGCCAAAGATGACAATGGCTATGGCACAAAAGAGAAGTTAAGAGCCTTTAACCTATAGGGTAAATAAAAATATAGTTTCGAGACATACAAAAATTTAATGATGATCCTCTTCCTATTTTCCATTTTAATCTCTCATTTTGGCTCTTTCCTTTTGCTCTTATTCTTTTTTAAATTCTTAATATAAATTTATTTATTTTAATTGGAGGTTGATTACTTTACAATATTGTATTGGTTTTGCCATACATCAGCATGAATTTACTTACAGGTGCACACGTATTCCCCATCCTGAACACACCTCCCTCCTCCCTCTCTGTACCATCCCTCTGGGTCGTCCCAGTGCACCAGCCCCAAGCATCCTGTATCCTGCATCAAACCTAGACTGGCGATTCATTTCATATATGATATTATACATGTTTCAATGCCATTCTCCCAAATCATACCACCCTCTCCCTCTCCCTCAGAGTCCAAAAGACTGCTCTATACATCTGTGTTTCTTTTGTTGTCTCGCATACAGGGTTATCATTACCATCTTTCTAAATTCCATATATATATATGTGTTAGTATGCTGTATTGGTGTTTTTCTTTCTGCCTTACTTCACTCTGTATAATCAGCTCCAGTTTCATCCACCTCATTAGAACTGAGTCGAATGTATTCTTTTTAATGGCTCAGTAATACTCCATTGTGTATATGTACCACAGCTTTCTTATCCATTCATCTGCTGATGGACATCTAGGTTGTTTCCATGTCCTGGCTATTATAAACAGTTGGTGCGATGAACACTGGGGTACATGTGTCTCTTTCACTTCTGGTTTCCTCGGTGTGTTTGCCCAGCAGGGGGATTGCTGGGTCATAAGGCAGTTCTATTTCCAGGTTTTTAAGGACTCTCCACACTGTTCCCCATAGTGGCTGTACCAGTTTGCATTCCCACCAATAGTGTAAGAGGGTTCCCTTTTCTCTACACCTTCTCCAGCATTTATTGCTTGTAGACTTTTGGATTGCACCCATTCTGACTGGCATTAAATGGTACCTCATTGTGGTTTTGATTTGCCTTTCTCTGATAATGAGGGATGTTGAGCATCTTTTCCTGTGTTTGTTAGCCATCTGTATGTCTTCTTTGGATAAATGTCTATTTAGTTCTTTGGCCTATTTTTGATTGGGTCATTTATTTTTCTGGAATTGAGCTGCAGGAGTTGCTTGTATATTTTTGAGGTTAATTTTTGTTAGTTGCTTCATTTGCTATTATTTTCTCCCCATTCAGAAGGCTGTCTTTTCACCTTACTTATAGTTTCCTTTGTTGTGCAGAAGCTTTAAAGTTTAATTCGGTTCCATTTATTTATTTTTGCTTTTATTTCCAATGTTCTGGGAGGTGGGTCATAGAGGAACCTGCTGTGATTTATGTCAGAGAGTGTTTTGCATGTGTTCTCCTCTAAGAGTTTTATAGTTTCTGGTCTTACATTTAGATCTTTAATCCATTTTGAGTTTATTTTTGTGTATGGTGTTAGAAAGTGTTCTACTTTCATTCTTTTACAAGTGGTTGACTAGTTTTCCCAGCACCACTTGTTAAAGAGATTGTCTTTTCTCCATTGCATATTCTTGCCTCCTTTGTCAAAAATAAAGTGTCCATAGGTGTGTGGATTTATCTCTGGGCTTTCTATTTTTTTTTCCCATTGATCTATATTTCTGTCTTTGTGCCAGTTCCATACTGTCTTAATGACTGTGGCTTTGTAGTAAAGTCTGAAGTCAGGCAGGTTGATTCCTACAGTTCCATTCTTCTTTCTCAAGATTGCTTTGGCTATTCGAGGTTTTTTATATTTCCATACAAATTATTAAATTATTTGTTCTAGCTCTGTCAAAAATATTGTTGGTAGCTTGAAAGGGATTGCATTGAATCTATAGATTGCTTTGGGTAGTATACTCATTTTCACTATATTGATTCTTCTGATCCATGAACATGGTACATTTCTCCATCTATTAGTGTCTTCTTTGATTTCTTTCACCAGTGTTTTATAGTTTTCTATATATAAGTCTTTAGTTTCTTCAGGTAGATATATTCCTAAGTACTTTATTCTTTTCATTTAAATGGTGAATGGAATTGTTTCCTTAATTTCTCTTTCTATTTTCTCATTATTAGTGTATAGGAATGTAAGTGATTTCTGTGTGTTGATTTTTTATCCTGCAACTTTACTATATTTATTGATTAGCTCTAGTAATTTTCTGGTGGGATCTTTAGGGTTTTCTATGTGGAAGATCATGTCATCTGCAAACAGTGAGAGTTTTACTTCTTTTCCTATTTGGATTCCTTTTATTTCTTTTTCGCTCTGATTGTTGTGGCATGCTCTTATTCTTAATTTTCATTTTTAAAAAAGGTATTTTAGTGTTATAAACACACTATAATGTCACATGCACACATGATTCCCTTTGCATAGAATTTCTTTCTTCCTCATCACTTTAGCAAGCTTGCATTCTTGAAAGGGATATACCAACTGACCATACCCTTAGAGTATGTGAAAGTTAAATTTTTTATTAAATATCTAATATTGTTAAACATATAGTTTAAAAGATAGAAGACAATGATTTTTTATATTATTGTGCTAGGCAGGATTCTAAAATAGTCCTCCAAGATCTTCTTCCCTAATCTTACTGCAAATAGAGTGAGATATCATAGTCATGCTTATCATCACTTGGCAAAAGGCATTTTGTAGATATGATTAATATTACTAATCTCTTGACTTGGAATTAATAAAAGAAAGGGATTTTTCCAGGTGGGTTGAAGTCTAAGCCTTTAGAAGAAGATTTCCTTAGAAATAGAGAACATTCTTTTCTGAACAGCAGAAAAGTCAAACAGATTCCAAGTGTGAGAAGATGTACCACTGCTGGCTTGAAAACAGAGGGACCATTTATTAGGGGATGCAGATAGCCTCTAGAAACTGAAGGCAGCCCAAGCTGACAGGCAGCAAAGAAACAGAGACCTTAGTCCTCCTGCAATGAACTTAATTCTACCATCAGACTAAATGAGCCAGCAAGTGATTCTTTACCACAGCCTCCAGATAGGAGCCCAGCTGAGCCCTTACCATGCTTTTAGTCTTTAAACACTAAGCAAGGAACAACACTGAACTCACCTGGACCTCTGTACAACAGAATGAAAAACAGATAATAAATGGCTATTGTACTAAGTGGTTAAGTTTGTAGCAATTGTTATACATGAACAAAAAGTGGACAAATGAATAGAATTTTTCTTTATTAGCCAATATGTTAATTTATTCATTGTAATTATATGTGACTGCTTTGCCAAAAACTTCTCAAAGCAAAGGGAACTTGAAATATGAATTCAAATGTTGATATTCAAATTGACTAAAAGAAAGATTGAGTAAACGTTGAATGTCAAAGTGTTTGCAGAAGTGCTGAAAATTCCATTCATTCACAGACATCACAATTTCTGGCCTCAAATCTTTCATTATCTAGCAGAAGAAATGTTTTGAAAATAATCAAAACAAAACTAGATGCCTGCTTGAGGGGAAAACATGGGTCAAGGGCTATTTGGACAGTGGGGAAATTAGGGAAAACATCCTGGGGGAAACATAGGCTCTCAAAGTCTAGGGACCCTGTGTAGTCAGATTCTAATTAAATGACTTGAATCTTACAGTGAGGTGGATTTTTAGTTGAGAACTATAGTATAAAGAGAGGAAACGATATTTTAGGTATATGGGCAAAGACACAATGGGGGAAAAAAGGATCTGATCTACAGAAAAGAAAACTTTAAGTCAATGAAAGTAGGTGCTGATGTTGTTGTTTAGTCATGACTGACCCTTTTGTGACACCATGGACTGTAGTCCACCAGGCTCCTCTGTCCAGGAGATTTTCCAGGCAAGAATACTGGAGTGGGTAGCCATTTCCTGACCGAAAAGATCAAACCCACATCTCCTACACGTATCTCCTGCATTTCAGGCAGCTTATTTACCACTGAGCTATCTAGGAAGCCCAGGTGCTATTTTAGCTACAAAGAAAATCACAAGATGAGTTAGGAGAGCCCTTGAAAATGGAAATTGGCACAAACATCAATATATTTTCACTTTCCCATCTTAAAGTTGGACCCCCCTTTAAGCAGACACCAAAGAATTACTGGGCCAGATCCAGACATGTCTTAGACTATTGCACTAACAAAATCAAGTGAACAGCTATCCAACATTTTATGAAAAAGGTTGATCTTGTTCAAAGGTTGATCTTCTGATCATGTTTCACACCTGTCTGTACAAGGGAAAAGGGCAGGGCCTGAAGACCAGACGGTCCTGACTCAGAATAAAGAGTACCATCTCTTGAAAGACAAACGCAAAACTGCTCCAAGTATTAAGGGTGTTGCTTAGGTCTTGGACACAATATTTTCTCATTTAATTAGCCAGAACCAGGAAATTCTTACTTGCTATGACAAAGGTTATCAAGTGATTCTTCACCTTAAGTCACACTATTGGTTAAAGTTTACCCATCCCAACTTGTTCAACTAGTTTATTTTAAATCCTTTAAGTATCCTTTCTTCAGTCAGCTGAAAGAATGCCCAGAGTGCTAGTCATTTGACAAGAAATCACAAAGCAGCACAGAGGTGGAAGAGTGTGCATTCTTGACAGTGGATGATGTATCAGTAAGTTTAATTTTATTTCATGTTTAAAAGATATGTTTCATATTTGTGGCTTCCAATTCAGGAATTATTCTGATTTGTGGATTTAATAGTTATTTTTTCCTCTATTGTTGGAGAAAATAGTAAAACATAGTAATGTTAAAACTCTTTATTTCAGGAAACCATGCTAACAATTTTTTTTTAATCTGAAAATTTGACATGTTGGATTTTAATTGGGAAATTTAAATTTAATGTGAAAATGACATAATAACAGAGAAAGGGAGGAAAAACACAGAGCCTGAGGTAAAATTGTGTAAGTTTTCAGCATGGAAAGATGGAGAAAGTAATAAAGTGTTTTCTCATCCCAGTTTAGAATGCTGTTTGTGATCTTTCTAAATTATGCATTTAATAGATACATTGAAAATAGAAGAAATATATAAGTCATATTTGTGTGTGTTATTTGCTTAGTCATGTCTGACTGTTTGCAACCCCACGGATTATAACCCACCAGGCCCGCTCTGTCCATGGCATTTTCCAGGCAGGAGTACTGGAGTGGGTTGCCATTTCCTTCTCCATCTAAGTCATAAAGTATTATGTTGTACCCCTTCTTCTGAAATTGATAAATATTATTAAAACTGCAAAAGAAAATAAGAACTTTAATGACCTTTGATAAATTATTTGTCTTTTAAAATGAAAAAGAACAGTATAAGAATAATTTATACATATGACTATAAAAAGTGAAAAGCAAAAAATAGTGATAAGTGAAAAAAATAGTTATAAGATTTTGTTCTTTAATAGATTTGGAAGGAAATCTACCGAAAATAAAGCTTAAATGTTTTAACCTCCATTTTCCTATCTGATCTATTTTTCATTTTCCTACATTTTCCAAATGTTTCATTTGGAACATTAATTCTTCTTACACAAATATAATGTCAATAAGCACAAACTGCTCAAGATAATAAAGGAATTACAGATGTCTTTTCTAATGACTTTTACCTGGAGTTGCACTCTTGTCTTTATTGGTAATAATAGAATATTTTCTACAAAACTTAAATACATGGATTTCTGGACCACAATCCCCCAACAAACTCTTTATAACAAACTCTTTATAATCAGTCCAAATGTTCCCCCTTTCTCCTTGCTCAACTTAGAGACACAAATTAAGATTTAAGTGATTAAAAAAAAACAAATTAAATAAATAAAAACTTTTCCCACTTAATTTATCTTATTTCTAGAACAGGCACACAATAGGTTTTTCTTTTCAAATGGACAGTAATAGAAACATAGTAATGATGCTATTCACAATATTTTTATTTTTATTTCAAAGTATTTCTAATCTGTAGGAGAAATATGATGGTTCTATACTAATGATAATTCAATTAATAAAATCATGTTTTGCTCTTCAGTATATTTAACTGTCATGTATTTATGCAAGATCTATTTGCTATGTACCAGTCACCATTTTTTGGTGTTGAAAAGATGGGAATAAGTAAACATAAAGTTTTTTAAAAATTCTATTTATGTTTTAATTGAAGGATAATTGCTTTACAGAATTTTGCTGTTTTCTGTCAAACCTCAACATGAATCAGCCATAGGTATACATATGTCCCCTCCCTTTGAACCTCCCTCCCATCTCCCTCCCCATCCCACCCCTATAGGTTGATACAGAGCCCCTGTTTGACTTTCTTGAGACATACAGTAAATTCTCATTGACTATCTATTTTACATGATAGTGTAATTTTCCGTGTTACTCTTTGCATACATCTCACCCTCTCCTCCCCTCTCTCCATGTCCATAAGTCTATTCTCTACATCTCTTTCTCCACTGCTGTCCAGAAAATAAATTATTCAGTACCATTTTTCTAGATTTTGTATATATGCATTAGTATACAATATTTATCTTTCTCTTCCTGACTTACTTCACTCTGTATAATAGGCTCTAGGTTCATCCACCTCATTAGAACTGACTCAAATGTTTTCCTTTTTATGATTGACTAATGTCTCATGGTGTACATGTACCACAACTTCTGTATCCATTCATCTGTCGATGGACATCTAGGTTGCTACCATATTTTAGCCATTGTAAATAGTGCTGAAATGAACAATTGGATACATGTGTCTTTTTCAATTTTGGTTTCCTCAGGGTATATGCCTAGGAGTGAGATTGCTGGGTCATATGGTGGTTTTACTCCTAGTTTTTTAAAGAGTCTCCATACTGTCGTCCATAGTGGCTGTATCAATTTACATTCCCACCAACAGTGCAAAAGTGTTCCTTTTTTCACACCTTCTCCAGCATTTTTTTTTGTAGACTTTTTATGATGGCCATTCTGACCAATGTAAGATGATATATCATTGTAGTTTTGATTTGCACTTCTCTAATAATGAGCGATGTTGAACATCTTTTCATATGTTTGTTAGCCATCTGTATGTTTTCTTTAGAGAAATGTCTGTTAAGGTCTTTTTCCCACTTTTTGATTGGGTTGTTTGTTTTTCTGGTATTGAGTTGTATGAAATGCTTGTATATTTTGGAAATTAATCCTTTGTCAGTTGTTTCATTTGTTATTATTTTCTCCCATTCTGAGAGTTGTCTTTTCACCTTGCTTATAGTTTCCTTTGCTGTGCAAAAGCTAAGTTTAATCAGCTCCCACTTGTTTACTTTTTATTTCATTTCCATTACTCTAGGAGGTGAGTCATAGAGGATCTTGCTTGGTTTGTGTCATTGAGTGTGTCATTGGCTGGCTATGTGTTCCGGCTATGTTTTCCTCTAAGAGTTAAACCTACGGTTTTAATTCAGCTTCTTTTAAGACTTATGTAAATTTCAGTTCTGGTTAAGTGTTACCACTGGTTAATGGAAAAATAAATCTACCAGAAAGGTAAGGAGAGAAATGAAAGTGACATAAAGTGCCAGGGTCCAGCCCCAGTGGATCTAGGGTGATTCAAAGGGGAGACAGAGTAGGCGAGGAAAAAAATTATTTATTTATTAATATAAGATTAGATTACGAAGAAATAGCGTAGTAGGAAAATTAAGTGGAGAAAAGAAGCTAAATAACTTGGTTTACTTGAAAAGCCAATAAAGTTCCAGACAAGGAACTTGGACTATCTACGTTAGCCACCAGCGCCCGTTTGAATATCAGAGAGTGCCCCGCCTTGGGCTCTCTCTCTTACGGTTCTTAGAAGCCGGGACAAGTAAGTAGACATGGCGAGCCTCCACACCCCAGATGGGAATTCAGCCTGAAATTAGAGTAAGGAGGAGACACGGGGAAACCAGTCCTTCCAATGACTGGCTCAGCCTCTATTGTCTAGAAAGGCCTTTTATACCTTTTTGATTGTACATAGAGATCAATGGGTAATGCCAAATTATGCAGCATTAGCAACCCAGACTCTTATCAAGACCAGGCTTTTCTCTCTGCGTACCTAGTTGTATACACAAGTCTTAGGTAATTTACATCATCGTCCAGCCAAAAGGGCCAATTAACATTTTACAGCCATTTTCTGATAAGGTTTGTTAACCGGAAGGCTTATTTGTGTTGTTCTTCTCAAAGTCTTGTGCCACTCTCAGAAAAACACTAAATAAAGTTACATTCTTACATAGCAAAAGATACAGCAACTTATAACAAGTAAAAGGAGTACAGTGATTTGTAATAAAAGAAAAGTAACTCAAAAAGTCTAGTGTTGCTAACACCAAAACTACTATATACCTTTTTCCATATCCTGTTTACATTGATTAACATTCTCCCAGGTGCCTAAAAGATAAGGAATATGGAGGCCTGACAGCAATCATTGAGTCAACAGTGAAATCCATCACCAATATGATTTTTAGCTCTTAGAAAAGGCTCTGTATCTTAAGATGCTTTAAGCTTTGTGCCTCTCATGGCTGGGGGGCTGTAAGCAATTCACAGGATGTAAAAGTCCAGGGAAACCTGTTAGGCAAGCTAGAGAGTTATCAGAAGGGGTTTAACTGAAACATCCCTTTCAAATGCAGAAGACTAAAGCCCTGAGTTGACTTTTTCCAGAATGTGTCAGAAGAGTGGAAAAGCACAGTAATAAGGCAGGCAGATTCTTATTTTGGGGGTTACATGCTCAGGAAATACCAGAGGGAAACCCTGAGGTCTGATTAGCCTTGCCCGTCAGGCCTGTGCCACATGACCTTGTCACGGGTGGGATTTCTCACGCTGGCTCCTGGCAGTAAAGAGCCAAAAAAAAAAAAAGACAAGTAAAAATCAGAGAAAAGCAGAAGACCTACATCTGGTTAACAGACTAACAAACCATTTAGATCTCTCCATTCGTATTACTTTCCATTTTCAAGGTTTCAAATTTTTCACCTCCAGAACCAAAATCCTTAAAGCTTTGACAGTCCCATCCACTATTCAGATAAGTCAGTAAGCCTACTTTACAGATTTTTGCCATATTAGCCTTGGCTTTCTTTGGCTTTGTGCATCACAGGAATAAAAAGGATGAGGGTGCTGGGAAGAGTTGGAAGAGGTGTTGTTGAAAAGCTGTCTCTACTCTTTCCATTGATGATCCACCCCCGGAGTAATTAAGTCCCAGAAAATTTTTTTCATTTGGAATACCCAAACAAACATTTAGTTATTCGTTTTTGTCACCCATGGTCAATATGAAGAAAACATATCTTATTCCTCGTTGTGCATGCCAATACCAAGTAGAATGCTTGTTGAACCATTATTCATTCTTCAAATTTATTTGGGACCAATTTCCAACTAACAACTCATCAGCTACTGGTTGTTTGAATATTCTCTGTTATCTTAATATCCACGTAATTGGATTTCATACTATTTTTAAAGGCTGCTTTGTATACAGAAATATTTTTGTTTACTTGTCTAGTGAGCCATTTTGTATTTAGATACAGTTACATATGTTGCTGTGTTTAGTTTCTTAGTTGTGTCTGACTCCACGACCCCATGAACTGAAGCCCACTGGGCTCCTCTGTCCATGGGGATTCTCCAGGCAAGAATACTGGGGTGGGTTGCCATGCCCTCCTCCAGGGAATCTTCCCAACCCAGGGATTGAACCAAGGTCTCTGTCATTGCAGGTGGCTTCTTTACCACTGAGCCACCAGGGAAGCCCATCAATACTGGAGTGGGTAGCCTATCCATTCTCCAGGGGATCTTCTCAATCCAGGAACTGAACCAGCATCTCTACCAGGAAGCCCCCCACATATATATATATGGAGAAGGCAATGGCACCCCACTCCACTACTCTTGCATTGGAGAAGGAAATGGCAACCCGCTCCAGTATTCTTGCCTGGAGGATCCCAGGGACAGGGGAGCCTGGTGGGATGGCATCTATGGGGTTGCACAAAGTCAGACATGACTGAAGCAACTTAGCATGCATGCATATATTATATATATATTTATTTAGTCTCTTTTTCTTTCCTGAAAATGAGTATCTATGAACTAGATTCCCTGGATTATTGCATCCTTACAGTGAGGTTCTGAGTAATATTACATTCCTCTTTACCCCACACAGAAATATTGGAGTCTCTTTTCTTTCTTAAAAAAAATTAAGATACAGTTGACATATAACCTTACAGTTTCAGGTGTATGATGTAATGATGTAATATTAATATTAATACACATTGTGAAATGATCACCACAATGTTTAGTTAACATCTGTCATCATACATTGTTACATTATTTTTTCTTGTGATGAAAACTTTTAAGATGTACTTTAGTAGTTTTCAGATACAAAATATGTTATTATTAATTATGCTGTACATTACATCCTCATAACTTATTTATTTTATAACTAGAAGTTTGTACCTTTTGATTCCCTTCACCCATTTCACCCATCCCCACCCTTACTTCTGGCAATCACCTAGAATCTCTTTTCTTGTAGTAACACCCATCAGGGAATTTTACTTCCCACAATGATTGTTTAAATGAGGTCTATGGTTTATATCAACAGGCATAAAAGAACTCTGTCAAGTGAAAACATATCAATGTAGAAATCAGAGACTAATGATTTTAATTTAAAAACTTAACTTGATTTTAAGTGAGAGTCTTTCCTCAGCTTCTGTAGTAGCACCTTATGTCCTAAGAGTTCAGCATCGTCAGTGTAGTACTAGGAATAGATATGAAAAAGGTGAGATGACTGATGGCCCCCAAATGAGTAATTCATATCTCTGATGCTTCTTTCAAGTTCAAAAATGCACTTAAAACTTTACCAGAACATAGACACATATTATATATATATATATGTGTGTGTGTGTGTGTGTGTGTGTGTGTATATATATGTATATATTTCTATTGTCTTTTTTATAATATATATTTTTTAAAATAAAAGTTAAGATTCAAACATATCTATTTTATCTATCATGTATTTTTACAGGAAAATATCATGATAAATTATCCATAATTTAAACCTCTTCTGTTTAACATGTTCTTAATATTGGAATAATTAACACCCATTTTATAAGAAACACTGCAATAATGAACAACTCTCTGGCTAATTTTTGGATACATTCAAAATTATTTCCTTAGAATAAGTTATTTTCTGCACTTACACAATTTCTGGAGTACCATCCCATAATTACCAAACTACTCCATGTCCCAAATAATTTTTTTCTCTGAATATTGCCTATGCCCTTGTAAAACTGAAATATAATCTTTCCTCAGGACACAACATTGTTTATAGCCCTCTCAAGTAAGAGCTTATTATTGAAGGTTTTGCCTTGTCCTCACTTCTTAATGCCACCTCAAATCATTCCTTTCCATACCCCTGTAAACCACTTTATTCCTCTGAGGCTCACACAGTTCTGTTCACACCCCTTTCCTTCCTCATCTTTGTCCTCATGGGCCCATGATAATGCCTTTTATTTATTAAAGGCTGACACTTGCTTCCCTATATCATTCTTTACTCCAAGTCCTACATTTACCCTAAGTAGCCTCAGTGCTCATGCTGATTGACCTTGAAATCTTACTCATTCATTTCCTTGTCTCATCACTATAAAGTTCTCTTCAAATATTACTCTCATCCCACACCCTAGACTTTGTCATGACTCTCTGAATCATACTTTTGGACAATTACCACTATCCTAACCTTCCTTCTTACAGTCTCAGTTACTTCTAGTGTATAAAGCATCCACCTTTTAAAAAATTATTATTCATTGGTTTTTCCAGTCTATGAACTCTTCCTATCCTTCAGCTTGCCACCTCCACCAAACACACACCACACATACATACACTCCTTTTGGTTTCTCTTGTGATCCTTAAATTCATCAATGGAACAAATTTTTCAGTGTCTTAAACCCCACTAAATTCTCTTGCTGTATATTTTCCTGCATCATTTATACCTGGATAAATTCTAGAGAGAATATACCTCTGAACAATGGTTCACCTCTGCCAAGACAGAACACTGGGAGTGCAACAGATGTGTATGAAGTGCCTGTTCACCTGAGCCCTCAGCTCTAATCATTACATCCCCTTATTCTATGCTCTCATTTTCTATAATTACTGTTTTCAATTTCTCTGGCCTCCTCAAACTGCCAGTTCTCACCACCTTTCCTCTCATGTTTCTATTTCTAAGATATATTTTGATGACCACTTAGATGAGGATTTCTTCAGCTTCCTTACCTTAAACCAACAAACCTTCCTATATCCATTCATACTCTCAAGAGGATGCTGCAGTTCATTCAAGTTCTCCAGTCTATTATATTGAACCATATGACGCTGTCAATATATCACCACTTTTGTCCTACACAAATGGCAATTTTATATGTGTCAACTTAATAGTTTAGAATTCATGATCCTTCAGCTGTGTTCTCAGCTCAGTCCTCCTCCAAACTTCAGCATCTCTACAAGTCGCATGGTGGCTCAGATAGTAAAGAATCTGCCTGTAATTCAGGAGACCTGCATCTGATTCCTGTGTCCAGAAGATCTCCTGGAGAATAGAATGGCTACCCACTCTAGTATTCTTGCCTGGAAAATTGCACGGACAGAAGAGCCTGGTGGGCTACAATCGATGTGATCCCAAAGAGTTGGATGTGACCAAACAACTAATATTTTCACTTTCATTTTTCAAGTATACTCAAAACTTAAATATTCTTAAGAAAAAAAAATCTTCCATCAACCCCATAACTTCTCTCTCTTCTAATCTATAATTCAACTCATAAAAATTGTTGATATCCATTGTTTCAGATCGTTTCTTCCAGTTATTCCTCAAACCCTTGACATTTAGGTTGTAACTTTGGTTTGCTACTCTGTTCCTTCATCTGTTGTGGTTACCGTGATCCACTATTATTTAATCCACTAGTTATTCTAAACTTTTATCATTTGATTTCCTAACCACATTGGACAGTTTGGATCAATCTCTCCTTGAATATCTTTTATCCTTTGTTATCATATCACACATAGTTTCATTAGAGAGTAAAGAGGAACTGAAGAGCCTCTAGATAAAAATGAAAGAGGAGAGTGAAAAACCTGACTTAAAACTCAACATTCAAAAAACTAACACTATGGCATCTTCTCCCATCACTTCACAGCAAAGAGAAGGGGGAAAAGTGGAAACAATGACAGATTTTCTTTTCTTGAGCTCCAAAATCACTGCAGATGGTGACTGCAGCCATGAAATTAAAAGATGCTTGCTCCTTGAAAGGAAAGTTCTGAAGAATCTAGATAGCATATTAAAAAGCAGGAATATGACCTTACCAACAAAAATTTGTATAGTCAAGAAACTATGGTTTTTCCAGTGGTCATGTATGGATGTGAGTTCAGTAAGTTCAGTTCAGTCACTCAGTCGTGACCAACTCTTTGCGACCCCATGAACCACAGCATGCCAGGCCTTCCTATCCATCACCAACTCCCAGAGTCCACCCAAACCCATGTCCATTGAGTCAGTGATGCCATTGAACCATCCCATCCTCTGTCGTCCCCTTCTCCTCCTACCCTCAATCTTTCCCAGCATCAAGGTCTTTTCAAATGAGTCAGCTCTTCGCATCAGGTGGCCAAAGTATTGGAGTTTCAGCTTCAACATCAGTCCTACCAATGAACACCCAGGACTGATCTCCTTTAGGATGGACTGGTTGGATGTCCTTGTAGTCCAAGGGACTCTCAAGAGTCTTCTCCAACATCACAGTTCAAAAGCATCAATTCTTCAGTGCTCAGCTTTCTTTATAGTCCAACTTCCACATCCATACATGACCACTAGAAAAACTTTAGCCTTGACTAGATGGACCTTTGTTGACAAAGTAGTGTCTCTGCTTTTTAATATGCAGTCTAGGTTGGTCATAACTTTCCTTTCAAGGAGTAAGTGTCTGTAAATTTCATGGCTGCAATCACCATCTGCAGTGATTTTGAAGCCCCCAAAATAAAATAAGCCACTGTTTCCCCATCTATTTGCCATGAAGTGATGAGACCAGATGCCATGATCTTAGTTTTCTGAATGTTGAGCTTTAGGCCAACTTTTTCACTCTCCTCTTTCACTTTCATCAAGATCTTTAGTTCTTCTTCACTTTCTGCCATAAGGGTGCTGTTATCTGCATATCTGAGGTTATTGATATTTCTCCTGGCAATCTTGATTCCAGCTTCTGCTTCCTCCCGCTGAGCATTTCTCATGATGTAGTCTGCATATAAGCTAAATAATCAGAGTGACAGTATACAGCCTTGACATACTCCTTTTCCCATTTAGAACCAGTCTGTTGTTCCATGTCCAGTTCTGTCTGTTGTTCCATGTCCAGTTCTAACTGTTGTTTCCTGACCTGCATATAGGTTTCTCAAGAGGCAGGTCAGATGGTCTGGTATTCCCATCTCTTTCAGAATTTTCCACAGTTTATTGTGATCCACACAGTCAAAGGCTTTGGTTTAGATGGATGTGAGAGTTCGACCATAGAGAAGGCTGAGTGCCAAAGAATTGATGCCTTCAAATTGTGGTGCTGGAGAAGACTCTTGAGAGTCCCTTGGACAACAAGGAGATCAACCCTGAATATTCACTGGAAGGACCGATGTCCGAAGCTGCAATACTTTGGCCCCCTGATGTTAAGAGCTGACTCATTGGAAAAGACCCTGATGCTGGGAAAGGCCAAAGGCAATAGGAGAATAGGGTGGCAGAGGATGAGATGGTTAGATGGCATCACCAACTCAACGGACATGAATCTGAGCAAACTCCAGGAAACAGTGAAGGACAGGGAAGCCTGGTGTGCTGCAGTCCATGTGGCCACAAAGAGTTGAACACAACTTAGTGACCGAACAGGAACAATAAGATTTATGGTAGGTTAGAGACCAATGTCAACAAGAGAGAGGCAGTGAAAAGATGGTAGGTTCTGTGAATTATAAATCTCAGTGGGATTGAAGTCAGGGTACTAAGGCAGTAAACTAGAAGGTTATCTCATGACAATTGAAGAGTTTGATGAATAAATTAAAATTTAGTTTGTGGAGAAATAGAAGCTCTTTGTAATGACAAGATATAGAGTTTGAGTATGAAGGTGGGCAGCTAAGGTAGAGAGAAGGACAAGGTCACCAGCACAAACAGCCAGAATATAAAATAGGACATGCTCACTCTAACAAAATAGACAGCAACAAATCAGGAGAGGAAGCGTCAAGGTAGCTGTTAACTGGAATGAGATAGCTGTGAATAGATTAATGGATTTGGCCCTTATTTGGCTTTATAACAGCACATCAAAACGTTTTCAGAAATGGAAACACCAAGGACTTTCCCAGAGGCTCAGTGATTAAGATTTCAGCTTCCAATGCAGGGGCTGTGAGGTCAATCCCTGGTCAGGGAGCTAAGACTGCACATACCTCGGGGCCAAAAAAAAAAATACAGAAGTAATATTGCAATAAATTAAAAACTTTAAAATTGATCATCAAGCTATCTTTTTAAAAATTGAAAAATAAATAAACAAATGTAAATGTCAGCCACTGGAGAAAAGGTGGTTAGAAACACGGAGAGAGGATAGTTTAGGTAGAGGGGATGCTGTGGTAGAACAGGGGTGGGTGGCTGTTAAGAAAGAGAATAGCACATGTGAAGGAAAGTACTGTACGTTAAGAACCCAAAGGTGAATTAGACACAGCAAATGAAAGATATTTTTTAAACAAAATGTAAAGCATATCAATATCCCTCCCATATTACTGCCCACTGTGTTCCTATAAACCCTCAGATTTAATAACACCTTGCCATGGACTTCAGGGACCCCATGATTTGGTCCTTGCTTGTCTCTCTAGCTGAACCTTTTCTACATTTCCCTAGACCCACTGTGATCCAACACACTATGTTCATTTCTTCCTGGAACTCAACAAAATCACTCCTGTTCCAGCTCTAGGAACTTGTTACCACTGGGTTGCTCTTTGCCCAGTTCTAGATGTTTCCTCCCTATTTACCTCTCAGCTCAAAGGGCATCTCGTTGGGGATGATTCCTTAAATACCCTCTCCACTTGGCTTCCAGTCACTCTTTATTCATCAGTGTGTTTTACTTTCACGAGTTGAATCTTATTCTTTGGCTTGTTAAGTATTTCTTGAATGAATGAATGAATATTAATCTAACAAGTACAGTCTATGTAATGATAAACATATGAGAGTTTTTATACAAGGGGATCACATTAATAGAGCTGTATATTTAGAAGACAGTTCCCACTGGTACACTGTAGAATGTAAATATTTGATAGGAAATCATCTGGAGATAAAGAGATCTATTAATGGCCACTCTGCTTGTTCAGATAAGATACAATAAATGCCTAAGTTTGGATGGTATTAAGCAAATGGGGAAAAGATAAATAAGAAAGACAATTCAGCAGTGACTAATGAGGTAAAGGAGTTTTTGAGAAGTCTGTGATTTCAGGTTTCAGAGAATGGGTAATCCAGAAAACTGTAAATAATATTGTTACTACATATATGTGCTTTCTTTGATTAAAAGGTAAAAGGAAGTAAAAGGTGATGGGAATAAGAAATGAACAGACTCAAGTGGAAAAAGAGTGATATAATAAGAATAAGTCAGAAGAAACTAGAAGATAGAAAAGATAAACCACTGTGCTGTGCTGTGCTTAGGCACTCAGTTGTGTCTGACTCTCTATGACCCCAAGGACTGTGGCCCTCCAGCCTCCTCGGTCTATGGCTCTGTCTATGTCTTCTCCAAACAAGAATACAGGACTGGGTTGCCATGCTCTCCTCCAGGGGCTCTTCCCCACCTAGGGATCGAACCCAGGCCTCCAGCATTGAAGGTGGATTCTTTACCATCTGAACCACCAGGCAAACTCAAAAACAAATACAGCACAGCAAAGAAAAAAAAGATTAGTGAAGATGTGGAGAAATTTTTAGATTAAAATTAACATTTTAAATTGTCAGTGGAAATGTAAAATGCATAGACATTTTGGAAAAGTTTAGTAGTTCCTCTAAATGTTAAACATAGATTTAGCATATGAGCATATTGAACTCTTTGACATACATGCAAAGAAATGAAAACATGTACATACAAACTTTGAACGTTAATGTTCACAGAACCATTATTTATAATAGCCAAAAGTAGAAACAATTCAAATGTCCATCAGCTGATGAATACATAAAGAAGTCATAGTATATCCATAAAATAGAATATTATTTGACAACAAAAAGAAATGAAGCTTTACTTTTCATTATGGAAAACCATGTGGAGGTGATACATGCTACCACATTGATGAATTTTGAAAATACTACATTAAGTGAAAGAAGACAGATAGCAAAGACTTCATATGATTTTATTTATATGAAATATCCATAATAAACAAATTCACAGAGACAGAAAGTAAATTAGTGGTTTTCTACAGTGAAGGGTTAGGGGAAACAGAGAATGACTGTTAGTGGGTATGGAGTTTCTATTTAGGGTGATGAAATGTTTGAAAATTGATTGTGATGATGGCGGCACAACTTTTGTGAACACACTGAGAACAACCGAACTGCATACTTTAAGTGAGTGACCTGTGATGTGAATTACATCTCAGTAAAGCTGTTAAAGAAATAAAGGAAGGAAAGAGACAAAAGAAAGAAGGAAGGAAGACACCAAAGAGTTCCAGAAGCTCAAAAGGGTGTTTTCATTAAATACAAAAGCTCCTGGCACCCAGCCGGGGCAGCGCGTCCAGGACGCCCCGGCCCTCCCAGCCCTGCCCCCGGACCCAGAAGATCTAGAAGGAGCCGCGGGGCCGCAGTTCTGCTCGCCCGCCATGGGCCCCCACCGCCCGAGACCCAAGCCCGAAACACCAAGGAGGCGCCCCGCGAGCCCCGCTCCCGCCGCCCGCTGGCCGGCCCGGTCCTTAGGTAACCCGCCACGATCCCTTTTCCTCCGAGCCGGCCTGCCTGCAGCCTGTCTGTGAGGCACATTCTCCCGTCCACGTGCTCGCCGGGGACGTGGACTCCTGAAGGAGATCCGAATTCTTCAGAAGACCACACACATCTGCTGTTAAGAAAGACCCCTTCTGCCGCCTGGCAAGAGAAATATGTGTTCAATTCACTCGTGGTGTGGACTTCAACTGGCAAGCCCAGGCCCTGTTGGCCCTACAAGAGGCAGCAGAAGCGTTTCTAGTTCATCTCTTCGAGGATGCCTATCTCCTCTCCTTACACGCAGGCCGCGTCACGCTCTTCCCGAAGGATGTGCAGCTGGCCCGGAGGATCCGAGGCATTCAGGAAGGGCTTGGCTGAGCTCTGGCCACCCGCCCGAGTCTCTGTAGCGTTTCCTGCTCACCAGAGAGTGAGCAGACCTTGCAGGGAGAGCATTCAACTTCCCACCACCAGGGTGCGAATGTCTCTGAAAGAAGCTTCCTTCTCCACCCTGACTCCTTTGCTGCCTCACTTCCCCTTTGTTCTCTAGGAAAGCTTTGACCTAGTTTTAACTTGAATGTTTGGGATTCTGTGGCTCATGTCCTTTTGTACAAAGTTATTTTCCAGTTTTAATTTTGACTTCCCTGTAGCTCAAATGGCAAAGACTCTGCCAGCCATGCAGGAGACCCGGATTCAATCCTTGGATCAGGAAGATCCTCTGGAGAAAGCAATGGCAATCCACTCCAGTATTCTTGCTTGGAGAACTCCATAGACAGAGAAGCCTGGAGGTCTACAGTCCATGGGGTCACAAAGAGTCAGACATGACTGAGCAACTAACACACACTTATTTTTCAATTTAATAATGACCAGATAAACTGAATCTCTGACAGAGTTCATCCTCTCTGTTTTTCAAGGACCAAATGATCTTGTGGGATTCTTTTGGGTTTGATTTTTAATTGGAAAAAAATGGCTTTACAATGTTGTATTGATTTCTCTGGTATAACAACACGAATCAGCCATAATTATATATATATCTCCTCCCTCTTGAGCCTCCCTCTCCTCTAGGTCATCACAGAGCACCAGGCTGGACTCTGTATGTTATATAGCAACTTCTCCCTAGCTAGTTATCATTCACACACGATAGTGTATATGTGATGACCTCGTTTTGATTGAAAGAAAGTTCTTATTTTTGAAAATGCCTTGTTAGTTAATATGATTCCTAAATTTCAGGGTTGGTACCAGACCTTCTGCCTGTAGCCAACTCCAGATCCATGGAGTACAAGGTGTTGCCTGGACTTGCTCTCTCAAAGCAGAGCGTGCGAGTTGCTTTCGTAGTTAGTTTTTTTAAGAAGACGACTGCATGGCTTTCCTCTGTAACAGAGGTAATATATGAGAGAATCAACACATTCCAGAAATTCTGAGAATTATTTTCAGATGAAGAGACTTTAAGGTTGACTTCACTTTGCAAATTATTCATGTGACTGATGATTTGGAAGACATCAGATTTTCTAGGTTATGGGCAAAAGGATATTTACTAATTATTTTAAATCTTCTTGTACCATTTAAAATTTTTACCATATATATATATTTACTTTTATTTAAAACATGATGGAAAAAAATAAGACCAGTCAGTTGCATGGAAGAGCCTGGTGCATCCAGCGTACAAATCTCTGTCCTTCAGATTGACTTCATCATTAATGGCAGAAGCAAGTTTGTATGTGGACTGTACCTGTCAAAAGATTATACAGCTTTTCAAAAACTCATTTGGGATGAAAATAGAAAATTGTTAAGGTTTAATGTTCTGGGTCCTTCTGGTAAATTCCTGCCAAAATCATTCAGAAATTCCAACTTGTAGAATTTATTTATTTGCAAATCATAGAAGATGTATCATAATTTATATTTTTCGTTCCAGGATTTTAAAGAGCCTTTTCAATGTTTTTATAGGTATTTTTATAACTTCCTTGTGGAGAGATAATAAAACAATTCTTAATGAAAAAAATAAAAATAAATACAAAAGCTCCTGAGAGCTATTGTTCACTGAAGCTGTCAGTTACCTGCCTCCCACCATCCCTCCAATTTGGCATTCATGAGACCTCTACAGCAGTATCAAACAGTTCCATCAGTAATCCTTTCTGACTCAACAAAATCCTGTTAATTGTCTTTTTATGTTTTAAGCTTTATTCTTTCAAATAAAACTATCTCCCAATGCTCAGATATAGTGACCGAACTCTTTCATTAGGAAGGATTTGTAGCTAACATGTTAGGACATGTTTCAATGTTAAAGAGAAGCCCTGTGTCCTTGTGGAGGTCGAAATTTGTTGGTAAATATCAGTAGGAAGAGACATGATTAAAGATAAATGATGTTTAATTGAAAACATTAGTAGGAAATCAGGAAAATTGAAGCCAAAGTGGGTGGGAAGTACCGCTCCACCTGTCTTCTTCAACAGCCCAGGTCAATGGCATATGCCCTCTTTTTGGTTTTCAACAGGCTTTAACGACCTCAGTGTTCTAAAATTCCCTTCAAGGAACAGCTTCTCATAGTGTTTCACCATGTAAATTTGCATTAATGAGAGAGTTCTGAACAGTAACAATCTCTGACCTTGTTTATTTCCTTTTGAACTCTTATCAACTAAAACACTAACTATTTTAATTACATTGTAATTATGACATCCATCTGCATTATGTGGGGTTATGTAAACAATACACACAGCTTGTCAGAACATGAAGCATTAAAGAAAGCACAAATCACTTGATCTTTTATACAACTTTGAATAAGTCTATCCACATTTCAGATTTAATGAAAGTCTCATAATGTCTGGTGGTACAATTGAAATGATCATCATCATCATCATTGTTCAGCCACTGTTATTATGAGTAATAACACCACCGCCTACGGATATTTGCATAACAACTTTCTTCCAGAGTTATTCCATCTTCCTCAGGCGATGAATTAAAACCCCAGCTAGATGATTCATCTGTATTATTTTGCCTTGAATTTTCCCATACCCATTATTTTTGCTCAGGAATTCTTTCCTCATGGATGCTCATCATGTGAGCATCAAAATGTGTTCACCACATAATGTCTACTTCTGAATCCTATGATTTCTCTTGATGGCTCTAAAGTCCTTCCTCAACCCAGATAGAATGATTCTATCTGCTGGAACTCTCAAGGGGAAAATTGGGGCTTTGCTAGTCTCCCAAGCTTCTTCCCTATCTCTGTGTATTTTGTGCCTAGTGTCGTCACTCACATTCTGAAGTTCTGGACACCAGTTCTTGCTTTTTTCTTTCATGAATAGCACATCCAATATCTAGTATAAACTTTCCACCAGCTCACTCCACTCCATTATGTACAAACTCCCTGCTAACATTTTCAGTTGCTTTCAATAATAAAAATGAAATAATCCAAACTCCTAAGTCCTCACCTTGTTTTAGATACAGTTCTAAGTGCCTTTTCATATAGTAACTCATTTAATATTTTCAATAAATCCTACAAGGTGGGTATTATTACTTTTATCTTACCATAAGGAAGCTGAGGCACAAAGAAGATGAATGGTTCAAAGACTGTCAAAGGTCTTGCAGTGGGGAGTCAGGATAAAAACTCAGCTAGGCTGGCTGCAGAAACTATTCTCTTAACTGCTCTGCTGGGTAACCTCTTTCAGAGACCAGAAGCCCTTAAAATCATGTGGCTGCTGTACAGAAAAATCACTTTATTCCTCTTTTTGAATTATTGGGCTTCCCACATGGTGCAAGTGGTAAAGAACCTGCCTGCCAATGCAGGTGACATAAGAGAAATGGGTTCAATCCTGGATCAGGAAAATCCCCTGGAGAAGGGCTTGGCAAGCACTCCAGTATTTTTGCCTACAAAATCCCATGGACAGAGGAGCCTGGAGACTTATAGTCTATGGGGTCACAAAAGTAGGATACAACTGAGGTGACTTAGCATGCACGCACATTGATTCAGTGACTGACAAACATTTTGATTAAATAAAGTATTTGAAAAAGCTCCAGGAAAAATAATAGATGCTCAGAGAGCCATTTAAGGTGAAATAAACTGAGGATGTACCTTGGTAAAGGTTGTAACATTGAAGTAGAATGGTTGATAATGAAAACAGAAGGATAAGTTCTTTCTATTCTGAGGTTTGGTTGAATACCTCCACATGAGATAGTCTGGATAATGTGTCTGTGAGTGCTAAGTCACAACCGACTCTTTGCGACCCTATGGACTATAGCCCACCAGGCTCCTCTGACCATGGGATTTCCTAAGCAAGAACATTGGAGTGATTTGCCATTTCCTCCTCCAGAGGATCTTCGTGACCCAGGGATCAAACCTGTCTCTCCTGAATTGGTAGGCAGATTCTTTACCAAGTGTCACCTGGGAAGCCAGTCTGGATGATAAGCCCCCTCAGTATTTAAACAAAAGTAGAGAGCATCAAAGGATGAGATGGCTGGACAGCATCACTGATGTAATGAGCATGAACTTGGGCAAACTCTGGGAGGTGATGAAGGACAGGAAGGCCTGACATGCTGCAGTTCATGGGGCTGCAAAGAATCGGACATGACTGGACGAATGAACAACAAGAGGAGGGATTAAAAGGATGACACTTTTCAAAAATACTTTGACTCTTTGTGAAAGGCTTTCTAAAGCCTGCTGAAAGGATAGCTTTTGTCACTGCTCATCTTCACTTTGATGCGAATGCCTCAAAGATGAGGTCACTTAAATTTATCTTTTGTTTGGATGTCAAAGGCTTTTCTAAGGCTGGATTTTCCTAATTACAGTGAGCCTGTTTAGTCATCTTATTGGAACAGTCTGATCAAAATTAAATTCTTTGTATCTGAAGGGTTGGGGAAAGTAGAAACCAAGAAGGAAAGAGGAGAAAGCTGCCCATTAGCAGTTTTAAGTACAAAATGTACAATTGTATCTTGATTCCAAATAAGTGCTTAATCTGATTTTTCCTCCTGCCATGTTTGAAGTAATTCATCTCTAGCAAAACTCTACTGAAAATAGTTTTTCTGTTGCAAGTAGTTTAGGGTTGCTTCTACCTTATACACAATATTTTATTTAGTAAACAAATATCTACCAAGAACCTATGAGGTATAATCTCTACCAATATCAAACAACCACTGAAATTAGTCATTGAAATTAGTCAATGTTTAAGATAAAATTCTGTCAGAACTAAAATAAATCAGGAATAAAGCATTGTTTTATTTAAAACAAAAACATATTAATAAATATTTTAGGGCATGTCATCATGGTTTCCTGGTAGCTCAGTCAGTAAAGAATCTGCCTGAAATGAGGGAAACCTGGGTTCGATCCCTAGCTTGGGAAGATTCCCTGGAGAAGAGAATGGCAACCCACTGCAGTGTTCTTGCCTGGAGAATTCCATGGACAGAGGAGCCTGGTGGGCTACAGTCCAGAGGGTCACAAAGAATCAAGAACCAGACACAACTTAGCAACTAACACTTTCACTTTCTGCATGGTTAAGGAAACGAACTCAAACAATTTTTCACTTATGACCCTTACATAAAATGGTAAGTAAGTCACAGTGATTTTCTGGAGTTTAAACAGTTCAACAAGAAACCACATCATTTTGATGATGAGAATTCAGTTGCAAAACAATCTCCCTCTTTATGAATGGTTTTCTATATCTGATACAGAGGTGGAAAGAATGAGAAGATGGATCTAGCATTTTCAAGTTTTAAAAAGTATCATTATTCTTCAGCCATTATTTCCTCCAAGGAGAGATCATTAGTTCGTCTCTGAAACTTTATTAGAAATGCTCTGCAAATCTGGTACAATGTGTTACACTATGTTCCTCCTTTAAAATACTGTAAGTTCCTGGAGGGGAATATTGAAGATTCTTTTCTATGTTCTCCTGCATTTCATACATATGTAAATAAGTTAGTCACTCAGTCATGTCTGACTCTTTGCAACCCTATGGACTAAGACCTCCAGGCTCTTCTGTCCATGGGATTTCCCAGGCAAGAATACAGGAGTGGGTAGTCATTTCCATACATAGTACTACTCAATAAATATCCACCAAGCTAACTAATTGCTCTCTCTTAATTAACTTCACCTCCATTCTCATTTACGAACTCTACTCTCTCAAGTATGTTCTTGAGACATTCTTGTCCTTGTCTCATGTCACTTTAACTTATACTATTCCCTCTGCCTGTATACATCCAGGCAGACTTCCTCTCTCAGCCTTCAAGAAGCAGTTCACAAGACAACTTCTCTAAGGCAAAACCATGTACCCACTCAGTTTCCGTAGCATACCAGGCATAATCCCATCGTGACATTTATCACTTCTATTACAGTAGTTAATATGTTTCTAGATCACACATTCTTTGAAGATGGAAACCTATATATTATTCAGTTTTGAGTCTCAAGCAGAAAGTGACACACAGAAGGAACTCAGCAAATCTCAACTGAGTTCATGATTGCCCGTGATCTTCTATTAATAAATGTGCTGAATGTATTCACCAGCATTTGCCTGGACCTGAGGAGGATCCCAGCTCTTTTATAGGTACTTCAAATGTTTGCAGATGTAATACTCTTCCCACCAACCAAAGGGTAGAAGGCCAGAGTAACTTTAACTTTAGATCCTTCCAGAAACACAGAAGAACTCAGATTTGGTGCTACCTGAGATACTTATAAGAGGTCAGGTTGATGGTTCTGAGTGGAGAAACTGCCTCTATCTTCTTGCCCAGATACAAAGACACATTGTTGCTATTGTTTTCAGTCACTACGTCTTGTCCAACTCTTTACAACCTCATAGACTGCAGCCCACCAGCCTCCTCTGTCCTAAACTATCTCTCTGAGTTTGCACAAATTCATGACCTTGAGTCGGTGATGCTATCTAACCATCTTATCCTCTGCCACCCCCCTTTTCCTGCCCTCAGTCTTTTCTAGCATCAGGGTCTTTTCCAGTGAGTCGGCTTTTCACATCAGGTGGTCAAAATTTTGGAGCTTCAACTTCAGCACCAGTCCTTCCAGTGAATATTCAGGATTGATTTCCTTTAGGATTGACTGGTTTGATCTCTTTGCAGTACAAGGGACTCTCAAGAGACTTTTCCAGCACCACATTTTGAAAACATCAAACATCCCTAATCCTTCCAGATCACTGATGCCAAAAGGCACACTTCAGTTAATATCTTTAATTTTTAGCTGGGGCCTATTTTCCACCAGCTACCAACTCCAGGGAAGAAAATTCCTTATTCTTCTTTTCTGTGTATAATTTTTAACAGAACAAAAACTGGTACCTTTAACTTTCTAAAGGATATTCCTGTTCAGCTCTCCCATAGATTAGATCCTCCCAGACCATCCATGTTCATCACAACCCAGTCATTGTTCAGTTAGTCCTTAGACTCTGGGCCCTGACAATAGGAAGGAGACAGGCTTTGCCACATCTTCCCGCTTCCACAAAATTTTCCCAAATATCAGCCATTTGCATTCCACTTTCATTCTTTCCATTATATTTTCAATATATTTCAATATGAAAAGTGAAAGTGAAGTCGTGTCTTACTCTTTGCAATCCCGTGGACTGTAGCCCACCAGGCTCCTCCGTCCATGGGATTCTCCAGGCAAGAATACTGGTGGGGGTTGCCATTTCCTTCTCCAGGGGATCTTCCTGACCTAGGGATCAAACCCAGGTCTCCTGCATTTCAGGCAGAAGCTTTAACCTCTGAGCCACTAGGGAAGCATACGTATTTCAATATATTACTGTCTTAATATTTTTCTTTAAATTGATTATTTATTCAAATAAATCTGTCCTTATCCTGTGCAACATCACCAATAAAAGTCACAAGATTAAAATCTCATCATCTTATGAAATAGATGTTTATTATATAACACCAGTGGTTCTCACACCACATAGTTCCTTGGTCCAAAATGTCAAGCTATCACTATTTATTTGTTTATCATATTAATGATATCATTTTGGTTCACATATTATTTTTTTCTTTATAGTTCCATTCTGTTTTCTTTTCTTCAACCTGTCCTATTTCAGATGCTCTTCATATGCACTATAGATTACTTGTCTTATAGATAGGCATTATGGGTTTAAGAAGTGTGAAAGAGTCTCAGAACCCATGTTCTAGTGCCAATTCCTCCAATATCCAATTTAAGGATTTAGTAATCTCTCTGAGTCTGATTGTTAATGCTAGAACGAGAGGAGCATACCAGAAGCCCTCACTCTTCGAGGCTCATATGATTTGAGGCACATAAACCAAACATTAGGTATTAGTTCATTTACAAAAACAAAATATTTCAGAACATCTAGTATCATGAACCAAAAACAAAGGAAATAGTAGTCAACTATAGTATACAATTCTGAATTTTTATAATAGAAATGTAAAGTCAAAGACCAATGAGACCTTCAATGGTACTTTTTCTAATTTTTATAGAAAAAAATATATTCAAATGTTACTAAGTGCAATAAGGGCTAACTATGAATTCCAGAAAAAAATTCTATACCAAAATTATGTGAAACTGAGATTCTAGTGTTTAAGTTCTATTTGTTTGTAACATACAACTCTTTCTCAAAAGGCCATCAATTCTTGGTAGAAGAACACATTCATTGAAACCATGGATGATTGCCCTTATTATTACAGCTGTTGTGTTGATTCTAGCAGTAATCATCGGTCTCCCTGTTTATTTTTTGGTATTTGGTAAGAAACTGATTGCATTATTTTGAAAATTTAAAGATCTAGACAATTGATTTTAAAATCTTAATATTTTAGAAACCCTTTTCTAATATTTTCAAATGTAATTTTTATTGCAATAATAGTTTATATAGATGTATACATACTTTGTATAATTTGATATTTATTTGCATAAATTTGTCTACATTTGGGAAATGAAAACATTTATGTGTAAAAATTACTTCTAGCATTTAAAATTTGACTTGATTCATATAATATTTTCTCTCAAACAGTGCAGTAGAATATCATATGTTATTGTATGGTTTAATAATATTTAATATACTGAGAGCAAAATATTATTTTAGTATCAATTCTAACTTTGAGGTCAGCTTTTGAATATAATACATTCTACTATTATTATTTAATTAACAGCTTAAATTTATGAGTTACCACTAACAGGTGGTAATTGTGTCAGGATACAACTGACAACCATGTGACTGTGAGAATGTGTGATCTTAAAGGGATTAAAGGAAGTGTTGGCTACAGCTGTTGTGTTTAATTCCCAACAACTTGTCAGTTACAGGGGTTTTCTGCATATCATCCCTTCTGATAGTTATACAACTCAAATGATCCATTTTTGTTTTCCTTTCCAGATCAGAAGGTTCATTATTACCAAACTTCCTTCCAGATCCCTAATATTGAATATAATCCTGAATTTTCAGTGGAACATTCAAAAAATAGGACAGACCTAAAACAAAAGTCAGTAATGAGGTAAGTCTGAGCTTTTCTGCCATCATTCCTACCCTGACAATATTATTATGAGGGAGTTTAAATTATAATAAGAGACAATTTGAGAACATACAAAACTGCAGTTATGTTAGGGTTGCCAGAAAAACAAAGAATGCCCAGTTAGATTTTAATTTCAGATTCTCCTGAGTATATATTTCATGCTTATACTAAAAAATCACTGTTTATCTGACATTAAAGCTTAACTATATTTTTATTTGCTAATCCTGGCAACTCTAACTATCTCAGGAAGATTGGAACAATACATTGGACAAAGGATAATTGTACCATATGCTGAACAACATAAGCCCAAGAGATAAACAGGTAGCTCAAAACACACACACACACACACACACACACACACACACAAAATTGGATTTATCTGGAGACATAACTTAGTTAGGTACAAACATTACCATATACAATATAGTAAGCACCTACTGTGTGCATGACCCAATTTAGGCAACTTATACTGAACATTTTATTCCTGAAAATATACCACAGAAACACACAGACTAGCTCTTTCACTGAAGACTTCAGTTTATACACAGATTCTACGCAATATAGCATTGGCCAAAGGTGGCAGATCTTTGCCAGGTTTAGAAATACGTCTTTAGATCTTTCCCAGCCAAAAGCAGAGGCTGATGAAGTGAGTCGAAGGATGCAACTGGGTGGGATTGGTGTGCCTTTCCAAAAATACATTCTAAGCAAATACTTAGGGGGAAAAATTGGTGCAGAATATATACTATTTTGTTATATGAGTCTAGGTAAAGATTTGATGCCTTTTTCTTGATAAGTATATTAATTTTTAAAAACTGTTCCCCCAAAATACACATTTTCCTCCCTTCCTCATTTACCACAGTTTCAAAACACAGCCTATACATTTTCACCAAAGCCTAAAAGTTTATTTTTAATCATACTCATGGGGATGATAATTATGTTTGGATGATAGTGGCTGTTAAGTCCATTCATAGCAAGTTTTCAAAGAAATTCAGTTTCAGTACTGGCTGTTGAAATATATGACTTCATTTGACTCGTTATCATTCATCTTTGACCAGGTGACAATTTATTCAAATACCAACATTCAGTTACAGAGATGACCTTTATAACAAGATTATACCCAAATGAGCTTTCTGGGCACAGCTATAAAGAACTTAGAAGTAAATGCTATTTGAATCACTGTACATTTTATATAAGCATTTTTGTAATATAATGAAATGTGCAAAATTCATATTTAACAAAGTTCTACACTTTTTTTCTTTTCTCAGATAGATGGGATATTTCAAAGATCCAGTTTAAATCATCATTACATCAAGTCTCATGTTTTCAATGTTAGGTAATTATAGCTAATTACTTTGATGAAAAGGCAACTTTGTATTATTTAGTTTTTTCTTCAATTATTTGCTTTCTGGATATGATGTAAAAATTAAGATATAATGAGAGTAAAAATAAGTTAATATTATTACATTTAATTGTTATTTCTCCTTTACAGAGTACATTTAGGGAGAGAGTACTGTAACTTGGGTAGTGATGAAATACATTCTACTGGTTGTCCTTTTAAAGTTTTTTGTATTTCAGTTAAAGATTCTTACAATCATTAAAAACTCCTCTCAATTTTACTTACATTTAAAACAATAAACAAATATAATGGATTTTTAAAATCAAGAATAAAATACAAGGTTGATGAATTTAACAAGTGCTTTTATTTGTCCAGAAAAAAAAATTTTACCATTTTCAGATACTCTCCCCCTCCTAAATATGATCCAAGTTTTACAAACTAGGAGTAATTCAGGTATTAACACCTATATGATATAGAAATGGAAAACATCCATGACAATGAAGAGTATAAAATATTTATGTTGCATTTTTTGACTATATAACTATATTTATGTAATGTTATAAAATAGTAATTACTATGCTACATCCTCACTCATTTATTCTGATATTTTTGTTTTTCAGGCCAAGTAATAATGGTTTGAAAATAAATGTATTGCTCAAATTTCAGTTTACCTCTAACAATGCAGACACAATAAAAGAGAAGCTGATAGCATTTTGCATCAGAAGTTGAAATTAAATGAAAGCTTCTTGAAGATAGATACTTCATTGCCCTATCTTAAAGGCAAGAAATACCATATTTCTTTCTTTGTTACAGTTTATCATTTTAACAGTCTTCTCATCTACAGAGAAATCTTTATTTAACCATAAAATTAAATCACTTTTATTTGTAAGTCTCTTATTTACTTGATAATAAAGAAATCTCCACATGATCAACACTTCCTTTGGTTAGTATGGACACAATTGTAAAACAAGGATAATATGACAATCCAAATAGAGTAGTATGTCTTACTCTTTAAAAAAATATTTTAGTGGAATTTTTTGAACTAATTAAGCATTGTTGTTTTTGTTCAGTTGCTAAGTCTTGTCCAACACTCTGTGACCCCATGAACTGCAGCATGCCAGTCTTCCCTGTCCTTCACTATCTTCCAGAGTTTATTCAAATCCATATCCATTGGGTCTGTGATGCCATCCAACCATCTAACTCTGCTGTCCACTTGTCCTCCTGCCCTTAATCTTTCCCAGCATCAGGGTCTTTTCCAGTGAGGTGGCTTTTCACATCAGGTGGCCAAAATATTGAAGTTTCAGCTTTAGCCCCAGTCCTTCCAGTGAATATTCAGGATTGATTTCCTTTAGGATTGACTGGTTTGATCTCCTTACTGTCCAAGGGACTCTTAAGAGTCTTCTCCAACACCACAGTTCAAAAGGATCAATTCTTTGGCACTCAGCCTTCTTTACGTTCCAACTCTCCCCTGTATGTGACTACTGGAAAAACCGTAGCTTTGACTATGTGGACCTTTGTTGGCAAAGTGATGTCTCTGCTTTTAATAGGCTGTCCAGGTTTGTCATAGCTTTCCATTCAAGGAGCAAGTGTCTTTTAATTTAGTGGCTGCAGTCACTATCCACAGTGATTTTGGAGCCCAAGAAAATACAATCAGTCACTGTTTGTACTTTTCCCCCATCTATCTGCCATGAAGTGATGGGACCAGATGCCATGATCTTAGTGTTTTGAATACTGAGTTTTAAATCAGCTTTTTCATTCTCCTCTTTCACCCTCATCAAGAGGCTCTTTAGTACCTTTTCACTTTCGGCCACTAGCGTTGTATCATTGGCATATCTGAGGTTGTTGATATTTCTCTCAGCAATCTTGATTCCAGCTTGTGAGTCATCCAGCCTGACATTTCACATGATGTACTCTGCATAGAAGTTAAACAATCAGGGTGACAATATATAGCCTTGACATATTCCTTTCCCAATTTTGAACCAGTCTGTTGTTCTATATCCACTTCTAACTGTTGCTCCTTGTCCTGCATACAAGTTTCTCAGGAGACAGGTAAAATGGTCTGGTATTCTCATCTCTTGAAGAATTTACCAGTTTGTTTTATCCACATAGTCATAGACTTTAATGTAATCAATGAAGCAGAAATAGATGTTATGCTTGTGATAAAAATCTGCTCTCTCCTACTGATATGGTAATATTTAGTACTTGGGTCTTTCTGATGCAATACTCTCTCCAATCTGAATTCAAAATGTAAGAATGGTCTGCACACAGATATCACGATATGTGAGGTACAGCATGATTTGGCTCTAGTGAACTGTGGAAAATTCTTCAAGAGATGGGAATACCAGACCACCTAACCTGCCTCTTGAGAAATCTGTATGCAGGTCAAGAAGCAACAGTTAGAACTGGACATGGAACAACAGACTGGTTCCAAATAGGAAAAGGAGTACGTCAAGGCTGTATCTTGTCACCCTGCTTATTTAACTTATATGCAGAGTACATCATGAGAAACGCTGGACTGGAAGACACACGAGCTGGAATCAAGATTGCCAGGAGAAATATCAATAACCTCAGATATGCAGATGACACCACCCTTATGGCAGAAAGTGAAGAGGAGCTAAAGAGCCTCTTGGTGAAAGTGAAAGAGGAGACTGAAAAGTTGGCTTAAAGCTCAACATTCAGAAAATGAAGATCATGGCATCCAGTCCCATCACTTCATGGGAAATAGATGGGGAAACAGGGGAAGCAGTGTCAGACTTTATTTTGGGGGCTCCAAAATTACTGCGGATGGTGACTGCAGCCATGAAATTAGAAGACGCTTACTCCTTGGAAGAAAAGTTATGACCAACCTAGATAGTATATTCAAAAGCAGAGACATTACTTTGCCGACTAAGGTCTGTCTAGTCAAGGCTATGGTTTTTCCAGTGGTCATGTATGGATGTGAAAGTTGGACTGTGAAGAAGGCTGAGTGCCGAAGAATTTTTTTGAACTGTGGTGTTGGAGAAGACTCTTGAGAGTCTCTTGGACTGCAAGGAGATCCAAGCAGTCCATTCTGAAGAAGATCAACCCTGGGATTTCTTTGGAAGGAATGATGCTGAAGATGAAGCTCCAGTACTGTGGCCACCTCATGTGAAGAGTTGACTCACTGGAAAAGACTCTGATGCTGGGAGGGATTGGGGGCAGGAGGAGAAGGGGATGACCGAGGATGAGATGGCTGGATGGCATCACAGACTCGATGAATGTGAGTCTGAGTGAACTCTGAGAGATGGTGATGAACAGGGAGGCCTGGCGTGCTGTGATTCATGGGGTCGCAAAGAGTTGGACACGACTGAGCGACTGAACTGAACTGAAAAAAAGTCTGATGTTTTTTCTTGTACTCCCATAACCTTTTCTAGGCATGTAGGATAGGACTGGCCTAGGGAATAAAGCGAGGAGAAAAGTGACACACCCTGATAGCACCTGTCTCAGGCATAAAGACACCATCTTATTTAAAACAGACATATTTCTAGATGATGAATGTTTGGGGCCTGAGATTAAACAAAGCTTATTATAATTTGAAGACTACTGTTAGCCTTCTATAAATTAACTTTAAAATGTTCACATTTTACCAGACTAAGGTGTGAAATGAGATTAAAAAGCTGACACGTTACCAATAAGTCTTCTCTTGGTACTTTTTTTCCCCAAATTGTTTAGAGGGCTAGAGAAGATATATTATAATATGTTAAAGAGGAGAAAAGCATCATGGATTTGACTAAAGAAGAAAAACAGCTTGAAGATAAAGACATGAAGTCTCTGTAAGTGATGTTCAGCATTCAGTTTAGTTCAGTCATGCAACTAGAACAGGGTAGATTCTGAATCCAGTGCACTGGGTTTAGACAGCAAAACAAAATTACTTGAAGGAAACATTTTGTTAAAGAGGTGTAGGTATGCACAAAATTTTAATTTCAAAAATTTAGATTTTGACCTCCCATTAAGACAACTGTTAGAAACTGAAACCCCATCATTTCTGTGTCTGTCCCCCACTCTGTGATGTTAGTAGATTTAAGTTGTATACAGAGTTGCTGGATCAGGGTTGGGGTACTGGCCTATGCAGGCATCTGCTAGTGATCCATCCACCCAAAGATTTTCAGCTGCCTGTCTAGGCAAATTACTGTTAAGACATTCCTCATTCCCACAGGAAGGTCTGCTAAGATTCATAATTTATCCTGAGACACTTCTGTCCTTATCAGAGTGTTTGAAAATTAATTCATATATTATTTTAAAAATTTACTTCTCTGCAAAAGAGTCCTGAGTCCTTGAATACAGGAAATGTGTCTTCTGTAGATATAATCACCTTCAGAAGATTAGCACAGAACTCAGGACAGGACAGGAACAGGGTATTTGCAAAACATTGTGTCTTTAACTCTGTAAACTAACTCAGGGTCTCGAAAGTGAGCATGAAACAAAAGTAGTGCTTTAACATTAACAGATACCACAGAACACTGAGGAACCTGGAATCCTTCCTTTTCTCACTTAAGAGTTTTACAACTATGCTTTAGAAAGTAAGAGGTTATATATATAAAATTTAAAAAGCAAAAGTCTCATTTTATAGGGTAAGAGAACTCATTTAAATGCATATAAAATAAAGAGAAAATGCATGGAATGCACACTAGGAAGGACAGTAGGTGGCAGTGAAAAGAAACGAAGACTTAGAAATCAGAAGACCTATGTCCTAGCAGTAACAGTTGCAGCCTTTGATAAATTGTTGGACCTCTGTGTCTCAATTCTTGTTTCACAAAATGAAAATAGTAAGAAACTTATTCTTTAAGAAAATGTAAAAATTTTTGAAACATACAAGAACAAGCAAATTAATGTAATGTATTATTAAATGGATTTTCTCTGATATCTTTAACAATGTTGATCCTGAGAAGTTGGAGAGTTGATTAACTTGTCTTTTAAAAAAAAGAGAGCTTGGAAACTAAACACACAAATGGCTCCAAAACACAAATATTGAAAGAGTTATCTGAGAATATCTTGAGTCCAGCAAAAATCTGTTAAGCTTAGTCTTTTTAAAGGTATTTTTACAGGATTACGATAAAGCTCAAGGAGAAGCTTTAAGTTTAGCTTTCAACTAAATTTTGCTTGGGGTAATGAATATTTAGTTAAAATAGGAAAGGAATAACAACAAATCAAAAATTTTAAAAAGCTGATTATCTAAATATCATGTAATTCAGAAAAAAGTGCTTTTTAAAAATCGGTTTTAATTGGAGGATAATTGCTTTACAATGCTCTGTTTATTTCTGCCATGTAACAACATGAATCAGCCATAGTATACATATGTTCCCTCTTTCCTGAACTTCCTCCCACCGCTCACCCTATCCCATCCCTCTAGGTTGTCTCAGAGCACCAGGTTGGAGCTCCTTATGTTACACAACTTCCCATAAGCTATTTTACATATGATAATGTATATGTTTCCATGCTACTCTTTCAATTTGTCCCACCCTCTGCTTCCCTTAACTGTATCTACAAGTCTGTTCTCTATGTCTGAGTCTCTATTTCTACCCTGCAAATAGGTTCATCAGAATCATTTTTCTAGATTCCATATAATTGCATTAATATATGATATTTGCCTTTCTCTTTCTAACTTACTTCCACTCTGTACAGGCTCTATGTTCATCCACATCAGTTCAACTCATTCTAATTCATTCTTTCATTCCTGGCTGAGTAATCGTTGTATATGTGCATCGCAACTTCTTTATCCATCCATCTGTTGATGGACATCTAGGTTGCGGCCATACCGCGGCTATTGTAAATAGTGCAGCAGTGAACATTAGGGATGCGTGCATGCGGAGAAGGCAATGGCACCCCACTCCAGTACTCTTGCCTGGAAAATCCCATGGACGGAGGAGCCTGGTGGGCTGCAGTCCATGGGGTTGCTAAGAGTCAGACACGACTGAGCGACTTCCTTTAACTTTTCACTTTCATGCATTGGAGAAGGAAATGGCAACCCAGTTCAGTGTTCTTACCTGGAGAATCCCAGGAATGGGGGAGCCTGTTGGGCTGCCATCTTTGGGGTCGCACAGAGTCGGACACAACGACTGAAGCAAATTAGCAGCAGCAGCAGCATGCGTGTGTGTTAAGTTGCTTCAGTAGTGACTGGACTCTTCACGAAACTATGAATTGTATCTCACCAGGCTCCTCTATCCACTGGATTCTCCAGGCAGGAATACTGGAGTGGGTTGCCTTCCCCTTCTCCAGGGGATCTTCCAGATGCAGGGATTGAACCCGCGGCTCCTGCTTTGCAGGCGGATTCTTTCCTAGAGATACTGGGGAAGCCCCGAATATTGGGGGGTATATAAGTCTTTTTAAATTTTAGTTTTCTCAGGGTATATGCCCAGCATTGGAATTGCTGGGTCATATGGGAGTTTTATTCCTAGGTTTTTGTTGTTGTTGTTTTAAGGAATGTCCATACTGTTCTCCATAGCGGCTATATTCATTTATATTACCACCAACAGTGCAAGAGTTTCCTTTTTCTCACATGCTCTACAGCATTAACTGTTTATAGATTTTTTGATGATGGTCATTCTGACTGGTGGGAGATGATACCTCATTGTAGTTTTTATTTCCATTTCTCTAATAATAGGCAATGTTGACTATCTTTTCATGTGTTTATTGGCCATCGTATATGTTCTTTGGAGAAATGTCTTTTTAGGGCTTCAGTCCATTATTTGCTGGGCTGTTTAAAAACACCCTTTTTTATTTGTTAGTTACTGCATGTTTCTCTGTAATATCTTACTATTTTTCCCTCACCTTTTTTTTTTTTTTGCTGTATACTCTTCAAACATCAAAATTTTATATTATTTTCTATAGAAAAAGAGAAAGATAATTCAGACTTTCTACCAGCATGTTTGATAGGCTTTTAAATTATTATTTTGAAATAATTATAGATTTACATGAGGTTGCAAAGAAATTTATAGAGAAATCTCATGCACTTGCACCCTTCCCCCAGCCTTCCTTAATGCAGTACATTAAAACCAAGAAATTCAAATGGATACAATCCACAGAATTTATTCAGATTCCACAATAATATATGAACTAATTTGTGTGTGGATTTGTATGTATAGCTCTAGGCAATTTTATCACATATTGTATAACTACCACCAGAATCAATATATTCAGCTGTACAATGTCAAGGCTCTCTAGTGTTACTTATTTAATGCCACACCTATTTCCTCTATCTATACCTAGCCCAACTACCACTAATCCATTTTTCATCTCTGTAATTACATTATTTTATAGATTTCACATAAATAGAATTATATACTTGGTATCCTTTTGAGATTGACCATTTTTGTTCAACATATTTTGCTTGAGGTTCATCCATCTTATTGTATCAATAGTTTGTTCCTTGTTATTGCTAGGCAGTTTTCATAGCATTCCAGTTTGTTTAACCACTCATTTGCTGAAGAGCATTTGGGTAGTTTCAAGTTTTTGGCTTCTGCAATAAAGCTGCTATAAACATTCATGTCCAAGTTTCTTCACGAAAATGTCTTCATTCTTTGGGATAAATGTCTGAGTACAACTGCAGTTGATAAAAACATTTTAGTTTTGAAAGGAACTACCAAACTATTTCTAAGAGTGGCTATACCATTTTGCATTTCTTATTATATGAGTTACCCAGTTTCTCTGCATCTTCACCAAAATTTGGTGTTATCACTATTTTTCATTTTAGCCTTCCTGATAGGTGTGAGGTGATATCTACCTACACCCTCTTCTGTTTAACTTATATTTTAATAAATTGATGTGGGATTAATTAATTAGATGTAGTCATCCATCATGGCAAACAATATCCTTCCCCATGCCAATGATTTTATAATTATGAGCAGGATTTTCCCAGAGGCCACATATAGTCAGAAGAAGAGTTTAATTTATGTCTGGGCCTCTACATTTTGTAGAATTTTATTTAAATTAAGAATTTATTGACTCTTCAATTCCTCCAAAATAGAAACATTCATGTCATGTAGACAGAGTATTTAAATTATAATTGTTCCACTGCTGACCAATCATCTTGTTTTTTTCCCACAGCTATGAATAATGTACAAGCAGAGCACATCCTGAACAGCTGTAAGTTAAGTCGCTCAGTCGTATCCGACTCTTTGTGACCCCATGGACTGTAGCCCACCAGGCTCCTCTGTCCATGGGATTCTCCAGGCAAGAATACTGGAGTGGGTTGCCATTTCCTTCTCCAGGGGATCTTCCCAACCAGGGATCAAACCCAGGTCTCCTGTATTAGAGGCAGAGGCTTTAACCTCTGAGCCACCAGTTAGGCGAACAGCTGTAAGTTCAACATTATTATTGAGATGCACATAAATCAAATGCTTGCCTGTGTGCTCAGTTGTGCCCGACTCTTTATGACCCCATGGACTGTAGCACCAGTCTCCTCTGTCCATGGGCTTTTCCAGGCAACAATATTGAAGTAGGTTGCCATTTCCTCCTCCCGAGTATCTTCCCCACCAAGGGATCTAACCCACATCTGCTGCCTTAGCAGGCAGATTCTTTACCAATGAGCCACCTGGGAAGCCCATATAAATCAAATAACAGAACCCCAAACACTTTTGGAATGTCACTATTCCCATATAAACTTTTTCCCAGAAGTATATAACATCTTTTAATGGACACATAATTTAACCTCTCCCCAAGGGGGAAAAATTACTATTAATAATTGGAAATGTCTATATGAACATACTTGCTCTACTGCAAAGAAAGTTTTGCTGATGACTTTTTTTTTACAATCCCTTTTCATTTTCTCTTATTTGTTTTTATTTGGATCATCTTGTTCAAGCAGATTTTTCTTAGAATTTAATGACATCCACTAACTTTAATATGTGAACTTTGACATTTATGCTATTGTAGTCTAATGATTTTTGTAACATTAAAGAAGTATTTTAAAGAGTAAAAATGGTATTTTTCTGCTATAAGTACTGTACAATTCACACTCAAAATTGTCAAAAATCACTCGGGTAAACTTCTGCCTATAAAATGTAATTCAGAAAATATGAAAAAAAAATTTAAAGTGAAATTGCTGTAAGATGTATCAAATATTTTTTTAAGTTAATCCTTTTTTCAGTGTGAATGATTATTATTCTGTCATGCAGTTTTGATTAATTTTTAAGGTAAGGCAAGGTTACATTTCCATTTTAATGTGCCAAGCATACTCACACACATTTATAACTCTAGAAATAACTGTTTAATTCCCTCTGACAGGTTGCGGTTTAGGGAGGGAGTTCCTATCCATGGAAAGAATTGCCGATGGTAGTGTTGCAAAGAAAGCTGATTGGCCTTGGCAAGCCAGCCTGCAGGTTGATGGCATCCATTTCTGTGGAGCCACTTTGATTAGTGAGATGTGGCTCCTGACTGCTGCTCATTGCTTTGCTTCGTAAGTCCTCACCTGTGCCAACCTCTCCATATATAACAGAGATCACCATTTCATCTCCTCACCTTCACATTCTGTAATTATTACCCCCCTTTTCATTGGTCATCTTAGGCCCTAAAATGGTATACATAATTGTCCAGCGGACTAAGAAGTAGCAATTACTGTAGAATAGGAAAAAATCAGAATATTTTCAATTCCAACTGAATAAATTCTCCAACAACCTCAACTTTAAAAACAAGTTAACATCACCAAAAGTTACACACACACACCAGTTTTCCTAAAATATACTGTGCATTTCTTAATAATAGTATCCCAGCCCTCAAACTTACATCTGATTTTCCCACATGAATATCTGGTGCTGTGCTTTTATTATTTGCATGCTTTTTGGTGACTTAACATATGGAACACTTGGGGATACTAAAGAGATACAATAAACCTATTGAAATTCATATAAAATGGAAAAATATTCTAGATAAAATGTTTGCTGAAAAGGAAGGATGTGAAAACAATATAAAAATGGCTCCATCTCTCTCTCCTTCACTCTTTCTTTTCTCTCTCCATAGATATACATACATTTATGTGCACAGATATGAGTACTTATGTGTGTGTACATGTAGGTACATATGTCTAATTTTTATTTACTTATATACTCCTCAACTAATCTGAATCACTTTTACAGTCAAAACTGGTGATAATAAAGTTTCCTTTAAAAAAATTACAAACTTTCCCTCAAGGAGAGTAATTTTAAGCTATTTTAGAATGAGGAAGCGTTATCAGCAAAATGAAACAAAGCAGTCCCTGGGAGAAGCCACAAATAAATAAAGTGGGAAGATCCCAAGCAACTACTACTTTAAACAATTTGCCCTTCCCCACCGTTATGTCCATGCTCATTCAGAGTCTTGGGCAACTTCTGATCAGAAATGATCTAAACCAACCATAATTCTTTTAATATGTGATCAGCTACGAAAACCCCAAACGCTGGACAGCTAGCTTTGGAACAACTCTAAGCCCCCCACTAATGAGACGAGAGGTGCAGTCGGTTGTCATTCATGAAGACTACGCTGCCCATAAGCACGACGATGACATCGCTGTGGTGAAGCTCTCCGCCCCTGTCATATTTTCGGATGAGGTGCACAGAGTCTGTCTCCCGGATGCTACTTTTGAAGCCTTGCCTGGGAGCAAAGTGTTTGTCACTGGATGGGGAGCTCTAAAAGCAAATGGTGAGTATCTCAGTAAAAATGTACAAGTGAAAAAGAAAACTCATCCTCCATTAGAATGCGTGCGTGCATGCTAAGTCGCTTCAGTCATGTCCAACTCTTTGTGACCCTCTGAACCACAGCCTGCCAGGCTCCTCTGTCCATGAGATTCCCACGCAAGAATATTGGAGTGGGTTGCCATTCCATCCTCCAGGGGATCTTCTCTCCCATTGGAAGAGATAAAAGATACAAAATCAAAATAGAGAAAATATATGAAATCAAGAAGTCACACGAAAAATATGGCTGAAGCAAGATATAAACCCTTGGTGATAGGGTTTATATCACCCTATATCAACAGGGAAGCTTGGCATGCTGCAGTCCATGGGGTCGCAAAGAGTCGGACATGACTGAATGACTAAAATAATGGTAAATTATGAAAACTACTATTAAACAGTACCTGTATGTATTATTTTCTTTATGGGGTATTTTGGAACCTATGTAGCTATAGCTTTCCCTTTGGGAAAAAAAATGGTAACCTACTCCAATATTCTTGCCTGAGAAACCCCATGGACAGAGGAGCCTAGCAGGCTACAGTCCATGGGATCTCAGAAGAGTCAGACACAACTTAGTGACTAAACAGCAACTTTGCATATAATGTTTTTCTTTCTTTTGTTGCCTTTTGTACACAAAGATTGTTATGGTTGATGATTCTTAAAGGATGTAATTTGTGAGCAGTAATAATGACAAGCTTTCTGTAATGTACAGAAATACAGTTAAATGGAAATACATTAAGCAAGCAATTTGAATGGTGTTCTTGGTGCTAAACATTAAAGGAGCCCTTTGTATCCATGTATCTATGAAAGAGTTTTTGAGCCTTAGACTTTATAAATTTGACAGACATAACATTTTACTATACTTAATAATATACAATAAACTGCAAATAGAGAACTTGAGAGCCTGATTTGAGTTTTCAGTTCCCATGTCTCTTGATTAGATTTATTACATATAATTTAATCTGCTCTTGAATTTCTGACTCTTATAGGCTTTCCTGGGGGCTCCATGGTAAAGAATTTGCCTGCCAATTCAGGAGATGCAAGTTCCACCCCTGGGTTGGGAATATCCAATGGAGAAGAAATGGCAACTTAATCTTGTATTCTTGCCTAGAAAATCTAATAGACAGAAAAACCTGGTGGGCTCTATATATGGGGTTGCAAAAGAATCAGATAAGAGTAAAATACAAGCAACAATATAGACTCATAATGGCATTACATTCTTATTAGTGTCCTTGCTCAAAGTATAGCTTTTATCGGAGTCTTTATCAAGTAGCAGTTAGTATTTTCCAGCAATAAGATTTTTAAATTAATGTATATATCTATACACATATATATTTAGACATAATGTTGTTGCACACTTACTATCACTTCAGTGCAGTTCAGTCAGTCGCTCAGTCAATTCCGGCTCTTTTGCTACCCCATGAATCGCAGCATGCCAGGCCTCCCTGTCCATCACCAGCTCCCAGAGTTCACCCAAATTCATGTGCATCGAGTCGGTGATACCATCCAACCATCTCATCCTCTGTTGTCCCCTTCTCCTCCTGTCCCCAATCCCCTCTCAGCATCAGGGTCTTTTCCAATGAGTCAACTCTTCACATGAGGTGGCCGAAGTATTGGAGTTTCAGCCTCAGCATCAGTCCTTCCAATGAACACTGGTCTCCTTTTAGGATGGACTGGTTGGATCTCCTTGCAGTCCAAGGGACTCTCAAGAGTCTTCTTCACACCACAGTTTAAAAGCATCAATTCTTCGGCTCTCAGCTTTCTTCACAGTCCAACTCTCACATCCATACATGACCACAGGAAAAACCATAACCTTGACTAGATGTACCTTTGTTGGCAAAGTAATGTCTCTGCATTTCAACATGCTATCTAGGTTGGTCATAACTTTTCTTCCAAGGAGTAAGCATCTTTTAATTTCATGGCTGCAGTCACCATCTGCAGTGATTTTGGAGCCCAAAAAAATAAAGTCTGACACTGTTTCCACTGTTTCCCATCTATTTGCCATGAAGTGCTGGGACCAGATGCCATGATCTTCATTTTCTGAATGTTGAGCTTTAAGCCCACTTTTTCACTCTCCTCTTTCACTTTCATCAAGAGGCTTTTAGTTCCTCTTCACTTTCTGCCATACGGGTGGTGTCATCTGCATATCTGAGGTTATTGATATTACTCCCAGCAATCTTGGTTCCAGCTTGTGCTTCTTCCAGCCCAGCGTTTCTCATGATGTACTCTGCATAGAAGTTAAATAAGCAGGGTGACAAAATACAGCCTTGACATACTCCTTTTCCTATTGGAACCAGTCTGTTGTTCCATGTCCATTTCTAACTGTTGCTTCCTGACCTGCATACAAGTTTCTCAAGAGGCAGGTCAGGTGTTCTGGTATTCCCATCTCTTTCAGAATTTTCCACAGTTTCTTGTGAGCCACACAGTCAGACTTTGGCCTAGTCAATAAAGCAGAAATAGATGTTTTTCTGGAACTCTCTTGCCTTTCCATGATCCAGCGGATATTGGCAATTTGATCTCTGGTTCCTCTGCCTTTTCTAAATCCAGTTTGAACATCTGGAAGTTCACGGTTCACGTATTACTGAAGCCTGGTTTGGAGAATTTTGAGCATTACTTTATTAGCATGTGAGATGAGTGCAATTGTGTGGTAGTTTGAGCATTCTTTGGCATTGCCTTTCTTTGGGATTGGAATGAAAACTGACCTTCTTCAGTCCTATGGCCACTGCTGAGTTTTCAAAATTTGCTGGCATATTGAGTGCAGCACTTTCACAGCATCATCTTTCAGGATATGAAATAGCTCAACTGGAATTCCATCACCGCCACTAGCTTTGTTCATAGTGATGCTTTCTAAGGCCCACTTGACTTCACACTCCTGGATGTCTGGCTCTTGGTGAGTGATCACACCATCGTGATTATCCGGGTCATGAAGATCCTTTTGTACAGTTCTTCTATGTATTACTGCCATCTCTGCTTAATATCTTCTGCTTCTGTTAGGTCCATACCATTTCTCCTTTACTGAGCCCATCTTTGCATGAAATGTTCCCTTGATATCTCTAATTTTCTTGAAGAGATCTCTAGTATTTCCCATTCTGTTGTTTTCCTCTATTTCTTTGCATTGATCACTGATGAAGGCTTTCTTATTCTCTCTTTGCTATTCTTTGGAACTCTGCAATCAAATGGGAATATCTTTCCTTTTCTCCTTTGGTTTTCATTTCTCTTCTTTTCACAGCTATTTGTAAGGCCTCCCCAGACAGCCATTTTGCTTTTTGCATTTCTTTTTTTGGGGATGGTCTTGATCCCCAGGGATCAAGACTGTCACAAACATTCTTCTCAAGAGGCAGATCAGGTGGTCTGGTATTCCCATCTCTTTCAGAATTTTACAAGGTCATGAACCTCCATCCATAGTTCATCAGGCACTCTGTCTATCAGATCTAGTCCCCTAAATCTATTTCTCACTTCCACTGTGTAATCATACGGGATTTGATTTAGGTCATACCTGAATGGTCTAGTGGTTTTCCCTACTTTCTTTAAGTCTGAATTTGGCAATAAGGAGTCATGATCTGAGCCCCAGTCAGCTCCCGGTCGTTTTTGTTGACTGTATAGAGCTTCTCCATCTTTGGCTGCAAAGAATATAATCAATCTGATTTCGGTGTTGACCATCTGGTGATGTCCATGTGTAGAGTCTTTTCTTATGTTGTTGGAAGAGGGTGTTTGCTATGACCAGTGCATTCTCTTGGCAAAACTCTCTTAGCCTTTGGCCTGCTTCATTCTGTACTCCAAGGCCAAATTTGCCTGTTACCCCAGGTGTTTCTTGACTTCCCTACTTTTGCATTCCAGTCCCCTATAATGAAAAGGACATCTTTTTGGATGTTAGTTCTAAAAGGTCTTGTAGGTCTTCATAGAACCGTTCAACTTCAGCTTCTTTAGTGTTACTGGTTGGGGCATAGGCTTGGATCACAATGATATTGAATGGTTTGCCTTGGAAATGAACAGAGATCATTCTGTCATTTTTGAGATTGCATCCAAGTACTGCACTTCGGACTCTTTTGTTGATCATTATGGCTACTCTATTTCTTCTAAGGGATTCCTGCCCACAGTAGTAGATATAATTGTCATCTGAGTTTAATTCACCCATTCCAGTGTTTACACTATACACTTACTATAGTATAGTGTAAATTTTAATCATTACCTTTCATATGTACTCTAAAATTAAAAAAAAAAAATTGTATGACTGGCTGTATTGAGATACTAGCTTCAGTGTGGTGTTCTGGAACCAAACTTGCAATATCTCTGAGATATGCTTGTATAGTTGTGTGCTTTGTCAAATGATGAGGCAGATTTTCAGATAAGGTAAGGTAAACTGTCACAGATTATCCCAGGTGGTGAGGAATCCCCTGAGTTTAAATCTAACATTATCCTTCATGTAACTATGTGATCACAGCTAAGACTCAAAACCAGGTGAGCTTTGGTTTCCTCATCTAAAAAAGAATTCTCACAGCAGCTTTGATTATGGTAGCTAGGATTAAATAAGATAGTAGGAGTCAGTGTGCCAAGCATGGTGCTTAGCACTTAGGAGATACCCTAGAAATAAAACTTGAATCTGAACACTGTCATCAAGTACAGAGTTATATTACCTCTAGAAATATGTTTTATCACTGGTTCATCATTTGCAAGAAACAACAATTAACTATCATAAGCAATAATATGGAAATTCTTCATCTGTTTTTTTTTTTCTTTAGGTCCCTTTCCCAATACTCTGAGAGAAGTTGAAGTAGAGATCATAAGTAATGATATCTGTAATCAAAATCATGTATATGGTGGAGCTGTATCATCAGGAATGATATGTGCTGGATTTTTGAAAGGAAAACTAGATGCCTGTGAAGTAAGAATACATTTACATCTACAAAATGAATCTGTTACTAGAGATGACTTGACTGAATATAGACTAATGTCATTTTATGTGACTCTATGACATTAACTTTGTGGAGGAGAGAGAATAGCAGAGTATACTGGGTTATATTTAAAACAGATAACCAACAAGGGCCTACCATATAGCACAGGGGACTCTGCTCAATATTCTGTAATAACCTAAATGTGAAAAGAATTTGAAAAAGCATAGATACATGTATATGCATAACTGAATCACTTTCTTGTACATCTGAAGTTAACACAACATTGTTAATCAACTATACTCCTATATAAAATTGAAATTTTAAAAAATGAGAAAAATTTAAAAAACAAGCATGACCAGAAAATTTTTAAAAAGTTATAAGGAACAGAGAGCCATAAGAAATAGTCCTTGTTTACTATTGTCTAGTGCTGTTCTTAGTCGCTCAGTTGTGTTCAACTCTTTGCAACTCTATGGACTGTAACCCACCAGGCTCCTGTGTCTCTGGGGATTATCAAGGCTAGAACACTGGAGTGGGTTGCTGTGCCCTTCTCCAGGGGATCTTCGCAATGCAGGCATTGAACCCAGGTCTCCGCATTGCAGGTGGATTCTTTACCATTTGAGCCACACGGGAAGCCCAGAGCCATGTGTAAAAAATAATCACCAGCTGCAAACTGGTGGGCTTTGATTAAACAAAAGCATTTCTTGTAGATAACAGAAACCAAACTGGAGAGATATATAATCATTGCTTCAAGCCATAGTCAGACTCTGTAGTTATGTATCTAATCCCTCTAATTGCAAGAGGCTGTGGCCTGGGACCTGCAGATTTCTCCACAGCCAGTAGAGCATCATCCCACCAGTGCTTGAACTTTTGAACTTAAACAGTGTACATCACATAGAATTATACTGCTTAAGAGAGAAAATATCTATACATCCACTTTAAAGTGTTACCTCACAAATCATGCAGTAATTAAATAAATTACATTTCTCTCAACCTTCAGTTCAGTTCAGTCACTCAGTCATGTCCAACTCTTTGCAACCCCATGAACTGCAGCATGCCAGGCCTCCCTGTCCATCACCAACTCCCAGAGTTCACCCAAATTCATGTGCATCGAGTCGGTGATGCCATCCAACCATCTCATCCTCTGTTGTCCCCTTCTCCTCCTGCCCCCAATCCCTCTCAGCATCAGGGTCTTTTCCAATGAGTCAGCTCTTCACATGAGGTGGCCAAAGTATTGGAATTTCAGCCTTACCATCAGTCTTTCCAATGGACAGCCAGGACTGATCTCCTTTATAATGGACTTGTTGGATCTCCTTCCTTACAGAGCTTTAATTTTAATCATCAAGCATTTAAAGATAATACATTGTAAAGTAGGGCTACTTTAAGGACCAAAAATAAATAATTAAACCTTCTACCTATAGCATTTGAAACTGAATCCAATGGTTTAGTAATTCTGTATTTGAAATAGACCCCCTTCAGCTCCACAAAAAGGAATCTGTTGAATAGAGACTTGTATCTGAGTTTATTCCGTAAGAGAGCAGATGTTCTCATTCTGTGGGTCCATGCTCCCTTGCTTCCTTCACCTCTGGTATACTAAGAACCTGAATTAGGATTTTAGGACTTTGAGAAAGAAGTTCATGACAATTGTTTTTGGTATATCAGCAGGATTGCTTTTTGTAGACCAGAGTTCTTACTCTCTGTCCACTGGGCAAGAGAGTGTACTAAGAAGTATGTGATGGGAAGAGAGTTTAAAGGCACAAGACTCTAAGAACCCTGCTTACTTCAAACAGAATCATCTCTCTTATTTAAAAGAAACATCTGGAAGGGGGTTCCATATAATATTTCTTTTAAGTGAATAGACTCATTGCTAAAAGATAAAATTAAAAGGCATTTGTGAAAGGGCTAAATACATCAGGGAAGTCTTGATTGCTACACTCAAACCAGTTCACTTGGGAGCAAAACCCTGTGTGTAATCAACGATGCACATTTATTTGGAATGTCCTTTGCCTATCTTTCTCCTCTCAAACCTATTGCTACACAGTGATACAGTGCCTCAGACATCTTCCTATCAACTGGTGGAACAAGGTGGGGACTCAGATTCAAAGCATGAGATTATTCCTACCTAACAGATTTAGGAGAGACTTCATAGCAGAAGTGATACTTGAGGTCACATTTATGTAATAAATGGATGCTTAGACCTAGGTTCAGTTTGTGCTGTCTGCTGAGACCAAGCAAAACTAAAAACTATACAAGTATAAAACTGAAACCTCAACTTTAGTCACACTACCTTACAGAAAGAGACATTAATGTAAACAGACATAATCAGATAACAGAAAATAAGAACCTCAACTATTAAATTAACGGTGAGTAAAAACAGAATTTGTTTTTCATATTTCAACTTAAAATATTAATTTATTAGACATCCAGATTCTGATTAACTTGTATTTCTGACATCCCTTTATTTATCACATTGATCTTTTTTTTTCTTCCCACTTGCCAGGGTGATTCTGGGGGACCTCTGGTTATAGCACGTGATGGAAATATCTGGTATCTTATCGGAATAGTAAGCTGGGGAATGGACTGTGGAAAAGAAAACAAGCCTGGAGTCTATACCAAAGTGACTCGTTATCGGGACTGGATTAAGTCTAAAACTGACATCTAATGTAATAACCGCCTCTACATCCAAAATGTAAATGCCATGTGTGGCCTCTGGCAAATCACATTTAGTATGTGCTGCTATGTATATCGTCATCAAATTCAAGATGCAAATAAGCCTGATCTGACAACTCTCCTCTAACATGTGAGGAAAGGCTTTCTTCCACATCATCTGAAGTGTCTCACTGACCACAAGCATATACCATAGTGTCAACTCCAGTAAGATCTGCCATTGCTGCTAAGTGTCTCTGATTGCCTCCTGACTCATCTTTTGGTCTCTACTATACACTTTCCATTTTAGAAAAATCCAACAGTTTAATCAGATGAGTACCAGCTGGCTAATATTCTTTATTTTCTTCCTGACACAGCATACTGACTTCCTCCTCAAATAATCCTCATTCAGGATCTGAGGATTCACTACACCAGACAAATCCAGGTGATTCATTTTGGCTGACGCTAATGCAAATGATAGAGAGGCATTAGACATGAAACCAGGACTCAAGAGATGGCACTGCAAAAGTCCTTTCCCCTTTGCCCTCAGATGTTCATTTAACCTCTTTCTGAAACTTGAAAAGTCTTGACATTTAAATTTACACCCAACAGTGCAGATTTTAAACTCTTTAAACAACTACATTAATGTTCACTTTAGAACAATGAATAAATCCCTGGATCAGATAGTAGGAGAACTGGAAATATTGCCTAAGACAGGATTTTGTTTCAAACTATGTAAAAATGACTTTTGATATTCAGAAAAGAAAAGCATTTCCTTGGCTTTTTATCAGGTGGGGAATGAGAATAGGCAAGGACTTAGTGAGAGAAGTTACTTTCCAGCTCTAAAAACTGGAAAATGTTCTGGTGTAACTGTACTTTTCACTTCTTTTTAATTACTTACTAATGCAGTTTATTTCTTAAACTATTTTATTTTCAATTTCAGAACACTTAAGAGACCCACAGAATGAAATGCCAGTATAAATTATATATTCATAAATATATGAGAAGTCAACAGAAAATTAGAAATTCATTCAGTTGGATATGAGTTTAGGAAAGACTGTATTGTATAATATTTAAGTTTACTGTTACAAATGGTAGTCATTCTTTGAAGAATTGTATTTATAAAGAATATTCATATAAGAAAGCATCTTTGGAATGGTTTAATAATGATATAGTCATTTTATATATATTTAAATGCATATTTTGTGGCACTGTACATGACCAGTGTTCAGCAAAACTCAAACTTTTCTTGTGCATCTGAACTTTATTTGGCTCCCCTTCCTGTTACAATTAATTTAGTTAATGAAATAACTGCCATGTGAAGACATTTTGAGTTTTATATCAAGTAAGTCTTTCTTCTCCCATATAATGTTATATTGTAAATTAAAATATATTTATAATGATAAATTCAGACTCATTATCTTTGAATCATCACTACATGGCAGAGTTTTTTAATCTTGGTACTATTGAGTTTTTGTCAGGTAATTCTTTCTTGGGGCAGAGGCGGAGGGGGAGGTTTGAGGGGCAGCAGAATCTTCCACAGTGTAGAATCATTAGCAGCTTTCTTTCCCTCAGTACCCTAGGTGCCAGCAGTAACTCTACCAAGATGTAACAAATAAAAATGTACCTAGTCATTGGGCTTGCCTGGTGGCTCAGAGGTTAAAGCATCTGCCTCCAGTGTGGGAGACCCAGGTTCGATCTCTGGGTCGGGAAGATCCCCTGGAGAAGGAAATGGTAATCCACTCCAGTATTCTTGCCTGGAGAATCCCATGGACAGAGAAGCCTAGTAGGTTACAGTCCACTGGGTCGCAAAGAATCGGACACGACTGAGTGACTCCCTCACCTCAGTTATTGTTAAGTGTCACCTGAGGGGCAAAATCACTCCCAAGTGAGAACCACTGCCATGGAATCAATAGAAAAAAAGAGTCATCATTAAAAATCTTGCACCCACAATTGCTTTACATGAGTTTGAAAATATCTTTCTTCTCATCCTTTATATAATGTTGATAGAGTGAGAATGCCAAAATGCCATTTATCATGATGGTATTTAGACATTCATATCTAAACAATTCAAGCCAAATTAAGATCATTTGAGAATTGAAACTAGTTGGATAAAAGAGGCAGTTTGAAGACTGAGTTGCTACAAACAAATAATTCTTCTCTAGTTGGGCAGATGGGTGGGTGGATGGATGGATGGATAGATATAGACATAAATAGATAAATCTATTTATCTAGAGATATAGAGAGATGGTATAGATATTAATATAAATATGTATCTAGAGGCATAAATGTCAAATAACTAAATCCTGAATAATTTTTATATATTAAGTATCCTTGCAATATATAAACATATCATTTGAAAGAGTATTACATAATGAGTTGAGGCAGAATGTCTCAGACCATCATTCACTAACACTGTAGAGTGATGAATAGAGAAACATGTAGCATTAAGTTGAGCTCAGTTCAGTCGCTCAGTCCTGTCCAACTCTTGTGACCCCATGAATCGCAGCACACAAGGCCTCCCTGTCCATCACCAACTCCCAGAGTTCACTCAGACTCGTGTCCATCAAGTCGGTGATGCCATCCAGCCATCTCATCCTCGGTCGTCCCCTTCTTCTCCTGCCCCCAATCCTTCCAAGCATCAGAGTCTTTTCCAATGAGTCAACTCTTCGCATGAGGTGGCCAAAGTACTGGAGTTTCAACTTTAGCATCATTCCCTCCAAAGAACACCCAGGGCTGATCTTATTCAGAATGGACTGGTTGGATCTCCTTGCAGTCCAAGGGACTGCCAGGGTCCAGCCCCCGGTGGGTCCAGGGAATCCGAAGCAAGGACAGCATTGGTGAGGAAAGATTTGTTTATTTATTAATATAGAAATATAAGATTAGATTAGGAAGAAATAGTGTAGTAGGAAAATTAAGTGGAGAAAGAAGGCTGAATAACTTGGCTTGCAGGGAAGACCAATAAAATCTCAGGACAAGAGATATGCACCATCTACATAGGGCCACTGGCATCCGTTTGAATATCGGAAAGTGCCCCGCCTTGGACTCTCTCTCTCTCTTACGGATCTTAGAAGCCAGGACAAGTAAGTAGACATGGCGAGCCGCCCCGGTCCAGATGGGGAATTCAGCCTGAAATTAGAGTGAAGAGAAGAGGGAGGGAGGGAGAGACATGGGGGAAACTAGTCCAGCGACTAGCTCCGGCCTCTGTTGTTCAGAAGGCCTTTTACACCTTTTTGATTGTACATAGAGATCAATGGGTAATACAAAATTATGCAGCGTTAGCAGCCCAGACTCATCAAAAACAGGCTCTTTTCTCTGCATATCTAATTGTATACACAAGTCAGGTAATTTACATTATCTTCCGGCCAAAAAGGGCCAATTAACATTTTACACCCTTTTTCCGATAAGGGTTTGTCAACCAGAAGACTTATTTGTGTTGATCTTCCCAAGGTCTGGTGTCACTCTCAGAAAAGTACTAAATAAAGTTACACTTACACAGCAAAGATGCAGCAGCTTATAAGAAGTAAAGGGAGTACAGTGATTTACAACAAAAGAGAAGCAATTAACTCAAAAGTCTAGTGCTGCTAACATCAAAACTACTATATATCTTTTTCTACATCCTGATTATATTGAGTAACATCCTCCCAGGTGCCTAAAAGATAAAGAATATGGAGGTCTGGCAGCAGTCCTTGAGTCAACAGTGAAAACCCATCACCAATATGATTTTTAACTCTTTAGAAAAGGCTCTGTATCTTTAAGATGCTTTTAAGCTTTGTGCCTCTCGTGGCTGGGGGCTGTAAGCAATTCACAAGCTGTAAGAAATCTGGGAAACCTGTTAGGCAAGCTAGAGAGCTATCAGAGGGGGCTTAACTGAAACATCCCTTTCAAATGCAGAAGACTAAAGCCCTGATTTGACTTTTTCCCAGAGAATATCAGAAGAGTGGAAAAGCAGAGTACAGAGGCCAGCAGATTCTTATTTTTTTTTGCGAGGAGGGGGGATGGGGTGGAAAATCAGGAAATACCAGGGGAACCTGAAGCTTGATCACATCCTTGCATATGCCAGGCTTTCTTCTACATGGCCTTGTCATGGGCAGGATTCCTCACACTGGCCCCCAGCAAGGGACTCTCAGGAGTCTTCTCCAGTTCCACAGTTCGAAAGCATCAATTCTTCAGCACTCAGCTTTCTTCACAGTCCAACGCTCACATCCATACATGACCACTGGAAAAACCAGAGCCTTGACTAGACAGAACTTTGTTGGCAAAGTAATGTCTCTGCTTTTAAACATGCTATCTAGGTTGGTCGCAACTTTTCTTCCAAGGAGTAAGCATCTTTTAATTTCATGGCTGCAGTCACCATCTGCAGTGATTTTGGAGCCTGCAAAAATAAAATCTGACAGTTTCCACTGTTTCCCCATCTATTTGCCATGAAGTGATGGGACCAGATGCCATAATCTTCATTTTCTGAATGTTGAGCTTTAAGCCAACTTTTTCACTCTCCTCTTCCACTTTCATCAAGAGGCTTTTTAGTTCCTCTTCACCTTCTGCCATAAGGGTGGTGTCATCTGCATTTTGAGGTTATTGATATTTCTCTCAGCAGTCTTAATTCTGGCTTGTGCTTCCTCCAGCCCAGCATTTCTCATGATGTACTCTGCATATAAGTTAAATAAGCAGGGTGACAAAATACAGCCTTGACGTACTCCTTTTCCTATTTGGAACCAGTCTGTTGTTCCATGTCCAGTAAAATCTGGATTTTCTAATATAGTAGACACTAGCCAGTTATGGCTATTTAGATATAAATTAATTTAAATTAATACAATTAAAATGTATTTCTTCAGTCATACAAATCACATTGTTTTAAACAATTTAGGTCGTTTCCTTTTTCTAAACAAAAGATTAAACAAGAATCATATTTCAAATCCCCTTTCTGCTGGAACCAGAAAGATATAGATACAAATATGTTTTAAGGCTTTACCGTGAACCCTTTTATACTTATGTAATTTAACTTCATAAGAATCAGAGTATAAAACACATATGTAATCTAAATATTATTAAGCTCCAAGTGAAAGTGCATAAATGTTAATATTCATTAGCTACATATACAAATCACAATTTAAACACAAAAATCACTGCCTGTGACTAGCGGCTACCTATATGGATAAGTATACATCATTTTCATTGCAGAAAGTTCTATTGGACATCACTGACCTAGAGTATTTGATGCAACTGCTTGCATAATAACTTATTCGTCTAACAAACATTTCTTAAATCTCTCTGCATTAGACATTGGGTATTCTAGACAATGGGTACACCATTGTATATAAACCTGAGTCCTATGCTCAAGACCACATAAAGCACCAAAAGTATTTTTTTAACTGCTGTTGAAAGTAGCAGACCTTTGGAGAGTATGGTTAGGCAGGCAAAGCATGACTACTTTTGGACTCCCCTTCCTCTGGGGCTGCTGGTCCACTAGTGGAGAGAGGATCTGTATGATCTACAGCAGGTCCATAGGGACCCACAGGTAGAAATGAGGCTTTTCTATTCCCTTTAGATAAAGATCCTAGAACTTCCTCAATTAGTAGTATATTAAAGAATCAAAGAGAGGTGGTTTTTTGTTGTTGTTACTTTTTAAATCAATAGGGAATTTCTTGTAAACACAAAAGCTATTTTAGTGGCAACCAAACAAGAGTAGCAAATAACGAAGTGTATCAGAGTGACTTAGTCACAAAGAAAAGAAATATCAAATTATAGGTTAAGCAAGAAGTCAACCCCAAAAACAAGGATTGGATTGTGCAATCTGTTAATGTAAAATTATTATAGATGAATCTAGAAAATATGAAACCAACAAATCACTGTGACCCACACCTATGTTCATTCAAACGTTGGCGAGGACCTGAGAAACTTAGGAAACCTAAGAAACTTAGACCAAACGTGTTACTATGCTGCCATCTCCTGGTTCATGTTATTTTAAAATGTAATTTATTGTAGTTTCATTTCAAGATATGAAATTGCAAGAGCTGCTTGCTAAACATAAAGCAGTACAGAGACAACTCTGGCAATACCTCTCCAATTCTTTCCTAAGATAACCAAGTTTAAAGTTCTATATATGTTTTTATTGGCCTGACCAATAAGTTCGTTCAGGTTTTTCTGTTACAGGATATGGAAAAATCCAAAAGAACTTCTTGGTCAACCAGTTATGTTGTTTTCTATGTATACAAACATAAACAAATATATCTGTTCACTTATAAATAACTTACCCACCTTTCCCCCAAAATGATATTATTTTATATATATACACACACAGTCTCCAACACATGAGTGTACTGGGCTTTTTTTCCTACCAAAATGGTAAACTAGCTTAGGAACTTACTCCCTTCTCCAAATCAACCAAATCAGATAAATTATAGAATAAGAAGTAAACATGAATCTAGACCAGGAAATCATAACAAAAGTGAGATGCCAGGAGGCAGGCCTACCTTGAATCAGAGTATGTAGGAAGGGCGGGCCCCGAAGCCTAGAATGTAATGAACAAATAGTTGAAAGAAGTTTTTTTTTTTAATTTTACTTGGTCCCCCAGGACCCTACCTTGCCCTATATTACCTTGAGACAATGTTCACCTGTTTTTCCTACCAGTCTGGACACAGCAACCCAAACCACCAATTTTGGAAATATATGGGAAAATTCATACAAAGGAGAAAAACTTCTGGAAAAGATAGCAAATGATCAGCTGCTTTCAGGTTTTCTTTTCCTCATCCTCACTCCTCCAGACCTCCAGTACTGGTGAACTGACATCTAAGAACAAGACTTCTCCGGAGTGCTGTTTCACTGTGAGAGACCAGATCTGTAGCTATTAGTATCATGGTCAGCCTTCAACTGCAGAGGAGCTCCAACGCTGAGCTTCTTAGCTATGCTCAAGCCCCGTCCACCAGCTCAGTCCTGGTGGCTTTGGTAGGTGGCATGAGCCTGCCCATGGTACATATCCACTAGTGGATCTTCTGGCTTCATATAACACCTATTCCAGAATGGCCATTTTCCTTGGCCTTTTTATTTCTTTCTCCAGTATCTGCCCAGCCAACTGGGGAATTTCTGCTTCACATAGTCTTAATTGTGCTTCTTCCAGTCTGTTAAGATCTACTCTTGCAAGTGTGCCCAGTCTCCTTGGTCCTTGACAGGATGTTAAATTCCCTTCCTCAAGAAGGTCGATGGATTCTTACTTATCCCATCTTTAGTTCAGCCCTCCTTCGTCAGGCAACTTCAGTACCCAATGCCAAGAAAAGGAGTACTCCTCTGCCAGCACATACTCACTAATTCTTATAACTCCTTCAGCACATAGTCTCCTTACCTCCTTCTTAGGCTCAGCACATTCTTAGCTGAGTTATTGGCATGGTTGTCAACAGAGGAGGGGGGTATATCTCTTGAGGAGCCATTGGCTGCCAGGTGAAAGAGTTCTGCAGCTCTTCCAGCATGGGAGAATTGTTGGCTCCTAAAAGGAACAAGAGGCTGAGGTTCAGGAAGTCTGCAGGACTAACACCAATATCTTTCCGCCTGTCTCCATCTTACATTTCAAGATTCCAGGTTTTCTCTGTGTGTGTGTTAGTCACTCAGTGGTGTCTGACTCTTTGAGATCCCATGGACTATAGCCCACGAGCCTCCTCTGTCCATGGGATTTTCCAAGTAAAAATACTGGAATGGGTTGCCTTGCCCTCCTCCAGGGAATCTTTCTGACCCAGGGATTGAACCTATGTCTCTTACGTCTCCTGCATTGGCAGTTATGCTTAACCTTTAACTGATTTTAAACAACTTTCAGTTTCTCCTTATCTCTCTGTAGGGCAATGATACAATTTAACAGTAAGCAGCCAATTCCACTATCTTTGTAGGCATTACTCCTTCTCACCCCTTAATTGCTAAATCATCACCTCTACAACCATGTCCCCTCCACCAGGAAGTTTTCCAAGATCACTGTTGGTGAAATTTTTAGCAAATTAAGTGTCACCTCCTGCCAGGGATTATCTGTGCCTCACATGCCACTCAGAATGTCCTCTTTACCAATAGGTGGGGAAATGAGTTTTCTAATCTTCAATTTTCTGAAATAACTCAATCATACCCCACAGTTGGACTTAAGGCACAAGAGATTTATAGGGGTAAATTTCTGTGAAAAAAAAATGAGACATATGTTGGAAGAGGAAAGGAGACCCTTCAAGATACAGTTCAGGTCCAAAATTTGTGTAGTAAAGGGGGAAAAGAAGAGTTAGGGAAAAAGTATCACTTGGCAGTGCAGGTGCAAGAAAATTTGGCCAAGCCTACGGGGAGTCTTCAAATTAAAGTCAATCATCAGAGAAGTCTCACATTTTCTAAGAATATGCTTGCCTTAATAAGCCTGCTGTGTGCTTGTATACTGCTTCTGTTAGGTAAATAACACCATGGATAGAATGGAAAAAAGATATTTAAAATGTTTAAAACTGAAAAGGTAGTGATATCTTTAGCAAAATACAAAATGCTCTTGCAAATCAACAAAGAAAGGAACAACCATATTAGAAATATGGACAAATGATATGAAATGGCAATTTATAAAAAGAAGCAAGCATATAAAGCAAGTGCTTAAAGAATTAGTATTCAGATTATTCAAATACAGTTAAAGCAAACATAAGGCATGGTTTTATACCTAATAAGCAAGTAGAATAATGGCAAGTGCATGGAAGGATGTAAACCTTTCATGAACTACTGATATTCGCAGTCAGTTTTAGTTAAATTATGTATACACTTGTCCTATGACCCCCAAATTCTATAATATATCATATCATGCACAAAGTCAATTTCAAATTGTTTCCTTCTACAAGATCTACAAGAACACAAGAAATCTTCATTTAACAATAGTTTAGCCATGAGAATAGAAGACTTATGACAGAAGGAAAAGCATGCATTCTCAAGTAATGCTGTTAGCCTTCACAGTCTTGAGAATTGATGACGCATCTCCATTGCTGATAAAAGGAGAGAGTGTTTTCTCACTTTGAATAAATTTCCCTAGGTTGTTAGAGTAAGCAGTAAACGATGACCCTGGCATTCTATGCAAAATAAATGACATATTTTCATCTCTCAGAGGTGCAAGCAGTAGAGGGAAGGTTTTGAACATTAATCTTAATTTTAATAGATTCTTATATTTATAAATAATACCTGTAACTGGATTAACTCACAATTGTGATAGAAATTAATACATTAACAAATTTTCTTCCTTTTTCTACCTAATGTAAGGTGTAAACAGTATGATATCCATGCAAATGATATTCCTAGATTATAATCCAAGTCACATTCTTTCTTTTGCATAGAACAAGGTAAATAGTCATCTGAAATCTCTAGGGCAATAGCTTTCATGGGGACCATCTCTCAGGAGACAGAGATGCTAAGTAAGTGGGATTCCAGTTTTGCCCTGCTCAACTCAACCGGAACTACTCCAGTGTGATTTGCTCATGTATTTAACCTCAGCATAAAATTCATTTAGAGTAAATGGTTCCATTACTTCATTTCCCCTACCCTCAAATAACTGTTGTAATTCATTGTTTTAGGAGAATGTTTGTTAATAATTTATGACCTAGTGGAAGTGGTGTATAGATTCTTAGGTTAATGAGAAGGGGATTTTGAAGAGAATAAATGCAAGTCATGACAATTTAATAGATGTAGAAGACCTGAGAATAGATGAAAGGAAATTGGAGAACAATATCTTGTCTGGGCATTTTAAATTTGTGGGGGGGTGGGTGGTGGGAGGGGGTTTCAGAATTGGGAGCTCGTGTACACCCAGTGGCTGATTCATGTCAATGTATGGCAAAACCAATACAGTATTGTAAAGTAGAATAAAGTAAAAATAAAATTTAAAAAAATAATAATAAATAAATAAATAAATACCATGTAGAACTATCCCAGAAAGCAAAACTTTAAATCAGAAGAATTATAATAAATATTTAAAGAGATTTGTGGGTCAGACACTTATAGATGATATCTGTGGCAGTGGATTAGAAAGTATGGAAGACAAATTTCATGATATGAATTTGACAGTAATTTCTTAGACATGACACCAAAAAAAACAGGCAACAAAAGAAAAAAATGGATAAACTGGACTATGTCAAAATTTAAAACTTTTGTACATCAATGGACACTATTAACAGAGTGAAAAGGCAACCCATGGAACGAAAGTAAATAGTTGAAAATCAAATAAGGGGTTAATAGCCAGAAATATCAGAGAAGGCAATGGCACCCCACTCCAATACTCTTGCCTGGAAAATCCGATGGACGGAGGAGACTGGTAGGCTGCAGTCCATGGGATTGCGAAAAGTCGGATACGACTGAGCAACTTCACTTTCACTTTTCACTTTCATGCATTGGAGAAGGAAATGGCAACCCACTCCAGTGTTCTTGCCTGGAGAATCCCAGGGACAGGGGAGCCTGGTGGGCTGCTGTCTATGAGGTCACACAGAGTCGAACACTACTGAAGTGACTGAGCAGCAGCAGCAGCAGCCAGAAATATATAAAGGAAATGGATTAAAGATCTAAATGTAAGACCAGAAACTATAAAACTCCTAGAGGAAAGCAGGCAAAACACTCTCCGACATAAATCACAGCAGGATCTTCTATGATCCACCTCCCAGTATACTGGAAATAAAAGCAAAAATAAACAAGTGGGATCTAATTAAAATTAAAAGCTTTTGCACAACAAAGGAAACTATAAGCAAGGTGAAAAGACAGCCTTCTGAATGGGAGAAAACAATAGCAAATGAAACAACTGACAAACAACTAATCTCAAAGATATACAAGCAACTTATGCAGCTCAACTCCAGAAAAATTAACGAATCAATAAAAAAATGGGCCAAAGAAATAAATAGGCATTTCACCAAAGAAGACATACGGATGGCTAGCAAACACATGAAAAGATGCTCAGCATCACTCATTATCAGAGAAATGCAAATCAAGACCACAATGAGGTACCATTTCACACCAGGCAGAATGGCTGTGATCCAAAAGTCTACAAGCAATAAATGCTGGAGAGGATGTGGAGAAAAGGGAACCCTCTTACACTGCTGGTGGGAATGCAAACTAGTACAGCCACTATGGAAAACAGTGTGGAGATTCCTTTAAAAATTGCAAATAGAAACTGCCTTATGACCCAGCAATCCCACTGCTGGGCATACACACCAAGGAAACCAGAATTGAAAGAGACACTTGTACCCCAATGTTCATTGCAGCGCTGTTTATAATAGCCAGGACATGAAAACAACCTAGATGTCCATCAGCAGATGAATGGATAAGAAAGCTGTGGCACATATACACAATGGAGTACTACTCAGCCCTTAAAAAGAATAAATTTGACTCAGTTCTAATGAGATGGATGAAATTGGAGCCGATTATACAGAGTGAAGTAAGCCAGAAAGAAAAACACCAAAACAGTATACTGACACATATATATGGAATTTAGAAGGATAGTAATGAAGACCCTATATGTGAGACAACAAAGAGACTCAGAGGTATAGAATGGACTTTTGGCCTCTGAGGGAGAGGGAGAGGGGGGGATGATTTGGGAGAATGGCATTGAAACATGTATACTATCTTGTAAGAACGAAGCATCAGTCTATGTTCAATACAGGATGCAGGATGCATGGGGCTGGTGCACAGGATGATTTAGGGAGATGATTTGGGGTGGGAGGTGGGAGAGGGCTTTGGCATTGGGATATCATGGACACCTGTGGCTGATTCATGTCAATGTATGGCAAAACAAATACAGTATTGTAATGTAGAATAAAGTATTAAAAAAATAAATAAACTTCGTTGAACAACAACAACAACAAAAAAACATAAAAAAAAAAAAAAAGAAAAAGAAATTCTATGACCCAGCGACTGAAAAACAACCAACCAAATTCAAAACTGGGCAAAAAACTTAAACAGTATTTCTCTAAAGACACACAAGTGGCAATAGGCATATGATATATTGTTTCCCTGGTAGCTCAGCTGGTAAAGAACCCACCTGCAATGCAGGAGACCCCAGTTTGATTCCTGGATCAGGAAGATCTGGAAAAGGGATAGGCTACCCACACCAGTTTTCTTGGGCTTCCCTGATGACTCAGTTGGTAAAGAATCCATCTGCAATGCAGGAGACCTTGGTGTGATCCCTGGGTTGGAAAGAGCCCCTGGCAAGCCACACCAGTATTCTCACCTGGAGAATCCCCATAGGTAGAGGAGCCTGGCAGGCTGCAGTCCATGGGGGTCACAAAGAGTTGGACATGACTGAGTGACTAAGCACACACACATGTTGCTCAATATCACTAATCATTAGGAAAATTCAGATCCAAACCACAGTGAGATACCACTTCTCATCCATCAGGATACCAAAAAAAAAAAAAAAAAACCCAGAAAATAGCAAGTGTTGGCAAAGATATGAAGAAATTAGAATACATGTTCATTGTTGGTAGAATATAAAATGATATAACTGTTATGGAAGGTGGTATGACATGTCTTATTTGTTTCTGGCTGCTATAACAAAAATAGCACGGAGTGGGTAGCTTACTAATAAACATTTGTTCCTCACAGTATAAAGGCTGGGAAGTTCAAGGACAAAGTGCGGGCAAATCCATGACTGTTGAAAGTTTGCTTCCTGGTTCTTAGATAGCCATCTTCTTGCTGTGATCCGACATCCAGAAGAAAAAACAGAGTTCTTTGGAGTTTCTTTTATTAGGGTTCTCATTCATGATGACTCTACCCTCATGACCTCACCATCTGTGAAAGGCCCTACTTCCTTTATCATCGCATGGGGGTTAGTATTTCTACATATGAATTTTGAGACGACACGGTCCATAACCAGTGGTTCCTCGAAAAATGAAACAGAAAATTTCCATATGAACAATGATTCAATTTCTGGGTATATATCTAAAAGAAATGAAAACAGGGACTGATATTTATATATCCATATTCATAGCATCATTATTCCCAATAACCAAAAATTGGAAGTAACTCAAGTTACTCAAGTACATCAGCAGATGAATAAACAAAATATGATATGTATGTACACAATGGGATATAATTCCAGTTTTAAGAGGAAGGAAATCCTGACACATGCTATAATATGGATGAAACTTGAGGATGTTAAGTGAAGTAAGCCAGTCACAAAAACCCTACTATATGATTATACTAATATGAAGTAGTTTTAAGGTCCTAGAGTCATCAAATTAATAGAGACAGAAAATAAGATACCAGTTGACAGAGTCTAGGGGAAGTGGGAAATTAGAAATTAGTGTATAATGGGTACAGAGTTTCAGTTTGGGAAAATTAAGAAGTTCTAGAGATGGATGATGGTGATGGTTGCCCAACACATGGGTTCAGTCCCTGGTCAAGGAGTTAAGATCCCACACACCCAGAGCCAAAAATCAAAATGTAAAACAGAAACAATATTGTAACACATTCAATACTTAAAAATCACCCACATCAAAACATCTTTAATAAAATAAATCAAATGGCAAATTTTGTGATCTGTATATTTTATCACATTAAAATAGAGAGAAAAGGAGGGAGCACAAAGGGAACAAAGAAGAAATCCATGTCAAGACTCAAACAGAGATTGGAGTTTTTAGATACAAGCCAAGGAATTCCTGGAGCCACCAGAACTAGAAGAGGCAAGGAAGGGCTCCCTTTAGCCTTTGGAGGGAGTGCAGCTTTGATGACACCTTAATTTCAGACTTCTGTCTCCTGAACTGTGAGAGATTACATTTCTGTGTTTGTTGTAATTTGTGACAGCAGCTTCTGCAACCTAACATAATCATGTAGGAAGCAAAGTCATCAGCTAATAGTGGGAAGTGAAGGGATTTGAGTAAAGAAGAGAGGTGAAAAATTGCTGTTCAAGAGTGTGAGAAAGGGAAAGGCCTATGAACTATAAATTAATTGACTACCTGCAACACTGAGCGACTTCACTTTCACTTTTCACTTTCATGCATTGGAGAAGGAAATGGCAAACCACTCCATTGTTCTTACCTGGAGAATCCCAGGGATGGGGGAGCCTGGTGGGCGGCCGTCTATGGGGTCGCACAGAGTCGGACACAACTGAAGTGATTTAGCAGCAGCACTAGGAGCCACTTTAGGATGACAGAAATTTAAAATTAGATCTATCAGTTTCTGTGTTTTTCTACAGGCTTGTATATCTGCATAAGTTACAGGTGTAGAATCATAAAAAGTTGGATTTATCTAAGGTCATCTTTTTATCAAGAGAGTAATGAGAGAGAAGTTGGCAGCATATGAAAGTGAAGTGAAACTCACTCAGTCGTGTCCAACTCTTTGCAACCCCAAGGACTATACAGTCCACAGAATTCTCCAGGCCAGAATACTGGAGTGGGTAGCCTTTCCTTTCTGCAGGAGATCTTCCCAACCCAGGGATCAAATCCAGGTCTCCCACAGTGCAGGCGGATTCTTTACCAATTGAGCCACAAGGGAAGCCTGAGAATTCTGGAACTGGGTAGCCTATCTCTTCTCCAATGGATCGTCCCGACCCAGGAATTGAACCAGGGTCTCCTACATTGCAGGTGGATTCTTTACCAACTGAGCTATCAGGGAAGCCCCAGCATACGGAAGGAAACAATTTTTGTTCACCAAAAATTTAACAGAATTTCCTGAGTTATATTATAAATCTAGGCTTTGAGAATAGCTGATTGTCTTTATTGAGAGCTTTTTATGTGAAGGTTTCTTTAAGATATTTGCATACCTACCAATAATCTTATTTAAACTCTTAATCCTAGTGCATTCCTAAGGTATTTCTCACTCAAATCCCTGTAACCAGTTTCTTCTCCCTTAACAAAATTAGTCAATATAAAAAAAAAGAAAGAAAGAAATATTGCTTTCTTGTTGGGACTATGCTCTCTCTGGGCTCTTTTCTTCAAGCTGTTCTATGGGTTGAGGCTTCTCTGTTCAGACTTGTCAAACTAGTTTCATTTCAAGTGCTTGTAATTCATTTCCTTATTTCTTCCAGCAGTAGACCTCTAATATATCTAGAGATGTCATATAGTTGATTAGAAGGTCAGATTGAGTGGGCGCACACCTTGAGATCATCATCTTCCTCCTACAGATAATGAATCGGTAAGTTCAGTATTGTTTGGTAATGGCTTGTCTACTCTCTGACAATGGCTAGATTTTCAGTGTATCCTGAGGACTGCTTGTGAAATGTCCTCAGTGGATTCATTCTGGACTGGATGTTGTAAGATTTCAGAAATTATTATAGCAGCTGGATTAATTAATATTTATAGTTAAAATGAATATTGTTGTATTAAAATCATTATTAGCTTTATTTCATGCTGCCAAATTCAATAGTTGGGATTTTAGAAGAAGATAATGAAAAACTATATTACGTTGTGTCCTGATTGCTTCTGATTTTGGAGGGGATGGAAGAAGGTGTTAATTTGATTTAAGAAAAGCCTCCTTTCAGCAATCTGACTAAATTTATCTTCTTTAACACTTTACCTTCACCTGCTTTTTCTTGCACCTTATAGTCAGACATTGGGAACTAATGCAGATTGGGAGGTCAAAAGCTGCCAAGACACTTGCCTTTATCTGGAAATGTTAGGACTTCTTGCTGAGAGAAAGAAGGTGAATTAAGTTTGGGGAAAATATGTTTACTCTCTAAATTGTTTTCTATTAAATATTAAAGATAACAGAAAACTAAATGATTTCAAGGTTTTTATTCAAAGTAAGGTTTGCTTACTGGCATAACCTTTGATAAAATTAAAATAGTGGTTTTAAACATCCATGATAACAATAATATTTCACCATTGCTTATATGTATGCCATTCCCAAAATATTTTTACATATATTATTTCATTTATATGTATATGACTATATTTCATAATAGTCAAGACAACCCTGTGAAATCAGCAGAACAGAAATCAATTGCCATTTTAAAATGAGGAATCTGAGGAAAACAGATGTTAAGGGGCTTCTCTGTGTCGACAGAGCTGTGATACCAGAATCAGAGCACTGCAACTCGCAAATCCTTAAGTCCAGTCTTCCTAGACTCTTGCAGCCTCTCTAGGTAGCAAGGATTCCACCTGGGGAATTTCAAAGATGAGAGCTTGACACAAGATCAGCCTCTAAGCCCAGTGAATTTCACTGGGTTTCCTTCCTCACTAATAAAATACATTTAGATCAGTTCTTTAGTGAGCAAATAGTAGCTGTCAGAGGGTCTCTGAGATCCTTAGATGGGGTCTACAATGCTTCACATAAAATTGGCACTCCACAAATATTTGCTGAACAAATTAATGAATAAACAAATGCAAATGTCTAGCATTAGTGTTTTGCTTATTAAAATTTGTTGAATTTGAAAATGTATGTTCCATGCCTATAGAAATCATGATACTGTAAAGCAGTAATTCCAACCTTTCCTATTTCACATTTTCCAAAGTATTCTTTTAAAAATATCAAGTCTCATGATTATAAACACCAAAAATCCTCTTTTTAAATGAATATCTATGTGCTTAGAGGAATGTTTTCAGTTAAAGGGAAGTAAATTATCGGAGTAATATGGGGAATCAGTGCTATTATTTAGAACCTCCATGACAAAGAGGACAGTGAGAAACACTGAATTTTTATGGTTTCTTTAGGATAAACTCAAGGAACATTAATCCAGGATTTGGAGGATTTGCCGGAGTTGGCCAGTCAGGCTTAAAGATTGAGGCAAAGCAAATGCTTAATAATTACTATGACGTCCCATGCCTCACCTACACAAATTCTACAATACACTCTAGAGTCATGCTGACCATCCTTACTTCTCTACTAACAAGAAACTCAATGTGGAAACTGTGTCAAAGTATACTTGATTCTTATCATAGCTGTTTCTGTCTGTTAAATGTTGGACTTTTTTTCTGTGGGTTTTGTGACCTTCTTCTTGACCTTTAAGAGACAGTCATTAGTGTCCCAACTTTGCAATGAATATCCACTTTCACTTGCCTTTAGCAATATCCTTACCCCTACTCTTTCCTATAAATATATTAGTTGAGTGATGCATTCACTTAAAATCTCAATTATTTCTCTTATAAAAGATAAAATATAAAATGACTTCTTCATCTGAGAGTCCTGTCCTGTACCCAGACAACTGGCATCTCTCTCTTCCTGGGCTTCCCTCATAGCTCAGTTGATAAAGAATCCACCTGTAATGCAGGAGACCCCAGTTCAATTCCTGGGTTGGGAAGATCTGCTGGAGGGTAGGCTACCCATTCCAGTATTCTTGGGCTTCCCTTGTGGCTCAGCTGGTAAAGAGTCCACATGAGGATTCTTTAGGAGACCTGTGTTCAATCCCTGGATTGGGAAGATCCTCTGAAGAGGAAAGGCTACCCACTCCAGTATTCTGGCCTGGAGAATTCCATGGACTGTATAGTCCATGGGATACCAAAGATTGGACATGACTGAGCGACTTTCTCTCTTCCTACCACTTCATAAATGCAAAAATTAGGTTTCTCCTTGTCATTATCCTCATTTAGAGAAAAAGTCCTGGAAAAGTCTTTTCAAGCATTCATGTTTTACACTTTAATTTCTTTTGAACACTCATTTTAATCAACTTGTTAATTTGCCAATTTCTTTCCCTAATATACTCAAAAACTGTACCTTCAGAGTTAAAGTCAAAATAACAGGCTAAAACCTCCATGTTACTGATCACTAAATTAGTATAAATTATCAATTAAATTTTACTGTCTTATTAGTTTTTAGCAAATTCATAGGCTTGCTTGCTAGGTGCTGCATATGCACTGCATTATATTAGCTCATTTAATTAGCAAAATAATTCTTTGATCAAACAGTATTATTCTCTCCATTTTATAGAGTAAAAAGTAACTAGCCCTACATCACAGGCTATTGAGTAGAAGAGTTGGGATTTGAGCAATCTGGAGCCAGTACATGTGGGTTCAATCATGTTGCATTAATGAAAACTAACATGTGACTCTGTTCTACCTCTAATTTGAAATCTAAATTCAACGCCATTTATTTAGACTTTGTGCTAAACTACCACAATAAAACTCCCTATTTTGCTTATATAGGAAGATGAGAGAATTAAATGCCAGTCATTTCTCAGATTAAGGCTAGAGAAATCCCCCTTACTGATTCAGGACAGGGAAATCTAGAAGGGACTCATTAGGGCTGGGTAGATGCTAGAGGAAAGACAGAGCTGCCAGGATTCAAAGCAAATCCAGCCCAGCAGGAAGATATGATGAGCAGTGAGTAACTGTCTATGCCAGGGAGAGGCAGGGGTAGGAGGATGAGTACATATCCCTCCAAGAGGATGAGTACATCCATAGCGATTCCAGGAAAGGTGTTCTTAATCCCCTTTAGTTCACGTTTTCTTCTTCCAGACTCAAATGCTCAGTTATGTTCCTTTTTACTCAGTGAGATCTTTTTTTTTTTTTTTTTTTGGACCAGGGTGAAGGTATTTCCCTAAATAGGTGAAGAAGTAGGGTCTTGTCTCTTCTGGTGTTCTCATTTTCTTTTTCTGAGTCACCTGAATTCAGTTTAGCTTGAATCTCTTCATTATTTCCTATAGACAATCTTCTTTGGTCTGGAATCACAATGATGTTTTATTCAATTTTGCCCCTCCTTCTTTGTCACAGCCCTCACTTCATTCATAGCTGAATATTAAATACAGAAGGAATATTAGAAGTTCTCTTTGTTTCTTTTTTTTTTTTTTCTTAACCTTCTGTCAATGAAGCATCCATGGAGTAGCACATCCATGGTGTAAATACATCTGTTGTCGTTGTCTAGTCTCTAGGTCATGTCTGACTCTTTTGCAGCCTCATGGACTGTAGCCTGCCAGGCTCCTCCGTCCATGGGATTTGCCAGGCAAGAATACTGGAGTGGGTAGCCATTCCTTTCTCCAGAGTATCTTCCCGACTCAGGGATCACATCCAGGTCTCAAGCTTTACAGACAGATTCTTCACCATCTGAGCCCAGATAAGCCCAAATGTGATTACTAATTCTCCTCACACATACTTGCTTTTACAGCCCTCTTTCATTCCTCTTCCTCACCTCTAGATGACCTCTGCTACTGTCTAGAGAAAGAAAAGGCAATATTATATAGTATAGTTTGAGAGTTCTATACAATACTATACTTTGAGAGTTCACAAGCATTTAAAGTCAGTACAAAGGAAGAAGATGTGAATGCAAAAACAAATTCAACGCTTGACCACAAAGGAGATGGGTCATCCCCTCTGATCAGTAAAACACCCTCTGCCCTCACTTTATAAAAACTTTATAACACTTTCTACAAAGTGTCAGGCTCTTGTCAGACTCCTCTGCAAAAAGTTGGGCCAGAACTAGGTACTGTCTCTGCAACTGGCTGCATGAGTTGAGCAAACTGTTCACCTGTAAAATGAAGATAAATAATTCTACTGACAAGAGCGTTTGGAGGATAAAATCAACACTTTCTATGAAGACAGCACTTGCCAAATAGTAGCACTTGATCTTATCACCTTTAGTACTAAATGTCATTCTAAAATAGTCACAGAGTACCCAGACAGATACTCACATATCAGGGCCTATTAGGTCACCATGAAAGGTTGCTTTTCTGTAGCAAATGACTGAGTTCAGCTGCTCAAAGGGAATGATGATTTTTATTGATGGAAGGAGAGTTTGGCACTCTGGTTTATAAGGGATGGGTGCCAGGATAGGAAAAGAGGAACAAAGTTTTCTACACTAATTAGCTCCTAGGAATTCAATGCATTTAGCACCTTTGACAATTATGTTACAGTTAAGCAGACTATAGTTTGGCCTGGGAAGCTAACTAATAATCAAAAGGTTAGCAATAATAAACCTTTTCAAATTATTTAGTATATCTTAAACCTCAGAAAATTGTCTCTATGAGGATTTATGGGAATATAAGTGCCTGCAAATTGGCACTTGTATAATGATCACATGTATCTAGATTTGTATAATGATAACATGCAACTACAAGAAAGCAGAAAACTAATGCTAAAAAGTAAAGATTTAGAGCTTGTAGATAAAATGATAAAGGGCATGTAGTTGACTATGGAGTAAACCAAAGTGACTGCCTTCAGGGGAGGTCTTTTTCGGAAGGAAGGAGGATCTTAATGGAGGAGGGGATCCATGATGTCTTTTGCTAACTCATCTTTGAACTCATATATTTTAAAGTCATCAGTTTAGAGTCTGGTTACTGAGAAAATGAACATCCCAACTCTGATCATTTACAATTCATGCTGCTCTGTATATTCTTCAAGGTGTATATCCTTCAGTCTTCAAATTTGCAGAAAGCAAAGTCATAAAATTATTCATATTTTCACCATGTTTTTATTGATAACATCTTTGGAAAAATCATACCTACCATAAATAAATTCCTTTAAACAATGAATAATCAAACTTAATGAAGGTAATGGATAAACTGGATTTCACAAAGATTATAGGTTGTGTTAGTATAAATAAATCTCTTCTGTACTTGTGCTTTCTTTAAAGGAATGCCACGTGCTAATTAGGTCATGACTAGGGATTACTTTCAGCTCTTTTCCTACTTTATAAGAGTTCACTTTGTATTCTCCCAAGTTGTTACTGAATAAAATAGTGTTATAATTGTATCATTAAAATAGAATTCCCTTTTAATAGTCTTCTCCCAACTCCACAAAAATTACAGAATATTTTATATCTCACATGCTTTCCTCTGAAGGCTGCAGATTTCTGCCCCTTTTTATGAAAGTTGTATTTTCCATTGTGAAAAAAATTATAAGATCCTCCAAGATTCCCATATGTCTGTGTATGCATTCCTTCACATTTAAACACTAACCTAGGTGCTGTCGTGTGAGGATTTTACTGGTATAATGAAGATCTTAAATCATATTTTTTTTGTAATATATATTTATTTGACTGCATCTGGTCTTAGAAATCATAGCATCACTCAGGATTTTTCTTTGCAGTGCATGGACTCTCTAGTTGTGACATGTGCACTCCAGAGCATGCTAGTTCAGTAGTTGAGACACACAGTCCTAGTTGCTCCATGATATGTGGGATATTAGTACCCCAGCCAGGGATTGAACCCACATTCCCTGTATTGCAAGGTGAATTCTTAACCCCTGGACCACCAGGGAATTCCCAATCAGTTGACTTTTAAATAGAGAGGTGACAATTAGTAAGCCTAACCTAATCAGATGACACCTTTGAAAAGAACAAGACTCTACCTAGAGAAAGAGATTCAGAATGTGAGAGATTTGATGGAAGATTCCCCATAGCTGGCTTTGAAGATGGAGTGGGCCACATGGCAAAGAATGTGGGTAACCTCTAGGAGCCAAGAGAGGCCTTTGACTATTCAGTCAGCAAGGGAATAGGAATCCTGGTTCAGTGTCAAGGAACTGAGCTCTGCCTAAAACCTAAGTGAGCTTGGAGGAGGGTCACAAATGTTAGATGAGACTGCAGTTCCAAACAATAGCCTGATTTCACCTTCATGAGATCCTGAGCAGAGAACTCAGCCATGCCATTTACTGAACTGTGAGTGAATAAGTGACTGTTGTTTTAAGTTGCTAACTTTGCAGTAATTGTTACAGCAACAGAAAATTAATACACCAATGTTTTTTTAATGGATGCAGGTAAAAAAAAATGCTTAAGCATCTCTGCTTACAAACAGGCTAGATTCCAAAAGGCTTTATGAAGTATACTTCTTTTCAAATCTGAAGTGATATGATGCAAATCACTAGCAGAACCTCTTCATAATGGGTGGTTGATGATGTATATTTGCTTTCATGCATTTCTTGTTCATATTCATCAAAGTTGATATTGAGTTGAAGTTTATTCATATAGGATTAAGGTGCTATGGCTTTAACCTATGAATCCTGCAACTTACACAGTTTGGTATCATGCACCCAATACATAGCCCAAATTTTTCTGAAAAAGGAGACATGCTCTAAATGACGATGTATCATCCCTGTCTGTTCGCCACCATTTGCCCTCCAATGTTCACAGCTCCTTGTATGGGATTTGTGGATGTGACTGCCAGGACACCTGAAGAAGAATATCAATGAGCATTGAAACATTCTCCTGCCTACTGTCTCATAGACTGTAATAGTGTGAGTCTGCATAGCTCTTGATGGCAGTGATCTGATCTTGCTGTGTCTACTTTCTCCATTTGTACTACTCAGAGAAATATGTCATAATGGGAAGATAAACTTGAAAGTTTGTAAATCTCCCTGAGATCTAGCCTTTCACCTTTGGCCTATTTTTAGTTTTGAGTGAAGTGAAGATACACTGATAAGATTAAGAAAATGAATGATCATCAGCTCAGTTCAGTTCAGTCGCAGTCTGAAATAAAGCAGAAATAGATGTTTTCCTGGAACTCTCTTGCTTTATCCAATATCCAGCAGATGTTGGCAATTAGATCCCTGGTTCCTCTGCCTTTTCTAAACCAGCCTGAACATCAGGAAGTTCACGGTTCACGTATTGCTGAAGCCTGGCTTGGAGAATTTTGAGCATTACTTTACTAACATGTGAGATGAGTGCAATTGCGTGGTAGTTTGAGCATTCTTTGGCATTGCCTTTTTTGGAATTGGAATGAAAACTGACCTTCTTCAGTCCTGTGGCCATTGCTGAATTTTCCAAATTTGCTGGCATACTGAGTGCAACACTTTCACAGCATCATCTTTCAGGATTTGAAACGGCTCGACTGGAATTCCATCACCTCCACGAGCTTTGTTCGTAGCGATGCTTTCCAAGGCCCACTTGACTTCACATTCCAAGATGTCTGGCTCTAGATGAGTGATCACATCATCATGATTATCTGGGTCGTGAAGATCTTTTTGTACAGTTCTTCTGTGTATTCTTGCCACCTCTTCTTAATATCTTCTGCTTCTGTTAGGTCCAGACCATCTTCTGCTTCTGTTTGGTCCAGACCATTTCTGTCCCTTATTGAGCCTATCTTTGCATGAAATATTCCCTTGGTATCTCTAATTTTCTTGAAGAGATCTCTAGTCTTTCGCACTCTGGTCTTTTCCTCTATTTGTTTGCATCGATAGCTGAAGAAGGCTTTCTTATCATTTCTTGCTAGTCTCTGGATCTCTGCATTCAGATGCTTATATCTTTCCTTTTCTTCTTTGCTTTTCACCTCTCTTCTTTTACAGCTATTTGTAAGTTCTCCCCAGACAGCCATTTTGCTTTTTTTGCATTTCTTTTCCATGGAGATGGTCTTGATCCCTGTCTCCTGTACAGTGTCACAAACCTCATTCCAGAGTTCATCAGACACTCTTTCTATCAGATCTAGGCCCTTAAATCTATTTCTCACTTCTACTGTATAATCATAAGGGATTTGATTTAGGTCATACCTGAATGGTCTAGCAGTTTTCCCTACTTTCTTCAATTTGAGTATGAATTTGGTAATAAGGAGTTCATGATCTGAGCCACAGTCAACTCCTTGTCTTGTTTTTGCTGGCTGTATAGAGCTTCTCCATCTTTGGCTGCATAGAATATAATCACTCTGATTTCGGTGTTGACCATCTGGTGATGTCCATGAATAGAGTCTTCTCTTGTGTTGTTGGAAGACGGTGTTTGCTATGACCAGTGCATTTTCTTGGCAAAACTATTAGCCTGTGCCCTGCTTCATTCCGCATTCCAAGCCCAAATTTGCCTGTTAATCCAGGTGTTTCCTGACCTCCTACTTTTGCATTCCAATCCTCTTTAATGAAAAGGACATCTTTTTGGGGTGTTATTTCTAAAAGGTCTTGTAGGTCTTCATAAAACCATTCAACTTCAGCTTCTTCAGTGTTACTGGTTGGGGCATAGACTTGGATTACTGTGATATTGAATGGTTTGCCTTGGAGACGAACAGAGATCATTCTGTCATTTTTGAGATTGCATGCAAGTACTGCATTTCGGACTCTTTTGTTGACCATGATGGCTACTCCATTTCTTCTGAGGGATTCCTGTTCACAGTAGTAGATATAATGGTCATCTGAGTTAAATTCACCCATTGCAGTCCATTTTAGTTCGCTGATTCCTAGAATGTCAATGTTCATTCTTGCAATCTCTTGTTTGACCACTTCCAGTTTGCCTTGATTCATGGACCTGACATTCCAGGTTCCTATGCAATATTGCTCTTTACAGCATCAGACCTTGCTTCTATCACCAATCACATCCACAGCTGGGTTTTTGCTTTGGCTTCATCCCTTCATTCTTTCTGAAGTTATTTCTCCACTGATCTCCAGTAGTATATTGGGCTCCTACTGACCTGGGGAGTTCCTCTTCCAGTATCCTATCATTTTGCCTTTTCATACTGTTCATGGGGTTCTCAGGGCAAGAATACTGAAGTGGTTTGCCATTCCCTTCTCCAGTGGACCACATTCTGTCAGACCTCTCCACCATGACCTGCCCATCTTGGGTTGCCCCAGGGGCATGGCTTGGTTTCATTGAGTTAGACAATGGCTCTGGTCCCAGTGTGATTAGATTGACTAGTTTTCTGTGAGTATGGTTTCAGTGTGTCTGCCCTCTGATGCCCTCTTGCAACACCTACCATCTTATTTGGGTTTTTCTTACCTTGGATGTGGGGTATCTCTTCACGGCTGGTCCAGCAAAGCACAGCTGCTGCTCCTTACCTTAGATGAGGGGTATCTCCGTACCTCCGCCCTTCCTTTCCTTCAATGTGGGATAGCTCCTCTAGTTCCTCCTATGTCCACACAGCCACCGCTCCTTGGGTTGCTCCTCCCAGCTTCCACCCCTGGCCTCCTGCGCAGGGTGACTCCTCAGGGTCACTGCCCCTGGCCTCGGGCAGAGGGTGGCTTCTTCCAGCCACCCCTGACCTCAGATGAGGGGTAGCTCCTCTCGGCTGCCACCCCTGGCCTCAGACGCAAGGTAGCTTCTCTCGGCGCTGCCCCTGACCTCAGACGCGAGGTATCTCCTCCCGGCCACCACTGATCTTGGACGTGGGGCAAACTCCTCTCGGCCACCGTCCCTGACCTCGTACGCAGGGTGTCTCCTCCTTGCTGCCACTGACCTCGGATGCAAGGTAGTTCCTCCCAGCCGCTGCCCCTGATCTTGGACTTGGGTAGCTCCTCTCTGCCGTTCCTGCACTCTCGGCCTCTGCCCCTTACCTCCAACATGGGGATCATATATGATCATAAATGAAGAATGAACTGACTCTTTGCAACCTCATGGACTGTAGTCCACCAGGCTCCTCTGTCTATGGAATTCTCCAGGTAAGAATATGGAGTGAGTAGCCATTAGCTTCTCCAAGGGATCTCCCCCACCAGGGATCAAAGCTGGGTCTCCTGCATTGCAGGCAGAGTCTTTAACATCTGATCCACCAGGGAAGTCTGATATTTTATATATATATATATATATATATATATATATATATGTATAAATGCTCAAAATTCTCCAAGCCAGGCTTCAGCAATACGTGAACCGTGGACTTCCAGATGTCAAAACTGGTTTTAGAAAAGGCAGAGGAATCAGAGATCAATTTGCCAACATCTGATGGATCATCAAGAAAGCAAGAGAGTTCCAGAAAAAAAAATCTATTTCTGTTTTAGTGACTATACCAAAGCCTTTCACTGTGTGGATCACAACAAACTGTGGAAAATTCTGAAAAGGATGGGAATACCAGACCATCTGACCTGCCTCTTGAGAAACCTATATGCAGGTCAGGAAGCAACAGTTAGAACTGGACATGGAACAACAGACTGGTTTCCAATAGGAAAAGGAGTACATCAACGCTGTATATTGTCACCCTGCTTATTTAACTTCTATGCAGAGTACAGCATAAGAAAAGCTGGGCTGGAAAAGCACAAGCTGGAATCAAGATTGCCAGGAGAAATATCAATAACTTCAGAAATGCAGATGACACCACCCTTATGGCAGAAAGTGAAGATGAACTAAAAAGCCTCTTGATGAAAGTGAAAGAGGAGAGTGAAAAAAGTTGCCTTAAAGCTCAACATTCAGAAAATGAAGATCATGGCATCTGGTCACATTACTTCATGGCAAATAGATAGGGAAATTGTGGAAATGGTGTCAGACTTTATTTGGGGGGCTCCAAAATCACTGTGAATGGTGGTTGAAACCATGAAATTAAAAGACACTTACTCCTTGGAAGGAAAGTTATGACCAACCTAGATAGTATATTCAAAAGCAGAGACATTACTTTGCCAACAAAGGTCCATCTAGTTAAGGCTATGGTTTTTCCAGGGGTCATGTATAAGATGTGAGAGTTGGACGGTGAAGAAGGCTGAGCGCCAAAGAATTGATGCTTTTGAACTGTGGTGTTGGAGAAGACTCTTGAGAGTCCCTTGGACTGCAAGGAGATCCAACCAGTCCTTTCTGAAGGAGATCAGCACTGGGATGTTCTTTGGAAGGAATGATGCTGAAGCTGCAGCTCCAGTACTTTGGCCACCAAATGGGAAGAGCTGACTCATTGGAAAAGAGTCTGATGCTGGGAGGGATTGGAGGCAGGAGGAGAAGGGGATGACTGTGGATGAGATGGCTGGATGGCATCACTGACTCAATGGACATGAGTTTGAGTTAACTCCAGGAATTGGTGATGGACAGGGAGGCCTGGTGTGCTGCGATTCATGGGGTCGCAAAGAGTCGGACACGACTGAGCGAATGAACTGAACTGATATATATATATATTATTATTATATATATAGTATTATTATATATTATTATATATAGTATAGATTATTTATATATATATACTAGATTATTATGATATATATTATAATAACCTAATTAAGTATTAAAATTCAGTCAGCATTGGGGAGGGGTTGTTACTCTGGCACTGAGAAAATATTAGTGTCCCTGAAGTTAGAAGACATGAGTTTGAGATGATTGCTAGTTCTTCTATATTGAAGAAATCACTTAATCATCTGTAGGCCTAGCTTCCTTAACTGGAAAATGTGCTACATTGTCTAAATAGTCTATAAGTTATCCTTCATTTCTGAATTTAGATTTTAAGTCAACTAAGAGGTTAAGTAATGTAACATCTCATGAAGCTTCTATCTGTTGTTTTTATGTTTTGGCACCTTAGCTCTTGTGGAAAGAGCTTTCCACAGAGAGTTGTCTAGATTCTTTTAATCAGTCAAATGTGCATTGTCAGTATTTTCCATAACCAACAGAATTCAGGTCTCTCAAAATTCTACTAGGTTTATTGGCTAAATGTAATATCTATGCCAAACTATCACCTTAACTATTTAGATCCAAATAGTTTGTACAAAGCTGGCATTTATATATGAAAATACCTTATATTTTAAAAGCCTTCCTGTAAATCAATTAATATTTGCTAAAAAGTCTATTAGAATGGCCTTCCTTGGTGGCTCAATAGTAAAGAATCTGCTCGCAATGCTGAAGACTCGAGTTTGATCCCTAGGTCAGGAAGATCCCCTGGAGAAGGAAATGGCAACCCACTCCAGTATTCTTGCCTGGAAAATCCCAAGGACAGAGGAGCCTGGTTGGACAAAGTCCATGGGGTTTCAAAGAGTTGAATATGGCTTAGTGATTAAACAACATCTACTACTTAGAGTAAATCAATGCACTAAATTTTGTAAAACATGAAAAATAACCTCTACCCCCAAAGAATTTAGGTTATCAATACTCACACAGAAAGAGATAAACTCTAATGAAAGTGATAAATTGACTACAATAGCAAGTTGCAGAGAAGGAACACTAGAAAATGAGTTACATGTCCTTTCAAGACTCTTGACTCTAACAAATACCATATCTTCTCTCTCAACCTCACTTAATTCATATGTAAGATTAATATAATACCTGCCTGATTCTCACAGATTTATAAAATTTTCACTTTGTACTAGATACCTTATTATATCTTAATAATAATAAAAAAGAATAAGACCAGTTTAACTCATTGAGGAAAGTGTTAGCTGCTCTACAACTAACACACAGAAAGTGTATCTGACTCTGCAACCCCATAGACTGTAGCCCACCAGACTCTGTCCATGGAATTCTCCAGGCAAGAATATTGGAGTAGGTAGCCATTCCCTTCTCCAGAGGATCTTCCCCACTTGGGGATCAAACCTGGGTCTCCTGCACTGCAGGCAGATTCTTTACCATCTGAGCCACCAGGGAAGACCAACACATTGAGAAGTTCACAGGTAAGTATAGGTTAATATACATGAAAATAAAATTAATAACAATGTGATTAGCACTATTCTTGAGCATATCTAGAGGAAGAGCAAAGGTTTACTTTTTTCCTCCTAAACTGTAGAATTTTCCTCTAATCCAGAGGTGATGCAATATAAAATATTCAGTATCACTTTTGAAATATTTTGCCAAATGAATTTAAATCTAATCAAGTATTTTATATCTAAATTTAATTTCACAAGAAATGACAAATTAAATGAGATCACACGAAAACATTCAGACAAGTCCAGAAGCTGGTCATTCTAAAGGAAAATTGGCTTGATCTCTTCAACAAGTCAATATCATTAAAAATTAAAAAGTGATCAGTACTCAAATATTAAAAAGACTTAAAAGACATTACAACCATGCTACTATGAGGTCCTTGATTTGTGCAAACCATCTCTAAATATAATAGGGACAAAAAAGGAAACCTGAAGATAGATTTTGTATTATGAAAAATCATGATTTCCTATTTTACATTAAAATACAGAAGAAAAAAATGAGTAAAGCCATTATAGCAAAATGTTAACAACTGATAAAATGATGTGATGACTATAAGGATGTTCTAGTATAATATTTTTTCTAAATTTCTGTATTTGAAAATTTTTATAATAGTTAAACATGAAAGATAAAAAGTAAATAAGAAAATAGATTTAAAATCACTTTGTAAACTTTAAAACTGTAGATAGATAGATTTTTAAAAAGACTATTGGAGAAAGAAGGAACAGTTCTTTCTCAAGCATAGGTACTACTTGTACCACATGCTAACACTGGCCACCACAGCAACCCATCCAGTGCCTCTAGAAATAGAAGCCAGGAGCACTAGCGTGGATTCGCAGATCCTGATCTTAATGCCAGTGTGACCTTGATTAAGTGCTCAGTCAGTCGTGTCCAACTCTTTATAGCCCTATGGACTGTAGCCCACCAGGCTCCTCTGTCCTTGGAATTTTCCAGGCAAGAATACTGGAGTCGGTTGCCATTTCCGGCTTCAGGGGATCTTTCTGACCCAGGGATCAAACCCACCTCTCTTCCATCTCCTGCACGAGCAGACACATTCTTTACCACTAGCACAACCTGAGAAACCCTCAACCTTGACATAAATTCAAGACAACTGCCTTCTTGCTGAGGTAGGCTAAAGCACTATATAGCTTATCCAAGGAGAACCAGAAAGTCTGTAACCATTGCAACATGAGAGTAACTGGTGAGTTTTCCTTTTTGCAGAGCGGCAGTATTTGACAGCCGAAGCAGAGGTTTGAAACCATGGATGATTGCCCTTCTCATTGTACTGTCACTGACAGTGGTGGCTGTGGCTATCGGTCTTCTGGTTCACTTCTTAGTCTCTGGTGGGTAAAATTGTGGATTTCATTCAGTTTGATTCATTTTTTTTCTGTAAAGCTCCATTTGTACATATCTAAATTTAATTCCATCCAAAAATAATGTACTTTCACTAGTAAATATCCTCATTTTGAATTGTTTAATTTATTCAATCATTTCATCACCTACTGTCTAGTATGTCCGAGTATTTTTCAGGGCACCAAGAAACAGCATTAAGCAAAGCAGATAAATTTCTCACCTCCTTAGAGCTCACAATCTAGTATTCTTTTGAGAGTCTACACAAAAGATCAAAATATTAGTTGTCTAAAATTTACCAATAATCATAATAAACTCTAATCATTCATGTATATGCAAGTGAAAATTTTTGATGAATTAGTGATTAAAATTGGCTTTTTCACTCAGCATTTTCTGCCTATCAGCATTTCTAGAGGGAAAAAATACATGTCCAATGAGATAATGAATTTTGAAGTGATTAATAAACTACAAGTATGATGCAATATGATTACTTGTTTTTACAGAAAAAAGTTTACTCTTTCAAAAACAATATTCAGGGATTATTTTTCTATTACCTGATATATTTATAATTCCACAAAATGCACTTCAGAATTTTCTTTATATTTCATTACTCTGCAGAATGCAAACATTTTGGATAAATGCCCACAATGTCAATCTCACACAGATGTATGTTGTAAAAACAACTAGTTTTTACTGGAATGGACTTATCTGTTGTCATCTTCCCCAGACTTGGTGGAACAGTGAAGATTCTTTTAGGAACTTTACAGGGCTTCTAAAAACATAGTTCTGAGCCCCATATAATATCTGTAGTTTACATCAATGGCAAAAGATTCTCAGGTCAGTTCATTTAACACATAGAAGCCCCTTTACTATGAGTATAATGTCAATTATAATATGGACCATATAGATTAGCTATTGGAGGGGCAAAAAAAACACTACTGAGTCCAGAGATGTCCCTCAGAGACAGACCATCCTGAGGTTCCCTTTCTTAACTAGATCCATGGCTCCCTAACGAGAGAGGTAGCTCTGTGGCTGCTCCATTCTCTGTCTTTAACTCTGTAGATTTCTTGCCCACTAGTACCATACTCCTAAAATTACTACATTCCTCAGGAGTCTTCACTACTCTGTTTTCTTACCTTTCCTGAGAAGACAAGCAGAGATCTGAATGATTCACACCTATTATACACTGTTCTCACCTCCAGCCTCAGACAATCTTTTCCCTGCCTTTCTTTTCACATCTTTCTTAGTGTCCCTCGTTCTTCCATTACAAATCAAAATTTACAAAAATACTTATTTATTTCTACTTTCAGTAGGGTATAAGGTGCTAACATTTCACCTCAGCAAGAAGCAATATATTAATTAAATATGCCACCTCTAGAGCTACACTTGTCTGGGTCTAAACTTGGATAGCCACTCACTAGTTGTACAGCTCAGAGCAAGATATTCAATGTTTCATGTCTCATTTTCTTCATCTGTAAAATGAAGGGTGATGCCAATCTTAGATTTGGTGATTGAACAACAACTATTATTAACACAGAGCATTAATCATTATTTTTATTGTATTTATTATTAAACTAAAGTCTCAGATATATATTCAAGACTTCATATTGGCCCCATCATAGTTGAGCCTTGGATCCCAAAATCTATCCTCAAAACCTCTTAATGACTTTTCTTTTCATCGCAGACCAGAAAATGGAGTATTATCATGCCACTTTTAAAATTTCAGATCTACGAGGCAAACATAATTCTGGACAAAACAGCCCATATCAGCTTATGGAATTACGGGAGATTAGTGAAAATCTGGTAAGTCAGATAAAATTCTATCATAAAATAAGGTAAGTGGAAGGAATTTTTGTTAGCTGTTTCCCCTACTATTTCTTAAAACATGATTTTAAGACTACTTGCACCATAATCATCTTGCAGATTCCAAGGCCCCACTCCAGACCCTCTGAGTCAGTGTCTGATGGGATGCATGGGTGGGGAGGAGGGGGGCTAAGGGAATCTACAATCTGGCAAATGGATGATTCTGATAAATCACTCTTTATAGAACTCAACCACCTCACTTAAAAGTAGGAGAACAGAAGCCAAGGTATCCGAGTCCATCACTCCTCCATTCTACCACAATATTACCCAAATGAAAAGCTTAATCATACCAGAAGTGGTTATAAGTAAAACCACTTGCTTTTTTTAGACCACATTTTAAGGTTTAAACTATTTTTTAAGAATGAAAAAAGAGGATTATAAATGTTCATTTTATCTCATAAACATGCTGATTAAGATAGAAATCATAGATACATTGTGAAATACTGAAATGTAATGCCAACAACTTTGTTAAAATTGAAATACAGGACAGCCTTTACATCCCGCCAAAAGTAACCTCATTTGTATCATAGCTCTGCTCATGATGTGTGTGACCCACACTTAAAAGCTAAGGTCAAGTTAACTTCCTTGACAAGGAGCCACAGAGCATAGAGTTATTTTAAAAGAGTGGAAATGTCAGGTATGTTGGTTTGTTGTAGTCAAAGAATCTTTTTTATTGAAGACATTTCCTTTCTTTCTCAAACCAATTTCATTTTTTCATATCACTATTTGATCTTTGTCCATGTGGATACCCAGTTGCAACATATTTACAGTAATATTATTGATGGGGTTTATAAGTTATATTTTCAATTCTCATTAAATTATTCACATATGTTCTATCTTGCAGTCTTATTTCCCCAAATCAAAAATTACATTTATATATTGATATATACCCTCCATTCTTCTATATTCAGAGTACCTTAAAAATTAGCTTTAGCAATCCTTTCTTGAGGAATGCCAGAAAAAACTTGGTTATATTAATCCAGTAACCCTTTTCTTCTTCTGACCCTGAGTGACTCCATAAAACCTCCTCAATGTGAAAGTACTAATAATTAATTAATCTGAGTTTAAAAGACACATAATTTATTTGAACATTGAGAAATATTTGTAATTTATCAGGAAAATTTTAAATTTGTTGTATGTTTTACAGCCAACATTGTTGGTGTTGCTTTAGGCTGACATTGCTTCTTCTGAAGTAAATGGAGAGGAATGTAGTAGATCTTTTCAAAGAAAGTGAAAGAAATACACTTATAAAGGTTCATCTATAAGTGTTAGAAAGTGGACTTTGAAGCTTCAGTAAAGCTTACATTTGTAGATGTGAAAGAACTTCAGATACAAAGGTTGTTAGGTGATAACACATTACCATCATGACACCATGCAAATCTCTTCTCTAGTTGTGGGTTTTTGTTTTTGTTTTTGTTTTTGTTTTTGAGTTTGCATGTGTGTTGAGTCAAGTCTGACTCTGCAGTCCCATGGACTGTGGCCCTCCAGGTTCCTCTTTCCATGGGATTTTCCAGACAAGAATATGGGAGTGGGTTGCCATTTCCTCTCCTATGTGGTCTTCCCGACCTCAAGGTTGAACTCATGTCTCCTGCATCTCCTGTACTGTCAGGAAGCCCTCCTTCTCTAGTTGCTACTATTTATTTCTTCTCCTTTATTCTCATTCACCTCCACTTGAAGGCAACCATAATACATTTCACATATATTCTTTTGTATGTAATGATTCTTACAAAAGTACAGTTTTTTGTTTTGTGTACAGCTCATGTTTTTACTTTATTCTTTGCATTATAAATTCCTTGTTTTAGTCAGTTTGGACTGCTATAAAAAAGCACCATATTTTGAGTGGCTTGAAAACAATAGAAATTTATTTCTCATAGTAATGGAAGCTGTGAGAAGACTGAAGTCCAGACATTAACATGCTCAGGTACTGGAAAGACTATCTTGCAGACTGCAGACTTCAGACTTCTTGGTGTATCATTACATGGTGGAGATCAGGGAGGCTAGAGGTCTCTGGCATATCTTTTACAAGGCACTAATCCAACTCATGACCTAATTAACTCCTAAAGGCCCCACCTCCTATGAAAGTGTTAGTTGCTCAAGTTCAAGTTCAAGTTCAGTCGCTCAGTCATGTCCGACTCTTTGCGACCCCATGAATCGCAGCACGCCAGGCCTCCCTATTCATCCCCATCTCTCGCAGTGCACTCAGACTCATGTCCATCAAGACCATGATGCCATCCAGCCATCTTATCCTCGATCGTCCTCTTCTCCTCCTGCCCCTAATCCCTCCCAGCATCAGAGTCTTTTCCAATGAGTCAGCTCTTCTCATGAGGTGGCCAAAGTACTGGAGCTGCGGCTTCAGCATCATTCCTTCCAAAGAAATCCCAGGGTTGATCTCCTTCAGAATAGACTGGTTAGATCTCCTTGCAGTCCAAGGGACTCTCAAGAGGCTTCTCCAACACCACAGTTCAAAAGCATCAATTCTTCGGCGCTCAGCCTTCTTCACAGTCCAACTCTCACATCCACACATGACCACAGGAAAAACCATAGCCTGAATAGAAGGACCGTAGTCGGCAAAATAATGTCTCTGCTTTTGAATATACTATCTAGGTTGGTCATAACTTTTCTCCCAAGGAGTAAGCGTCTTCTAATTTCATGGCTGCAGTCACCATCTGCAGTAATTTTGGAGCCCCCATCCAAAAAAGTCTGACACTGTTTCCCCATCTATTTCCCATGAAGTGATGGGACCGGATGCCATGATCTTCGTTTTCTGAATGTTGAGCTTTAAGTCACCTTTTTCACTCTCCTCTTTGACCTTCATCAAGAGGCCCTTTAGCTCCTCTTCACTTTCTGCCATAAGGGTGGTGTCATCTGCATATCTGAGGTTATTGATATTTCTCCCAGCAATCTTGATTCCAACTCGTGTTTCTTCCAGCCCAGCGTTTCTCATGATGTACTCTGCATATCAGTTAAATAAGCAGGGTGACAATATACAGCCTTGACATACTCCTTTTCCTATTGGGAACCAGTCTGTTCTTCCATGCCCAGTTCTAACTGTTACTTCCTGACCTGCATACAGAATTCTCAAGAGGCAGGTCAGGTGGTCAGGTAGTCACATCTCTTTCAGAATTTTCCACAGTTTATTGTGATCCACACAGTCAAAGGCTTTGGCATAGTCAATAAAGCAGAAATAGATGTTTCTCTGGAACTCTCTTGCTTTTTCCATGATCCAGCAGATGCTGGCAATTTGATCTCTGGTTCCTCTGCCTTTTCTGAAACCAGCTTGAATATCAGGAAGTTCACAGTTCACGTATTGCTGAAGCCTGGCTTGGAGAATTTTGAGCATTACTTTACTAGCATGTGAGATGACTGCAATTGTGCGGTAGTTTGAGCATTCTTTGGCATTGCATTTCTTTGGAATTGGAATGAAAACTGACCTTTTCCAGTCCTGTGGCCACTGCTGAGTTTTCCAAATTTGCTGGCATCTTGAGTGCAGCACTTTCACAGCATCATCTTTCAGGATTTGAAACAGCTCCACTGGAATTCCATCACCTCCATGAGCTTTGTTTGTAGTGATGTTTTCTAAGGCCCACTTGACTTTACATTCCAAGATGTCTGGCTCTAGATGAGTGATCACATCATCATGATTATCTGGGTCTTGAAGATCTTTTTGTACAGTTCTTCCGTGTATTCTTGCCACCTCTTCTTAGTATCTTCTGCTTCTGTTAGGTCCATACCATTTCTGTCCTTTATCAAGCCCTTCTTTGCATGAAATGTTCCCTTGATATCTCTAATTTTCTTGAAGAGATCTCTCGTCTTTCCCATTCTGTTCTTTTCCTCTATTTCTTTGCATTGATCACTGAAGAAGGCTTTGTTATCTCTTCTTGCTATTCTTTGGAACTCTGTATTTAGATGCTTATATCTTTCCTTTTCCCCTTTGCTTTTCTTTTCTCTTCTTTTCACAGCTATTTGTAAGGCTTCCCCAGACAGCCATTTGGCTTTTTGCATTTCTTTTCCATGGGGATGGTCTTGATCCCTGTCTCCTGTACAGTGTCACAAATCTCATTCCAAGGTTCATCAGGCACTCTATCTATGAGATCTAGGCCCTTAAATCTATTTCTCACCTCCACTGTATGATCATAAGGGATTTGACTTAGGTCATACCTGAATGGTCTAGAAGTTTTCCCTACTTTCTTCAATTTCAGTCTGAATTTGGCAATAAGGAGTTCATGATCTGAACCACAGTCAGCTTCTGGTCTTGTTTTTGTTGACTGTATAAGCTTCTCCATCTTTGGCTGCATAGAATGTAATCAATCTGATTTCGGTGTTGAACATCTGGTGATGTCCATGAGTAGAGTCTTCTCTTGTGTTGTTGGAAGAGGGTGTTTGCTGTGATCAGTGCATTTTCTTGGCAAAACTCTAGTAATAGTCTTTGCCATGCTTCATTCCGCATTCCAAGCCCAAATTTGCCTGTTATTCCAGGTGTTTCTTGACTTCCTGCTTTAGCATTCCAGTCCCCTATAATGAAAAGGACAACTTTTTTGAGTGTTAGTTCTAAAGGGTCTTGTAGGTCTTCATAAAACCATTCAACTTCGGCTTCTTCAGCATTACTGGTTGGGGCATAGACTTGGATTACTGTGATATTGAATGGTTTGCCTTGGAGACGAACAGAGATCATTCTGTCATTTTTGAGACTGCATCCAAGTACTGCATTTTGGACTCTTTTGTTGACCATGATGGCTACTCCATTTCTTCTGAGGAATTCCTGCCCGCAGTAGTAGATATAATGGTCATCTGAGTTAAATTCACCCATTCCAGTTCATTTTAGTTCCCTGATTCCTAGAATGTCAATGTTCACCCTTGCCATCTCTTGTTTGACCACTTCCAGTTTGCCTTGATTCACGGACCTGACATTCCAGGTTCCTATGCAATATTGCTCTTTACAGCATCAGATCTTGCTTCTATCAACAGTCACATCCATAACTGGGTATTGTTTTTGCTTTGGCTCCATCCCTTCATTCTTTCTGGAGTTATTTCTCCACTGATCTCCAGTAGCATATTGGGCATCTACTGACCTGGGGAGTTCCTCTTCCAGTATCCTATCATTTTGCCTTTTCATGCTGTTCATGGGGTTCTCAAGGCAAGAATACTGAAGTGGCTTGCCATTCCCTTCTCCAGTGGACCACATTCTGTCAGACCTCTCCACCATGACCTGCCCATCTTGGGTTGCCCCACAGGCATGGCTTGGTTTCATTGAGTTAGACAAGGCTGTGGTCCTAGTGTGATTAGACGACTAGTTTTCTGTGAGTATGGTTTCAGTGTGTCTGCCCTCTGATGCCCTCTTGCAACACCTACCATCTTACTTGGGTTTCTCTTACCTTGAACGATGGGTATCTGCTTACCACCGCATTCCTGACCTTCAATGTGGGCTAGCTCCTCTAGGCCCTCCTGCTCCTGTGCAGCCACCGCTCCTTGGGTTGATCCTCCAGGCTGCCAGCCCTGTCCTTGGGCGTGGGTGGCTCCTTTCATCTGTCTCCCTGGCCTCAGGCTGGAGCTTGGGTGGCTCCTCAGGATTACCGACCCTGGCCTTGGGCATGAGGTGGGTCCTCCCAGCTGCTGCCCCTGGCCTCGGGCTCGCGGTGTCTCCTCAGCATCACCACCCTTGGCCTCGAGCGTGAGGTGGCTTCCCAGCTGCCCCTGACCTCGGACGTGGGGTGTCTCACCCCGGCCACCCTGGGCTTGGACATGGGGTAGCTCCACCCAGCCGCCGCCCTACCTCGGACGTGAGGTGTCTCCTCCTGGCCACCACTGGCCTCAGACGCGGGGTAGCTCCTCCCAACTGCTGCCCCTGACCTCGGACGCAGGGTGCCTCCTCCCAGCTGCCACTGACCTTGGTCACTAGGTAGCTCCTCTCAGCCATTCCTGCGCTGTCGCAGCCTGGTACTCTAGGCTACTGCCCCTGACCTCGGACGTGTAGCTCCTCTCGGCCGCACTTAGTGTGCCGGCCCAGCTCTCGAAGCTGTCCGTGCTTAGTGTGCCAGCCCGCAGTCATGTCCAACTCTATGTGACCCCATGGACTGTAGCAGCCCACCAGATTCCTCTGTTCATGGAATTCTCCAGACAAGACTACTGGAGTGGGTTGCCATTCCTTTCTCCAGGGGATCTTCCTGACCCAGGGATCGAATCCTGGTTTTCTGCATTGCAGGCTGACTCTTTACTATCCGAGTCACCAGAGAGAAAGCCACCTCCTGTACATTGTCTTTATTATGTTAAGTTCCCTCTATGTCCACTATCTGGAAAGGGTTATTATTTTTTTTTTTTCCTCAAAAAAAATGCCCACTATCTGGAGAGGAGTTTTTTGTTGTTGTTGTTGTTGTTGTTGTTGTTGTTTTTAACATGCTATCTAGGTTGGTCATAGCTTTTCTTCCAAGGAACAAACGTCTTTTAATTTCATGGCTGCATGACATCATGGTGAATGATCCTTTTAATATATTCTTAGATTCAGTTTGCTAGCATTTTACTGAGGATTTCTGTATCTATATTCATCAGTGATAATAGTCTGTAATTTTCTTTTTGAAAAATATATCTTTGGATTTCTGTGTGTTGATTGTACTCTAGCAATTTTCTGGTGGAGTCTTTAGGGTTTTCTATGTAGAGGATCACGTCATCTGCAAACAGTGAAAGTTTTACTTCTTATTTTTCAGTTTGGATTCTTTTATTTCTTTTTCTGCTCTGATTGCTGTGGCCAAAACTTCCAGAACTATGTTGAATAGTAGCAGTGAAAGTGAGTACCCTTGTCTTGTTCCTGACTTTAGGGGAATAGCTTTCAGTTTTTCACCATTGAGGATAATATTTGCTGTGGGTTTGTCATATACAGCTTTTATTATGTTGAGGTATGTTCCTTCTATTCCTGCTTTCTGGAGAGTTTTTATCATAAATGGATGCTGAATTTTTTCAAAGGCTTTCTCTGCATCTATTGAGATAATCATATGATTTTTATTTTTCAATTTGTTAATGTGGTGAATTACATTGATTGATTTGTGGATATTGAAGAATCCTTGCATCCCTGGGATAAAGCCCACTTGGTCATGGTGTATGATCGTTTTAATATGTTGTTGGATTATTATTGCTAGAATTGTGTTAAAGATTTTTGCATCTATGTTCATCAGTGACATTGGCCTATAGTTTTTTTTTTTTGTAGCATCTTTGTCAGGTTTTGGTATTAGGGTGATGGTGGCCTCATAGAATGAGTTTGGAAGTTTACCTTCCTCTGCAATTTTCTGGAATAGTTTCAGTAAGATAGGTGTTAGCTCTTCTCAGAATTTTTGGTAGAATTCAGCTGTGAAGCCGTCTGGACCTGGGCTTTTGTTTGCTGGAAGATTTCTGATTACTGTTTCAATTTCCATGCTTGTGATGGGTCTGTTAAGATTTTCTATTTCTTCCTGGTTCAGTTTTGGAAAGTTATACTTTTCTAAGAATTTTTCCATTTCTTCCACGTTGTCCATTTTATTGGCATATAATTGCTGATAGTAGGCTCATGATTCTTTGTATTTCTGTGTTGTCTGTCGTGATCTCTCCATTTTCATTTCTAATTTTATTGATTTTATTTTTCTCCCTTTGTTTCTTGATCAATCTGGCTAATGGTTTGTCAATTTTATTTATCCTTTCAAAAACCAGCTTTTGGCTTTGTTGATTTTTGCTATGGTCTCTTTTGTTTCTTTTGCATTTATTTCTGCCCTAACTTTTAAGATTTCTTTCCTTCTACTAACGCTGGAGTCCTCCATTTCTTCCTTTTCTAGTTGCTTTAGGTGTAGAGTTAGGTTATTTATTTGGCTTCTTTCTTGTTTCTTGAGGTATACCTGTATTACTATGAACTTTCCCCTTAGCACTGCTTTTATAGTGTCCCACAGGTTTGGGGTTGTTGTGTTTTCATTTTCATTCATTTCTATGCATATTTTGATTTCTTTTTTTATTTCTTCTGTGATTTGTTGGTTATTCAGAAGCATGTTGTTCAGCATCCATATGTTAGAATTTTTAATAGTTTTTCTCCTGTAATTGAGATCTAATCTTATTGCATTATGGTCAGAAAAGATGCTTGGAATGATTTCAATTTTTTTGAATTTACCAAGGCTAAATTTATGGCCCAGGATGTGTGATCTATCCTGGAGAAGGTTCTGTGAGCACTTGAGAAAAAGGTGAAATTCACCTTTCAGCTCATGCAGCTCAATTTCAGAAAAATAAATGGTCCAAAGAACTAAATAGACATTTCTCCAAAAAAGATATACAGATGGCTAACAAACACATGAAAAGATGCTCAACATCACTCATTATCAGAGATATACAAATCAAGACCACAATGAGGTACCATTTCACACCAGTCAGAATGGCTGCAATCCAAAAGTCTACAAGCAATAAATGTTGGAGAGGGTGTGGAGAAAAGGGACCCTCTTACACTGTTGGTGGGAATGCAAACTAGTACAGCCACTATGGAGAATAGTGTGGAGATTCCTTTAAAAACTGGAAATAGAACTGCCTTATGACCCAGCAATCCCACTGCTGGGCATACACACCAAGGAAACGAGAATTGAAAGAGATTCGTGTACTCCAATGTTCATTGCAGCACTGTTTATAATAGCCAGGACATGGAAACAACCTAGATGTCCATCAGCAGATGAATAGATAAGAAAGCTGTCGTACATATACACAGTGGAGTATTACTCAGCCATTAAAAAGAATACATTTGAATAAGTTCTAATGAGGTGGATGAAACTGAAGCCTGTTATACAGAGTGAAGTAAGGCAGAAAGAAAAACACCAATACAGTATACTAACACATATATATGGAATTTAGAAAGATAGTAATGATAACCCTGTATGCGAGACAGCAAAAGAGACACAGATGTATAGAACATTCTTTTGGACTCTGTGGGAGAGAGAGAGAGAGTGGTATGATTTGGGAGAATGGCATTGAAACATGTATAATATCATATAAGAAACGAATCGCCAGTCTAGGTTTGATGCAGGATACAGGATGCTTGGGGCTGGTGCACTGGGATGACCCAGAGAGATGGTATGAGGAGGGAGGTGGGAGGGGGTTCAAGATTGGGAATACATGTACACCCGTGGCAGATTCATGTTTATGTATAGCAAAACCAATACAGTATTGTAAAGTAAAATAAAGTAAAATTTAAATAAATAAATAAATATATATATATATATATGTATATATATTCTTTGGTTCTGGTATCAAGGTGATGCTAGTCTCAAAGAATGATTTGGGTGTATTTGTTCCTCTGCAAATTTTGGAATAGTTTCAGAAGAATAAGTGTTTTTAAGTCTTCTCTAAACATTTGATAATATTCACCTGTGAAGTCATCTGGTCCTGGACTTTGTTAGGAGTTTTTAAATCACAGTTTCAATTTTAGTACTTGTGATTAGTCTGTTCATATTTTCTTTTTCTTTCTGGTTTAGTCTTATAAAACTATACCTTTCTCAGTATTTGTCCATTTCTTCTAAGTTGCCCATTTTATAGGCATATAGTTGCTTGTAGTAGTTACTTATGTCTCTTTATGATCCTAAGTATTTCTGTGCCTGTGTAACTTCTTTTATATTTCTAGTTTTATTGATTTAAACCTCTCCTTTTTTGTCTTGATAAGTCTGGCCAAAAGTTTGTCAGTTACTTCTGTCTTTTCAAAGGACAAGCTTTTAGTTTCATTGATCTTTTCTGTTCTTTTCTTCTTCTCTATTTATTTCAACTCTGATTTTTATGATTTCTTTCCTTCTACTGACTTTGGATTTTGCTTACTCTTCTTTCTCCAGTTGCCTTGGTGTAGAGTTAGGTTGTTTGAGATTCTTATTTCCTGAGGTAATATTGTATTGAACTTTCCCAATATATTTAGCAACATATTGTTTAGCCTCCATGTGTTTGTGATATTTAGTTTTTTTCTTATGTGCATGCTAGGTCACTTCCGTCATGTCTGACTCTATGCAATACTATGAACCATAGCCCACCAGGCTCCTCTGTCCATGGGATTCTCCAGGCAAGAATACTGGAGTGGGTTGCCATGATCTATTTCTAATCTCATACTGTTGTGGTTGGAAATGATGCTTGATGTGATTTGAATCTTCTTAAATCTACCAAGGCTTGCCTTGTGACCCAGCATGTGGTTTATCCTGGAGAATGGTCCATGTGCACCTGAGAAGCATGTGTATTCTGCTGTTTTCAGACAGAATGCTCTATAAACATCATTTAAGTCCATTTGTCCTAATGCATCATTTAAGATCTATGCTTCCTTATTGATTTTCAACCTGGATGATCTGTCCACTGATGTAAGTGCGGTGTCAAAGTCCCCCCACCATCACTGTGTTACTGTCAATCTTTAGATGTGGCTGTGGGCTCTGGAAAGCTTTAGGAAGCCTGTTTGTTGATGGATGGGGCTGTGATCCCACCCTGTTGGTTGTTTGGTCTGAAGTATTCCAGCACTGGAGTCTACAGGCTGTTGGATGGGGCCAGGTCTCCATGTAAAAATGGCAATCCCTGAAGCACACACCAATAAATATTCCCATCATCAAAGTCCTTGCACTGCCAGTGGGCCACACCTGATTCTTGGCTCCCCAAGAGACTCTGTAAGACTTTCAGGTAGATCTATGGGCTCCTATGGAGTCACTGCTTTGCCCTGGGTCTCAGGGCATATGAAAATGTGTGTGAACTGTCCCAGAGTATAGTCTCTATTTCCTCAAGTCCTGCAGAGACCCTGCTCTCAAGCCCTGCTGGCCTTCAAAGACAAATGCTCTGGGTCCTCCCCTTCTCAATGCCAGAATCCCAGAGCCTAATGTGGAACTCAGAATTTTCACTCCTATCGGAGAATTTCTGCAATATATTTATTTTCCAATTTGTGAGAAGCCCACCCAGCCAGTATGGGGTTTGATTATATAGTAAATGTGCTCCTTCTAACATCTTGTGATATGTTTTCTTTGTCTTTGCATGTAGAATATTTTTTCTGATAGATTCTACTCTTTTTGTGGATGGCTATTCAGCAGTTAGTTGTGTTTTTGTGAGAGAAGGTGAACACTCATCATTCTATTCTGCCATCTTTTCTCCAATTTCACTTACTGGCCCCACTTTCTAAGACCTTCATGTTGCAGGTTAGAACTTCAACATATGAATTTAAAAGTGAAAGTGAAGTCACTCAGTCATGTCTGATATTTTGCAACCCCATGGACTGTACCTGCCAGGCTCCTCCATCCATGGGATTTTCCAGGCACAGGAAAATCTTGCCAACCTAGGGATCAAACCCAGGTCTCCTGCATTGCAGGCAGAACTCTTTACTGTCTGAGTCACAAGGGGGCTTCTATGAATTGGGCAGGAAGCAAATATTTGAACATTGCATCATTTTTGTTTAATACTTTTTACCCAGATCTGTTTTATTTAACTCTATCCATATTGATAAATGTACATTTAAATCATTTCTATTAACTCCTATATAATGAGTTATAGTGTATATCTTGGAGAAGGAAATGGTAACCCACTCCAGTATTTTGTCTGGTAAGTCCTATGGACAGAGGAGCCTGGCAGGCTACAGTCAATGGGATTGCAAAGAAACAGACATGACTTAGTGACTAAACAACAACATCAATAAAACCTTGTTTTCTTTGGAATCCTAACTCTATAATTACAGTCCCTAAAATCCACAATGGAGGAAATGTGCGTTCAATCTTTGAGTCGGGAAGAGCCTTTGAAGAAGGAAATGGCAACCTACTCCAGTATTATTGCCTAGGAAAAAAATCCATGGACATTGAAGCCTGGTGGGCTACAGTCCATGGTGTTGCAAAAAGTCAGACGTGACTTAGCAACTAAACAACAAGTGTATATCTACAATTGATCTCTTGTCCATCATCTCAAGAAAGACTGAACTAAACATCTTTCTACTTATCCCTTTATGGATCCATTCCAGTTCTTCTGGAAGCAGAATTACTGGCTCATTGGGTGTGCATACACTTAATCTGAATAATTGATGCTGAATTGCTCTTCAAAATGGCTGAATTAGTGTGCACTCCCATCTGTAGTGCATGAAGATTCCTATGTCCCCTTATCTTTGTCAACACTTGGTAACATTTGGCTTTCTAATTATGGCCAGTGTAATAGGCATTAAAAGTGTATCTTATTCATAGTTTAATTTGCATTTTTCTATTGAATATTTCAATTGTGCATCACTGCCATATACTTGTCAGCCTTTCAGACTTCCATTTCGAAAAACTTCCAGGTCTTCGAATTTGAGTCAGTTCTAGTAAGGTGGATGAACCTAGAGCTAGTTATACAGAGTGAAGTTACTCAGAAAGAGACAGACAAATATCATGTATTAATACATATATATGTTATCTAGAAAATGGCACTGATAAACCTATTCACAGGGCAAGAATAGAGACTCATATATAAAGAATAAACTTATGGACACTGCAGGGGAAGGAGAAGGTGGGACAAATTGAGAGAGTAGCATTGAAATACATACATTACCATGTGGAAAATAGATAGCTGATGGGAAGTTGCTAATGAGCAGGGAGCTGAGCCTGGTCCTCTGTGACAACACAGAGGGATGGGTTGGGGTGGGAGATGGGAGGGAGGTTCAAGAGGGAGAGGACATATGTATACCTATAGCTGATTCACGTTGATGTATGGCAGAAACCAACAAAACGTTGTAAAGCAAGTGTCCTCCAATTTTAAAAAAATACATTTTAAAAACTGTTCTTATTGTTTGCCTATTTTTCTATTATAGCTGTTTTATTAGATTATTAAAATCTTGGTTTGCAAGATTTTCTTATGTTTTGTACATGGAAACAGTTTTTTGTAATAGACATTGCACTTATCCGTTCCCTTTTATATTAATTTGAGCCATATTGTCCTTCATAAAACAGAAGTCCATAATTTTAAAGGAATCACATCTACCAGTTTTGTCTGTCCATAAGTTTTTAAAAGAATTTATTTCCTCTTTTTAAGTCATAAAATTATTTTACCATACTTTCATTCTATTAAACTTATACTTTTACCTTTTACAGAAGGTTTTTAAATGCATCTTAAGTCTACCTTTGAATGTGATGTTAGGTAGCAACCCAGGCAGTGAGCTAGTTTTCCCAATGTAACTAACTAAACAATCTATGAAATATATGATTATTTAGCTCAAGACAATTCTTAGCTTCTGAGTCTTACAGTAAAGGAAACACAATCCACCTCTTCAAACTCCTTTCCATCTCTTTGGAGTGATGATAGTAACACACATTAACTGAACAGCATGACATGATATAATTAAGGACTAAATTGTCCGTTGAGGACAATAAGTGCAGAAGAACTTCAAAGAGGATCAACTAGGCTTCACATGGTCAAGAAAGGCTGTGTATTAGTTTAGCCCTGTTTAAGTTAGATGGTGTCCTTTTCCCTCCACTCCCCATGAATTTACCTTTAGGAAAATTCCAGGCCTCATCCAGAGCCACCCCTGTGTATTGTTGCTAACTCCCAATGAATAAACCAGATTCTTCTCTCTAATCTATGTGAGTGCTAATTAAACAGCCAAGACAGACAAGTTGTAGATCTTGTTCTTCCTCATATTTGAGGATTTACTGATTTGAATGGAAATGGAGATGTAAAACTGAAATGAGTTCATGGTCAGATTCTACTAAAATCCATTCCAGTTACTAGATAGCAGCAAGGACATATCTCATCTTTCATATTATTCTTCAGATAAGACTCCAGTAACCAGACACTATGAAATTCCCACATAGGTAGGTCTTTTCATTATTATTATTATAAGTTTGAGTAGGATCACTGACTAAGGGAGCACTTGAAGAAATATATTTCAGAAATATTTTTAAATTATAGCATCATTACAAATGTGAAAATCAAAAACTTGTAACATTCTAACAATAACATGAGTTAACATATGTTGAATGTCAAGCTCTCAATTAGTTTAGCAGCTTAGTATCTGTATTATTTTAGTTAATTCTCAAAAAACAAACTTATGAAGTAAGTACAATTATTATCACAGTTTTATAGATTAGAAAATCAAAGTATCAAAGTTAATTTACCCAAGGTCATTCAGCTAGTAAGCAATGTAGTTAGGATTTGATATTATATTTTCTTAATAAATTTTTGTCATCTGTAAGAACCATCTGCATGATTTTATTTCCTATCTACCACCCCACAAAACACCAGAAATCAAGTAATTATCTGTGTTATATTTTTCTCTTTCAATTACAGTTGACCCTTGAACAACATGGGTTTGAATTGCACAGGCCCACTTTTATGAAAATTTTAAAAACAAATACATGCTATAGTGCTGCATGGTTAGTGGTTGGTTGAATTCACAAATGCAGAACCAGGGATACAGAGGACCAACTATGAGCAATATGCATTTTTTTTGCCCTAACTCCCCAGGTTGTTCAAGGGTCAACTATGTGACCACCATCTGAATTGACAATAATGGCACTGGTTAGAAACTTTCTTAGGGTTGTCTCAAAAAAAAAAAAACCACATGACTCCTGTACCCAAAGTTGTTCTAAATTTTATCTTCTTTGTGCCCAGGAACACCAGAACAGGGCCTAAAATGATCCTCAAACTATCCTTGAGATTATGTGTCTAGAGTTGCAGAGACAAAGAACTTGGAAACAGAAAGTGATGTAAGAAGACATAGTTTAGGAACACTCTATAAAGGAATTGAAGAACCAGTGAGAGACTTGGCTCTCTGAAGCAGGATGCTCTCCTCTTGAGAAATGGCAACCGAGTCAAAGTAAAAAATTTAGCAAAGATATTAGACTATCTAAAATTTGGAGTTGCATAAGGTAATAGGAGTAAGAGGCCCAGTGCCTGGTGTAGGGCTATGGTCCTGTTCTGAGAGAAGTGATTGAACTTGAAAGCCTAGAGAAGAAAATAAGCAGCAAGTATTTAAAAACAAGAACAACAACAAAAGCTTCATGTTCAGAGGTTCAGAAAAATTGGAAGAAGAATGTAACTGAATTCTTGGGAGCTCAAACTCACATTCATTTTGTAATTGAAGATTAGGAATGACTAATAGAGGAAAGTGTGTATCACAACCTCTGCCTTCAGTGTATTTAATTTGAATTCTGAAAGAAAAAAGCTAATTGTATATTTCATGTCTGATCTTCAATAAAACACTGCAAGGGAGGCATTGTTATTCACACTTTATAGATAAGAGAATTAAGCTCCTGAAGCCAAAGTGCACAGTTTGTAAATAATGTAGGTGAGATTTGGAGCATATAGGTTAACTCTAACATGTGCTCTGTCCACTAAATTTTTCTACTTTCTAGGAAGGGACTCAACTATAATAGAAAGTTCAGTTCTACATCAGTTCTCCCATTTAATTTTTAAATCCGTATATATTATAAAGCTACATGTTTTATTAGATCACTTTTACTCAGCCAATACATTGGGATTACATTACTAATTATATAAAGATGTCTTCATCTTTAGTTTCTTCATTTTCTTGTATCAATTTTTTCAGCTTTATTAAGATATAACTGACATATAACATGTGAAATTTGATGATATGATACACTTATGCTGCAAAATGATTACCACTGTAACATCTCCATCATATCACATAATTATTTCCTTTTTGGGTGAGAACATTTAAGATCTACTTTCTGAGCCACTTTAGGATATATAACACAATGTTGTTAAGTATAATCACTACAATATACATGAGATCCCAGAGCATATTCATTTTATAACCAGAAGCTTATACTCTAGTCAATATTTCTACATTTTCCCCATCCTCTAGCCTTGGTAACTATCATTCTGCTACCTATCTTTATGAGTTCAACTTTTTAGATTCCACATGTAAGCAACTTAGTAAAGTATTTGTCTTTGTTTGACTTATTTCACATAGCATAATGCCCTTAAAATCCATCCATGTTGTCAATAATGGCAGAATTTCATTCTTTCTCATGGCTATAGAATGTATAGCTAACCTTTGCACAATGCACGTTTGATTTGCAAGGGCCCACTTATATGCAGATTTTTTTTTCATTAGTAAATTCAGTAGGATTACATGACTCAACCATAGTTGGTGGCATCCATAGATGCAGAGCCATGAGTAGAAAGAAAATATTTATATGGGAACTGTGGATATGTAGGGCAAACTATTTGTTTTATGGGGATTTCCAATTGCAAAGAGGTTCAGCACCCCTAGACTCAACATTTTTCAAGGGTCAACTATGTCTTTAACCATTTATTTTTTCATGAACGGTTAGGCTGTTTCCATGTCTTAGCTATTGTAAATAATGCTGTGAGGAACATGCGAGTGCAAATATCTCTTTGAGATCCTGTTTTAATTTCCTTTGAATGTATACCCAGCAGTCGATCCAACCAGTCCATCCTAAAGGAGGTCAGTCCTGGATGTTCATTATAAGGACTGATGCTAAAGCTGAAACTCCAATACTTTGGCCACCTGATATGAAGAGCTGACTCATGTGAAAAGACTCTGATGCTCAGAAAGATTGAAGGCAGGAGGAGAAGGGGACGACAGAGGATGAGATGGTCAGATGGCATCACCAACTCAATGGACATGAGTTTGGGTAAACTCCAAGCGTTGGTGATGGACAGGGAGGCCTGGCATGCTGTGGTCCATGGGGTTGCAGAGTCAGACATGACTGAGTGACTGAACTGAACTGAACTGAGGATTGCTAGCTCATATGGTAGTTTATTTTAATTTTTTGAGGAATGTCCATGCTTTTTTTCCAGAGTGGCTATATCAATTTACATTCCCAAAAAGAGTGTGCAAGAGTTTCTTTCACCAAAGTCTTGCAGTTTTACTATTAAGATCTTTCACCTCCTTGGTTAAATTTATCCCAAGGTATTTTATTGTTTTTGATGCTATCATGAATGAGACTGTTTTATTTATTCTTCAGATATTCTGTTGTTAGTGTATAGAAACAAAACTGATTTCTATATGTGAATTCTATATGTTTTCTCCATTGATATGTATGCAGCTTTGTGGAATTCACTGACCAGTTCCAACAGCTTTTCAGTAGCATCTTTAAGATTTTCTATGTAAAATTATATTATCTGCAAATAAGGCAATTCTACTTCTTCTTTTCTGGTTTTGATGCTTTTGTTATTTTTCTCGCCTGTTTCCTCTGGCTAGAACTCCTAGTACCACAGTGAATAGGAGTAGTGAGAATGGGCATCATTCTTGTCTAGCTCCTGATCATAGAGGGAAAGTTTTCAATCTTTCATGGTTAAGTTTGGTGTAAGCTGTGCCTTTGTCATATATGGCCTTTATTGTGTTATGTTCGTCCTACATGCGATTTGTTCAGTGTTTTTATCTTAAAAGAAACTTGTATTTTTTCAAATGCTTTTTCTGCATCTACTGAGATGATCATATGATTTTCACCTTTCATCCTGTTGATGTGTTGTGTCACATTTATTGTTTTGCATAAGTTGAACCAACCTTGCATCCCAAAGTTGTTGTTGTTAAGTCACTAAGTCATGTCCAACTCTTTGTGGCCCCATGGACTACATTATGCCAGGCTTTCCTATCTCTCACAATTTCCTAGAATTCATCCAAGTTCATGTCCATTGAATCGATGATGCTATGCAACCGTCTCATCTTCTGCCACCCTTTTCTCCTTTTGCTTTCAATTTTTCCTAGCATCAGGGTCTTTTCCAATGAATCAGTTGTTCACACCAGGTGGCCAAAGTACTGGAGCTTCACCTTCATCATCAGTCCTTCCAATGAGTATTCAGGGTTGTTTTCCCTTAGGATTGACTGTTTAATCAATTTTTCTCAGAGATAAGTCTCACTTAATTATGGTGTATTATCCTCCCAATATTCTATTGAATTTTAACACATTGTTGAGAACTTTTGCACCAGGAATATTTGTAGCTTTCTTTTCTCATAGTATCCTTATTGGCTTTGATACCAAGGTAAGGCTGGCCACTCAATTTGAGTTTGGGAGTGTTCCTTCTTCTCTGGTTTTTTGGAAGAGTTTGAGAAGGAATGTCATCAACTCTTATTTAAATGACTGGTAAAATTCACCAGTGAAACCATCGGGTCCTAGACTTTTCCTTTTGAGGAAAAGGCTTCTTCTTTTTATTACTACTTTATCTTCTTACTCATCATTGGTCTCAGATTTTTTATTTAGTCATGATTCAGTCTTCATTGTATTTTTCGAGGAATATATCCATTTCTTCTAGATTATCCAATTTGCTGGTATAAAACTGTTCACAGTGAAAAATTCTCAAAGAGATGGGAATACCAGACCACTTGACCTGCCTCCTGAGAAATCTGTATGCAGGTCAAGAAACAACAGAACTGTACATGGAACAACAAACTGGTTCCAAATAGGAAAAGGAGTACGTCAAGCCTGTATATTGTCACCCTGCTTATTTAACTTGTATACAGAGTACATCATGTGAAATGCCAGGCTGGATGAAACACAAGCTGGAATCAAGATTGCTGGGTTATGCAGATGACACCACCCTTAATGGCAGAAAGTGAAGTAGAGCTAAGTAGCCTCTTGATGAAAAAAAAGGAGAGTAAAAAGTTGCTTAAAACTCAATATTCAGAAAACTAAGATCATGGTATCTGGTCAGATCACTTCATGGCAAATAGATGGGTTAAAAATGGAAAGAGTGACAGACTTTATTTGGGGGACTCCAAAATCACTGCAGATGGTGACTGCAGCCATGAAATTAAAAGATGCTTGCCCCTTGGAAGAAAAGCTATGACCAACCTAGATAGCATATTACAAAGCAGAGACGTTACTTTGCCAAAACATCCATCTAGTCAAAGCTATGGCTTTTCCAGTAGTCACGTATGGATGTGAGAATTAGACTATAAAGAAAGATGAGCACTGAAGAATTGATGCTTTGGAACTGTGATGGTGGAGAAGACTCTTGAGAGTCCCTTGGACTGCAAGGAGATCCAACCAGTCCATCCTCAAGGAAACCAGTCTTGAATATTCATGGGAAGGACTGATGCTGAAGCTGAAACTCAAGTACTTTGGCCACCTGATGCAAAGAGCTGACTCATTGGAAAAGACCCTGATGCTCAGAAAGATTGAAGGCAGGAGGAGAAAGGGAAGACACAGGATGAGATGGTTGGATGGCATCACTGGCTCACTAGACATCATTTTGAGTAAGCTCCAGGAGTTGGTGATGCACAAGGAAGCCTGGCATGCTGCAGTCTATGGGGGTCACAAAGAGTCGGACACGACTGAATGACTGAACTGAACTGTTCACAGTAGTCTTTATGATGTTTTGTATTTCTGTGTTATAACATCTACTCTCATTTTTTATTTTATTTGAGCCTTCTCTCTTTTAGATATTCTCACTAAAGCTTTTATTTATCCTTTCAAAAACACAGCTTAGTTTTGCAGATCTTTTCTATTGTTTTATGATCTTTATTTATTTCTGTTCTGATTTTTGATACTTCTTTCCTTCTGCTATCCTTGGGATTAGTTTGTTCTTTTTATAGTTCCTTGAGACCAATAAGTCTCTAAAATCCTGTGAGCACCACCAGTGCTCACGTTGGCCATGTTCCGTACAGGCTTAGGATAATCATTCACAGTTCTTAAATCTTGGATTTTGAAAAAGTCTGGATTTTATATAGATAGCTTAGCAACCTTAAAGGATTTCAATAAGGACTATCAAGATTATCATCCTTATTTTTAAAGGGCAAAGAATATAGACTGCCTTTGGAGATGGGTAATCATTATACATTGCTTGTACACATCAGGAATCAAATTACTGAAAAAGTCAACTAGGAGAAAAATTCCCCTCAAATATTCATGGGCAGTTTTATTTTTTCTCTAGGAGTATTGGTCTCAATCTGGCTAAATCTTATTTTAAAATGTTAGTAAAAACTTCCTGGTAAATAAATGCAAGCAGTATTATTGTTTAGTTGCTAAGTTGTGTCTGACTCTTTTGTGACACCATGGATTGTAGCCCACCAGGCTCCTCTGTCCATAGAATTTTCCAGGCAAGAATACTGGAGTGAGTTGCCATTTCTTTCTCCAGGGAGGTCTTTCCAACTCAGGGATTGAACCCACAATTGAATCTACAGATTCACCTGCTTTGCAGGCAGATTCTTACCACTGAGCTACCAGGTGTGATCCAAATGCAAAGTAAATGCAAGGCTTTCTAATAAATTCTCACTTTCTTTTATGAATTCATTCAAAAAACCATACTACATTCCTACGTATTGTAGAGTATGAAAAGACTGATTGTCCCTATCCATAAAGAGTTTGCAGTTTAGGAGAGGGCTTCCCTTGTGGCTCAGCTGGTACAGAATTCGCCTGCAAGCAGGAGACCTGGGTTCGATCCCTGGATTGGGAAGATCTCCTGGATAAGGAAAAGCCTACCCACTCCAGTATTCTGGCCTGGAGAATTCCGTGGACTGTATAGTCCATGAGGCTGAAAGAGTTTGACATGACTGAGCGATTTTCACCTTCAGAGGAGATAATGTATTAGCATAAGCAACTATATTAAGGAGTAAAAAATATAAGAGGGATAAGAACAATTAAGAGAGAAAAAATAAAGATTACTTTAAGGTTTAGGGAATTAACCCAAAGCAGGTCTTATCTGAAATAGACTTTGAAGGTGATTCAGAAAAGCAAAACTAGCAGAATGAGAGAGAGAGCCACAGACCAAAGGAATAGTCTGAGAAAGGCAAGCATGCCGGGAAACAAGAGCCATGCCTGAGAACACTGCTCCCAAGCATGAAAGATAATGGTGCTGCTGATAGGTGGCAGGGGGAATCAGTGGCAGATGGTGAAAGCATCTAAAATGAAAGACAGGCTACATGTGTGAACAGAGTTAGTTTGGGAATAAGAGTTCAATGGCTGGGTGTGTCTGTTTGTTTGAGTTGAAAGCCTCTCCCTAACTCTTTCATTAAACACACAACTAACCTTCAATTGCCCTCTTATAATTTAATCTCAGTTCAACTTCCAGTATTTCAAAATCATCATACATAAAGAGGTACCTCCCTGAAAGAGGGACTTTTATTCAATGTTAGGAGACTAACTCCAATCACAAAATTCTGCAAATGCCCCCAAAGGGGAGGAAGATAGATTTATAAATCACTATATCTATTAAGTTATACAAAAAATTTATAACAAGTTGGCATACAGCTTTAAAAAAAATGTCCTTTGAAACTTCTGAGAATTCAGAATAAGAATGCCAAAGTGCTGGCAGATTATTTGATGAAAGAGGCCTTAATCTGGCAAGGAAACATTTTTGGAGGATCTCTAGAAAGCAGGTTCATATATAAACTCTATTCAGCAATAAAGTTTACATTCATGTTTTCTCTGATTTCCTGTTTTAAATTCCTTTAGTGTAGGAACTTCTTAGCCAGTCTCTGTGCCCCAGTATTTCTCAAACTGTTTTCCTGGCTACATGGATCACCTTAAAATTTTGGGCTTCACACCAGACCAGACTATATGGATCACGTAAAATTCTGGGCTTCACCCAGGCCCAACCAATGAGACTTTACAGGGACAGGTACTGGAATTTGAACTATAGAGAATAAACTTCTATATTTCTGTGATTACAAAAGTAACTTCTACCTAGATTCTTCCTGTGTTATTCTTTTATCGCTTGCCTTCCCAGACACCTGAAATATTCAAAGATGGAATGGATGCTGAGGCTGGATAGTCTTCTCAGCAGGCACTTTGCCAGATGAATGATGTCAACTGCAGTCAAAAACTTAATCCAATACTTTTACCAAGTCACAAACAGCTAAAAGATCTACTGTGGGTAGAATTTCAGAGGATAACTACAAACCAGACTATTTTAAATGCCTAAAGAAATTTACTTTTATTCCTTTTAATATTGGTCAATTTTCTCCCCTTTGTTTTTGGTTAGCCTTTTCTTTTCTTTTTTTCTTTTCTTTTGTATTTCCCCAATTCTGAGTAACAGGACTGGCTCTGAGTACCACAAGAGGAATGATTAAAATAATATCACTCTTACAAAAACATATCTTACCAAAAATTTCATTTCTAACATATGAACCCCACATTTATTCAGCCCATTTAAACTTTTCTTATTTAAAGTCAAATGAGTGTATATTCTGGATACAAGCAATTTATCTGTTTTCTACTGCCTTGGATGGAAAGTGCAAAAAATACTCAGTTCAGTTCAGTTCAGTTCAGTCACTCAGTCGTATCCAACTCTTTGCGACCCCATGAATCACAGCATGCCAGGCCTCCCTATTCATCACCATCTCTAGGAGTTCAGTCAGACTCAGGTCCATCGAGTCCGTGATGCCATCCAGCCATCTCATCCTCGGTCGTCCCCTTCTCCTCCTGCCCCCAATCCCTCCCAGCATCAGAGTCTTTTCCAGTGAGTCAACTCTTCGCATGAGGTGGCCAAAGTACTGGAGCTGCAGTTTCAGCATCATTCCTTCCAAAGAAATCCCAGGGTTGATCTCCTTCAGAATGGACTGCTTGGATCTCCTTGCAGTACAAGGGACTCTCAAGAGTCTTCTCCAACACCACAGTACAAAAGCATCAATTCTTCGGCCTTCAGCCTTCTTCACAGTCCAACTCTCACATCCATACATGACCACAGGAAAAACCATAGCCTTGACTAGACGGACCTTAGTTGGCAAAATAATGTCTCTGCTTTTGAATATACTATCTAGGTTGGTCATAAATTTTCTTCCAAGGAGTAAGTGTCTTTTAATTTCATGGCTGCAGTCACCATCTGCAGTGATTTTGGAGCCCCCCAAAATAAAGTCTGACACTGTTTCCACTGTTTCCCCATCTATTTCCCATGAAGTGATGGGACTGGATACCATGATCTTCATTTTCTGAATGTTGAGCTTTAAGCCAACTTTTTCGCTCTCCTCTTTCACTTTCATCAAGAGGCTTTTAGTTCCTCTTCACTTTCTGCCATAAGGGTGGTGTCATCTGCATATCTGAGGTTATTGATATTTCTCCCGGCAATCTTGATTCCAGCTTGTGTTTCTTCCAGTCCAGCGTTTCTCATGATATACTCTGCATATAAGTTAAATAAGCAGAGTGACAAGATATAGCCTTGATGTACTCCTTTTCCTATTTGGAACCAGACTGTTGTTCCATGTCCAGTTCTAACTGTTGCTTCTTGACCTGCATACAGATTTCTCAAGAGGCAGGTTAGGTGGTCTGGTATTCCCATCTCTTTCAGAATTTTCCACAGTTTATTGTGATCCACATAGTCAAAGGCTTTGGTATAGTCAATAAAGCAGAAATAGATGTTTTTCTAGAACTCTCTTGCTTTTTCCATGATCCAGCGGATGTTGGCAAATTGATCTCTTATTCTTCTGCCTTTTCTAAAACCAGCTTGAACATCAGGAAGTTCACGGTTCACGTACTGCTGAAGCCTGGCTTGGAGAATTTTGAGCATCACTCTCCAGCATTTATTGCTTGTAGACTTTTGGATCAGAGCCATTCTGACTGATGTGAAATGGTACCTCATTGTGGTCTTGATTTGCATTTCTCTGATAATGAGTGATGTTGAACATCTTTTCATATGTTTGTTAGCCATCCGTAAATTAAAAGCTTCTGTACAACAAAGGAAACTATAAGCAAGGTGAAAAGACAGCCTTCTCAATGGGAGAAAACAATAGCAAATGAAACAACTGACAAACAACTAATCTCAAAGATATACAAGCAACTTATGCAGCTCAACTCCAGAAAAATAAACAAACCAATAAAAAAATGGGCCAAAGAACTAAATAGGCATTTCTCCAAAGAAGACATACGGATGGCTAACAAACATATGAAAAGATGTTCAACATCACTCTGCTTCACTTTCTATGGAATTTTAGGAACATAATATCTACCCCAAATACCTGCATCAGCATATTAGAGTCATCTGGGAGATTTTTACAACTACAAATGCCTAGGTTTCCTCAGGGTAATTTATAACCAAAACTCTGGCAGAGGCACTCCAATATCTTTGTCTTTTTTTTTTTTCTGAAAATGACTCTGTTGCACTGTTAGATTTGAGAACCAGTGGTTTAAATAATGATATTACTCATGTTAAACATTTTTATTTTGCTTTAACATTTAATCAGTGATATGTTCTTATTGTAAAATATCTTATTAACACATAGTTTCTCTTTATTGTAATAACAGGTGGATGAGACATTTATAGATTCGGCCTTGAACAAGCATTATATCAAGAACCAAGTAGTGAAACTGACGTACGTATGCTTGGGCAAAGGTGACTTCACAGTCTAGAGTGACCCAAAGCACAGGAGACAGGAACCTTTATACACTGTTGCCTCTATGAGACTGGCTTTTGGCCGGGATTTCCTATTAATATGATTGCAACAACAGTCTCACCATCATTTTGTAAATGCAAAAACTGAGACTTTGGGAGGTTACATGAAATGTTCAATATTCCCCAAGTGACAGAACAGGATTCAAATCCCATCAAGTGATGGATGGTAAGGCCTGAGACTACCAGAAACCAGGGCCTTGAGAAAACCCAGCAGCATGTCACTGCATGCACCAAATTGTATTCTTTCAATATATATGTCATTTCAAAAACATTAAGGAGCCAAAGTTGACTACAAAATGGGGTCACAAGTCTTTCCTGTATTGAACCCCTAGTGACAGGAGGCATGACCAAACACAAAGAAATAAATTTGAAATAAATGTTGAAATAAATTTCCATTTGTGGAGGTGGAGGAAGAGACTCATATAGACTGAGAAATTACTCAGAGGTTTCAGCTGTTTTATTTGGAAATTTCATAGCAGAACATGTATACAAACCTATGGGCCTGTGTGACTCATCTTCTTAAAAAAATGAGAATATCCAGATGGATATATTTGAAGGAAATAATAATCAGTTTTCATACCAATAGGCTAATGCCCTATTTGCAGAATGGCTCCAAGTTTCTTACTCCTTTACTGAGTAACTAGTGACCTCCAGAAGGATTTTACAATACAAATTTGATACATTTTATAATATCTAGGAGAGAAAAAGCATGTTTTTGCTGAAACTTTCTAGATTTCCTGCCCTCCATTTTCAAATTCTGACTTGCCATAACATCCTAGCAAAATTATCATAGCTTTATGCACTCCTTTGAATGTGTAGTCACTATCATTTTGTAAGTTTTTGTGTGGGTGCATTCCACCTGGTAAACAATGTTTTCCCTCTGATTTAAGAAGAGGGGATATTTGCCAATTTGACATAAAATTCTGATTATGTATATCTTCACATTCCAGAGCCTAAATGAACCACAGTATATAAAACCCCTTCAAATTGATACCATTTCCTCTTTTTTAAAGTCAAGGGATTCAGGAAAATAGGGCTTTCATGCTTTTTATAGCTTTGATCTTTTGAAGTGTAAAAATAAGAGATGTGGCAGATCAACATATAGGTTTCCATTTTTTTAAAGACCTTTAACTGTTTGATTTTCATACTTTAATTATATATGAAAATCCAGCCCCTCAAGTGAAGGAGCTTAAACGTATTTATATGGGAAAAGTTCAGGGAATTGGATATACTTAATTTGGAGAATACTCAGAGACCAAGAATACCAGTGTCTTCAAATACTATACATGGAAGAGGGAACTGATGTTTTATGTATGCCCCAGCTGGTAGACATAAGCCTATGGAACGGAAGCTTTAGGGAGATATGTTCAACTTCAAGTGGAGAACTCTCTTAAAATCAAAGCTACCAAAGAGAAATAGCCTCTTTATGGAAGAAATTTCTCATTATTTTAATTACTTGCTGGGGTGAGATGACCACTTATCATGGAGGCTTAGAGCTGATGAAGGTGTCATGTGAGTGATAGATCAAAGACACTACTGAAGTTTTTTCCAGTCTTCAGGGTTTATGATTTTGCTGGTAACATTTTAGTGTCTGAGTCTTAAACAAATGCTATAACAAACCTTCAAATTAATGGCAAAATTCATTAAAGCAAAAAGAGAACATGAAGAGGGAATATATGAAACAATCTTGAGTCAGAGTGACATAAATGAGAAGCAGTGTGAGATAATCAGCTGCTGACACTTTCAATTGAGGCATAATTCAAGGGAATAAAACATAAAAAAGGAGTGTAGGATAGTACTGGATATATTCTTTGAATAAGTACCTTTCTATTCTGTGTCATAGTCCAGAGGAAGATGGGACGACAGTAGATGTCATTATGGTGTTCCAGTTCCCCTCTGCTGAGTCAAGTGCAGTGAGAAATAGGAAAATCCGCAGCATCTTAGATGAGAAGATAAGGAACACAAGAGCCTTGTCAATAAACACCTCATCAGTTGCAGTTAATGGTAAGTAGGTACCTTTCTACGTGATGTTAAGTTCTCTATTAAGTCTATTTTATGTCTAATCATAAATTTATTTACTATTATTTCCATTCCAAATAATAGCTAAAATTCAGATGGAAAAAAAATCAAGTTAAAAAGTGACTTTTAAAAGTTTTATTGTTCTCTGATAAAAGCATATCTGAAATTAGTCAAGGGGCTTTTCCTGTAGTAATTAACTGGCACTCGTCCTGAAATAAAAGCAACAGAGCACTAACAGAGTTCATCTGACCCAGCCACTGCCTCCATGATTAAGCAAGTGAAAACACCAAGTGTTGAGCAATGGCTGTTTTTCTGTTTCAGAAACATAAACCCAATTGCTGCCCTTTAAAAATAGAAATAGTTTCTGTGAATAATGGAATTGTGAAGTTTGTGTTAACTTTTTTCCTGTGGGCATTTGGGAAAATGGTAAACTAACTTTGGAGCCACTAAAAGCCATCTTACAAGTAGTGATTTAAAAACCACAAAACTTGAAATTATAAGAACTATTACATCATCATTGCTTCTTTAAAAGAAGTAACTTTTATCGAGGCTCTTCTCTATGCCCTTTACATGCAGCATTTAACTTCTTTATTCTTATGAATTAGGCAAATTCATCTTTAAAGATGTGAAAGAGGGGCTTTAGGCCTTCTATCTATAGTGAAAGGACTCTGGTAACTAAAAAGGGCAAAGATTTAGTTAAAGGCTCCAGTCATTAAAAAGGGTAGAGAACAAATACAGTATTGTAATTTAAAAATAAATAAATTTAATTAAAAAAAAAGACTATTGATAGAGTGCTAATTTTTTGAGAGGTTTTATGTGGGGGAAAAAAAGTGTTCTTTGGTCAAACACTCTTTAGAAATGCAGTCTACAATACTGACCTCCTAGAAATTCACCCCTTATATTAGTATACCAAAAATTCTCAGGAGTCCAGCCAGACAGAAACCTGTTTGAAAGTAAAAGTGAAAGTCATTCAATCATGTCCAACTCTTTGCAACCCCATGGACTGTAGTCTGCCATGTTCCTCTAGGCCAGTATACTGGCATAGGTTGCTGTTTCCTTCTTCAAGGGATCTTCCCAACCGAGGGATTGAACCCAGGTCTCCTGCATCATAGATGGATTCTTTACCATCTAAGCCACTAGTGAAACCTGAAAACCTCTTTACCCCTGTTTGTTAAGCTGCTTCCACAAGCATCTATTCCTGAAAGACAAGTACAGATTTCCCCTGCACATTCCAGTGGACACCAGAAGAGAATCAGAGTAAGTGTGATTCATATCAGACATGAAACAGAAAGCCCTGCCCTTTCAAGGGTCTGGCTGACTCTTTAGGAGGAAACCTGACCAGGAAATAAAATCTGTGGGAATGGGATGGGCAGGGATTTGCTGATGAGACAGAGTCAGTTAGTCAGGAAATGAACCTGGGGACCTCTCCCAACCCAGGAGGGAAGAACCTCTCAAGGGCTTAATCCGCCTTCTTTGTTTTCTCCTTTGTGGAGAAACAAATGAATTGAGGTTGTGAAACAGTGGAAGTTGTGATAAGTTACAAGATGTGTTCTACATAATTTTAAATAACCAGTTAATTTGCAAGGAACTTAAAAGCCTGAGCTATCTGAAACCAGACATGAAGCATGAAGTGGTCATTGGGTATTTGGGCTTTTTGTTTCTTATAGGTTCAGCTTGTGACCTGTAGTCTGTTTTAATGTCTATAGTAGATTAAAGGGCAGGACGTGCTGATGAAGAACCTGATTTGAGAGTTACCTGATTCTAACTCCACTGAGTCACTACAGGACTACCCAAGTTCTGTAAAGGACTTGTATTTGCAAAGTCCACCAAAGGGCTACCATGCCTTTTCCTCCACTTTCTCATCTATAATCTTGCAAATATAATATTTGTTCTTTCTGAAGTCATAGAAATATCAAGAGGTGGGAGGGAGGTTCAGGATGGGGAACACGTGTACACCCGTGGCAGATTCATGTTGACGTATGGCAAAACCAATACAATATTGTAAAGTAAAAAAAAAAGTTAGTAACTCTAAAAAAAAAAAAAGAATATATACAAGAAAACAGAAAATATAATATTGAACATATAAGGCTATTAGAAAGCTAGAAAATTGTGCATATGCTTTAGAAACCTGAAAACATTAATGCAAATAATTGGTGGTAGAAAAAACTAGATGCCTGAAGGTTTCCAAATTTCCAAATGTGAAAAGAGCGGCATTTACTAGCACTTAGGAAAGGCTCACTTGGTAGAAAACTGATTAGAATCCTCAAAGCAATCCTTGTAGACAAAAAAACTGTTCTCCAGCAATACTTAATTTGGGAGATTTCAAATGAATGGAAAATTGCAGAAATTCTTAGACAAAGTCTAGAAATAACCTTGCAGCCCCAGATTTATCCATAATCTGGCAATAATCTGTGTTTTGGTTTGACACATAACTGTGCAGTGTGCGCCCTTCCTGTGATGTGATGTCAGAACAAAATTAATATTGACTCCTTTGAATTGCAAATGCCGTGGCTGTACTCATCACACATGGGCTGTTGATGTGGCCAGTCTTTATCATTTTACTTGTAGTGTGTATAGCCCTGAATACGATTACTGTCAACTCAGAAGTGTGTTAGAGGGTTATGTTCAAAATTAAGGTGTTAGTGTTTGTTTTCATTCCTAAACGTAGAAAGTAAAACCATTTTGTCAAAATTGGTAATTTGCAATAGTCAGTCATTTGTATATGGGCAGTTTACCTTCAAGTATAATCATTCTGTCTAAAATTATTTCCTCAAAAATCCAATGAAGCTCCCAACTATTACATGTATCCTGGTCTCATTCCTGGAAAGGACTGAGTTGCATCTTGCTCAAACTAAGCAGAAGAAGCTCTAACTGAAGAATTCTAAATTTATACCATTGTAGTGCATTACTAACATGGGGCATATTCAAATACCTCATTTTATTTCACTTCACTTTATTGCACTTCACAGATGTTGTGTGTTTTTTACAAATTGAAGGTTTGTGGCAATCCTGTGTTGTCAGATGACAGTTAGCATGCTTTAGCAGTAAAGTACTTTTTAATAAAGGTATGTATATTGTTTTCTAAGACATAATGCACACTTAATGGACTACAGAATGGTGTAAATATAAACTTTTAAATGCACTGGGAAACAAAAAAATTTTGACTTGCCTTATTGTGATATTTGCCTGTTGCTGTGGTCTCGAACTGAACCCACAATATCTCCAAAGTATGCCTATAGTTTTAAAAAATAAAACAAGAAATTTACTACCTTAAAACTACATTTGACCAAAAATTGAGTTTCTTCTATAAATAAAGACTGAGGATCTGTACTGAGAAACTGATTCTTCACTATATAATGATTTAGTCATGCCTTTTACAAGTTTATTGGATATTCTCAAGAGCTCCCACTTTGTATAGTTCATCATCATTAGTTTCCCAAGTGAAATTTATAGAAGGTAAGTGGAAAGATACATTCTTGCTGTGCATAATGGGAAGTTAAATGTAGAGAATATGAGTCTGAGACTCATAGGACTGGTAGAAATAAGTAAAACCATCCATCCTCATTCTACCTATTAAGCATTTTTATTTTGAAAACTATCCCACTTTTCATGCAACCATTCATCAACTTAATTTTAAATATTTGTATTTCCTTTATCAGGTTACCAATTTTGTTGGAAATGACAGAATTTTATCTTAGATTCTGTCCAATAATTAGCCTCTACCAGTATCCAGCAGGTGTTTGATAATAATATATAGTAGTTTATTCCTCAGGAAGGGGAACATTTTGAAAATTTAAGAACTGTGTTTTAGAAGTATTTAAAATATACTTTCTGTGGTAGTTTTCAAAGTTGTGGGTTTTTTGTTTTTGTTTTTGTTTTTATCCTTAAACCCTTGCACGAAAGAAAGGCTTACGTGAAATCTTAAACAGAAGAGATAAAAGCAGACTTGTTCTAGTTGAGGCTGAGTTTGAACCTAAAAACTCCATTAGTTGTTCCTTCTTTCCCTGCTTTCTCTATATCCTTAAGTAAAATCCAAAGATTTATCCTAAGCCATTGGAAAGCCACTGTTTCATATTACTACAAATGATTTGTGGGTTTGATTATCCATATTTGAGCCTTAATCACTCACTGCTTATTGCCTATACATGTAGTGCTTAGTCGTTCAGTCGTGTCTGACTCTTTGTGACCCTGTGGACTGTAGCCCACCAGGCTCCTCTATCCATGGGATTCTCCAGGCAAGAATACTGGAGTGGGTTGCCATGCCCTCCTCCAGGGGATCTTCCCAACCCAGGGACTGAACCCAGATCTTCCACAGTGCAGGAGAATTCTTTACCATCTGAGCCACCAGGGAAGCCTAGAGATTGCCTATAAATCTCTACCAAAACCATACATATATCCTGTTATATCAGCTGACTCATCCATATGCTCAAATTTTTGAATTCCATATATGATGAGTATTCTCTGATAATTTCTGGTCATTGAGACCAACTAGCGGAATATCAAATTATCATTCTTTGTTCTATCTTGTTTTTCAGCAATGAGCTCATCAACAGGGAAGCTAACTGTCCAAGCATGTAAGTCTAGTTAGTTTATAAACACAAGTTCCATTTCCATCTCAGAAAGGATAATATCTTCAAATATTAGCTCATAATTTCCCACTTATGTTCCACATTTTCTTTTGGAGAGAATAACAATTGTGTAAAAATGAAAATACTTTTTTTCTAACTGTAAAACCAGCCTTTTTTTGTCATCTTCAAGAAAAATATTTTACATAGGAGCAATTTGAAGAAATTTTATATTTCTGATTTGGAATAAATGGACTTGCCTTGATAATTTTTAAATGCTACTAATTATGCTTTCTACTGAGAAGTAAAATAATGAGAAAGTGATAAATGGAAAAGAGATAGACCCCTTTACTTGTGATTGTCTATACAATTTACTGATCATACTCGTCTTCATGGTTGACAGCAGCTCCACTCACTCACTTCATATCATCACTTGCTTCATATCATTGTGGCCTAAATTTTGAAAGAATTTTTTTCAGTGGTGATGACTTTGAGCAAAGGTGTTCATTCATTTTCATCTGTCTTGCAAATATACTATACAACATTCATTCAATAAATATTCTTTTAAAATCTACCAAGTGCCAGAAAGTGAATACAAGTGTCACTAAGACATGATTCCTCCTCTAAAATTAAGGGTTTGAATTTAGAGGAAGACATAAATCAATCAGGAAATGTTAAAACAGTGTGATAAAGCTATGACAGAAATAGTGCAGTGAAAGTCAATCACAGAGTCAGCTAACCTGACTTGGTCTTATGTGGTCTGAAAGTGATCCTTGAGAGAGGAGAAAGGAAGGACCACAAATCAAGCGACAAGTGGGATGAATGTCTTGGGCGAGGAGAATAGTATGTAAAAATGTCTCTAGAAAAGCAAGAACATGATCACTTCTTGTAAATGAAAAATGTCAGTGTGGCTGGAATATAGGATTGGGGATTGGGGACATGAGAAAGGGATATGATTAATTAATGATTAATAGTCATCAAGGACCAGAATCATGCTAAAACATTTCAACTTTATCTGGAATGAAAAATCACTGAAGTGTTTTAGACACATCAGAAAGGGTACTCGGGTTTCAGGCTGGAGAATGGATTGGAGGAGCAACACTGGAGGTAAGGAGATGATCAGGGAAGCTGTTGCAGTCTTCCAGGTGAGAAAAACACTAGAGGTTTTTGGAATAAAAATTGAACCTACCATATTTTCTTTATTAGCAGCATGTTTTAAACAGGCTTCATTCTTAGCGGGAATCCTAAGCAGCAAACTAATCTCTGATCTGACACACATAATAGAGTACTTCTTTATCCCTACCTATAGCGAATGTGTGGAGAAGGCACTGGCACCCCCACTCCAGTACTCTTGCCTGGAGAATCCCATGGGCGGAGGAGCCTGGTGGGCTGCAGTCCATGGGGTCGCACAGAGTCGGACACGACTGACGCGCCTTAGCAGCAGCAGCATAGCGAATGTGATATTTACGTGGAAACACAGAATCCTCCATCCTAAAGAGTCATGATGCAGTAACCATGCCACTTGAGGAACTAGTCACTCAGAAATATGTATGAGAGAAGGAGTTCCAAGGAATTGGCAATTACTTCTCGGATCAGTTCTTCTGGTGAGGACTTTTATGTCAAAATAACATGGTGAGATCACCTAAAACCAGGAAAGAATCATCTTAGTAGGAGCTCCCAGAACATCTGGATAATTGACACTGCAAGTCCTCAAGACATACACTTTGTGGTGTGTCAATACTTCTCAGACTTACGTAGCTTCAGTGGGCAATGTATATCCATTCTATAAATAGAGGGAGTGAGCAAAGCATCAATGCGGAGAAGGTGGATATTCATATTGTACTTGTTTATATAATGACAGATGCAAACGTTGCACTGCAGCACTCTACCAGTTTCTCTGTATCAAGAGTTATAGAGACATTTTTTATAATTTAATGATCACATCTCTTTCAGGTTGTGGTAAACGAGTTGTTCCATTAGTAAGCAACAGAATAATGTCCGGAGAGATCGCAAGCAAGGCTGCCTGGCCTTGGCAAGCTTCTCTTCAGCATAATAACATACATCAGTGTGGGGCCACCTTGATTAGTAATACTTGGCTTGTTACTGCAGCACACTGCTTTAAGAAGTAAGTGATTGATGTTACTACTACTTAAAAACCATCTGAGTTTTATTGTCTTCTGAGTAATAATCAACATCCCCAAGTATTGCTGAGGTAAAATAAGAAAAGCATCTTTCACGTCTTTGCACTTGAACTTATTTGGAAAGTTCCTAGGGGGAGTAGTCACTATCCTAGTATATGCTAAACAGGCCCTTAGGGTTTTAAATAAAGAAATTATGGCTAGAGAATATTTGGATATAACACTGGTGGTGAAAATGTAAATTGGTGCAGCCAATATGAAAAACACTATGGAAGTTCCTTTAAAAAAAACTAGTGTTGCCACATGATCTAGCAATCCCACTCCTGGGCATATATCCAGAGAAAACTCTTAATTCTAAAAGATACCTGCACCCCAATGTTCATTGCAGCACTACTTACAGTAGACAAGACATGGAAGCAACCTAAATGTCTATCAACAGATGAGTGGATAAAGAAGATGTAGTATATATGTACAATGGATTAGTATTCAGCCATAAAAAAGAATGAAATAATGCCATTTGCAGCAACATAGATGGACCTAGAGATTATCATACTAAGTAAAGTAAGTCAGAGAAAGACAAATACCGTATGATATCACTTAATATGTGAAATCTTTAAAAAGATACAAATGAACTCTTATTTACAAAACAGAAGCAGACTCATAGACATAGAAATAAACCTACAGTCATCAAAGAGGAAAAGTAGAGAGGGATAAATTAAGACTTTGGTATTAACAGATAACCACTACCATATATAAAATAAACAACAAAGACCTACTGTATAGCACAAAGAGCTATAGTCAATGATTTGTGATAACTTACAGTGTAAAAGAATCTGAAAAAAGAATATATGTAAGCTGAATCATTTGATGAATACCTAAAACATTTTGAGTGAGTAAAAGTTGTTCAGTTGTGTCTGACTCTCTACAGCCCGCCAAGTTCCTCTGTCCATGGGGATTCTCCAGGCAAGAATACCGGGAATTACCATACCCTCCTCCAGGGGATCTTCCCAACCCAGGGATTGAACCCAGGTCTCTCACATTGCAGGTGGTTTCTTTACTGTCTGAGCCACCAGGGAAGCCCAAAATATCACACATCAAATATAATTCAATTGGGTTTTTTTAATAATTAGGTTGATAAATATCAATATGCACAGCATCTGTATCTTTGCCTATTCCACTCCAATGATGTTATTAATAGTTCAGTTAATTAGTTAAGGAACATTAGTCAGTTCAGTTCAGACGCTCAGTCATATCTGACTCTTTGAGACCTCATGGACTATAGCATTCCAGGCTTTCCTGTCCATCACCAACTTCTGGAGCTTGCTCAAACTCATGTCCATCAAGTTGGTGACGCCATCCAACCATCTCATCCTCTGTCATCCCCTTCTCCTCCTTCAGTCTTTCCCAGCATCATGCAGAATCTTTTCTAAGGAGTCAATTCTTTGCAGTAGGTGGCCAAAGTATTGGAGCTTCAGCATCAGTCCTTCCAATTAATATTCAGGACTGATTTCCTTTAGGATTGACTGGTTAGATCTCCTTGCAGTCCAGGGGACTCTCAAAAGTCTTCTCCAACACCACAGTTCAAAAGCAGCAAATCTTCAGCGCTCAGCTTTCTTTATGGTCCAACTCTCACATCCATACTTGACCACTAGAAACACCATAGCCTTGACTAGATGGACCTTTGTTGCTCTCTAGGTTGGTCATAGTTTCTCTTCCAAGGAGCAAGTGTCTTAAATTCATGGCTGCACTCACCATCTGCAGTGATTTTGGAACCCAAGAAAATAAAGTCTCTCACTGTTTCCATTGTTTCTCCATCTATTTGCCATGAAGTGATAGGATCGGATACCATGATCTTAGTTTTTTGAATGTTGAGGGTTTTTTTTTTTTTTTTAAATTTTACTTTATTTTACATTACAATACTGTATTGGTTTTGCCATACATCAACATGAATCCACCACAGGTGTACATGAGTTCCCAATCCTGAACCCCCTTCCCACCTCCCTCCCCATACCATGTCTCTGGGTCATCCCAGTGCACCAGCCCCAAACATCTTGTATTCTGAATCAAACCTAGACTGGTGATTTGTTTCTTACATGACATTATACATGTTTCAATGCCATTCTCCCAAATTATTCCACCTTCTCCCTCTCCCACAGAGTCCAAAAGTTTGTTCTATACATCCGTGTCTCTTTTGCTGTCTCGCATCCAGGGTTATCATTACCATCTTTCTAAATTCCATATATATATATGTATTAGTATACTCTATTGGTGTTTTTCTTTCTGCCTTACTTCACTCCGTATAATCTGCTCCACCTCATTAGAACGGATTCAAATGTATTCTTTTTAATGGCTGAGTAATACTCCACTGTGTATATGTACCACAGCTTTCTTATCCATTCATCTGTTGATGGACATCTAGGTTGCTTCTTTGTCCTGGCTATTATATACAGTGCTGTGATAAACATTGGGGTACACGTGTCTCTTTCAGTTCTGGTTTCCTCAGTGTGTATGCTCAGCAGTGGGATTGCTGGGTCGTAAGGCAGTTCTATTTCCAGTTTTTAAGGAATCTCCACACTGTTCTCCATAGTGGCTGTACTAGTTTGCATTCCCACCAGCAGTGTAAGAGGGTTCCCTTTTCTCCACACCCTCTCCAGCATTTATCACTTGTAGACTTTTGGATTGCAGCCATTCTGACTGGTGTGAAATGGTACCTCATTGTGGTCTTGATTTGAATTTCTCTGATAATGAGTGATGTTGGGCATCTTTTCATGTGTTTGTTAGCCATCTGTATGTCTTCTTTGGAGAAATGTCTATTTAGTTCTTTGGCCCATTTTTTTATTGGGCCATTTATTTTTCCGGAATTGAGTACATGAGTTGCTTATATATTTTTGAGATTAGTTGTTTGCCAGTTGCTTCATTTGATATTATTTTCTCCCATTCCAAAGGCTGTCTTTTCACTTTGCTTATAGTTTCCTTTGTTGTGCAGAAGCTTTTAATTTTAATTAGATCCCATTTGTTTATTTTTGCTTTTATTTCCAGTATTCTGGGAGGTGGATCACAGAGGATACTGCTGTGATTTATGTCAGAGACTGCTTTGCCTATGTTCTCCTCTAGGAGTTTATAGTTTCGGGTCTTATGCTTAGATCTTTAATCCATTAGGAGTTTATTTTTGTGTATGGTGTTATAAAGTGCAGAGAAAGCCTTTGACAAAATTCAACATCCATTTATGATAAAAACTCTCCAGAAAGCAGGAATAGAAGGAACATACCTCAACATAATAAAAGCTATACATGACAGACCCACAGCAAACATTATCCTCAATGGTGAAAAACTGAAAGCATTTCCCTAAAGTTAGGAACAAGACAAGGGTGCCTGCTTTCACCGCTACTGTTCAACATAGTTCTGAAAGTTTTGGTCACAGCAATCAGAAAAAGAAATAAAAGGAATCCAAATTGGAAAAGAAGAAGTAAAACTCTCACTCTTTGCAGATGACATGATCCTCTACATAGAAAACCCTAAAGACTCCACCAGAAAATACTAGAGCTATCAGTGAATATAGTAAAGTTGTAGGATATAAAATCAACACACAGACTTGCATTCCTATACACTAATAATGAGAAAATAGAAAAGAAATTAAAGAAACAATTCCATTCACCATTGCAACGAAAATAATAAAATACCTAGGAATGTATCTACCTAAAGAAACTGAAGACCTATATATAGAAAACTATAAAACACTGGTGAAAGACATCAAAGAGGACACTAATAGATGGAGAAATATACCATGTTCATGGATTGGAAGAGTCAATATAGTGAAAATGAGTATACGACCCAAAGCAATCTACAGATTCAATGCAATCCCTATCAAGCTACCAGCGGTATTTTTCACAGAGCTAGAACAAATAATTTCACAATTTGTATGGACATACAAAAAACCTCGAATAGCCAAAGCACTCTTGAGAAAGAAGAATGGAACTGGAAGAATCAACTTGCCTGACTTTAGGCTCTACAACAAAGCCACAGTCATTAAGACAGTATGGTACTGGCAGAAAGACAGAAATATAGATCAATGGAACAAAATAGAAAGCCCAGAGATAAATCCACACACCTATGGACACCTTATCTTTGACAAAGGAGGCAAGAATATACAATGGATTACAGACAATCTCTTTAACAAGTGGTGCTGGGAAAACTGGTCAACCACTTGTTAAAGAATGAAACTAGAACACTTTCTAACACCATACACAAAAATAAATGTTGAGTTTTAAGCCACCTTTTTCACTCTCCTCTTTCAGTTTCATAAAGAGGCTCTTTAGTTCTTCACTTTCTGCCATAAAGGTGGTATCATCTGCATATCTGAGCTTACTGATTTTTCTCCCAGCAATCTTGATTCCAGTTTAAGCTTCATCTAGCCTTGCATTTCACATGATGCACTCTGCATATAAGTTAAATAAGCAGGGTGAAAATATAGAGCCTTGACATACTCCTTTTCCAATTTGGAACCAGTGTGTTGTTCCCTGTCCGGTTCTAACTGTTGCTTCTTAACCTGCACACAGATTTCTCAGGAGGCAGGCAAGGAGGTGGTTAGTTGCCAAGGAACTTTAATCTTATTATTAATAATATATTTTACTGGGAGATGGTATCCAATAAAGAACAGAGAGAAGCAAACAGACATGTGATACTAGGCATATAATTTAAAACATCTAAGCTCTATTTTCCTTAAGTATAAAACAAAGGCTTTACTAGGTGACCTTTCATTACTAGATGATCTTTCCAATCCCTACATGTGCCATGATCCACCAGCTGCTCATGCCCACAAGCTAGAAGTCACTCACAATCAGCTCTCATAGGACCTCTGACAGCTTTACCTAACACACTCTTACCTTCTAACAGTCTAGTTTCTGGAAAGAACCAATGTGATTTTTTAATGTAAATGAGAGTACATTACTCTCAGTTAAAATCATCCAGTGAATTCCCATATTATTTGAATAAAATCTAAGCACTTTATTCAAGACCTATTTGTTGTCGTTCAGTTGCTATGTTCTACTCTTTGCAACCCCATAGACTGCAGTATTCCAGGCTTCCCTGTCCTTAGCTATCTCCCAGAGTTTACTCAAACTCATGTCCATTGAGTCAATGATGCCATAAAACCATCTCACCCTCTGTTTCCCCCTTCTCTCCCTGCCCTCAATCTTTTCCAGCATCATGGTCTTTTCAGTGAGTCATCTGTTCGTATCAGGTGGCCAGTGTCTTGGAGCTTCAGCATCAGTTCTTCCAATGAATATTCAGCATTGATTTCATTTAGTATTTACTGGTTTGATCTTCTTGCAATCCAAGGGACTCTCAAGAATTTTCCCCAGCACCACAATGTTAAAGCATCAATTCTTCTACACTCAACCTTCTTTATGGTCCAACTCTCACATCCATACATGACTATTGGAAAACCATAGCTTTGATTATCTGGACCTTTGTTGGCAACGTGATGTCTCTGCTTTTTGATATGATGTCTATTTTCATCATAGCTTTTCTTCCAAAGATCAAGCATCTTTTGATTAACCTACAAAACACTCTAAAATCTGGCCCCTGCTACCTTGCCAAACCTCATTTCCCACCATTCTTCCTTTGTGTCCTGAACTGCAGCCAGTCTGCTCTTGGGATATTTGCCTGAAAAATTATCATCCCATCTTCCCATAGCTGACTGCTCATCAATCATGTCTCAACCCAAGTGCCATGTTCACTTATCTAACTACCCCCTTGTACCCTAGTCCACTGCCCTATTTATAGTCTTTATCACTGCTTTAAGTTATTGATCTATTCATTCGTTTTGCTTTTTTCCTTCCCTGGAATCAAATGTACCCACTAGCAGGGGCTTTTCTGACTTGTTCACCACTGTATTCCTGGCACTTCAAATAAGGTTCAACATGTAGATGATCAATAAATATTTACTGAAGAAGTTAATGAACAACATTTTATAGGCTTTACAGTTCTAAAATTCAACAATTCTGGAGTACTGGATTCCAGCTCAAAGATACTCTTTGTATATACTTTATCTTTCAAAACAGTAGCAGTAGACTATATGGTCAAAGAAAGCTATCATTGAATCCAAGCGTATTAGGATGGAATTTTCTTTTTATTAACCTACATGCAATTATTGTAATGCAGTTCATATATTGTGTTAATATCTAAACTTTTCCAGTAAAGCAAACCCTCATCAGTGGACTGTTAGCTTTGGAACAAAGATCAACCCTCCATTAATGAAAAGAAACATCAAAAGAATTATTGTTCACGAAAGGTACCGCTCCCCAGCAAGAGAGTACGACATTGCTGTTGTGCAGTTCTCTCCCAGAGTCACCTTTACTGATGACATCCGTCGAATTTGCTTGCCAGAGGCCTCATGCGTCCTTCCAACCAAATTCAACTGTCTATATCACAGGATTTGGAGCAATTTTCTATGGTGGTGGGTATCTAAAAATGAATCACGGAGCTCTAAGCTCTATTTATGGCAGTGTTATTTAATGTCCATCAGTAATATCCTGTCAGACTTTTTCCACACAGTTTGGATTAGAGCTCTTGTTTTGCAAGTGACAGAAACTCAACCCAAACTAACTAAAGTAAAAAATAATAATAATATGGCAAATTTGGCCCTTGTGATTTGGAATTAAGAGGTGAGATGAGTCTGACTTCAGATACATGTGGATTCAGGAGTTTGTGTGATGTCATCAGGCTCTGAATCTGAGTTTTCTCTCGGGTTGGTTCCGTTTCCCTAGGTCACCCCTTCATTACAAGGGATTCTAGCGCCACATAGTGGTGAGGATGGCCAACAGCACCTCAGCGTGTACATCTTAACCTAGCTGATGCCAGGGAAGAACACGTGTCTCTCTCTTCGCCAGAATCTATGTTAATTCCTGAAAAGGTCTCTTTTGGCCCAGGTTGTGTCCAGGGGTACCAGACTGACTGGTTGACTCAATTCTCACTCTTAAGCCTACAGAAAGAAAAGTAGATATGTTATTGGCTGCCTGGTTAAAATCACATGTAATGAGGGAAAGAGCTCCAACAAGAAAGGCTTCAAGGAAGATATAAAGGGAAAGAAGGTTCCCTCAGAAATACTAAAGTCTATCTCTAGACTTTAGTATAGAGATAGACTAAAGTCTATCTCTGGCATTGCCTATGCAATGCCAGACATACACTAGATATGCTAAAATACTCATGCCCGCCTTCACTCTGACTCCTTCACTTTGAGCCTCACCTCTGTGAGCCTCCTCTTTTCACCTCCCCTTCCCTTTAGTTTGCTCCGTCACTTAGTTTCACTTTTCTCAGTCACCTCAAAATGTTTCCTTTGCTCAACTATCATCTCCAATTGTAGCAAAATCTGCATCAAAGCTAAAGAGGCTAATTAAGAGTGATTGGAGTAAGAATACTGTATAGAGACAAATCATCTCTGATAATAAAGTTTCCACTGACCTCTCTAAAATGATTTAACTTGATATCCTAACAATCTCCTAAGAAATAAAATTGGCTTCATGTTTTAAGGTTTTCAAAACAGACTCAGACACACTCTGGATTCTAAAATCTGGTCCAGGTGCATACATATAACAACAGCAACAGGGATTCTTTGACTCTAGGCTTGAGAAGATAAGAAAGGACTTTTGAGAAAGACAAAATTCATTCACAGAGCTCTATACAATTTATTGATATACAATAAACTTTAAAGAATAAATCATTAATTCTCATTCTTCACTAAGGAACCAGGAATACCTTTCACTAATGGGGTTGATGATGGGCTTGATGGTCTTTAGATTTTTCTCCAGATGTTCCATGTGGTTTCTTTAAGGTTATATTTCCAATCACAGAAATTATTACCCATAGCTTAATAAGCCCAGGGAGCTGTAAGCCTGACAACAATGTCTTCTCTGTCTCTAATGGATCTTTTCCTAAGATAGAGTTTCATTCTTCATTTGATGAGAGGAGCATCTCAGATTCCCTTTGCCTTGATGGAAAGAAATCATTTCTGATCTGGAGTCTAAGGTTAGCATAGAAATATATGTGCCATAATAGTTTTTGAATAGCAATAGAATCTAATTTATGTAGAACACTATAATTAGCAACAGGATACCTACTTTTTTAAAGCACCAATGGAACATTCGCCAAGATAGACTATATCTAGGTCTATAAAACAGTCTCCAACAAACTTAAAAGAATGGAAATCATATATAGTATGCTTTCTGATGATAATGCAATCAAACTAAAAATCAGTAACAGATTGATAATAGGAAAATGTCTAATTGCTTAAAAATTAACACACTTCTAAATAACCCATAGATAAGAGAGGAAATCTTGAAGATAATTATAAGTATTAATACAATGAAATGAATGCAGGATGCAGCTAAAACAGTACAGAGACAGGGAAACATAGAAAATGCATGTATTATAAAATAAGAAAGCTCTCCTTTTAAGACACTGGAAAAGAAGAGAAAATAAACCTAAAATAAACACGAAAAGGAAATAATATAAGAATGGCAATGAATATAATTAAAATGAAAAATGGAGAAAATTGAATTTTAAAACTGATTCCTTGAAAAAAGAGCAATACGTTCTGGGAAATATCATTAAGCATTCTCACAATAGTTGAGAAATAGTTGAGGGATGTACAGGATTTGTAGGCTAAACTTTTTATAACTACTTGCCAATGAGTTTTATTTAAAAGTTATGAATTTACACTGTTACCTACAATATGCATTTCATCTTACCTTTCCCAGCACTGGGCATGAATTATTTTTAATTGATAATGTAGTAGCCAAAAAAATTACTCTAGGTGTACTCAAAGAACAGAATATCTTGAGCATTTTTAAACGTTTTAGCAAATACCTGTCCTGAAAATTCCTGAATTGACATTCTACAGAAATTAGTGTCCATTATTCGTTTTCTATTGCTGTATAACAAATTGCCACAAATTTAACAACTTGAAAGAAAATGCATTTATTATTTCACAGTTTCTATGGGTCAGAAATTCAGACATAGCATAGCTGACATCTCCTCTCAATGTCTCACAAATTAGCAAAGTATTGGCTGGGGTTAAGGTCTCATCTATGACTCTTTCCCAAGCTCACTGATTGTTGACATAATTTAGTTTCTTGCACCTACAGAGTTTATGGCAGCTTGCTTCTCCAACACCATTGGGAAAAAGTCTCTAAACTCATGGAAAGCCTAGTTCAGTTCAATTCAGTCTCTCAGTCATGTCCAACTTTTTATGACCCCTTGGACTGCACTATTCCAGGTTTCCCTAACCATCACCAACTCCCGGAGCTTGCTCAAACTCAGGTCCATTGAGTTCGTGATGCCATCCAACCATCTCATCCCCTTCTCCTCCTGCCTTCAATCTTTCTCAGCATCAGGGCCTTTTCCAGTGAGTCAGTTCTTCACATCAGGTGGCCAAAGTATTGGAGCTTCAGCAGAAGGCCTAAACCCCTTTCAAAAGGGCTTATCTGCTTAGGTCAGGTCCACCTTGAATAATTTCCCTTTTGATGAACTCAATGTCAAGCTGACTACATCTTAATTAATCTTTAATATTCCCTCACCTGTGTCCCAGAATATAACCTAATCATGAAAATAACATCCATAATATTCACAAATCCCACTTAGACCTAGGGGAAAAGAGATCAGATAGGAATCTTGAGGATCATAGTAGAATTTTGTCTACTGCAGGGTCAGTTTCCCAACCAGCATGTGGCTGATACAAAGAACCCTTGAATACTTGTGATATTATTGGTTTCTGTCATAAATAGTTGTCTTCTGCATTAGTATCAGTTTCTATAACTCAGGCTCTAGTCTACGACCTGGGGTTCCAAAATTATAATACATAATGAAATCATTGCTTTTTGTGTCATTATATGTGTGAGAGTTCCTCATAAAATATAAAGGATAAAATAAAGATATATAGTTATTTTATCAAGCTAAAATTGTCTAGGCCTACAAAGTTTCTGGAAACAATCTACAAATAAAAACTTATTAAAAAAATAAATACCTTCCTAAATATACAAACTGATTGTTTTTAAGTAAAGGTACAAAGGTTTTCCAGAAAAAAGAAACAAAATGTTTTCTTTGCTAGTTTAAGTATTTAAAAATGAAATAAGGAAAATTTTCATTTACATTTGCCAGCGAATAAATAGAATTATTTCCTTTAAAATTGCTTACATTACCTTCATCTTGTTTCACAATTTTTGTTGTTGTTCAGTCACTCTGTTATGTCCAACTCTTTGTGAACCCATGGACTGCAACATGCCAGGCTTCCCTGTCTTTCACCATCTCCCAGAGCTTGCTCAGACTCTTGACTATTGAGTCAGTGATGCCATTCAACCATCTCATCCTCTGTCATCCCCTTCTCCTCTGGCCTTCTATCTTTCCCATCAGCAGGGTCCTTTCTAATGAGTCGGCTCTTTGCATTAGGTGGCCAAAGTATTGGAGCTTCAGCTTCTGCATCAGTCCTTCCAATGAATATTCAGGATTGATTTCCTTTAGGATTGACAACTTTAGTTCCAAATAAAAGGCCTGCACTTCATTCTAGCTAAGAATACTGGTTGTAAACACTAAAATTACTATGCTTTTCCTTAAGGGGAATCTCAAAATGATCTTCGAGAAGCCAGACTGAAAATCATAAGTGATGATGTATGCAAGCAGCCACATGTGTATGGCAGTGATATAAAATTTGGAATGATGTGTGCTGGATATCTGGAAGGAGTATATGATGCCTGCAGGGTAGGTGGAGAGAGATTATTTTGATGTCATTAATTCAAAAATATTTTATCTGGCTCAAAAATATTCTATGCTCTTTATATTAGTAACATACAGAGATTATGTCCATGAAAAAATTTATAAATGCTAATTTCAAACACAAACATTTTAATGTTTTATTAAGCAAAACAAATTAAGCAAAACAAAATAACCAAAAAGCTTCCTTGATGTTATTGAACTAACCAATAAAATTTAATTTTAATACCAGAAATCCAGAGTTTCATAAAAGAGTCTCTTTCTGTAAAGAGCTAACATCTAGAAAGGAAATAATCATGAACAATAAACTATGATATGATGTAATAAGTTATACAATGGAGAAAATTTTTTTATTTAAAGTATAGTTGATTTACAATAAAATGTTAGTTTCAGATATGGAGAATAAACATTTTTAGCTTGAAGGGACATCTTCGGAACAAATATGAGAGAGAGAATACTTCAGTGAGGCCTGAAGGATAAAGAACATTTAGCCAGTTATAGAATAAGCAGAGAATATTATAGAAAAGAGATGAAGCATAGCCATATTATGAAGATGTGAAGTTACAATTCATATTTGAGGCAACTGCAAGTAATCTGTTGGGTCTCAGCCTAAGGAGGATGAGAAGTGAGAAGCAGTAAACGGTGAGGTGGATCAGGTCAAGTTGTATCTAGTCCTCTTTCCAGGGCCCTCCTCTTGCCCAGCATCTGTCCTGCATGTATATTTTCGGACAAATGCATCTGTAACGTGTTTCATCCTTAAGCACTTGCTTTATAAGTGTTTACAAGATCATGTGGGGGTTCTTGAAAATTCCAAGGAGGTGAGTCCATGTGGTGAAATGATGGGAACTGTATTGTCATCAGGTGGCAGAAAACCCTGCCCAGAGTCCCATAGATAACACAGCATAGACAACCTCTGTCAGAAAACCAGCAGGGAGTTGTGCAGCACATGGGCTGGGCCAGAGCAGAATCTGGTACACATCTAGCCCCAGTCGCCAACAGTGTGGAGGGAGACAGCTAGCATTCAGGGATTCCAGAGAGAGGTTCATGCTATGACAGACAAGTGGAAGGCGGTGACTGGAACACAGAGGACATGGGAATCTAGGCAAATGGTGAGATTAGTGGTAAGTCTCTGAATAGAGTGGTGGTCATAAAATAAAGAGCTTTCACTGCCTTGGGGAACACAGGTAAGATTCCTGACTTGTGACTGTGCAGTGCATAATAAGGCAGCTTTAGGCAGTTCTGGCCATAAAAAAAAATTGGGGAAATCATCAAGGAAGGGACTCAGGTGCCGGTGTCCAGCCCCAGTGGATCCAGGGAATTCAAAGGGTGGATGGTGTTGGCAAGGAAAGACTGATTTATTTATTAATATAGAAATATAAGATTAGATTAGGAAGAAGTAGTGTAGTGGGAAAATTAAGTGAAGAAAGAAGGCTGAATAACTTGGTTTACGGGGAGGCCAATAAAGTTCCAGACAAGGAGCTTGCACCAAGCAGGCCACTGGTGCCTGCTTGAATCTCTAAGAGTGCCCCACCTTAGGCTCCCTTTCACACAAGTCTTAAAAGCCGGGATAAGTAAGTAGACTCGGTGAGCCTCCTGCTCCAGATGAGAATTCAGCCTGAAATTAGAGTAAAGAGGAGAAGGAAGGAGAGGGAGAAAAGGACCAAGAGAGAGACATGAGGGGAGCCAGATTCCCAAGAAACTAGGCCAAGAGACTAGTCTGAGAAACTGGTGTATCCTTTATTATTCAGAAGGCCTTTTATGCTTTTGATAAAACATGGAGATCAATGGGTAACACAAAGTTATGCAGTGTTAGCTGCCCAGACTCATCAAAAACAGGCTTTTTTCTCTGCATATCTAATTGTATACACAAGTCTTAGGTAATTTACATCATCTTCCGGCCAAAAAGGGCCAATTAACATTTTACACCCTTTTTCCGATAAGGTTTTGTCAACCAGAAGACTTATTTGTGTTGATCTTCCCAAAGTCTGCTGCCACTCTCAGAAAAGCACTAAATAAAGTTACATTCTTACATAGCAGAGATACAGCAACTTATAACAAGTAAAGGGAGTACAGTGATTTACAACAAAAGAGAAGCAATTAACTCAAAAGTCTAGTGCTGCTAACATCAAAACTACTATATATCTTTTTCTACGTCCTGATTACATTGAGTAACATCCTCCAAGGTGCCTAAAAAATAAAGAATATGGAGGTCTGGCAGCAATCCTTGAGTCAACAGTGAAAATCTGTCACCAATATGATTTTTAACTCTTTAGAAAAGGCTCTGTATCTTTAAGATGCTTTTAAGCTTTGTGCCTCTCACAGTTGGGAGGCTGTAAGCAATTTACAAGCTGTAAGAAGTCTGGGGAACCTGTTAGGCAAGCTGGAGAGCTATCAGAGGGGTTTAACTGAAACATCCCTTTCAAATGCAGAAGACTAAAGCCCTGATTTGACTTTTTCCCAGAGAATATCAGAAGAGTGGAAAAGCAGAGTACAGAGGCCAGCAGATTCTTATTTTAGTGGGGGGGAGGGGAGGGCGGTGGATGCTCAGGAAATACCAGGGGAACCCCTGAAGCTTGATCCTGTCCTTGCGTATGTCAGGCTTCCTTCCGCATGACCTTGTCACGGGCGGGATTCCTCACACTGGCTCCCAGCACTCGGGCACAATGGAAGCTGGAATACAAGGATGGCTACTTGGGTTCATGGGGAGGGGTTTGCTTTATCTGATAAAATGGAGCCCAGGCACCCTACTTGGAGTAGAAAAAAATTCACAGCTTGTCTTTCTGTGTTGTATACTTGAAATCTGCTAAGTAGACCTTAAGCATTCTCATCACACACACACACACGCACACATGCACACATACACACCAAATAACTATGTGAGGTGATGGATGTGTTAATTAACCTGATCATGGTAATCATTTTGCAAAGTATATATGTCAAATTATCACAATGTACACTTTAAATATATATGATTTTATTCATGAATTATACATCTATAAAACTGAAAATAATTTTTAAATGTGGAAATTGAACTTTAAGGCTTTTATAATTACTGAAACCCATGTTTCAATGAATGATCCTACAATTGGTAGTTTATAAATATACTTTCTAATAAAATATGTGGTTCATCAAAATATCTTAAGTAACGAGTTTCATATTTAATTCATCTTCTTTCTCTTTTTTTTTTCTTTTCAGGGCGATTCTGGGGGACCTTTAGTTGGAAAGGACCTTAAAGATACCTGGTATCTCATTGGAATTGTGAGCTGGGGAGATAACTGTGGTCAAAGGAACAAACCTGGAGTCTACACAAAAGTGACTTATTACCGAAACTGGATTACTTCAAAAACAGGCCTCTAGTTCACTATACAACTTAAACACTGAGAGCTGTATGCAGGCCATACACGCATGAGAATTCATATATTCTGTGGTTGTAGTACAATGAAGTGAGATTAAATGACATGATTTATTTCTGAATCACTTTAATCAACCAAAAACCCATGGCCAATTTGTAAAGGATTTAAATTTATAAGGTAGTGAGCCAGTTTAGCCTGGTTTGAAAAATACAATAGAGACACTGAGCTTTTAAGTCAATGAGCTAGAGTATAGCAGAGAAGCAATGCGAATTTTTGAGGATAATCCATGACATTGTTAGGATGTCTTTGTTAGGGATGTCTTCTTAAACAAGAAACAAGAGATTTTACATATTTTCTAGTTATAAATCCATTGGAAGGATCTTAATTTTTTTATATACTTTATTCTACGTTACAATACTGTATTGGTTTTGCCATACATTGACATGAATCAGCCACAGACGTACCCGATCTCCCAATGCTGAAAAACCTTCCCACCTCCCACCCCATATCATCTCTCTGGATCATCCCGTGCACCAGCCCCAAGCATCCTGTATCCTGTATTGAACATAGACTGGTGCTTCGTTCTTTATATGATAGTATACATGTTTCAATGCCATTCTCCCAGATCATCCCACCCTCTCCCTCTCCCTCAGAGGCCAAAAGTCATTCTATATCTCTGTGTCTCTTTTGTTGTCTCACATACAGGGTCATCATTACTATCTTTCTAAATTCCATATATATATGTCAGTATACTGTATTGGTGTTTTTCTTTCTGGCTTACTTCACTCTGTATAATCGGCTCCAGTTTCATCCATCTCATTAGAACTGAGTCAAATTTATTCTTTTTAAGGGCTGAGTAATACTCCATTGTATACATGTACCACAGCTTTCTTATCCATTCATCTGCTGATGGACATCTAGGTTGTTTTCATGTCCTGGCTATTATAAACAGTGCTGCGATGAACATTGGGGTACATGTGTCTCTTTCAATTCTGGTTTCCTTGGTGTGTATGCCCAACAGTGGGATTGCTGGGTCATAGGCAATTCTATTTGCAATTTTTAAAGGAATCTCCACACTGTTTTCCATAATGACTGTACTAGTTTGCATTCCCACCAGCAGTGTAAGAGGGTTCCCTTTTCTCCACATCCTCTGCAGCATTTATTGCTTGTAGACTTTTGGATTGCAGCCATTCTGACTGGTGTGAAATGGTTCCTCATTGTGGTTTTGATTTGCATTTCTCTGATAATGAGTGATGCTGAGCATCTTTTCATGTGTTTGTTAGCCATCCGTATGTCTTCTTTGGAGAAATGTCTATTTAGTTCTTTGGCCCATTTTTTGATTGGATTGTTTGTTTTTCTGGAGTTGAGCTGCATAAGTTGCTTGTATATCTTTGAGATTAGTTGTTTTTCAGTTGTTTCATTTGCTATTGTTTTCTCCCATTCAGAAGGCTGTCTTTTCACCTTGCTTATAGTTTCCTTTGTTGTGCAGAAGCTTTTAATTTTAATTAGATCCCATTTGTTTATTTTTGCTTTTATTTCCAGTATACTGGGAGGTGGATCATAGAGGATCCTGCTGTGATTTATGTCAGAGAGTGTTTTGCCTATGTTCTCCTCTAGGAGTTTTATAGTTTCTGGTCTTAGGTTTAGATCTTTAATCCATTTTGAGTTTATTTTTGTGTGTGGTGTGAGAAAGAGATCTAGTTTCATTCTTTTACAAGTGGTTGACCAGTTTTCCCAGCACAACTTGTTAAAGAGACTGTCTTTACTCCATTGTATATTCTTGCCTCCTTTGTCGAAGATAAGGTGTCCATAGGTATGTGGGTTAATCTCAGGGCTTTCTATTTTGTTCCATTGATCTATATTTCTGTCTTTGTGCCAGTACCATACTGTCTTAATGACTGTAGCTTTGTAGTAGAGCCTGAAGTCAGGCAAGTTGATTCCTCCAGTTCCATTCTTCTTTCTCAAGATTGCTTTGGCTATTCGAGGTTTTTTGTATTTCCATACAAATCTTGAGATTATTTGTTCTAGTTCTGTGAAAAATACTGCTGGTAGATTGATAAGGATTGCATTGAATCTGTAGATTGCTTTGGGTAGTATACTCATTTTCACTATATTGACTCTTCCGACCCATGAGCATGGTATATTTCTCCATCTATTAGTGTCCTTTTGATTTCTTTCATCAGTGTTTTATAGTTTTTGATATATAGGTCTTTAGTTTCTTTAGGTAGGTATATTCTGAAATATTTTATTCTTTTCGTTGCAATGGTGAATGGAATTGTTTCCTTAACTTCTTCATCTACTTTCTCATTGTTAGTGTATAGGAATGCAAGGGATTTCTGAGTGTTGATTTTATATCCTGCAACTTTACTATATTCATTGATTAGCTCTGGTAGTTTTCTGGTCGAGTCTTTAGGATTTTCTATGTAGAAGATCATGTCATCTGCAAACAGTGAGAGTTTTACTTCTTCTTTTCTAATTTGGATTCCTTTTATTTCTTTTTCTGCTCTGATTGCTATGGCCAAAACTTCCAGAACCATATTGAATAGTAGTGGTGAAAGTAGGCACCCTTGTCTTGTTCCTGACTTTAGGGGAAATGCTTTCAGTTTTTCACCATTGAGGATAATATTTGCTGTGGGTTTGTCATATATAGATTTTATTATGTTGAGGTATGTTCCTTCTATTCCTGCTTTCTGGACAGTTTTTTATCATAAATGGATGTTGAATTTTGTCAAAGGCCTCTTCTGCATCTATTGAGATAATCATATGATTTTTATTTTTCAATTTGTTAATGTGGTAAGAATCCTTGCATCCCTGGGATAAAGCCCACTTGGTCATGGTGCATGATCTTTTTAATGTGTTGCTGGATTCTGATTGCTAGAATTTTGTTAAGGATTTTTGAATCTATGTTCATCAGTGATATTGGCCAGTAGTTTTCTTTTTTGTGGTGTCTTTGTCAGGTTTTGGTATTAGGGTGATGGTGGCCTCATAGAATGAGTTTGGAAGTTTACCTTCCTCTGCAATTTTCTGGAATAGTTTCAGTAAGATTGGTGTTAGCTCTTCTCAAAATTTTTGGTAGAATTCAGCTGTGAAGCCGTCTGGACCTGGGCTTTTGTTTGCTGGAAGATTTCTGATTACAGTTTCAATTTCCATGCTTGTGATGGGTCTGTTAAGATTTTCTATTTCTTCCTGGTTCAGTTTTGGAAAGTTGTACTTTTCTAAGAATTTGTCCATTTCTTCCAAGTTGTCCATTTTATTGGCATATAATTGCTGATAGTAGTCTCTTATGATTCTTTGTATTTCTGTGTTGTCTGTCGTGATCTCTTCATTTTCATTTCTAATCTTATTGATTTGATTTTTTTCTCTTTGTTTCTTGATGAGTCTGGCTAATGGTTTGTCAATTTTACTTATCCTTTCAAAGAACCAGCTTTTGGCTTTGTTGATTTTTGCTATGGTCTCTTTTGTTTCTTTTGCATTTATTTCTGCCCTAATTTTTAGGATTTCTTTCCTTCTACTAACTCTGGGGTTCTCTATTTCTTCCTTTTCTAGTTGCTTTAGGTGTAGAGTTAGGTTATTTATATGACTTTTTTCTTGTTTCTTAAGGTATGCCTGTATTGCTATGAACTTTCCTCTTAGCACTGCTTTTATAGTGTCCCACAGGTTTTGTGTAGTTGAGTTTTCATTTTCATTCATTTCTATGCATATTTTTATTTCTTTTTGATATCTTCTGTGATTTGTTGATTATTCAGAAGGGTGTTGTTCAGCCTCCAAATGTTGGAATTTTTAATAGTTTTTCTCCTGTAATTGAGATCTAACCTTAGTGCATTATGGTCAGAGAAGATGCTTGGAATAATTTCGATTTTTTTGAATTTATCAAGGTTAGATTTATGGCCCAGGATGTGATCTATCCTGGAAAAGGTTCCGAGTGCACTTGAGAAAAAGGTGAAATTCATTGTTTTGGGGTGAAATGTCCTACAGATATCCATTAGATCTAACTGGTCTATTTTATCATTTAAAGTTTGCATTTCTTTGTTAATTTTCTGTTTAGTTGATCTGTCCATAGGTGTGAGTGGGGTATTAAAGTCTCCCACTATTATTGTGTTATTATTAATTTCCCCTTTCATGCTTGTTAGCATTTGTCTTATATATTGTGGTGCTCCTATGTTGGGTGCATATATATTTATAATTGTTATATCTTCTTCTTGGATTGATCCTTTAATCATTATGTAGTGGCCTTCTTTGTCCCTTTTCACAGCCTTTGCTTTAAAGTCTATTTTATTGGATATGAGTATTGCTACTCCTGCTTTCTTTTGGTCTCTGTTTGCATGGAATATCTTTTTCTAGCCCTTCACTTTCAGTCTGTATGTGTCCCTTGTTTTGAGATGGGTCTCTTGTAGGCAGCATATATAGGGATCTTATTTTTGTATCCATTCAGCCAGTCTTTGCCTTTTGGTTGGGGCATTCAACCCATTTACATTTAAGGTAATTATTGATAAGTATGCTCCTGTTGCCATTTACTTTATTGTTTTGGGTTCGGGTTTATATGCCCTTTTTGTGTTTCCTGTCTAAAGTCTATCCTTTAGCATTTGTTGGAGAGCTGGTTTGGTGGCACTGAATTCTCTCAGCTTTTGCTTGTCTGTAAAGCTTTTGACTTCTCCTTCATATTTGAATGAGATCCTTGCTGGGTACAGTAGTCTTGGCTGTAAGTTATTATCTTTCATCACTTTAAGTATGTCTTACCATTCCCTCCTGGCCTGAAGAGTTTCTATTGAAAGATCTGAAGTTATTCTTATGGGGATACCCTTGTGTGTTATTTGTTGTTTTTCCCTTGCTGCTTTTAATATTTGTTCTTTGTGTTTGGTCTTTGTTAATTTGATTAATATATGTCTTGGGGTGTTTCGCCTTGGGTTTATCCTGTTTGGCACTCTCTGGGTTTCTTGGACTTGGGTGATTATTTCCTTCCCCATTTTAGGGAAGGTTTCAACTATTATCTCCTCAAGTATTTTCCCATGGTCTTTCTTTTTGTCTTCTTCTTCTGGGACTCCTATAATTCGAATGTTGGAACGTTTCATATTGTTCTGGAGGTCTCTGAGGTTGTCCTCATTTCTTTTAATTCATTTTTCTTTTTCCTCGCTGATTCATTTATTTCTACCATTCTATCTTCTATTTCACTAATCCTATCTTCTGCCTCTGTTATTCAACTATTTGTTGCCTCCAGAGTGTTTCTGATCTCATTTATTGCTTTATTCATTATATGTTGACTCTTTTTATTTCTTCTAGGTCCTTGTTAAACCTTTCTTGCATATTCTCAATCCTTGACTCCAGGCTATTTATCTGTGATTCCATTTTGATTTCAAGATATTGTATCATTTTCACTATCAGTATTCGGGATTCTTTCTCAAGTAGATTCCCTATCTCTTCCTCTTTTGTTTGGTTTGGTGAGCATTTCTCCTGTTCCTTTACCTGCTGGGTATTCCTCTGTCTCTACATCTTGGTTATATTGCTGCGTTTGGGGTAGCCTTTCTATATTCTGGGAATTTGTGGAGTTCTTTTTATTATTGAGCTTCCTCACTGTGTGTGGGGTTGTATCAGTGGCTTGTCAAGGTTTCTTGATTAGGGAGGCTTGTGTTGGAGTTCTTGTGGGTGGAGCTGGATTTCTTCTCTCTGGAGTGCTGTGAAGTGTCTAGTAATGGGTTATGAGACGTCAATGGTTTTGGAGTATTTTGAGCTGCCTGTATATTGAAGCTCAGGGGTGTGTTCTTGTGTTGCTGGAGAATTTGCGTGATATGTCTTGCTCTGGAACTTGTTGGTTGGCCCTTGGGTGGTACTCGATTTCAGTGTAGGTATGAAGGCGTTTGATGAGCTCCTATTGGATAATATTCCCTGTATTCAGGAATTCTCTGATGATCTCAGGATCTGGACTTAAGCCTCCTGATTCTGGTTTTCAGATTTATTTTTACAATAGCCTCATGACTTCTCCATCTATAAAGCACTGATGTTAAAAAATCTAGGTTAAAGATGATAGGTTTCTCCACCTTGAGGGTCGTCCCTAGAGGATCACTGAGTTACATGGAGGAGAGAAGAGGGAGGGGGTAGTTAGAGGTGACTGGATTAGGATGAGGTGGAATCAAAAGAGGAGCGAGCAAGCTAGCCCATAACCACTTTCTTGTGTGTGCTCCACAGTCTGGACCTCTCAGAGGTGGTCACAGAGTTATACAGGGAAGTGGAGAGGTACGAAGTTGACAGAGGTGGCCAGGGAGATAAAAGAGGTAAATGAAAAGGAGGGATACAGATCCGGCCAGAAACCAGTTCCCTGAGTGTTCTCCATCTTCTGGAACATACAGAGGTTCATAGAGTTGGGTAGAGAAGAGGAGGGGGAGTGAGGAGACAGAGGCCACCTGGTGGAGAAAAAAGAGAGTCCAAAGGAGGAGAGAGTGGTCAAGCCAGTAATATCACACTCATGTAAAATTGGGTACTGAAGATTAGGTTTTTTAATGTACAAAATTGCCAACAAATACCAAAATGCAAAGATTAAAAATCTGGATTAGAGATTGGATTTTCAAAAATAAAATATTAAAAAAAGAAGAAGGAGAAAAAAGAAAAAAAAGCCACCAGAATTATTAAAAGACAACAACCTTCACCACAAAAAGACTATATACGGCGTTTACTTTAAAAAGAGGGGGTTTTTGGAAAAGTAATAATAAGTTATAAAAATAATAAATAGAGATATAGAGGACTTAAAATTTAAGAAAGTTTTAAAAAAGACAAGAAAAAAATTTTTAATTAAAAATTATTTAAAAAAAGAAAGAAAAATCATGCTTCCACATCAACCCCCAAAAAAATGATCATAAAAGTAGTAAAGGTATATCTGGCCCTTTCTCTGGCGTTGTGGGCTGTGTGGGGTCGCTACCAAGGCAGTTCCCTCTGTTTGACTTCCTCTGTTGGCTGGTCTCTTCCGTGTCTGATTTCCGTCTTGACACAGGGAGGGTGGTGGTGGACTCTACGCTGGGCTTGCCCCTGCTTGCGGCACATACCGCTCAGGCTCTCTGTTGCTCCACCGGATAACTGTCTGAGGCCGGCCCTAGGCTTCATGCACCTCCCGGTCTAAGCCACTCTGGCTTGGTGCTCTAGAAGCCCTCCGAGGTGCAGATTTGGTTGGGCCTGCGCTTTGTGCCCTTCCCAGGTCTGAGTAGCTAGGGAGTTTGGCGAGCGCAATTGCTGCGATTTCTGGCCTTTCTGTGCTGCTCAATTTTCTGGGAGTACCACTGGGGCTCCTTCTCAGGCAGATGATGACTGCCCAGAGCCTCCCAGAAGTCTTAGTTAGCAAAGAAACCTGCTTGCAATTTGGTAGGTAATGTCTCTCTTGAGCTGCAATTGCCCCCCTTCCAGCACTTAAGGCTCTGGCTGCCTGTCACCAGAGGGGGATGGTCTGCAGCTGGCTATTTCCGATCCATCCTTTGTTCTGTGTGCGGGCCTGTAGGTGTGTTATGTTCAAGCGTTTCACATGGTAGCTATCCCACAGTCTGGTTTGCTAGCCCAAGTTAGTTCGTTCTGGCCACACATGGGGCGTTACGACCCAATTCTCAAGAAAAGCCCTGCAGCCTGCGTCTCCCGCAGCCCGATTCTTAGAAAGCACTGCCGCTTGCGCCTCCCGCTCCTCCCTGCCCAACCCCCACTTGCTAAAGTCGGGTGCAGGCGTTTGCGCTGCTTATCCGCTGGGGGATTTACTGTTGGGCTCGTAATCTGTTGGTTTTAATTATTTATTTATTTTTCCTTCCTGTTATGTTGCCCTCTGTGCTTCCAAGGCTCTCCACAGACTCAGCTGCAAGAATGTTTCCTGGTGTTTGGAAACCTCTCTTCTTAAGAGTCTCTTCCTGGGACGGGATTCCCTTCCCGGGATGGGGCTCCCTCCTTACCTCCTTTGTCTTTTTTTGTCTTTTTTATTCCTGCCTGTTTTTGAAGCCAATGATCTGCTTTGCTGGATGCCTGATATCCTCTGCTAGCATTCAGAAGTTGTTTTGTGGAATTTATTCAGTGTTGAAATGTTCTTTTGATGAAGTAGTGAGGGAGAAAGTGGTCTCCCTGTCCTATTCCTCCACCATCTTTTCCGCCCCCCCAGGATTTTAATTTTTTAAAAGTTATATATAAGAAACAAAGTATGGTGATAAATCAAGCCAGAGATCTTCTGACCTTTGTCTGCTGTGAAATCTCCCTAATTTTTCAGTGATAAACATAACACACACACATACCCCCCCACACACATGTGCACATACAGAATATCCCTATCTTCAGATATTCCCAGAAAAGCATGATTGATAAATATAGACAGTAATTAGCTAGTCAAAACGTATTTTTGTTTCAAATATTTGAGGGAATGTGATATTAACTTCATGAGCCATCCCAAAACAATGGTACAAAAAAACATTTTATAGGTGCATTTACATGCTTTGACTACCAGGGGAAGCTTTGTAAATTATTGTTAAGGTTAAATGCCTAGAAAAAATATGAGAATTTGTTAATATGTTGAAGAATTAATAAGCATTATCTTTCTACATGGGATTCTCTGGTAGCTCAACTGGTAAAGAACCCACCTGCAATGCAGGAGACCCTGTTTCAATTCCTGGGTCGGGAAGATCCACTGGAGAAGGGATAGGCTACTCATTTCAGTAAAAAGTTTATTCCTTCGTATTACTGTAGCCAGTTGTCTCCTAAGGCTTGTGGCAATAGCCTATTGCAACCATGAAATACCAAGTATTTTTTTTCTAATTTAATAAATGCAGATTGTGATGACCTATCATACAGAAGATATGAACACGGTGCTTTGAAATAGCAAAAGAACCCATAAGTAAAGTGTCTCATGAAGATATTAGGAAAATCATGCTCATGTATTCCATAATATTAATACAATTAGATGATGATTTTGTAGAAACTGTTACTCTGTGTGACAATACTGGTTAGCCATCAGGGTTATGCATCATTTACTCATGTAACCCAAATATAAACCAAGCCATTAGAAAATTGAGCTATTTTATAATTCCCCCTCATGTGCTACTGATAAGGCATAAAAATAATCCTAAAATAATCCAAAGGAGATTTAAAATTTATTCACCATAAAAATTAATCCATAAGTTAGACTCATAGAATCTGAAGCATAGAAAACACTACAAGTCCTATAGGCCAGTACACTTAGAGTTCAGAGAACTGAAGCCAGGAAAACTAAATGACAGTGAAGCTGTAGGTAATTTGTATCCTCAGTGGACCTAGGGCTCAGGGCCTAGGACCCATCAATTTCACATATCCTTTTGTTACAAACTATCTTTATGATCATCTATATTATTGAATCATCAGCTGTATAAAAATTTCAGTGAGTTCTACTGAATCTGTTTTAAATTAAGAAACTCAAGAATTTTAAATGATTGTGATTCACTTAGGCAGCTGGCTGCCAATTCTCAGAACTCACTTCAGGATAAAGTTGCTTCTTCATACATAAAGATATACATAGGCACATAAATTATTCAATATTATGGTAGTAAGATACAATTCCAATTTCTAGAGATTCAAGGAACAATCTTAGAGTTATAACTTTGTGTTTCTAAATAGTATTGTAAAACATTTAATCCTGGATCACATATAAACAAATATTGGTGTATCATTTTAAATCTAATAATTAAGTTGGTGATCAGAGCATTCTACAAATAATATCATTGAATCTGTGTCAGGCCAATTGAATAAATCTTTCTTTCAACTTTTGTTTAAAAATTACATTTCTTTTAATTAACTAGTTTGAGTCACTCAAACAAGTTTGGGACTTAACAGAAGCAGAAGATATTAAGAAGAGGTAGCAAGAATACACCAGAAGAACTGTATGAAAAAGATATTCATGACCAAGATAATCACAAGGTGTCATCACCAACCTAGAGCCAGACATTCTGGAATGTGAAGTCAAGTGGGCCTTAGGAAGCATCACTACGAACAAAGCTAGTGGAGGTGATGGAATTCCAGTTGAGCTATTTCAAATTCTAAAAGATGATGCTGTGAAAGTGCTCCACTCAATATGCCAGCAAAAATCTGGAAAACTCAGCAGTAGCCACAGGACTGGAAAAGGTCAGTTTTCATTCCAATCCCAAAGAAAGGCAGTGCCAAAGAATGCTCAAACTACTGCAAAATTGCACTCATCTCACACACTAGCAAAGTAATGCTCAAAATTCCACAAGCCAGTCTTCAACAGTACGTGAACCATGAACTTCCAGATGTTCAAGCTAGATTAGAAAAGGCAGAAACCAGAGATCCAATTGCCAACATCCATTGGATCATCAAAAAAGCAAGAGAGTTCCAGAATAACATCTACTTCTGATTTGTTGACTATGCCAAAGCCTTTGACTGTGTGGATCACAGCAAACTGGAAAATTCTGACAGAGATGGCAATACCAGACCATCTGACCTTCCTCCTGAGAAATCTGTATGCAGGTCAGGAAGCAACAGTAGAACTGGACATGGAACAACAGACTGGTTCCAAATTGGGAAAGGAGTACATCAAGGCTGTATATTGTCACCCTGTTTGTTTAACTTGTATACATAGTACATCACATGAAATGCCAGGCTGTATGAAGCACAAGCTGAAATCAAGATTGCTGGGAGAAATATCAATAACCTCAAATATGCAGATGACACCACCCTTATGGCAGAAAACAAAGAAGAACTAAAGAGCCTTTTTGATGAAAATGAAAAACGAGAGTGAAAAAGTTGGCTTAAAACTCAACATTTAGAAAACTAAGATCCTGGAATCCAGTCCCATCACTTCATAGCAAATAGATGGGAAACAATGGAAACAGTGACAGACTTTATTTTTGGGGGCTCCACAATCACTGCAGATGGTTACTGAAGCCATGAAATTAAAAGACGCTTGCTCCTTGGAAGAAAAGCTATGACCAACCTAGACAGCATATCAAAAAGCAGAACATTACTTTGCCAACAAAGCCAACAAAAGGCTGTCTAGTCAAAGGTACGGTTTTTCCAGTAGTTATGTATGGAGTGAGAATTGGACTATAAAGAAAGCTAAGCACTGATGTATTGATGCTTTCGAACTGTGGTGTTGAAGAAGACTCTTGAGAGACCCCTGGACTACAAGGAGATCCAACCAGTCCATCCTAAAGGAAATTAGTCTTGAATATTCATTGGAAGGACTGATGCTGAAGTTGAAACTCTAATACTTTAGCCACTTGATGCCAAGAAATGACTCTCTGGAAAAGACCCTGCTGCTGGGAGAGATTGAAGGCGGAAGGAGAAGGGGACGACAGAGGATGAGATGGTTGGATGGCATCACCAACTCGACGGTCATGAGTTTGAGTAGGCTCTGGCAGCTGGTGATCGACAGGGAAGCCTGGCATGCTGCAGTCCATGGGGTCACAAAAGTCAGACACAACTGAGCAACTGAACTGAACTGAACTGAACTGAATTTGGGTCACTCTGAAGCAGGATTTTTCAACTTTAGCACTCCTAACTTTCTGGACTAGATAATTCTTTGTTTTGGGAGGCTACCCTGTACATTGTAGAATTTTAGCAGCATCCCTGACCTCTTCCTTTTAGACATCTGAAATATACTTCTCTCCACCCTGTCCAAAATATGTTAACTGAAAATATCACCAGATGTTGGCAAATGTCTCGCAAGGGGTGAACCTCTTCCTTGTTGAGAACTATTATTCCAAACGCATTTGATTGTTTTCAAAAATGCCAGAGATAATCTGAAAATTTTTACAGAGTATTCAAAAACTATAGTCTGCTGGTCAAACTGTGTGTTCACTATCATGTTGCTAAAAGAAATGGAAAATAAGTGACAGATACTTTAGTCAGTGACTATTTCAGATACAGAGTGATTGCCTCACATACAGTGTGACTGAAGAGTTTCTCATACTCCTGCTTACAGCAAATTCACAGAGCACTATCAGCTATTGCTATGAAGACAGGCTTTCTATGAACACGCCCTCTAGTAAGAATTTCTCTACATTGACCACAATTCACAGTAAGAAATATATCTCATACCACAGCTCCATAAATATGTAACAAAATACATATATAGATTAAAAATTGAAACAGAAAATTCCTAAAACAATGCCTCTCTTACTAAGTGCAATAAAATTTGATATTTCTATTCTACTTTTGCTTTTTAAAAATGCTTGACCCACCAACTAAATTGATTTCACAATCTATCAATAACAGGTTGTAATCTGCAGTTCCTAAACACATCCTGGAATAATCATTCACCATTATTAATGCCACAGTGTTATTATCTCACCTGTTCCCACTACATTCCCTATTTTCAAACTATATTTGTAGCAAACTGTAGCTAGATTATGGGGCTTCTCAGGTGGTACTAGCAGTAAAGAACCTGCTTGCCAATGCAGGAGACATGAAACTCAGGTTCAGTCCTTGGGGTTGGGTAGATCTCCTGTAGGGAGGCATGGCAATCCACTCCAGTATACTTGCCTGGAGAAGCCCATGGACAGAGGAGCCTGGCAGGCTAAGGTCCATAGGATCACAAAGAGTTGGACATGATTGAAGCGACTTAGCACAGCACAGCACAGCTAAATTATGACACTGTTCAATACTGCTATTCCCATACACTAAAATCTTCACTGATTTCCCCTTCACCTGATAAACAGAGTATAAATCCACATCACCATAGCTTGTAAGGCCCTTTACAATCTACCAACAACCAAGTAAAATTTTGTTTCACTCGTTACTCGTTCTCAGTGTTCTTGTAACACTGAATGTTACTCTTTATTTCCTACCACACAGACAGTAAGTTATGCAAGATTCTCTTCACTCTACCAGATCTAGCTCAAATATCACCTCTATCAATAATACCTTTACTATCCAATAAAAATTACTCTTTATCAAAAGTTTTTTGAATGCTTTTTTTCTTTCCCTAGAGCTTTTCTCATACTTTACTTTGTATTATAACTTTTATGTACATTTATGATCTCTAAAAACATACTAAGTTCCATTAGGCTAAAGACTGCTTTATTCATTTTTGTATTCCCTACAGCTTTTAGGAAAATAATCTGTATATATTATGGTTCATTAAAGAATAAATTAACAGGCTAATTATGAATTCTATGAAGGAAAAACACCTCAGTTCTCAGTTACTAACTGCTTCCCTCAGCTCACTTTCTTTTACAATGCTTTCCAATCTGTGCTGGCCCCATGTAGCATATTCTTGAATGTTTCTAAGGAGTTCCAGCTCTCTGTCTATATTAGAAGCAATCAGAACACAGTAAGACGTCACTAAAACTTTGCCCATATTCCCTTAACTGAGCACATTCCAAACCTAAGGGATATTTGGAGATAAGATCAAAAACCACATCTCCCATCTTCTTTTTTGTGTTTTTATTTGATCTATGAGGACTGTCCTTTCATCTTTTTTCTTTCATGGACCTCACAAATATGGGTACTTCCAAAAGGTCACCTTAGATCTCCATGATTGTACTTTTGCAGTTTAGGCTCTTCTTTGTTGAATTTTCCCAATGAGAGATAATAGAGATAAAACTAAAATTAATACACAATATCCACTTTTGAATGCTCACAGAAATAAAAGGATTGGAATTTCAGAAAAAAAAAAGAAGATGACATTTGGTTCACCAACTTTAATTATCCATATGCCTGTCCTTCCTTTTCCATTAGTAATCAAGATTTAAATGATAAGCTAACATTTTTAAACTGATTTTATTCTTTTCTAAGTTCAGGAGACTCCTCTCACACCAGCAGTCAAAAAAAAAAAAAAGTGAAAATAAATCCTAAATGTCACTTAGAAAGTGAGGGAAAATCAAAGATAAAAATGTAGGCTTCAGGAGTCAGAAAAAGAACTGAAGAGCAGTTCTTCAGATTACCCTACACTGTGTTTAGCTTTGAAATAGCTGTTATGGGTTAAAGCATATAGATGATGTTATGTCCTATACAGGGCCCCTGAAAATTACTGCATAACCTGTTGAATATTTTACATGGCTATAATGATCAATTAGGATAACATCATGTTACAGAAAAAAACAGTAGATTGAGCTCCTCTCTGACTGAGTTATGTGATAACTGCCCTCACAGAGTGGACCAACCACCTCTGCACTCTGGGCTTCCCAGGGTCATGTCAGGAGGATCTGCCATGTAGAAGCTCATTGCTGCTTTAAGTCACTAAAGCAGAAATGTATGAAATGACTCACTGGGGAACCTTAAATTTTTTCACTCAACCTTGATGATTCCCACATATTAAACTGTTGTCAATCATCTTGCTGGGATCATGTCTGGGTAGAGACAGCATTCAGATTCCTATCAGTGCTTTCTTGAAACCGTACTATGCTGCTGCTGCTGCTGCTAAGTCGCTTCAGTTGTGTCCGACTCTGTGTGACCCCATAGATGGCAGCCCACCAGGTTCCCCCGTCCCTGGGATTCTACAGGAGAGAACACTGGAGTGGGTAACTGTACTATAAATGGTAACATAATCTGGCTCACAATACACTGCACAGTGGGAGTCAGCACAAGCCTTTAGCTGGGCCTCCAACACGCAAAGCTCCTCTTCCTTTCCCTGGAGGGACAACTGGGAAGTAGGATGGAGACCATTCTAGGTCAAAAGTCATGCCACGGCAGACCACAGTTCTGTTTCCTCTCTCTCCCTCTCATGCAATGAACACTATTCCTGGTACAAAGGCACAGCCTTTTCTTCTGGCTTTTCATGAAAACACTCCAAAAACAGCCTAGCCCTCACATTGCCTTTCATGGGGTCATTTTAAGAACCTAACTATCAAATAGGAGAGGCTTACACTATCTTCTAATTCAACCGCATTCCTTATTTCCTTCTCATTTAGATGCCTCTGGAAAAAAATTCAGATCAACAGATTCTAGCACAAGACAAATAAAACAAACAAATTTTTAAAAAGACTAAATTCCAAGGTGAGCTGGTAGCTTTTCCCTGTTCCATGACTACAGACTATTCCTAATCCTCAAAATGATCATAGTATTAAATGTTCTTGTTCAAAAGCCTTGGAAAACAAATAAGGATGAATCAGTAGAAAATCACCAGTATTACTGAAAAAAAAAAAAAAACTCAAGTACAAGCTATTTAAACAGTAAGTGAGAACTATTATCTTTGTGTCAAAAGGATGTTATGATGCACTTTCATGGTTCCAAATGACCTCAAACTCTGTTCAAGTACCTCTCTACTGCTAAGTCACTTCAGTTGTGTCCGACTCTGTGCGACCCCATAGACGGCAGCCCACCAGGCTCCCCCGTCTCCAGGCAAGAACACTGAAATGGGTTGCCATTTCCTTCTCCAATGCATGAAAGTGAAAAGTGAATGTGAAGTCGCTAGGTTGTGTCCGACTCTTAGCGACCTCATGGACTGCAGCCCACCAGGCTCCTCCACCCATGGGATTTTCCATGCAAGAGTACTGGAGTGGGGTGCCATCACCCTCTCCTAAGTATCTCTCTACTATCATGTATTTCACACATTGGTGAAAGAGTGCATTACTAATACAAAGCTAGTACAGTGATGTTAATTTAAATCAACTGGATTATTAAATATAGGTTTAAATAATCTTGAACAAACAAAAAGCTATGTGGCAGTCTTATGAAACATTATGCTATGTTAATGTTACATTGTATATATATATATGTATATATATATATAATGTTTATATATATATATAAACATATATAATGTTTGTGGTTCTTTTTTTTTTTTTTTTAATAGCTCCCCTGGTGGCTCAGACGGTAAAGCGTCTGCTTGCAAAGCGGGAGACACGGATTCGATTCCTGGATCGGGAAGTTCCCCTGGAGAAGGAAATGGCAATCCACTCCAGCACTCTTGCCTGGAAAATCCCGTGGATGGAGGAGCCTGATAGGCTGCTTCATGGGTTCGCAAAGAGTCGGACACGACTGAGTGACTTCACAGGGACATAATGTTTTATATACTTATGTGGAAGGGGGAGCTGGGGGAGGAATGGATACATATATATGTATGGCTCGATCCAATTGCTCTACACCTGAAGCTATGAGGACATTGTTAATCAGCTATACTTCAATACAAAATAAAAAGTCTTAAAATATTTTTAAAAATTTTAAACAAAATCCTGTCTAGACTTTAAAAAATAATAAAACACAAAGCAAAAAAATGAAAGAAAACCATCAGAGAGCTTTTCCTTTTTACTACATCTGTTGAAACCACTAATGTATTTTGGCATAATTTTTACATTTGGTATAATGCCATCACCTTTCTATCATCTCATGTTTTTGAGCTAATTTCTTCATAATCTTTATTTTATTCCCCAAGTATGCACCCCCTCTCAGCAATAAAGACCTTAATAAATATTTCTAGGTACTTTCTTCCCTTGGTAGGAGATTTTATATATCTTAATCATAATAGGCTAATCATTCTGTTTTAGACATGTATATTATGTTTCCTTTAAAGCATCTAAAAACAAAAATGAAAATAAAATGTTTTTAGCTAATACTTAATGTAATTTTATCTTACAAAACACTCCTACTTGCCTCATCTCTCCAGAGAAATTTCCCCTACTGTGACTTAATCTTGGTAACTGGCCTGGCAGCCCAGGAGAGGAGATATCTGTTGCTCCTAGAGAGAATGGCTATCAGTTTGTGAAGAAGAGGCCTGTACTGAGTCCCTGTGCAACCTGAATGCATGCTAAGTTGCTTCAGTTGTGTCCAGCTCTTTGTGACCCCATGGACTGTAGCCCACCAGGCTCCTCTGTCCATGGGATTCTTCAGGCAAGAACACTGGAATGAGTTGACATGCCCTCCTGCAGGGGATCTTTCCAGTCCAGTGTTCGAACTTGTCTCTTACATCTCCTGAATTGGCAAGCAGATTCTTTACCACTAGCACCACCTGGGAAGCCCATCCTTGGACAACGCTAGTTCTCAAAGGAGAGAAAACTCACTTCTGCACACTCCAGAAGGCTCAAACAACAACAAGAACAACAACAAAGGCTACAGAGTCAAAAACTTCAGGTTATCTTGCCCAGTAGCCACATCTCATGTTCAGGTCCCAAGTTTTACCAACTAGGTCTCTGACTGGATCAACAGATCTGTCTATGTTGAGCATCCAACTATCACTGAAGTTCACACACTATTCAGTCTCGCGCTTTATATTCAGTTTCACCTGCTCACCCACTGCATTAGATGAGAGCTTTTCAATCCACTGAGGATAATCTCTGGATCTCATATTCAGCTTGCAGTTGTGTTAATTTCCCTCAACCTTTCGTTATCCAGCTCTGGCACACACATGCAAACTGGTAGCAACCATGCAATGCCACTGTCTTCATGTGTATCATCCTCACCCTCATTCCTTTCAGTGCATAAACTGGCACTGGTCCATGCACTCACCTCTGCTGTCATGCTGGCCTGGCACCAGGGCTGAGAGTTGTAACAATCATACCCTCATACCACCACCTTGTGCTGGAAGCTATTGGCATGCCACCTAGTATCCAGTTCTCACTACCAGCTGAGTGGTGATTGATCCAGTTCCCAAATCTCATCTTAACTTCTGTTCCCTTGGAGCCCTTTCAGTACTATCTACTATGAATTGGCCTTTCTGGGTAGCAGAAACTTTGACAAAGTAAAAGAGAGGTTTATTGAGAACTAAAACGTGTGAAAGAAAAAGAGAGGAAGGATCTGTCAGGGAAAGTTATCAGATGGCAACACCAACCTGACAGGAATGTCTTTCAGATCATCTGGGAAACTCTGAAGTAAATATTCAGTTCAGTTCATTCACTCATTATGTCTAACTCTTTGCAACGCCATGGAGTGCAGCACGCCAGGTTTCCCTGTCCATCACCGACTCCCGAAGTTAGTTCAAACTCATATCCATCGAGTCAGTGAAATCATCCAACCATCTCATCCTCTGTCTTTCCCTTCTCCTCCTGTGTTCAATCTTTGCCAGAATCAGGGTCTTTTCTAATGAGTCAGTTATATGCAACAGATGGCCACAGTACTGGAGCTTCAGCTTCAGCATCAGTCCTTCCAATGAGTAAATATTACCTGTTGAGAAATCCACACTAGGTGGAAATGACAAGACCATTATGCCACTACCTTGCTCAATCATTGGCTGAGGACTACCCAGGGGGAAAAAAATGCTTTGAGCTTGAAAACTGAGGCAAACCCTGACAAGTTAACAGCTAGAATCAAGTTATTTTAAGTATATCTTCTTATTCTGATACTTCAATATCTGAGGGCTTGCCGACCCTTGGATGGACTGCCTGTTCCAGGGCTAGCTAATTCCCAGAGACAGCAAATAACTACACAGTGAGTATGTACTCCAAACACAAACCGACCGATCTAGAGCCTATACCCCTCCTTTTTGAGGTCTTACACTCTGGGCCATTATTCCTCTGCCAGGGAACAGTATACACACAGTTACAGTGTACTCGTGCCAGAGTCAGATACCAGACAACTGGCCACAGCCCCTGTGTCACAGAGCCCACTGAAACTATTCAAACCAGCCAGTCTTAAGCCTGCTACCCTGACTTGCCTATTCTTCTGACGGGAAATCACAATGAAGGCTCTCATACACAGTTGTTCCTTTTCCCTCTGCCTCTGAGTGACCCTGTGCTTCCCCATGTGACCCTGTGTGATGTGTATGTCCCCTTCTTGGGAGCAATAAATAACAAACTATCTTTTTTATCAGCGGCAATCATCTCTTGATCTTCTAACCTCACTTTACTAAATAAAAATGAAATTCATGCTGTAAATTTGTGCTGTAAAACACACGTACTTATACTCTTTGCAGCTGAGTAAGTTGTCTTGAAGGATGATCTGAAGGCTACCTCCATGTGTCTTACAGGAGTGATTCTTTTACGCAGGTCAAAAATAGCTAAAATACTTCAGAGAGAAGTAAATTTTTATTCATCATTTCATTCAATATTTTTTTAAATTAACCTAGTTACACATGCTAGTTACAGATGACTGGCTCTCAGCATAGCAGTTCTTTTCCCCGTAGGCAATTATGGTCTACTGTAGAATGATTTAAAAATGTGCTGACAATGAAGGAAACTATAAGCAAGGTGAAAAGACATCTCTCAGAATGGGAGAGAATAATAGCAAATGAAACAACTGACAGAGGATTGATCTCCAGAATATACAACCAAATCATGCCGTTCAATGCCAAATAAATAACCCATCAAAAAGTGGGCAGAAGATCTAAACAGACATTTCTCCAAAAAAGACATACAGATGGTTAATAAACACATGAACATGCTCAACACTGCTCATTATTAGAGAAATGCAAATCAAAACTACAATGAGCTATTATCTCACACTGGTCAGACTTATTCAGTCGCTAAGTCATATCCACCTTTTGGCAACCCCATGGACTATTGCAAGCCAGGCTTCCCTCTCCTTCATTATCTCCCTGAATTTGCTCAAACTCATGTCCATTGAGTCAGCGATGCCATCCAGTCATCTCATCCTCTGTTGCCCCTTCCCCTTCCCTCAATCTTTCCCAGCATCAGGGCCTTTTCAATAAGTTGTCTGTCCACATCAGATGGCCAAAGTATTGGAGCTTCAGCTTCAGCATCAGTCCTTCCAAAGAATATTCAGGGTGGATTTCCTTAAGGATTGACTGGTTTGGTCTCTTTGCTGTCCAAGGGACTCCCAAGCGTCTTCTAGACTCTTGATTCAAATCAAAATTTGAGAGCATCAGTTATTCGGCACTCATCCTTCTTTATGATCCAACTGTCACATCCATACATGACTACTGGAAAAACCATAGCTTTGACTATATGGATCTTTACTGGCAAAGCGATGTCTCTGCTTTTAATACACTGTCTAGGTTTGTCATAGCTTTTCTTCCAAAGAGCAAGTGTCTTTTAATTTCATGGCTACAGTCACCATCTGAGGTGATTTTGGAGCCCAAGAAAATAAAATCTGTCACTATAGGATCTGTCACATTCTGTCACCAGTCAGAATGACCATCATCAAAATTTGTACAAACAATAAATGCTCTAGAGCATATGGAGAAAATGGAACTCTCTTGTACTGTTGGTGGGAATGCAAATTGATAGCCATTATGGAGAACAGTAGGGATATTCCTTAAAAAGCTAGGAATAAAACCACCATCTGACCCAACAATCCCACTATTGGGCACATACCCTGAGAAAAATCATAACTGAAAGAGACATGTACCCCAGTGTTCACTGCAGCACTATTTACAATAGCTAGGACAAGGAAGCAACCAAGATGTCCATTGGCAGTTGAATGGATAAAGAAGTTGTGGTGCATATATACAATGGATTATTACTCCACTATAAAAATGAATGTCTTTGAGTCCATTCTAATGAGATGGATGAACCTAGAGCCTATTAGTGAAGTAAGTCAAAAAAAGAAAGACAAATATCATATATTAACACATATTATGAAATCTAGAGTGATAGTACTGATGATTTTACTTGCAGGGCAGCAAAGGAGACACAGACATAAAAAACAGACTTTCAACACAGTAGGGGAAGGGAGAGGGAAGGAGATAACTTGAGAGAAGAGCATGGAAAGATATACATTATCATACATAAAATAGATAGCCAGTGGGAATTTGCTGTATGATGTAGGGAACCCAAAGTTAGTGGGATGGGGAGTGGGAGTGGGAGGCTGGTTCATGAGGGAGGGGACATATGTATACCTAAAGGTTAATTCACGTTGATGTATGGCAGAAACCATCACAATATTGTAAAAGTCAATTCAGTTCAGTTCAGTTCAGTCACTCAATGTTGTAAAATAATTATCCTCTAACTAAAAATAAAAATAAATGTGTGCTATAATGAGCATGAGAGGAGAAGCAAACAAATATGGGATCACATTAAAGAGAAGCCAGCCTATCCTAGGGACTTCTACAGTGGTCCAGTAGCTAAGACACCACACTCCCAATGTAGGGGTCTTGGGTTCAATCCCTTGCCAGGGAACTAGATCCCACATGCTGCAAACAAGACCCGGCACATCCAAGTAAATAAGTAAATAGTAAAACATTGGAAAAGATAGAAGACATGAGAAGGGGATGACAGAAGATGAGATGATTGGCTGGCATCACTGACTCAATGGACATGAGTTTCAGCAAGCTCCAGGAGACAGTGAAGGACAGGGAAGCCTGGCGTGCTGCAGTCTATGAGGTTGCAAAGAGATGGACACGACTGAGTAACTGAACAACAAAAACAATAATAATAATAAATTATTTGTTGGGGCTTCCCAGTGGCGCTAGTGGTAAAGAACCTGTATGCCAATGCAGATGGTAAGACATGCGGGTTCAATCCCTGGTTGAAAGAGCCCCAGGAGAATAGAATGCCAATCCACTCCAATATTCTTGCCTGGAGAATCCCTAGACAGAGGAACCTGGCACATGACTGAAGTCCAAGCATGCAAGGTATCCTAGGGGTGAAGAAGCCCTCATAGAGGAAAGCATACAAGCAGTCCTGGCAGACTATTCAGAGTTGGAAACTAAGAAATGTATCAAAAGGAACAAAACAATGGGGAGAGCTGAAGGAACAGAACTGAAGGAGACAGAGAGGGCAGTGTATTCAAGTAACAAAGGATAGTCAGGGTATAGACTGTAGAGCTCAAGAAGCAGGGTGGGAAGAAGGGTGAGAAGGTAAGCAAGGTCCAGCTGCTTCAGGGCTCTGCCACCTGTGTTAAGGAGAATGAACTCTCTTACCTGCAAGGGAAGCTACTGAAGAGTTTTTAAGAGGGTAGCAACATAACTCAATCTGTAATAATCATTCTCATAGTGTCAAGAAGAGACTAGATTGGGAAAATATTATGGGTAGAAAAGCTAATCAGAAACTGTAGCAGTAATCCAGCTGAAAGATCAGAGTGGCTGGAGTCATGTACTGGCAGTGGGTATAAGGACAAGGCAAAATGGGTTCAATAGCTATTTATGCATGTAAGGCATTGAGAAATGAGATAGAGACAAGGATGACACCCAGAACTAGGTGAATGGGAAATGACTTATAGAGATGGAAAGTACTGGAGAGGCAGATTAGGAGGAAGAAGCACAAAGATGTGCATATAAAGAACAAGTGAAAAAATTGGCCTCCCAACAGAGGACAAAACCCTCTTCCACTATAAAGAGAAGGATACAGGCAGAGGCATAAAATATACAGATTCAGTGACAAGTAGTTGAGGGAGTGTCCACCTAGAGGCTTCCATCTTTTTCTCCAATGGTAGAACTGCAAGTCATCCATTGAAGGCAAAGGTAGAAACAAGAGATAGAAAATAAACACTTGGAGAAGAATAGATACGATGTGAAATGGTTTTTGTGAACACTAAACCTTGAATATTCATTGGAAGGACCGATGCTGAAGCCAAAGCTCCAGTACTTTGGCCACCTGATGTGAAGAGCCAAGTCATTGGAAAAGACCCTGATGCTGGAAAAGACTGAGGACAGGAACAGAAGGGGACAACAGAAGATTAGATGGTTGAATTGCATCACTGACTCAACAGACATGAGTTTGAGCAAGTTCTGGGAGATAGTGAAGGACAAAGAAGCTTGGCATACTGCAGTCCATGGGGTCACAAAGAGTTGGACACAACTTAGCAACTCAACAACAACAAAGCACTGATTAGGAAAACCTGGCTGTATTGCTGGGTAGTATTGAAAAGCCAGCTAAGACTAAAACTCATAAATTGATAATGGGATAAATTTTAAAATAGATACTTACAATGGATATGTGTATTCATAGAGTTTCTGCTGCTGCTAATTTGTTTTAGTCATGTCCAAGTCTTTGAGACCATATGGACTGCAGCCTGCCAGGCTCCTCTGTCTATGGGATTCTCCAGGCAAGAGTACTAGAGTGGGGTGCCATGTGCTCCTCCAGGGATCTTCCCAACCCAGTAATCGAACTCCAATCTCTTACATCTCCTGCACTGGCAGGCAGGTTCTTACCACTAATGCCACCAACTGTTCCTATTATAAACCAAATAAAAAGATCACTTCCCTGGTGGCTCAGACAGTAAAGAGTCTGCCTGCAATGCAGGAGACTTGGGTTCAATCCTGGGTCAGGAAGATCTGCTGGAGAAGGAAATGGCAACCCATTCCAGTACTCTTGCCTGGAAAATCCCATGGATGGAGGAGCTTGGTAGCCTACAGTCCATAGGGTCACCAAGAGTCAGACGACTGAGCGACTTCACTTAATTTGAGTTTACCAGCCAGACCTTTGAATTGATGAGATGATTTACATTGTTTATTAATATGTATTATATTTATTTGCCTTGATTGTTTCTCTGAATGTGGAGGAAAAGGGAAAGAGTCAAATTTTCGTATATATGTAGGATGATGGAAATTACTTTTTATAGGAGAAAACAAATCTAGGCAGCCCAAGGCAAACTGATGTGGAGAACTTAGGCGAAGGGTCAAGAATACAAGTTTCTTCCTCTTATGGAAGAAAGGCTTATGACCAAGATGCTTCTTTGACCTCTTACTATCAGAAACTGCATTTTTAAAAATTTACATGTGAAAAGCATAAGAAAATAGTTGGCTCTCAACATAAAAGCAATTACAGATTTTTAATAAGCTTTGGATTTCTTAAACCATGTTTGAAGGAATGCTATAGAAATCAGATTATTTTGGTGAATCACAGCCAAAAATATAAATCTAGGAAAGAGTGTATTTTAGAAACACTCAGGGCCATTTTCAAACTGTCTGTGCTTTCCACCTCTCAGTAATTGTGACTTCTACACATGTACAAAAATACTGTCTTGAGACTCAGTGCAGAAGGAATGACCACATAACTGTTGCATTGCCAGGTGGTTTACCTTGGTTAGTTCATTTGATTTGATTTCTTAGAATTCTCACTTCTCATGACAATGGTACTTTAACATCATTTGTACATGTAAGAAACCTGAGGCAGACACAGATAAATAATTTTGCTGAACCCTGTTGGATGGTAAGTAGAAGAACCAAGATTTCACTCCAGGTATATTCTAACTCCAAAGAATGTACTCCATCACATGCCTTTTGAATAGACAAAGGCCTTTGAAACATAATGCATGTGTGTGAGCTCAGTTCCTCAGTTGTGTACAACTTGCAATGGACATGGACTATAGCCTGCCAGGCTCTGTAGCCCCCCAGGCTCCTCTGTTCATGGATTTTCAAGACAAGAACACTGAAGTGGGTTGCCATGTCCTTCTCCAGTTGAAACATAATAGAATATACTTACCTGCATATGTCCCCTTACCTCTCGCTGCCTACAGGTCACTAACCCACAAAATTAAACTTGGCCACACTGAAAAAAAATCAAATTACTACACAACTTTTAAATTTACACTTACAATAAATATAAACATGCATATGTAAACAACACTTTACAACTTTCAAATGGTGAGCACATCCATTATCTTTTTCTATCTATATGATATCTCTATGAAGGAGGTCATGACAAATCCATTACCAGCTATAGCCATATGACTGTGCTGCCGTGAATGTGATGACTAACCAAACTCCAAATTTAAAGAAAACACCCTGGCCCACACCTTCTTAGATCATCTGCCTTTTGGTTGCTTTCTTCTGCTCTTATTATTATGATGGGTTCAATTGAATGACTCATACTTCTCTCAAAGCTAAAACTTTTTTCAGACATTTGTGTACCTGTCTTTACCATGGTCTATCCCCTCAGGCTAGGCAGGCAAAACAACCAACCTCAATAGTGTGTACCCTACATGATTTATCCTCCATCTAAATAAATGATCTCGTATATTTCCTTGAAGCCTGTTCCTGTCAGTCCTAGGTCACACTATCTTAGTCTTATGAATGTACAGTTGTAAGAATAAAATCAAGCCCATGGCAGCAAGAAGAGGATTCTGATATTTTTTGTACAGTGTCATTCTATACACCTTATTCTTGCAATGGCCACCTTTTGTAGGATAGAAAAGGTCAAGCCCTATCCTGCCACTCCCTGAGGATCTGAAAATTAACAGTCAACATCTTTTGAATTAGTCCCTGTTAAGAGCAATCCCTTTGCTTCACAAACCGTAATTTCATGCTCCACCTCTCCTTCCGTGTTGAGCTCATCACAGGAAAGCAGGAAGATGCTTTCAGACTGAATACAGTTTTCCCCATGCCTTTCCCCTGACTCATTCCCAATTTCTGTGTGAATAGTGATGGGACACCAGAATCTGCATTAATTCATTTAATTATTAGACAGTCAAACAATATGTGCTGACTAAGCACCTTCTCATTAAAAAGGACTTTGCTGATTGTTCTAGGATATACAGAGATGGAAAAGAAAGAACACGTATAGTTGAAGGAAAGTGCTGTCAACAAAAACCAGAAGACTATACTTCACATCCTTAAACAAAGTACTGAACAAAAGCAAATTTTAAAGGTCATTAAAATATTTAAATAGTTTGCCCCAATAAACAGTTTTTCTTTTCATTTATTTCAGGGAAATATTTAGCAATGGGGTTAAAAACATGTTCATGAAGGTGGTCAAAATACTTCATATTAGGAGATGGTTTCAGTATTTTATGATGAATCTATTTGGTGTAGTATGATTCTATATCGTTGCATATTAAAATTCAGCCATTAAAATTCTTAACAATTGATGGATCTAGGACCTATATTTGCAAGTTTTCTGTAAACTTGAAATTGTATTAAAATAAAAAACTATAATACAGCTTCATATAATACATAGTATCATATATATAATTTAGTATAATTAGTATAATAATTTAGTATAATGTTATATATAACTTACCATGTAATAAGTCATGATACAGCTCTACAGCTACTGGATACATACATAGCTACTAGAAATAATACAGAAGCCATTAGAAATAAAAATTAGTAACACAGGGATATGCTTATGAAATAATATTGAGCATAAAAAGCACAGTACAAAGTTATACACTATGATATAACTTGTGAAAAGATCTGTACATTCAAGGTTAACATGTAAAATGAAAATGGCTTGTTTAGGTAACTTTGTTCAACTGTTTTGATATATTGTTTTATTCTTTTTAAAAAGAAAGGTCAGGATGTCAGGCATGAGATATGAAAATGTATAAAGGAATGGTAGGGAGGAGCCCATGCATTCCTATTCCTGTTGTATGCAAAGCTTTGTACATTATATTTAAAAATGTGTAGCTGAACACTTCTTGAGTTACAGTCTTGGAGTGAATTCATTACCGATCCATGATTTACATGATAGTCATACAAGACCAAGTAATCAGCACCTAATTTTTTCAGCAAGTAAATGAGACTCATAAAGGCATAAGTAATTTTTGCTTAAGCTTCACAATTAATTGGTGAAAAAGTTGAAATCCAAATTCAAATTTTCTAATTCTGTTATACAATTCCAATAATTTAGTATTTATTATTTCTCACAAAGTAACTTCAGCATAACCTTCCAATCCTTCCCAATACAATACATAAAAATAGCTTTTTTCACTTCCATGCTATTCTATATGGAATTCTCGTTCTACACTCTGCTGCCCACTCATCTGCTGCAATACTGAGTTAGAATATTTTTTAAAGACATACTCAGAGAAAGACTAAGTGAATTTTAGTTTCAATTGTTCTTCTTGCTTATCTCACAAATTTGTATACATACTTAATTACTTCTCTGAATATTTCAAATGCTATGAGAAAAAGAGAATTTTATCAAAGAGAAGGGAGTATTACCAATTAATCTATGGAAAGCATTTTCTGATAGTCTTTCGCTTGCTGTGGCAAAAAATAAGGTGTGTGATAACATGATAACATGGGCAAGAGAGTCACATCCTTCTTAATTTAAAAACTATGATGCTGCAGCCTATGGAGTAGTTATAGCCTTTCACAAAATACATATCACCTGCTATGTTTCATCACAAGTTACCAGTATAAATAAAATTTTTACTGATTTGTAAGATTTCCTGTCCATTCCACAAGTCATACGATTGGTTCAAGTTGATTCCTTCAGACTTGTTTAACAAGTTAGGTTTTAATTGTGTGGAATTTCCTCCTTTGCTTCAGTTCTTTCATAGATCACATATAACATATAAGAGTCATTCATCTGAGTGGAAATCTCAGAGCAGTTGCGTAGGCAGAAAAAGGACTTCTTCATTATTAAGGATTAAAATGTATAGGTAAGTTCTGTTTTTGTTTTGAAATTTTGACTGTCATAAAGCATATGAAAAGTATACAGAAACTTAAGAAATTTTGGTTATTAGTTACTTCTAGTTACTGTTCTCAAAACTTCATTGAAACTCTTATTAGTTAATGTTTAGGTAACATGTTTGATATTGTTTAAATAAGGTGCTTGGCTGCTTGACTGAATTTTTAACAAACTGAATAAATCTAAATAGATAACTTAGTGTTATGAACACATATATTTAAATCAGGAAGTGTTTTTGTTTTCTCATGTTTAACTTCTCAGAAAACTGATGTGTGGTTTTAAAATGTAATCAGTAAAAATTCCTTTGCTTTTAAAGTTCTTAAGGGTTCTGTATTTTTACTTCTGTCACAATATCAGTTTAGCTATTAAATATGAAGTGAATTCTGAAGTCCTCTTTAAGAAAGCAAAAACTGTATTTGTCTACCTTTTATATACTATGATATCATTACTTTCAAGCAAGTTTTTGTTGATACTTAAGAAAAATAGTATTTGCCCAGTTTTCAATAGCTGCTTATCTTCATATACGTCCACATTAAAAAGCAATAAATTTTAGCACAATAGAGAGTCAGATGGTATAATCTCAAAATTATATAATTTGAGATGTTTGTGCTTGCATCTGTGAGTATATTGTTCACTTTGTTTTCCCATGAACACAAAAAAGTGTGATACAAAAAAGTCATTTCAAAAGGGAAATAAATGAAGTATGGTAGTTGGCCATGTCAAATGTAGTTGAGTTTATTTTAAATCTCCTGAACTTTAGGAAGGAAGAAATCCAATCAAAATTCAAAAATTTTAATAAAATATATGCACAATTATATGCATTTAAATATATATATATAAAACAATAAAAAGTGGGTGGCAGGAACTTCCCTGGTGATACAGTGGTTAAGAGTCCACGCTCCCAATGGAGGGGTTACAGATTTGATCCCTAGTTGGGGAACTAAGATCCCATATGGTGCAACCTTAAAAAAACAAACATGTGTACCAGCCTAAGCTTTCAAAAATAAGTATTAATTAATAAGTAAGAATATAAGAAAATAATAAAAATCATTTCATATTCATACACGGGATAGTATAAGAACCTATTAAACTAGGATAAAATCTATGAAATAGCATATATTGTATGTGCCCATTTATGTGAAAATGAATCACAAAATTGGATTTACTCATTGACTTACCTCTGAAAAACTATACATATGAAAATGTCTAATGAGAAATATAAAATATTAATCATGTTTGTTGTGTTACAGTGGTGAGCTTATGAATTATGTTTTTCCCATTATTCCTAAACTTTTTATGACAATGTGGGATTATTCTAATAATCACAATACAATTTGAAATGACTTTGCTAAAACATTTTTAATTTTGTGAATAAATTCCTCTGATTAAAAAAAAAGTATCCTCATAAATAGCTAAATTTCTTTCAAAGAAAAATAAAAGGAAACTTGTAAACAATGCAAATAATGAAATTGTACAGTTTCAGAAAGCCTTGAATCAATCTAATTTCTAAACCCAAACTTTACAGTTACAAAAATAAAAACAACAACAATCAACAGCTCTTCTTTGGAACTTGGTTTTTATGCAGCATACTTTAAAATATTTTCTCTCTTAAAATAAGCTGCCTCTACAAATAATCAGTTTTTCCTTTATTATTAACCTGAAAGTACATAATCAGAAATTAGTTTTGCTCATTGGTTGGTTGATTTTTATTGTAAGAAGATAATCAGAGTCACTATGCCAAATTGGTGAATTTTGAGAATAACAACCCTTGTTCATCAATTTGAGGACCCATGACTAGGAAACAATGTCCCTGTCAACCTGAGTAAACAGAATTTTCAGTGGAAATGGGAAACCTGTTACTCAAATGGCATGGGTAATTTAAAAACAGCAAATTTTTATTTTGACAAGACATGCCTGAGTTTAATGGTGGGAGGAATTAATTCAGACTTTCAGTTTCCTTTACTGGAATATCCCCATCAGCATAAAGACACACCCTACAATCTTCTATTTGAAATAAATAAATAAATAACTCAAGTTTCACTATTTTCCAGTTCCTCCATATGCTCTGAGGGAGCAACTGGGTAGGGGAGGTGATATGAAAGTAATGTTTTTAGATAATTCTAGGTCATTTTTAGGTAAAATAATCAGGTAATTTTGTGATACTTCTGGTTGACAATGGGGTCTCTTAAATGGTTTGTGTGTGTGTGTGTGTGTTAGGTGCTTAGTCGTGTCCGATTCTCAGCAACCCCATAGACGGTAGCCCACCAGGCCCCTCTGTCCACTGGATTCTCCAGGCAAGAACACTGGAGTGGGTTGCCATTACCTTCTCCAAAAGGAGCTATAGAAAGAAAGATAGTGAAGTCGTTCAGTCGTGTCCGACTCTTTGCGACCCCATGGACTGCAGCCTACCAGGCTCCTCCATCCATGCAACTTTCCAGGCAAGAGTACTGGAGTGGGGGTGTCATTTCCTTCTCCTTAAATGGTTTGATTACTTGCATATAAACTCTAAGACCTCTTTTCAGTTGTCCTCTCCTAAAGGTTGCAAAGATGGTGTGTTTCTTTTTACCTACCTGTTCACCTCTCTCTGAAAAGGGAAATCCTATCAGGGGACCCAGGAATCTGGGCAGTGGAGTTATCATGATATAATTATTATTCTTTTCAAATCCTTAAATACCCCAAATTTTCTCAGGTTCTCTAAGAGAGTGTGTTTTCCACTGGATTACATGAAAAGTGTGAAATGAAGTTTGGAAAATAGGATGAAGATTCAAATTTGGAATTTAGCATGTAGTTTAAGGAAAGATTAAGGTAAATGAGAATATCTCAGCTCAGGAACAGACATGTCTTAGAAGGACCCCTCCCACCATAACAAATCTTATTTCCATTTTCTTCCTTTTTGTTCACGCTCATGATATGATTAACTGACCACATAGACGTGTCAGTCAGTCAAAAGACATGGGGCAAAAAGCTATAACTGTCAGAAATACTTTCCAAATTCTGCCTGTTGATTCAATTCTGGTTTGTGAATTGCTATTTTAATTTTCAAAAACCATGCTTAAAATTGTAAAGCATTAGGCAAAGGATATATTTCTCAATAGAAATTAGGCAAGTGGATACCAACTTATCTTTACAGTAACAGAGCCCAAAACGGTGCTTTTAGAGTACAAGATACTATGCATAAGAACTTCAAGCCACAAGCTGAAAGAGCTACCGAATGGGCCAGACCAGAATGTTTAAATAAAAGGAATGGTCAAGGGTGTGAAATGTTGCTAACGGTCTATGAGACACATGTACCCCAATGTTCATCACAGCACTGTTTACAATAGCCAGGACATGGAAGCAACCTAGATGTCCACTGGCAGATGAATGGATAAGAAAGCTGTGGTACATATACACAATGGAATATTACTCAGCAATTAAAAGAATGCATTTGAATAAGTTCAAATGAGGTGGATGAAACTGGAGCCTATTATTCAGAGTGAAGTAAATCAGAAAGAAAAACACCAATACAGTATATTAATACATATATATGGAATTTAGAAAGATGGTAACGATGACCCTATATGCGAGACAGCAAAAGAGACACATATGTAAAGAACAGACTTTTGGACTCTGTGGGAGAAGGAAAGGGTGGGATGATTTGAGAGAATAGCATTGAAACATGTATATTATCACATATAAACTAGATCACCAGTCCAGGTTCAATGCATGAGACAGGTTGCTCAGGGCTGGTGCACTGGGATGACCCTGAGGGATGGGATGGGGAGGCAGGTGGGAGGGGGTTCAGGATGGGGAACACATGTACACCCATGGCTGATTCATGTGAAGGTATGGCAAAAACCACCACAATATTGTAAAGTAATTAGTCTCCAATTAAAATAAACAAAAATCTTTTTAAAAAAAGTCTATATCTTATGTTCCCTTAGAATGTCATGAGGGCCTTAAACAAGGACAATTGGCCATTTTTTAAATGTCCCCACTGTCTTACAGAGTGACCCAATAAGTACTCAATATCTATTGATTTTTTCCACCATTCATTCAATAAACATTCAATTTAATGTTTCCACCATTCATTCTGTGTAAGAGAGTGCCCACAATATCTTAGGTTGATTAATTAATTAGTTTAAAAGAGCACAGACAAAAAAAAAATGAGACAACTCCATACCACCAATTAATCTCTCTTTAGATCAGTTTATTCATCTGGATAATGGATAAAGTGGAGTAGGTATTCCTGCTGCTGCTGCTAAGTCACTTCAGTCGTGTCCGACTCTGTAAAAACCCCATAGACAGCAGTCCACCAGGCTCCCCTGTCCCTGGGACTCTCCAGGCAGGAACTCTGGAGTGGGTTGCCATTTCCTTCTCCAATGCATGAAAGTGAAAAGTGAAAGTGAAGTCACTCAGTCATGTCCAACTCTTAGCGATCCCATGGACTGCAGCCCACCAGGCTCCTCCATCCATGGGATTTTCCAGGCAAGAGTACTGGAGTGGGGTGCCATTGCCTTCTCCCAGATATTCCTGCAGTTCCCTTCTACTGCTAACATTCTGTGATACTGCAGGTTATCACTCTTACAAGATGTCATTACAAAACAAATAAATAAAATGATACTTGCAGTTAAAATTGGGTTTTACCTAAAAGAAGAATATAAAATTTGCCATTTTTTGAAGGCAGGCCAGAGTTCTAGGTACTTTACAAACAGAAACCCCTTTAATTTTCACAACCCTTTGAGGTATGTGATTGGCCTTATTCTATGAATGAGGAACTAAGGCTTAGAAAGATTTTTTTGTCACTAACCCATGGTCACATTGTCTGTCTGGATACAAAACTTGTGATTATCATTACTGTACTATATTATCTTGCTGTATTTTTGTAAAATAAAATAGAAAAAAAACTGAGTAAATAGATCCATTTATCCAGGAGACAGAGAGGGATCTGTTACGGCTCTTCCTGCCCATGTTAGAAGCCTTAACAACCTTCACAGAGTAGACAGGGCCTCCTTCCACCATCTAACCCACTTCTCACTATACAGATACACTTAAACACAGACCATCGGAAACTTCAGGGGACACAGTGGAGAACTAACCCCAGTCAGTGCCCTCCCTCATGAATTTGATTGGCTGCACACTGACAAAGGGCCGAATGTCAGACAATATCTCTAGTTTCGTTAACACACTTCTTTATCCTCACAACAACCTGAAGGTAGGTACCATTATCTCCTCTATTGTGCAGATAAGATAATAAGGAGAAGTAAGGTAACTTCCCAGGTTTGTGCAACAAGTAAATAGCAAAAATAGAACTTGAACTCATGTAGTCCAGCTTCAGAGTCTATACTTTCAACTGTGGCTCCTCTTACAGACCAGGGAGGGGAAGGAGGTGATGTGGGAATGGGGAGATAAGAAAAATATAAGCAGACAGACATTCTTAAGGGAAAAAAGTATTTGCAAAAATTTAGTGCATAGTAGATGTAAGATAATCTACCAAATAGAATGGTCATGGAGTGAGAAGGAACCATCTATGTGAAACAGGAGAAAGGAGAGAATACTGTGAAGATGGTCAGGAAACTCACTGATTCTTCAGTCAATGACAAAGGAGAAAACTCAAGTTCATAGAGGTGATTTGCCTAATGTCAAGTAGCTTTGCTGATCTCTTCCAACAGTGTTTTCCTCTACACTATGTAAAATGCTTCCCAAGAAAAGAGATATATCTGCAGCATTTTTACTACGTTCTGAGGAATATATTCTATTGTGTAGGTTCAAAAAAGTTAGTACCAAGACCCTGGAACTCTACTCATTTCATATGACATGGAATCCTCCTGGGAAAATGATACAGGGAATCTCAAGTTTTTCCTCCGCCTCTTTAGAAAACCTGGGCAAGAAGCCACTAGGATTAAGTTCTGAAGGATTGTTGTTTTAAAGATGTTGTTTTTAAAAATATACTGATGCAACTAAATATTACTCAAGAGCATTTGAAACAACTAATCTTGGGTTTGGTCCATGATTCATTAAAAGCTACTTCTTTTCCCTATGAGAACAATTATCATGTACTGGATATAGTTAAATAGAACTAACCATGAAGAATACATATGAGGTTCTGATTTTGGTCTCCACTCTTTCCAAGTTATGGGTAATAACACTTAACTACTTAACTAGTAGCTCTGAGAGAACAGTTCAGTCAATTTCCAGATTCTCTATTCTACCATGCCCACTAACTTATTCCATCCAGCTTGTGCTGAAAAGTCTTTCTTGCTTTAGAACCTACACTAATACATTTTCACTTAACTTGTACATTTCTTTTTCTTTTTCCACCCCATCATTCACTGTACCTCCTCTGTCCCCCCCAAGTAAACAATATTAAAAATCTAGTATATATGTTTCCCACACAAATTAAACCAGATTGTCTCATTGGCAATTGTTAAAATTTTTAAAATTTGGGTCTATAAAGAATAATCAAATCAAACATTGTAGGATAAACACATTTAGAGCACACACAAAAATGCTTCCTTGTGCTTCTCCAGAGTGTGATATACCAAATTTCTCACCTCACTGAGACATGCTTTGTAGAAACAATGAAACGGGAAATATCCTGATGCTCTCAATTTGGTATTACAAATTAGATCAGTTAGGAGTTACAAATCAGATTGAGTTAGGAGTAAGTTACAAATCAGTAAGTTACAAATCAGATTGAGTTAAGAGTAAGAGTCCCTAAATACTACACTCATTTATTTCCTATAGAAAACAAACACATATCTGGTTTTATATTAGGGTCAGTATATTTGACAAAGCACTAAGTTAAGGTTTTCAACATTTCATAATGATCTTATAGGAGGATTGTCTCCATTGTACTTGGACTTCAGGAAACAGAGAAGAAACTAGGATGCCGTTACTAAAAATCACTGCCTTCTCTGCCTTGGAGCTATTCTGATCTAATTGTATCCCAAATTTTTGCTCCACAAAGTGAGATCCTTGGACCAATAACATCAGCATCACCCTGGAACTTGTTAGAAATGCAGAATCTTGGGCCTAATCCCAGATTCACTATTTAAATTTGCATTTTAACAGGCAACTCATATACATATATTGAAATATAAGTACTAAACAAACCAACTGAAACTAAACAGCTACAAGGTAGTTTCCAAGTATTATTCAAAATGGAAAGAGAGTTACAGCAAGATGTACTTCTTTGTGTTTACATATGAATGAGCATGCCCTCTAAGCTGGGTGTGCTGTAGCTCTCCCATTCCTTTCCTGCAGAAACACTGAGTGATTTAGGCAAGTCAGAACTCACAGAGGAGCATTTTCTTAACTGAGTTCCAGGAACATTGTGCTCCTCAAAATGGTAGGCATTTCAGAAAGAAATGTTTCTGCACTCAAATAAGTCTGGAAGACACTGTTATTTAGTCAGTTCAGGCTGCATAAGAAAGGAAGAAATGGGAGAACTGGGGAATGTGTAGAAAATGAATGGGATTTTTTGGTCATTTAGCAGCTGGAATTTAAATATAAGTTTTTCTCTAGGACTTCTTACCTTTTTTTTCTAACCTTTTTTTTCTCACCCCTGACAAGTAACAGTAATATGTGTGACAGACTTCTGTAGATCTAACCAGGCTTATAAGCAATTCCCAATGCACTCCTTGTAACTCCACTCAAAAAATAAATAAAAGGAAAACACAAATGAGTGAGAGCAATGTTATGGTGGAATTACGCTTTAAGTAGTGTATAAATAATTTCAAAACTCTGATGCTTTAACTATTACTCGTAACAATTCGCTTGCTATTGTTGCTATTGTCATTAATGATAACACACCACTGTATTCTAATACCTAGCTGAGAATTGCTTTGGAGGAAATGGCACTGAAACTTGAACTGAATGGGTTATTGAGTCCTTTTTGTCTCTGTGAGTTCAAGTCCACCTTCACTGTCAATTATTCTTTGAAAGTTTGATAATTTTATTAGTGCAGTAAGTTGAGAATCATAAAAGATAAGCAATTTTAACAGCTTTATTGCAATGTAACTATGTATAATAAAGTTCATTTAAGTGTACAATTCAGTGGTTGCTAGTATACTTATAGGGTTGTACAACCATCATCAAAATCAAATTTCAGAACATTTTCATCATCCTAATAGATAGATTTAATTTTAAAAACTAATTTCAAACATACATTTTTAAAAGAGCATTTTGACAATAAAATACCACATCACATGCTTGACATATATATACTACCATGTATAAAATAGCTAGCTAGTAGGAATCTGCTGTATAATACAATTTGTTCACTTCGGTGCTCTATGATGACCTAGAGGGGTAGGAAGGGGGTATGGGAGGGAGGTGCCAGAGGGAGGGAATATAAGTATACACATAGTTGATTCACTTTGTTGTATAGCACAAATGAATACAATATTCTAAAGCAATTATACCCAAAAAAAGATAAAAATATTACATATATGTAGTACCATTAATATTTCTTTGCAATTTGCAGAAAGATGGCAAAATAATGTTGGTGCCAATAAAGGTTAAATATCATTTTTAGGCTTCCTTTGTGGCTCAGCTGGTAAAGAATCTGCCTGCAATGTGGGAGACCTGGGTTCAATCCCTGGCTTTCAGAAGATCCCCTGGAGAAGGGAAAGGCTACCCACTCCAGTATTCTGGCCCGGAGAATTCCATGGACTGTGTAGTCCACCAGGTCAGAAAGAGTCAGACGTGGCTGGGTGACTTTCACTTCACTTTAGTTAAAAAAAAAAAAAAAAAAAAACTTAAAGGAAAGGAAAGAAAAAAGAAAAGAAAGAAAAAAGAAAAACTATATATAGGAAAAATACTATTTGGAGGAATACAGACAAGCAAATCTTCAACTAAGTAGTTATTTCTTACTCTGAAACTACTCTGGGCTCAAAGATTCAGTCAGTAAGCTACTTACACTTTCTAGAGTTCAGATGGAGTACTAATATGGAGAGCAGTGCCCTCTAGAGTACATGCTAATCTTTCCCTAACATTAATCAGCCAAAAGACGGAACCTGTGTCAGGACTTTCTCTGTTACAGCGTCTATACCGATACTCCAGGTACATGTGTTTTTAGCAGTAGAGTCAAGAGAGCATGACTCCATGACTGTGGGTTTGGTGATTTCTAGAGAAATACTCTTAAAATATCAGCATCTCAAGTTCCAGAAGTAGCTTACGGTTCTGTTGTTTCGGACCACTGAGGCAGGCTCACTTTTGCAGACAGTGTCACTGTGTGCCACAGCGCCACTGTGCCTGTTTGCATACTGAAAAGGCTCCATCATCTCAGTTATGAAAGAGAACCTACCCTTTGGGCAGCTGTACAGTTTCAGCAAAGTTGACTTTCCTTATAGAAGCATATATATTAAGTTTAGCAGCGCTGTGCTGAATCACTCAGTCATGTCCCTCTTTGTGACTCTACAGCCCACCAGGCTCCTTTGTCCATGGGATTCTCCAGGCAAGAATACTGGAGTGGGTTATAATTCCTCCTCCAGAGTATCTTCTAGACCCAGGGATCGAACCTGCATCTTTTATGTCTCCTGCATTGGCAGATGGGTTCTTTTACCACTAGTGCCACTTGGGAGGCCCAAGTTTAGCAGAGCAATAACTTAAAAAAAAATGCCTTTTAGTCTTTAACTGACTCTGTCATTTAGGAGTCATCAAATACCTTCTGGTAATAATGATACAAGTCTAACTCTATTACTGAATATGGAGATATATTCTGAGTAAGGAAAACCTGGCAAACTTTACTGATCTCAGTCCAGTAGCATTCTTCAAACCCTCCTCAGTGGTCTACTCCTTTCGATTAATCAGACCGTCTGCTTGAGAAAAATGAAGCATGAGTGGGACAATTCAGATAAACCATTTCCTTCCTTAGTCTAAAATAAGATAAATATCAAACAAAGATCAGAAACAAGCATCTGTAAATGCTTACTTTAAAATAATTGCAGCAAGGCTGTATTACAGTTCTGATTTGAACAGGAAGAACTTTGATTTTCTTTGGATAAGTCTTCCACAGTCAAGAATTTATTTCCTTGAAAAGGTCTTTGAAACCAACCTGACTTATGAACAAAGACTCTTGTTTTTGGTATATGTCACATTCTATTATAGTCTTTTTAATATTAGAATCAGTTATTGCTTCTAGTCAATGCCTTTCTTGAAAGATTTCTTGAATATGTTGAACACACAAAAACCAGAGTAACGGGGCCAGTCTTCTTAAAATAAAGACATTATTCATGAGAAGGAAGTAGAAGGAAAGGTGGGAAGGAAGAAAGGAAAAACCTAGGGAAGGAAGGAAGAAAAGAAGGAAAAATCCCCACCTTCATGAAGCTTCTAAACCAAAATAGCAAATAAGCGAATTTTCAGAATAGCAAATAAGAACAAAGTCTCAGCCTATAGCTGTGAACTGGTTGGGAAAATCTATCTACAATGAAATTATTACGATCTTGGTCTCATTATATTATGCCATAAGTAATAAAATAATTAGCTATTGAAGGGCCACTCTTACTCCATTAAACCATCAATCAATTGTTCAAATCATCAACACCCAAGCACCCAGCATGAGTAGTCATTTATGTTGTTTCATTCATTTGACTATTGTTGCCTCTTTCTTTAAAGCATAGGCTAGTAAAAGAAGTACAGAAAACAATGTGTATTTCTTTTCTATTTGTCAGCCACAATAAAAGTTCATTTCTTCTGGGTCATGGTTTATTAAATTTTTAGCCTCATACATAAAAATTATTTCACTTAGGACAATGGTGTGATTACATGTATTTTGTTGTTTTGTCACCAAGTCATGTCCAACTCTTTTGCAACACCATGAGGTATAGCCTTCCAGTCTCCTCTGTCTGTGAGATTTCCCAGGCAAGAGAACTGGAGTGGGTTGCCATTTCCTTTCCATGGAGATCTTCCTGACCAAGGAATGGAACCCATGTCTCCTACATTGGGAGGCAGATTCTTTACAACTGAGCCAGTTGGGTTACCCTTACAAGTGTTTAGTAAGTATTAATTGATGGCTGCCTAAATTATACATACACACTGATTTCATAATACCAGGTGCTTTTACTTATTACTTGATACCTAAGGCTGTGACAACAGAAAGCTCTTTATGACATCAAATTCATGTGTGTTTGCATATCTTCCTGGACATTTACATTGTAGTTTTTTTTCATCCACATTTAGTGAAATGAGTTAGTTTCACACTCTCTTTTCAGAGCTTTAAATTACTCTCTCTCAGAAAGTAGCTTCAAAAAGGATCTCTCCAGTCCCAAGATCTTTTCCCAGGCTAGTTACCTTTCCAGCTAACTGCTGGGAATTATCAACAGATATTATTAGTTACTAAAATTAAATATTATTAAAGTATCCAAAAAAAACCCCTCAAATTTTCTATTAATATAACTAGTAGAACTAATTCCTAAGTTACTCAGGGTGAACTTTCAGTCTCATTTTGGGCTGCCACTCTTACCTCTGGCACTGACTCCTCTATCAGGAATGGCCCTAGTTTTCCATCTTCCATCTTTCCCTCAATCCCTCCTTTTCCATCCCACAGTCTCTACAGGGTACAAGGCCCATCCTATCCCATTCATGGATTAATGGGTTAGTCTCTCCAGTAAGACCTCCTGCCTCCCAACTCTTCCCATTCAGCCCAATCAAGCCACCAGATTGGCCTTTCTGCAACACTGCTGTTTTGCTATAACCCATCTCAAAAGCCTGAGTGATGTCCTAAAGCAAAGACTGCAAATCTATCATGCTTAGTCTCTTCCATAATCTCAACTGATCTCGTTTTTCTAGATTATTTTCCATTTACTCCTCTATAAGTGCAATACATGACCAAGTACTCTTCCCCAAGCACACTTTGTACTTTCTATCTCTTTTGTCTTTATTTGTCTACTCAGATCTCCTGTCCATCCCATAAAGCAGAGCTCATGTGCCACATGTTCTATGATGAGTGGAAACAATTCCTCCTTCTGACCTCTCAATTTTCTATAGCATTTGGCATCCTTAAGTGCCACTATCACTCTAAAGTAATTTAAGGACTTTTTTGCATGTCCAGCAAAATAACAGGTATGTAAAATCAACAAATATTTCTGAGTAAAGCAACTGATGACTATAGAAGAAGACTAGAAAATTAATATTAAATGTCTTCTACAACAGAAAGTACCTCATAGCTATGGACATATCCCTTTCTTTCAGTATAAGGTATATGTGTGATAATACCCAGGTGTCAGTTGGAAGATACTGGGAGTTCATGAAAGGCATTATAGTGGATACAGGAGGGAAGGGGAGGGTGGGATGAATTGAGAGATAGGAATTGACATATATATAGTGCTTGTGTGCATGCTAAGTCGCTTCAGTTGTGTCTGACTCTTTGCAACCCTATGGACTGTCACCAGCCAGGCTCCTCTGTCCATGGGGATTCTCCAGACAAGAATACTGGAGTGGATTGCCATGACCTCCTCCAGGAGATCTTCCCAACCCAGGGATCAAACCCAGGGCTCCTGTGGCTCCTACATGGCAGGCACATTCTTTACCACTGAGCCAACTGGGGAAGCCCTGTGTAAATAGATAGCTAGTGGGAACATGTTATGAAGCACAGGGAGCTCAGCTTGGTGCTCTGTAAGGAGCCTGAGTTTCAGGACACAGCCTGAGTCCTAGGAAAAGAAGAACTTGACTAGCCTATGAATCGACTGAACCCACACTCTTGACTTCACAGGCAGTAGGTTCTCCTGAACCATCATCAAGCCCCCAATTCAGCTACTATATACATACCAACATACACACATGCTTACATACATACCTATTAGCCATTTGTCTGTATCAATTTGCAAACTTTATAAGAGAAAAATGAATCCTAGGCTGGCATTTCCCACAAGCAGCAGATTCCAAAGTTTTGATACACCATTTCTGGTCTGTTGTATACAGCTATGCAGCTTGTATGATGCACAAAAATGCTGGTTCAGGGGGAGACTGGAAGCCAGGATTGTGCCTATGCTCCCTGCCAAGCTGTCTGGCTCAGACTAGAGCTGCACGTAGCCCAAGGAACACCTTATGTCTGTTTCCCAGAGAAGTTTCTTTTTTTTCCTAATTTTCACAAAAACATTGTACAGGCTTGCTCAAGTACCACTTGCCCAGTCTCTGTATCCTCAACTGGTATTAGTTCAGTTGCTCAGTCATGTCCAACTCTTTGTGACCCCATGGACTGCAGCATGCCAGGCTTCCTTGTCCATCACCAATTCCTGGAGCCTACTCAAACTCATGTCCATTGAGTCGGTGATGCTATCCAACCATCTCATCCTGTCGTCCCCTTCTCCTCCTGCCACCAATCCCTCCCAGCATCAGGAGCTTTTCCACTGAGCCAGTTCTTCGCATCAGGTGGCCAAAGTATTGAAGTTTCAGCTTCAGCATCAGTCCTTCCAATGAATATTCAGGACTGATCTCCTTTAGGATGGACGGGTTGGATCTCCTTGCAGTCCAAGGGACTCTCAAGAGTCTTCTCCAACACTGCAAAAGCATCAGTTCTTCAGCACTCAGCTTCCTGTATAGTCCAACTTTCACATCCATAGATGACTACTGGAAAAACCGTGGCTTTGACTAGACAGACCTTTGCTGGCAAAGTAATGTTTCTGCTTTTTAATATGCTGTCTAGGTTGGTCATAGCTTTTCTTCCAAGGAGTAAATGTCTTTTAATTTCATGGCTACAGTCACCATCTGCAGTGATTTTGGAGCCCAAGAAAAGAAAGTCTGGCACTACTTCCATTGTTTCCCCATCTATTTGCCACGAAGTGATGGGACCAGATCCCGTGATCTGTTTTCTGAATACTGAGTTTTAAGCCAACTTTTTTCACTCTCCTCTTTCATCAAGAAGCTCTTTAGTTCTTCTTCTATGAGTATAATAATTCTATAAATAATTCTATGAGGTTATTGATATTTCTCCTGGCAATCTTGATTCCAGCTTGTGCTTCATCTCACCTGGCATTTTGCATGATGTATTCTGCATATAAGTTAAATAAGCAGGGTAACAATATGTGATTTATATCCTCAATGAATATAAACTTATTTAATTTTTATCCAAGATTAAGTTGGAAAATAAGCCATTGAATTAAAAGAAAGTCAGACAGTGCATTCCAAACGTATATGCACATAAAGTCTCATGGATATGTGATTCAAGGATAAGAATCTTATCTTCCATATGGATCCAGTGTTTTAAGAATGCATCATGTTTTAATAAAGGAAATATATCCAAGAAAATTTAAAACTACAGCACCAACTCTACCATCATCCAGTTGTGCAATCTTGAATAAGTCTGTGTCTCTCTTTTCTTTTGGAGCACACTAAAGCTATCAAGAACAACAACAACAAAAATTTTCTTAATAACACAAAAAATTAATAAAAGTGTTGGGCTAGATCAGTGATTTGTTAGAAATAGGAAAGGGTCCTCTTCCCACAACTCAAAATCAAATGGAGAAGCTATTCCATTTTCATCTGTTTTAGTCATTAAGCTTTCAAGTTTTTAAGACCTTGTTTGAACAAAGCATTCCTCAACTTAAAAAGTAAATCATTGAATTGGATAGTCTCTAATGCCTGCCTCATGACAACCATCAAGATTTAACAAAAGGGACTAAAATATAAAAAGTCCCTCTTCTTTGAAACTATTTCTCATATTCTGCATAACACCAACATATTAATACACACACTCAAATAACTGTCTTTGCATATCCTGTAATATAAGGGCTATAGAAATATTTTGAACTTTCTGTTTCTTAGTACCAACAAGGTAGTAAATATGATAGAAATTAATAACAACATAATAATTAACAGAAAACTTCTTCCCATCAGAAGTGGTCATTTTGTAGTTTGAGCTTGACAGATCTGGGTTTGCATTCCAGCCTTCTTACTAGCTGACTGATAAAGCTTCTATTTTATTATCTGTAAACTAGAGAACCTGGTGTGCTGCAGTCCATGGCGTTGCAAGAGTCAGACATGACTGAGCATCTGACCAAGGGTTTTTAACAGGGATTCAATTAAATAATGTTGAGAAGATCAGCCAGTATATTGTAAGCACTCAAAGAGATGGCAGAGATTATTCTCTGACCTGTATTTTGTTAGTATTTAAAATAAGAATGCACAGACTACAGTGTTAAAGTCCTTCCAAACAATAGTAAAATTATTTTTTAAATCCCTCTTTGCAGTCATTCATCAATTTTTCTATTACAATGCCCAATGTGGACTCACTCTGTAATAGGTATTGTATATGAATGAGGCATATCCTTGCAGACAAGATGCAGCTCTACCTTTCATGAGTTACGGCAAAGGTCACCCAACCCCCAGGTCAAAGATCAGTACTGGTATGTGGCCTGTTAGGAACTAGGCTACACAGCAGAGAGTGAGCAGTGGGTGAGCAAGTGACGTTTTCATCTCTATTTACAGCCACTCGCATTACTGCCTGAATTTTGCTGCCTGTCAGATCAGTGGCAGCATTAGATCCTTATAAGAGTGTGAAAGAAAGTGAACCCTAACCCAGAAGTCAAGGCACAATATACTGAGATTGCCACAAAATAGAAATAAAGTACATAAAAATTTTAATGCACTTGAATCATCCCAAATCCTCTCCCTGCCCTCTGCCCACCATTTGTGGAGAAATTGCCTTCCAAAAAACTGGTTCCTGGTAAAAGAAAGCTTGGTTACTGCTGAGTTACAGCCTAAATGTGGATGCAGGCACATGAAGGGATAAGGATTGTAGCAGAGAAATTCATTGAGCATTATGAGATCAGATAAGGGGCAGCAAGAGGAGAAAAGAGTAACTACCTGGTGGGAAATGAAAGATGCTTGAATTATTTTAGGGTAAAATGAGAACTATACAGATATGACATTCTCCAGGTAAAAGACATCACATGCAGAAGTGACTGTGACAATTGATCTAGATGAGGTCAGTTGGGCAGGTGAGGATGTGACAGAAGATAAAGTTGCAGAGGTTGGCCTTAAATACCATGGACGGTTTGAATGCCATATGAGGATTTTTGATGAGCTGTAGATAAATTTAAAATGAGGTATTATTGAAAGGGAGGATATCGGACCCTAAGATTTACATTTTTTAAAGCACTTGAAGGATTTTAAAGTGTTGATTGAAAGAGGCAAAATCCTGAATTCAGTCTGGATTACTCCTTTTCCCACATCTCGTCAGTGAATCATCAGCAAATCCTCTAAGGCCTAAATTCAAAATATATATAGATTCTTCCCACTTTTCATCATCTCCATTTCTACCACCCTTTTCTAAACTACCATTGTCTCTCACTTTAGTTATTTAGTGACCTCCTAAGAGGTCTTCCTGGAGGAGGAAATGGCAACCCACTCCAGGATTCTTGCCTGGAGAATCCCATAGACAAAGTAGCCTAACAGGCTATAGTCCATAGGGTCACAAAGAGTCAGACACAATTGAAGCATCTTAGCATGCATGCAAGAGGTCTCCCTCTCCATCCCAGGCCCACTACTCCCCATGAAGTACCCAGAGTGGGCACCTATTAAAGAAATAGATCTGATGTCATGCCTTTGCTCAAAACCCTCAAAGACCCTGTCTCACACAGAATAAACATCAAAGTCCTTAAGTGCAAAGCCCTAAATGATTTTCCCCCAACCACTGCCTCCCTGCTCCTTATCTTTCAGACATTATTTTCTTTCAATGTCAATGTCCCCCACACCTGTCTCACTCCGCTCAGTTCAATTGCCTCTCTTAATGGTCCTCAAATTTACCCTGTGAGTTCCTGGCTCACGGCCTTCAAACTGCTGTTCTTCCACCTAGATAATTCTCCCCCTGCTATCTTTATGGCTTGCTCACTCACCTCCTTCTGATCTTTACTCAAATGTCAACTCCTCCTCAGCAAGGCCTTGCCTGGTCACTCTATTTAAATTTTCAGCATCCCATGTTATTCACTTTCTCATCTCTTTTATTTTTCCTTTATTTTACCTACTTATCTTGCTCATTTCTCTCCTCTCACTATTAGGACTGCTATGATTGTTTCCTTTCATTGTATTTCCAGCAATTACATTTTGCCTAGACCATTGCAAGCACTCACCAAATGTCTTTTAATTAGGTAATGGAAGAAAGGAGACCAGTTAACAGGCATTTCACATACTACAAGATGATAACATTCAGAATTAAGAGAGAAGGAATGAACAGAAAGATTTATGCAGTAGGATAAACACCATTCAATGACCTCTCAAAAGTGGAAAATTATCAAGAAGGAGCAGGTACAACTAAATCTTGGGTCTTTAATTTATGGTACTAGATAGACAGTAGGGACATTCCCAATATTAGAAATAGCAGGGAGGAGGAAAAACCTGGACAAAAGATAGCAAGTTCAGTTTTGAACTTAACTGTTATACTTAAGGAGGCTGTAAAACATCCATAAGACGTCCAATGCACAGTTGGAAATAATAGTGTGGAACTCAGAGACTGAGATCTGAGGGGGAAGATCTATCTCAGAAAATATTACCTTATTAAATGCTACCTGACCAGGGTGTGGGATGGGATCAGCAAGGAAGAATATGTATCAGGAAAAAACAATCATGGACCAAACCTTTATATCATACCTTAAATCTTATTCAAAGAGACACAAAACTGTCTAAAAGTCCTCTACAGACATACTATGTATATCTGAATTTGTAATTACCTTTCCCTGTTTTCCCCTATTCTAACAAATAATGGAAAGTCATTGCCAAGTGACTCTATTAATCAACAACCATTTATTGGTTCTAACTATGTGTTGATGGACAAAATTAACTAGTACTCTTACATAAATCTGATATATTAATCTAAGATGTACCACCCTTATGGCAGAAAGTGAAGAAGAACTAAAGAGCCTCTTGATGAAAGTGAAAGAGGAAAGCGAAAAAGTTGGCTTAAAGCTCAACATTCAGAAAACAAAGATCATGGCATCCGGTCCCATCACTTCATGGGAAATAGATGGTAAACAGTGGAAACAGTGTCAGACTTTATTTTTTGGAGCTCCAAAATCACTGCGGATGGTGACTGCAGCCATGAAATTAAAAGATGCTTACTCCTTGGAAGAAAAGTTATGTCCAATCTAGATAGTATATGCAAAAGCAGAGACATTACTTTGCTGACTAAGGTCCGTCTAGTCAAGGCTATGGTTTTTCCTGTGGCCATGTATGGATGTGAGAGTTGGACTGTGAAGAAGGCTGAGCACCGAAGAATTGATGCTTTTGAACTGTGGTGTTGGAGAAGACTCTTGAGAGTCCCTTGGACTGCAAGGAGATCCAACCAGTCCATTCTGAAGGAGATCAACCCTGGGATTTCTTTGGAGGGAATGATGCTAAAGCTGAAACTCCAGTACTTTGGCCACCTCATGTGAAGAGTTGACTCATTGGAAAAGACTGTGATGCTGGGAGGGATTGGTGGCAGGAGGAGAAGGGGACGACAGAGGATGAGATAGCTGGATGGGATCACGGACTCGATGAACGTGAGTCTGAGTGAACCCCGGGAGATGGTTATGGACAGTGAGGCCTGGTGTGCTGCGATTCATGGGGTCGCAAAGAGTCAGACACAACTGAGCGACTGAACTGAACTGAACTCTCAAATTAAACCAACAGTTATCTTATTGCACATATACTATGTATAAAAACAAAATCCTAGTGCTCAATTTAATAAAAACTAAAAACTGAATAGCTGTTGATTCTCTTTGCTTCCTCCAAGTAATATCAGGAGAGATAAGAGTCCCAAGGCTTTTCTGTCTCATGTAGTGTGAGGGAGGAAGTGTACATCAGAGGAAGTCCATGTTCTTACATTCTAATCGCCCTTTCTATTTCCAGTTTCTGTCACTTCTGAGAAATTATGAGTTATTTATGTTTCTCTGAGCCTCAGTTTTCCTGTCTTCCAAACAGCGGTCATAATATCCACCTTATAAGACTATTATGTAGATTGGCAATAAACATGTATAAAGTCTGCTGCTTAGGTTTTCATAAGAGCATAGAATATGTTTTTCAACATTCTTGTAATTTTCCAAGTCAATGAGAGAAAGAAGGAGGTGGAAGCTGGTTAAACATGTTTGTTTTGCTGTTTAAACACAAGCACTAAAAACTTCACTGATTAAGATCCTGCTTTAAAAGCAAAGTATTTACTTGCAGATTTCAACTGCTTATGAGTCAAAATTCAGACAGTGTTAGCAAACTTATTTTCCCTAAGAATTTGCAAAGCAAATATTGGACACAATTTAGTGTGTGTTGCCATAAGGTTTATAATAAGCCACATACAAAGGCTCAATGACAAGTTGAACCTTTAACGAGAGCAGATACCAACAAGAGAACAGATACTTCTCTAGTTGTTTCTACAAAGTGGAACAACGCATTGTTATGTAATTAAATACAGCTTGTGAGATTAAGCTAATTTGAGGTCCGCACCCTTTTTTATTGAGTCATATGTCTCATGGTGTTTTTCAACCATTGAGTTTTAAGATGTTTTCCATGAACTGAAGCAAAGTTGCCTCGAAAACCATTCCCATGAGAGGCTCATCCAAGCTGAAGCATATTCTGACTCTAGCCTTTGCTTTGGGGTTTTGTTTTGGCTGTTTTTGTTGTTGTTGATGATGTTGTTGTTATTTCAGCTTTCAACTTAAGCCTAGTTCTTAGTAATTTCTTACTCTACACTAATCAATCTTGACACTTCTACTCATCTCTGGAAATACAGCTGGTTCCTGGTAGTTGAGGTGATACTTTGGGATGGCTTGTTTCCAGTTCTTCTTTTGGCTCTACCCTGCCAAGCACCCATTGACATTCACTGAACTTGAAATGTCAAACAGTGTGCAACTGTGACCACATGTCACCAGCCACAGCAAGACCTCAAAGAAACAGAAGAGTAAACTGAGGCTTAAAAAGTCAGCAAATATCAATGTACCAATTTTATCCTATTTAGAAAATGACTACAGTTCAGTTAAGTTCAGCTGTTCAGTTGTGTCTGACTCTTTGTGACCCCACAGACCGCAACACTCCAGGCCTCCCTGTCCATCACCAACTCCCAGAGTTTACTCAAACTCATGTCCATTGAGTCGGTGATGCCACCCAACCATCTCATCCTCTCGTCCCACTCTCCTCCCGCCTTCTATCTTTCCCAGCATACAGTTAGTTATTCCCAAATGTTGGACTCTGGACCAACATTCAGTAGTAGTGAAAGTCAGTTTTCACTAGCATAGCAATATTAATAAGAGCAATGGAGTGAAAATACATCATTAAGCTAAGGCTAAATTATTTATCATTTTTGTTATTCTGAGATTATGTTATTCATATTTTCATGAATTTAAATGCCATTTTATTAAACAATAATATTTGAGCTGGTCAATTTTTATGTTTAATGTGTTTATTCAACAAAAAGTCAGCAAGTCTATGCCCACCTCCAAAATCTTCTGAAATGACGTGCTTAGCAATTCAGTCATGTTCGACTAATTGCAACCCCATGGACTGCAGCCTGCCAGGCTCCTCTGTCACCGGCATTCTCCATGCAAGAATACTGGAGTGGGTTGCCATTCCCTCCTTCAGGGGAATTTCCCAACCCAGGTCTCTTACATTCTGGGCAGATTCTTTACCATCTGAACCATCAAGGAAGCTCAGGAATATTGGAATGGGTAGCCTATCCCTTCTCCAGAGGAACTTCCCAACCCAGAAATCAAACCAGGGTCTCCTGCTTTGCAGACAGATTCTTTACCAGCTGAGCTACAAGGGAATTCCTCTGAAATGATACTGGTCCCATATCCAGGGCCTTCAAAGCACAGGTGATACAAAGTAAAACACCAGGAGATGCCCCTTCATCAGTGTGAGTTGCGTAAAGCCCAAGCACCAGGCAACCCTGCTGTGAAACCTACACTCTGAGAGTCACTGACTCTCAGATCATCCCCTTCCCATATACATCAGAATGTTAGCAAAACAAAAGAAAGAAATGGAAGTCTGACTGTGTTATGGCAAAACGTAACTGCTTTTCAGTTCTGTGAAGGCTTTTAAAACTGAAACACAGAAGTTAACATATACAACAAATATTTATAAATATCATAAATCCTAGGTGGTCCTAGTAGTAAAAACCTGCCTGCCAAAGCAGGTAGACATAAGAGATGTGGGTTTGCTTCCTGGTCGCTCCCTGGGTCAGGAAGATCTCCTGGAAGAGAGCATGGCAACCCATTCCAGTATCCTTGCCTGGAGAATCCCATGGACAGAGGAGCGAAAAGTCAGACATGACTGAAATGACTTAGCATGCACCACCTATATATACCAAGTAGCCTACAAAGTGTTAGAAATGTATGCATGAATACCAACTTTATCTTCAAAGTTCTCACAGCCTAGTAGATAACATATTTAGTAGAAATACCTACTTTATACACTTTACATAGCCTACATAACATAACCTCATTGATCTTCAAAACAGCTTTAAGAAGCAAGTACTAGTCCCATTTTTCAGATGAAGAAAATCTCAAATAAATGACAATATGATCTTCAAGCAAACGAGGATAAAATAGGAATTCATACACAGTACTTCTGGTGACCTTTCCAGTGTGAGTGTTTGTGGTGGGAAAGGAGACAGTGAGGAAGTTCTTGGATTATATGCCTAATCTAATCCAAGAAATCAGATACTACAATCTAGAAACGAGATACTGTGTTAGTACAAATCTATTGGCTTACACTGCTATTGATAAATTCATGGGTGAACAAAATCACACAAATTCACAGCTGCTAGTACAGTTCTAATTAATTATAAGTGTTTGTTACTCTCCTGGATCTCAGCTCTCAGCTTCTAGCCATATCCTCATTTTAATAATATAGAGGCTATTACTGTGAAAAATGCTATTATTCTGACTCCTTCTGCCCCTCTTCCCACCAAAATGATCTCTCTTCAGCACATCCCTGGGAATGGTGCCCAGGTAAGGGAGCTTACTACAGTAGTGTCCAACAAGGGTCTTAGAAGTTGTACTAAAACAGAAAAGAGTTGTTATTCTTGAGAAACTTATTAACTATCAGAAGAAGGAAAAGCAGTTGCAAACCATAAATCATATTTCCTTATTCTTCTATCAAACTACCTAAATGTCAACATTTTAGTGCTTAAAAAATGGTAAGAAATACCATTAAAGAGAGTGTTGTTCAGTTTGATTTCATTTCAGAATCATATTCCTATTTATATGGTAAAAACCAACATGATATTGTAAAGCAATTATCTTCCAAATAAGTAAAAAAAGAACCAATCAATTTTCTGTGATAGAGCCATGTGCAGCCTAAGAGACCTCAGAAGTGCTGAAATGATGGCTTCTCTGAATGAAATGTATGGGCTTTGATCTTTTCCCCTTGTTCTAAGGCCAGCACGAGTGACATCAGCCTCAAGATCCCTGAATCCATACATAGTATTTTTTGTCGTCGTCGCAGTGGTGGTGATCCTGGCAGTGATCATAGGTCTATTTGTCTGCTTTTTAGCTTTTGGTAAGTACCAAAAGATAAATACCACTTCTCAAATGAATTAACTGAATACACTTTCAGATTCAAAGTTTGACCTTCTCTCTTTTATTGCCGCTTTTATTTTTAATACAACATAATTATATATTTTATTTATATACCTCTAAATATATTCTCATGTTTATATTTTCTATAATTCAGTATTTTTTTTCTCTTCTATTTTATTTATTTAGTTAGTTTTGGTCTTTTTAGTATATCAAACAACATTATTACCCAGGCAAGGATTATTTTAGCCAACGAAAAAGACAATATTTATACAATGCTAGAGTTCACTTGTTTTGTTTTTCATTAATCCTATAATTTCCTTCTTTATTTAAAATATTACAAAGCACCTTAAGTTTCAAAATCTAAAAGTTGGATGTACCTAAACACATTCATTAATTCATGATCTGTGTCCTGAAAACAATCTTAGGAACAGAAAAGAGACAGAGATGTATAGAACAGTATTTTGGACTCTGGGAGAGGGAGAGGGTGGGATGATTTGGGAGAATGGCATTGTAACATGTATAATATCCTATATGAAATGAGTCATCAATCCAGGTTCAATGCATAATACTGGATGCTTGGGGTTGGTGCACTGAAACGACCCAGAGGGATAGTACAAGGAGGGAGGAGGGAGGGGGGGTTCAGGATGGGGAACATGTGTGGTGGAAACATGTTGATATATGGTAAAACCAATACAATATTGTAAAGTAATTAACCTCCAATTAAAATAAATAAATTTATATTAAAAAAATAAAATCAGATGTAAGGCATGCAAAAAAAAAGTAGAAAGAGCTTAAAAACAAACTTACACACAACTTAATATCCCAGTGAATATTCTTTCAGAGGTTTTAAAGTAGATAAAATGTGTCAAATGTCACTAGAAAATATATGCTATGATCTGTTTTTTTAATTTCAGCTATAATCCCATTGCATTATTTAAATAATTGGGGCTAGGATGTAGGAAGAAAATGAAGGTATATGGGCATGTGTAAGGGTAGAGATTAAGTGAGAATAAATTTATTCCAATAACTAGTAATAGTCTTTTCAGTCAATTGAATTATAAAATTGTAGCTAAATTTTACTTTGGACTATATTTTGCTATCAAATCACCTAGAGACTATTATGTGCAAGGTGAATTACAGAAGTAGGAAAACCAACATCAAGTTTCAGATTTAATGAATTTTCCCTCCTAACAACACTGTGTTGTCACACTTAAACACAAAGACAGGAGCTTAAGTCCTCTTCAAAGTATATTCGGTGACCATTCATGGCCCTAGAAAGACTTGTCTTTCTGCCACAAAAGACCATACTACCCTATCCCTGGGATCTCAAATTCTTTCCCTGATTGAGATATTTCTCTGTATAAATTATGTATATGCATGATCAGATGGAAGCATGGATTTTTTCCCTGAGACAGATTAGGTTATGTCCATGTTCATAATGTTTCTAAGATATGTACAAGCGTGTTAGAAATTTTCATTTCCTTCATAAAACTTAACATATCTTTTGGAAGACCATTTTTGATAGAAAGAGTTTACAATGAACAACCAGATTAGCTGTCTTGTCAGAATAGTTGTTTTCTGGACTAGCTTAGTCCAGAAAACTGACAGGTCATTAATTCCTCTAAAAAGAATGGTATTTGAAATAATTTTTAAAACTATTCAGAATCATTCTGGATTATTCCTTAATAATAAATGAATAATAACAGCATGTTATAGACATCAATAATTCTTGAGTGAATATATCTGCAGTCACAAATATCCCTAAAATATAGTAGGAGTGAGAATTATGATACTGCTAAACAATTTGATTTCTCAAATAATGCTGCTCTTATTTTCATGCATTTTTAATGTTTCAGCTTTGCCAATCTTTTGAAAGACTGAAAGAGAAAATAATTTTATTATAGTTACATTTTTACTAAGTTTAGAATCTTTTCCTTTTAAAGAAATTAAACTTTTTTTAATTGTATAACATAGCCTAAATAATCCTGAAATAAAAATTAAAGTACTTAGTAATGTGAGACTGATTCTGCCTTTTCCTTGTTTTATAGATCAAAAATCTTCCTTTTACCAAAGCAGCATTCAAATCCTGGGTGTTCAATATAGTGATGAGTTAAGTTCACCAGCTACAGAGAAATATAGGACTTTGAGTGAAAATATTGAATCTATGGTAAGTTAATATTTGTCTTTGTTCTTTATTTTATCATAAAACAAATATGATAATAAACCTAATGTTTTGTGATATATTTACAACTACTAGATGCATATTTTCCTTCCCTGAATGGTGAAGGATGTGTTTCATCATACTTCTTCCAAGTCAATTTGCTTGTACATTGGTTCTTATTCACATTTTCTTGCATCATGAGTGAAGAGCTTTAGGTCATGAGTAAGTATATTTTTATGATTATGGCTTCAAACATTGGAAGTCTATTGTTTCTACAATTTGAGCATTTCTCTATTCTTGAGTTTGTTTGTTTTTTTAATCATTTTCATTTTGCCCTCTTTCCTTTTTTCTTATGCAACTAAACACACAGGTAGTAAGTGTTAAAATACACATCAACATAGTTTGGATAAATCATACTTTGCTTTAATGATCAACATAGAAAATAAACAAAGCAAGTCTGGTTTCTCAAATGAAGAGGGCCCAAGGCTGCCTGCCAAGAAATCTCACAAGCAGACCCCTAGTTTATTATCATAGACCAGGGTTTGGCCTTCAGCCCTGCAGAGTCAGCGCTGACCAATCTCAGCTCACTTATGTTACCTTTTCTGAAACTCTTAAGAATATAAATTAATCCAATGGATCTAAAACTTTGGCATGTAACAAAATCACCTGGAAGGCTTATTAAAAACAGATCTCTGGGCCCCAATGTCAGAATTTCTGATTCAGTAGTTAGAACTTTCATTTCAGCAAGTTCCCAGGTTATACTGATGCTAATTGTTCAGGGACCTCACTTCGGAATCACTGAGTTAAGCTATAATGAGGCCTGTGATGGACAGGGTATTGAGTCATCTGCTTGTCTGACAACCTTTACCCCTAGAGACAAATTACACTGGGAGCCAAATTATAAGAAAAGTGCTCCATGAGCATAAAATTAGAGCAAGGGAAGTAAGGTATATTGTTTAAGTGTTTAATGAGATCAGAATAAACAACTGAACCAGAATAATTTGAGAACAGAATCTAGGCCAGGAGGCAGAGGTAGGGCTAATATTGGGGAACATCAGTTGGTATGTCAGAAGTGGGAGCCTCCTGTTCCTTCAATAAATATTAAACATTAATCCTGCCAAATGCAGTGGACATACAGAAAGTGGAGTAGATATTAGATATTGGATGTAAGCTTGTGCTAAGAGGATAAATTATATCCTATCATGGAGATGAGAGATGGTTTCTTACAAAAGATGATTTTCAGGCTGACTTTTAGAATGAGTAAGGCATACCACAGCTAAAACATGAGCCAAGACAGAGAAGAGAATGTCCTTAGCTAATAACAAATTTGGGTTTTATTTTGTAGACAAAAAGTCCTGAGCTACAGGCAGAATGATGCAAACAGGATCTGATTGATTCATGTTCAGAATGTAAAAATTAGATTATAAAATAGAGAAGAGCCCACACACAGTAAGACTAGTTAGAAGCGCATTGCCCTGGACCAGAAGAAAACCAAGGGGTTGAAAACTTGAATGAGGGCATATTTCAGAAAATATAGAAATGCATTTTAGGCTTACCTCCCAATTTCACTTCATGGCAAATAGATGGGGAAACAGTGGAAACAGTGGCTGACTTTATTTTTCTGGGCTCCAAAATCACTGTGGTTGGTAATTGCAGCCATGAAATTAAAAGACACTAGCTCCTCGGAAGGAAAGTTATGACCAACCTAAACAGTATATTAAAAAGCAGAGACATTACTTTGTCAACAAAGGTCCATCTAGTCAAGGCTTTTTCCAGTGGTTTTTCCAGTGGTCATGTATGGATGTGAGAGTTGGACTATAAAGAAAGCTGAGCACAGAATTGATGCTTTTGAACTGTGGTGTTGGAGAAGACTCTTGAGAGTCCCGTGGACTACAAGGAGATCTAACCAGTCTATCCTAAAGGAGATCAGTCCTGGGTGTTCATTGGAGGGACTGATGTTGAAGCTGAAACTCCAATATTTTAGCCACCTGATGCGGAGAGAGAGCCAACTCATTTGAAAAGACCCTGAAGCTGGGAGGGATTGGGGGCAGGTGGAGAAGGGGAAGACAGAGGATGAGATGGTTGGATGCATAACCAACACAATGGACATGAGTTTCGGTGGACTTCAGGAGTTGGTGATAGACAGGGAGGCCTGGCGTGCTGTAGTTCATGGAGTTGCAAAGAGTCATACATGACTGAGCAACTTAACTGAACTGGACCCCAACTTCCTACTATCACTTCTCAACCTGTTGTTAAAAAATCATTAACAATATTTAGTCATATCATTTGCGTCATGAGAGCCCATTGTTTAGGCTTCAAACCAATGCCCATTCTTAAATTTTTTGAAGAAGCTGCTAGAGATAAACATCTCAGGAGGCCAGTCTGAGGACCGTTATTCATAATGAAGCCATCATACCCACACAAAGACAGCTTGTAATGTTTCAGCTGTATACCTAGTTTAATACAAGGGAATACATTGAAAGTGTGTATTTTGAGAATCCCTGCTTCATTATAGGGAATTAGATCCCGGCTACCAGTCATTAGCCCAAGATGCCAGAGATGTCCCCAACCCTAAAGAGGTCATTCAGTTTCTGTTAGAGAGACTAGATATGTTAGGTGAGTTCATCTTTCATAGAGCACATGTAAAATTGCAAAACAGTAATTTGGAGAGAAGTGGCATAAGGCATAAAGCACAACATATAGCACATTCAGCCATGTGAAACATAAACTGAATAAGTTTCTTTGAAAAGTACTACCAGTACCTTTAGAAGATATTCAGTAAGTCTTTAAAATACACTCTCCAATGCAAAAAAAAAAAAATTGTACAATCTAACTTGTTATTTTTAATTTATTCTCAAAAATGGTCTATAAAGCAAATCATAATGTATGTATAAATTTTGTTATTAAACTGAAAATTTTGGTAATGTCTTTTGTTGTAAAGATAAAAAGCACAAATGTAGAAAATTCAGGGCATTCAAGAAATATTAAAAAGAAACATGCACAAAATCTCAATACTAATATATCCATGATTAATATTTTGATGTTCCAAGTATCCTTCATGGAAACTTCATAATCATACATGCACAAACACATATAATTTTCTGTCAATGGAATAAGACTATATATGCTTGCTTTTTCCTATTTTTTTCTCAAAAATGTGTCATCAGTTCAGTCAGTTCAGTCGCTCAGTCGTGTCTCTCTGCAACCCCATGAATCGCAACATGCCAGGCCTCCCTGTCCATCACCAACTCCCGGAGTTCACTCAGACTCACATCCATCCAGTCAGTGATGCCATCCAGCCATCTCATCCTCGGTCGTCCCCTTCTCCTCCTGCCCCCAATCCCTCCCAGCATCAGTCTTTTCCAATGAGTCAACTCTTCACATGAGGTGGCCAAAGTACTGGAGTTTCAGCTTTAGCATCATTCCTTCCAAAGAAATCCCAGGGCTGATCTCCTTCAGAATGGACTGGTTGGATCTCCTTGCAGTCCAAGGGACTCTCAAGTCTCCTCCAACACCACAGTTCAAAAGCATCAATTCCTCGGCGCTCAGCCTTCTTCACAATCCAACTCTCACATCCATACATGACCACAGGAAAAACCATAGCCTTGACTAGATGGACCTTAGTCAGCAAAGTAATGTCTCTGCTTTTGAATATGAGATAGAAGTATTTAAATATCAATGAAGAAATCTACCACTTTAAATAACTAAACATTATTATAGTGCAAAAAGATACAATATTTCATTTAACCACTCTTTTGTTGACAGATGTTTAAACTGTTTCCAGTTTTTCACTATAATATTCAATTTTCTGATGACCATTCTTGTTGATACATACTTGCACACCTGAATGAATATATTATTGGGACATAGTCCCAGGACTAGAATTATCAGAATATAGGTTTATGCATTTATTTCTCTCTAAAGATTTTCAAATTTTTCTTCAGTTTTAACAAGTATTTTATTTCAGAAGCATTTTAGATTTATAGAAAGATTGCAAAGATAATATAGAATTCTCATACACATCACACCCAGTTTCCTCTGTGTTTAACACCCTGTTGTTCAGTTGCTAAGTCATGTCCTACTCTTTGTGACTCCAAGAACTGCAGTATGCTAGGTCTCCCTGTCCTTCATCATCTCCCAGAGTTTGCTCAAATTCATGTCCCTTGAGTCAAAGATGCTATTTAACACCTTACAATAGTACATTTATTGCAATTAATGATCAAATGTTAATCAGTTCAGTTCACTCAGTCATGTCCAACTCTCTGAGACCCCATACTGCAGCTCGCCAGGCATCCCTATCCATCACCAACTCCCAGAACCTACTCAAACTCATGTCCATCTAGTTGCTGATGCCATCCAACCATCTCATCCTCTGTCATTCCCTTCTCCTCCTGCCTTCAATGCTTTCCAGAATCAGAGTCTTTTCCAGTAAGTCAGTTGTTTGCATCAGGTGGCCAAAGTATTGAAGTTTCAGCTTCAGCATCAGTCATCCCAATGAATAGTCAGGATTGATTTCCTTCATTTTTATTTTTTATTTTTTTAATTTTTAATTTTTTTTTTACTTTATTTTACTTTACAATACTGTATTGGTTTTGCCATACGTTGACATGTGATTTCCTTTAGAATGGACTGGTTGGATCTCCTTGCAGTCCAAGGGATCCTCAAGAGTCTTCTCCAACACAGTTCACAGCATCAATTCTTCAGTGTTCAGCTTTCTTTTTAGTTCGACTCTCACATCCATACATGACTACTAGAAAAACCGTAGCTTTGACTAGATAGACCTTTGTTGGCAAAGCAATGTCTCTGCTTTTTAATATACTGTCTAGGTTGGTCATAGCTTTTCTTCCAAGGAGCAAGTGTCTTTTAATTTCATGATTGAATTCACCATCTTGAGTGATTTTTGGAGACCCCAAAAATAAAGGCTTTCATTGTTTCCATTATTTCCCTATCTATTTGCCATGAAGTGATAGGATTGGATGCCGATCTTAGTTTTCTGAATGTTGAGCTTAAAGACAATTTTTTCACTCTCCTCTTTCACTTTCATCAAGAGGCTCTTTAGTTGTTCTTTGCTTTCTGCCATAAAGGTGGTGTCATCTGCATATCTGAGGTTAGTGATACTTCTCCAAACAATCTTGTGCTTCATCCAGCCTGGATTTTGCATGATGTACTCAGCATATACGTTCAATAAGCAGGGTGACAATATACAGCCTTGACATACTCCCTTCCTGATTTTGAACCAGGCTGTTGTGCCATGTCAAGTTCTAACTGTTGCTTCCTGACCTGCATACAGATTTCTCAGGAGGCAGGTCAAGAGGTCTGGTATTCCCATCTCTTGAAGAATTTTTCACTGTTTGTTGTGATCCATACAGTCAAAGGCTTTTGCGTAATCAATAAAGCAGACATAGATGTTTTTCTGGAATCCTCTTGCTTTTAATGTATTAACTCTAATATTAATACATTGTTATTAACCAAATTTCATACTTTATTCAGATTTCTTCTTTTACTTAATGTTCTTTTCTGTTTCCTGATCCCATCCAGGATAGAAAATTACATAATTTTTATGTTTTTTAGGCTCTGAAAGTTCCTCAGATTTTCCTTCTGGTGATAATCTTGACAGTTTGAGGCATACTAGTCAGGTATTTTATAGAAATGTCCCACAACTAGGGGTTTCTGATGTTTTTGCTTATGGATAGACTGGGACATGGGGATTTAGAGAGGAAGACTATAGAGGAAAAATTTAATTTTCTTTACATTGTATGAAATTGGGGTATACAGTATCAACATGATTAATCACTGTTGATATTGATCACCTGGCTTAAGTAGTGTTTGTCAGATTTCTATTAATACACTAAAGTTCCTCCCTTTTCCATATTATATTCTTTGAAAGAAAGACACTATGTACAGGCAACACCTAAGAAGTGGAGTGAAAAGTCATGCTTTGAATATTTAAGTATATTTGAAGTTAGAACTGGACATGGAACAACAGACTGGTTCCAAATAGGAAAAGGAGTACGTCAAGGCTGTATATTGTCACCCTGCTTATTTAATGTATATGCAGAGTACATCATGAGAAACGCTGGATTGGAGGAAACACAGGCTGGAATCAAGACTGCAGGGAGAAATATCAATAACCTCAGATATGCAGATGATACCACCCTTATGGCAGAAAGCAAAGAGGAACTAAAAAGCCTCTTAATGAAAGTGAAAGAGGAGAGTGAAAAAGTTGGCTTAAAGCTCAACATTCAGAAAACGAAGATTACGGCATCCAGTCCCATCACTTCGTGGGAAATAGATGGAGAAGCAGTGTCAGACTTTATTTTTTGGGCTCCAAAGTCACTGCAGATGGTGATTGCAGTCATGAAATTAAAAGACGCTTACTCCTTGGAAGAAAAGTTATGACCAATGTAGATAGCATATTCAAAAGCAGAGACATTACTTTGCTGTCTAAGATCCGTCTAGTCAAGGATATGGTTTTTCCTGTGGTCATGAATGGATGTGAGAGTGGGACTGTGAAGAAGGCTGAGCACCGAAGAATTGATGCTTTTGAACTGTGGTGTTGGAGAAGACTCTTGAGAGTCCCTTCGACTGCAACGAGATCCAACCAGTCCATTCTGAAGAAGACCAGCCCTGGTATTTCTCTGGAAGTCATGCTGCTAAAGCTGAAACTCCAGTACTTTGGCCACCTCATGCAAATAGTTGACTCATTGGAAAAGACTTTGATGCTGGGAGAGATTGGGGGCAGGAGGAGAAGGGGACGACCAAGGATGAGATGACTGGATGGCATCACGGACTCGATGGACATGAGTCTGAGTAAACTCTGGGAATTGGTGATGGACAGGGAGGCCTGGTGTGCTGCGATTCATGGGGTCGCAAAGAGTCGGACACGACTGAGTGACTGGACTGAACTGAATTGAACTGAACTGAAATTCTTCTATTTGTCTGATCTCTCCATGTATTTGTGCATCCATTTGTTTAGATCAATATAGTTGTCTAAGCATTTTTAACAATTATTTTAATTTCTAGATTGCACTCAAGTGCCCCACTTTACATTCTTACCACAAGTATGCATTCAGTTCAGTTCACTTCAGTTCAGTCGCTCAGTTGTCTATGACTCTTTACGATCCCATGACTGCAGCATGACAGACCTCCCAATTCATCACCAACTCCTGTAGTTTACTCAAACTCATGTCCATTGAGTCAGTGATGCCATCCAACCATCTCATCCTCTGTCCCCCCCTTCTCACATGCCTTCAACCTTTCCCAGCATCAGGTTCTTTTCCAATGAGTCAGTTCTTTGCATCAGGTGGCCAGAATATTAGAGTTTCAGCTTCAACATGAGTCCTTCCAATGAATATTCATGACTGATTTCCTTTATGATGGACTGGTTTGGATCCCCTTGCAGTTCAAGGGACTCTGAAGAGTCTTCTCCAACACCACAGTTCAAAGCATCAATTTTTCAGTGCTCAGCTTTCTTTGTAGTTTAACTTTCACATCCCATAGATGACTACTGGAAAAACCACAGCTTTGAGTACTTGGACATTTGTTGGCAAAGTAATCTCTCTGCTTTTTAATATGCTGTCTAGGTTGGTCATAATTTTTCTTCCAAGGAGTAAGCATCTTTTAATTTCATGGCTAAAATCATAATCTACATTGATTTTGGAGCCTGCAAAAATAAAGTCAGCCATCATTTACCCATCTGCCCGCCATGAAGTGATGGGACAGATGCGATGACCTTAGTTTTCTGAATGTCAAGCTTTAAGCCAACTGTTTCACTCTCCTCTTTCACTTTCATCAAAAGGCTTTTTAGCTCCTCTTCACTTTCTGCCATAAGGATGGTGTCATCTGCATATCTGAGGTTATTGATATTTCTCCCAGCAAACTTGATACCAGCTTGTGTTTCTTCCAGTCCAGCGTTTCTCATGAGGTACTCTGCATACACATTAAATAAGCAGGGTGACAATATACAGCCTTGACGTACTCCTTTTCCTATTTGGAACCAGTCTGTTGTTCCATGTCCAGTTCTAACTGTTGCTTCCTGACCTGCATACAGGTTTCTCAAGAGGCAGTTCAGGTGGTCTGGTATTCCCATCTCTTTCAGAATTTTCTGCAGTTTGTAGTGATCCCCACAGTCAAAGGCTCTGGCATAGTCAATAAACAGAAATATATATTTTTCTGGAACTGTCTTGCTTTTTCGATGATCCAGTAGATGTTGGCAATTTGATCTCTGGTTCTTCTGCCTTTTCTAAAACCAGCTTGAACATTTGGAAGTTCATGGTTCACATATTGCTGAAGCCTGGCTTGGAGAATTTTGAGTGTTACTTTACTAGTGTGTGAAATGAGTGCAATTTTGCAGTAGTTTGAACATTCTTTAGCATTGCATTTCTTTGAGATTGGAATAAAAACTGACCTTTTCCAGTCCTGTGGCCACTGCTGAGTTTTCCAAATTTGCTGGCATCTTGAGTGCAGCACTTTCACAGCATCATCTTTCAGGATTTGAAATAGCTCAACATGAATGCCATCACCTCCACTAGTTTTGTTCATAGTGATGCTTCCTAAGGCCCACTTGACTTCACATTCCAGGATGTCTGGCTCTAGGTGAGTGACACACCATCGTGATTATCTGGGTCATGAGATCTTTTCTGTACAGTTCTGTGTATTCTTGCCACCTCTTCTTAATATCTTCTGCTTCTGTTAGGTCCATACCATTTCTGTACTTTATTGAGCCCATCTTTACATGAAATGTTTCCTTGATATCTCTAATTTTCATCTCTAGTCTTTCCCATTCTATTGTTTTACTCTATTTCTTTGCATTGATCCTTGAGGAAGGCTTTCTTATCTCTCCTTTCTGTTCTTTGGAACTCTGCATTCAAACGGGTATATCTTTCCTTTTCTCCTTTGCTTTTGGCTTCTCTTCTTTTCACAGCTATTTGTAAGGCCTTCTCAGACAGCCATTTTGCTTTTTGCATTTCTTTTCCATGGAGATGGTCTTGATCAGTCCCCTGTACAGTGTCATGAACCTCCATCCATAGTTCATCAGGCACTCTTTCTATCAGATATAGTCCCTTAATTCTATTTCTCACTTCCACTATATAATTGTAAGGGATTTGATTTAGGTCATATCTGAAACATCTAGTGGTTTTCCCTGCTTTCTTCCATTTAAGTCTGAATTTGACAATAAGGCATTCATGATTTGAGCCACAGTCAGCTCCCAGTCTTGTTTTTTTCTCTCTGTTAGAGCTTCTCCATCTTTGGCTGCAAAGAATATCAGTTCAGTTCAGTTCAGTCACTCAGTCGTGTCCGACTCTTTGCGACCCCAAGAATCACAGCACACCAGGCCTCCCTGTCCATCACCAACACCCGGAGTTCACTCAGACTCGCGTCCATTGAGTCAGTGATGCCATCCAGCCATCTCATTTTTGGTCATCCCCTTCTTCTCCTGCCCCCAATCCCTCCCAGCATCAAAGTCTTTTCCAATGAGTCAACTCTTCGCATGAGGTAGCCAAAGTACTGGAGTTTCAGCTTTAGCATCATTCCTTCCAAAGAAATCCCAGGGCTGATCTCCTTCAGAATGGACTGGTTGGATCTCCTTGCAGTCCAAGGGACTCTCAAGAGTCTTCTCCAACACCACAGTTCAAAAGCATCAATTCTTCAGCGTTCAGCCTTCCTCACAGTCCAACTCTCACATCCATACATGACTACTGGAAAAAACCATAGCCTTGTTTAGACGGACCTTAGTCGGCAAAGTAATGTCTCTGCTTTTGAATATGCTACCTAGGTTGCAAAGAATATAATCAATCTGATTTTGATGTTGACCATCTGGTGATGTCCATATGTAGAGCCTTCTCTTGTGTTGTTGGAAGAGGGTGTTTAGTATGACCAGTGCATTCTCTTGGCAAAACTCTATGAGCCTTTGTCCTGCTTCATTCTGTACTCCAAGGCCAAATTTCCCTGTTACTCCAGATGTTTCTGGACTTCATACTTTTGCATTCCAGTCCCCTATAATGAAAACAACATCTTTTTGGGGTGTTAGTTCTAGAAGATCTTGTAGATCTTCATAGAACCATTCAACTTCAGCTTCTTCATCATTACTGGTCGGGGTATAGACTTGGATTACTGTGATATTGAATGGTTTGCCTTGGAAATGAACAGAGATCATTCTGTCATTTTTGAGACTGCATCCAAGTATTGCATTTCAAACTCTTTTGTTGACTATGATGTCTATTCCACTTCTTCTAAGGGATTCTTGCCCACAGTAGTAGATATAATGGTCATCTGAGTTAAATTCACCCATTCCAGTCCATTTTAGTTTGCTGATTCCTAAAATGTTGACATTGACTCTTGCCATCTCCTGTTTGACGACTTACAGTTTTCCTTGATTCATGGACCCAACATTCCAGGTTCCTATGAAATATTGCTCTTTATAGCCTCAGACCTTGCTTCCATCACCAGTCACATCCACAACTGGGTGTAGTTTTTGCTTTGGATCCACCTCTTCATTCTTTCTGGAGTTATTTCTCCACTGATCTCTAGTAGCATATTGGGCACCTACTGACCTGGGGAGTTCATCTTTCAGTGTTCTATCTTTTTGCCTTTTCATACTGTTCATGGGGTTCTCAAGGCAAGATTACTGAAGTGGTTTGCGATTCCCTTCTCCAGTGGACCACACCTTTGTCAGATCTCTCCACCATGACCTGTCTGTCTTGGGTGGCCTTACACAGCATGGCTCATAATTTCATTGAGTTAGAGAAGACTGTGGTCCCTGTGATTTGATTGGTTAGTTTTCTGGGACTGTAGTAGGTATGCTTATTTTCCCACAGCATTAACACTATACATTGTAAATCTGATTCACTGCTGCTAATCAAACAGATAAGAAGTGATGTCTCACTATTATTTTGGTTTGCATTTCTTTGATTACTAATAAGATTTAATTAATATATGTCTCCATGTATTAACAGGTCATTTTTATAATTACATTTGTGAATTTCCTGGTCATGACCTTGCCCACTTTCTTACTGGAGCACTGTGTTTTCATGTAAATATGGAAAATTATTTCCTTGTTAGAATATCAGAATTTACCCATTTTTCATCTGCATATATTTCTCTAACTTGTGATTTGACTTTCAACCCCATTTATAATCTAGAATTTTTAATGCCAAATAGAATTAATTTTTTGTGAAGCCAAAATTATCAATCCATCTGTAATTTATTTGTAATAAAATAGAAATCCAGCTTTTTCCCAAAAAAATAACTAGGTGGTGGTACCAAAGCAGTGTATTAAACAGCATAATGGATTTATTTGTTGTACCACTTTTATCATACACTAAATTCTCCCTTTATTTTTCTGTATTCCCCTCTCTTTCACTGACTCATCTTTTCCTGTACCAGTACCAAACTATTTACTGTGGCTTTATAATTGATAATCTGGCAGAAAAAAATTCCTTTTGGAATTCTTTTGACATGTGATTTTCATAGTTAATCTCATTTAGTCATACTTCTGTAGAAACACTTTGAATAATATTCTAGTATAGTACTTTATAGTTTATAAAGTACTTTTACATATATCATCTAACCTTCAGTTCATAATAGGTGTATTATTTTTATAGATGGGAAAGTAAAGATAGTGAGCTTAAGAAACATGTTAAAAGGCCATTCAACTAGAAAGTGCTAGAAAAAAAAATTCAAACCAAGGTCTCCTGATTTCAAATATAAGAATCATACCATTCACCAGTGTTAATACGAGTCACATCATCATTCTTGTTCCATAGTCAGTAGTGTTATACTTAATGAGCAGTGGAATAACTCCAGAACTTTCTATTATATCAAATAATTTACTTCTCTTTCCTGGTTCTCAGTTCATTCATTAGTAAAATAAAACCATTTGACTAGATGATTTTTATAATATATTCTAATTCAAAAGCCCATGATTATGTGATTTCTGCACAAGATACCATGCTGCCCATTCACTGGTTTTTCTCACCCTGCTTCTCTCACCATTCCTTCCTCTGCACCTCTTATAGTCTCATCCTCCTCTACACTGACATTAAATGTTAAGATTTCCCAAGTCTTTGACCTATGCCCTCCTGTTCTGTCATTATTTTCTGTCTCTAGATGATCTCAACCCTGACCAACTTCTACCAACACTTACATACTAATGTCTCATTCTGTCTCCAGCCCAAACTTTTCTTCTCTACTTCAGACCTTTACATCCAACTGCACTCCTAATAGCTCTACTTGGCTCATGTAAAAACAACTCAAATATATTTTGTCCCCACATCAAACTAATGATCATCCCATGCCACACTAGCCTTCTTCCAATAATTCTATCCCCAGTAATTAAAATGCTATTTATTGTTTTCCAAACCAAAACCCTAAAACTCATCTTTGATATACTGCTCTCTATCATTCCAAATACCCTGTGTATAGGTTTTATCCCCTATTCTTTCCCTCAAATCCATTCATTTCCCTCCATATCTACTACCACCATATCTGTCCAAGCCATCATCTCAGTGAGGTACCAAAATAGCACCATAACTAATCTGTTTTATTTTGTACCTCAAATTGTTTATCCAGATGCAGCCAGAGAAATTTTTCTCAAATTGCAAATCTGATTTTATTACTTTCTTGTTTAAAACACTTCCCATTATTTAAGATAAAGACTAAATGCTTCACCACTAACAAGACTTTCATTCTGGTCTTTCTATCACTCTAGGCTACTTGCTTTCTATGCTACAATCGCCTTGCCTTTTAATTTCTTAAACACAAAGTGTTTGTTCCCACCTAAGGGTTTTTCATGTGCCATTCACTCTACCTGCATAGCTGTTTCCTTCCTCTTCAACCAGCTAACTCTGATTTTTCTTTAAGATCTCAATTAATACGCATGCACAATAACGAACAAGTAAATGAACAGTTAGTTAGGTAATACAAGAACTGACACTCTTCTATTCCTGGCTAGAGCCACATTGCCAGGTAAAACAATGTCTTAAGTAAATCAATATACTTCTTAGAAGATTAAAAGAGAAAAGAAAACAAAAGCTGCATCAAATAAGAGGGTATTGAAAATAAGATAGTGATTTACCTTCTTGGAATAGCTAACAAGATCTTTTCCCTCTCAAGATGAAAAAAATATGTAACAACTGTAGGCATAATATGTATAATGTTTTATCCTTCATATGACTTCATCTGTTAACAGGTTAATGATGGTACTTTGTAAGAATTTGCCTCAATAATCCATATCTCACTTCAATTCTTATCAATTATGAATATTACTGAGGTTTAAGGAAACAAGGCTATTCTATATTTCAAAAATAGTATTGTCAACCAGGAGAGAAACATAAAATAGTTCTGTTTTTCATTGTTTACTTAATTTTTGCCTATTGTAATAAAAGGGTCAATAATACATGTTCCAAAATCAAAGAAGTGTGAAAACAAACTCATCTGACCCATTAAACAATAATTTTGAAGGGAGGGGAAAAGGACAAAAGGTTGTATATAAACTTCACTGAAAGTAGATGCATAGCCTCTAGGACTTGCAGCAGCCAACTGTGCACAGATCGATTTTTTAAACACACTTTGAGACAGTAATGATGACCCTGTAGGTGAGACAACCAAGAGACACAGAGGTATAGAGTGGACTTTTGGACTCTGAGGGAGAGGGAAAGGGTGGGATGGTTTGGGAGAATGGCAATGAAACATGTATATTTTCGTGTAAGAAAAGAAGCGCCAATCTATGTTCAATGTAGGATGCAGGATGCATGGGGCTGATGCACAGGATGATTCAAGTAGAGGATGTAGGGTGGGAGGTGGGAGGGGGCTTCGGCATTGGGAGATTGTGTTCACCTATGGCTGATTCGTGTCAATGTATGGCAAAACAAATACAGTATTGTAATTTAAAATAAATAAATAAATAAATTTTAAAAAAATTAAAAAAAAAAAAACACACTTTGGACTGTTCTCCTCTTACAGATGAAGACAGTGAGAGGAAGAAAGGTTACAAGATGCATTCAAGTTCCCAGAGCAAGCTAACTTCTCTCTGTATACCTTGTGTATACACTTCCCACCTAGCCCATTGTCTTCCTATTCAAGCATCTACTCACTGATTTTCTACCAAGCATTTGATAAGTTTTAATGAAAGAGTCCACAAAATTTTCATATTCTCTATGAAATACAGAATCTTATCCATAGGCTTCTTCTTTTATCTTCATATATGGATATCAGCCAATTAATCAACTTTCTTTATGTTGATTATTATCTTCACTCAAATTACCTCAATATTTCTCACATAGCAAAAATATAATAATTAAAGTGGATTTTTAAGCCTTTGGTCAAGTCTAGCCTGTGCTGGTACAATACTAAATCATAAAATATAATTACAAGAAACATTTACTTAAATTTTAGCAGTTCCTCAGTTTTAGGTCAGTTCTTTCTACTTCTGTTAAAGTCAAGTAATATTACACTTAAATCAGTTTACTAAACTACCTCCTACAATATTCCATATAAACAAACACATTGAAACCCATCCTTCTGGCTGGTGTGAGATGATACCTCATTATGGTTTTGATTTGCATTACTCTGATAATGAGTGATGTTGAGCATCTTTTCATGTGTGAGTTAGCCATCCGTATGTCTTCTTTGGAGAAATGTCTATTTAGTTCTTTGGCCCATTTTTTGATTGAGTCATTTATTTTTCTGGAATTGAGCTGCATAATTTGCTTGTACCATCTCACACCAGTCAGAATGGCTGCGATCCAAAAGTCTACAAGCAATAAATGCTGGAGAGGGTGTGGAGAAAAGGGAACCCTCTTACACTGTTGGTGAGAATGTAAACTAGTACAGCCACTATGGAGAACAGTGTGGAGATTCCTTTAAAAATTGCAAATAGAACTGCCTTATGACCCAGCAATCCCACTGCTGGGCATACACACCGAGGAAACCAGAATTGAAAGACACATGTACCCCAGTGTTCATCACAGCACTGTTTATAATATCCAGGACATGGAAACAACCTAGATGTCCATCAGCAGATGAATGGATAAGAAAGCTGTGGTACATATACACAATGGAATGTTACACAGCCATTAAAAAGAATACATTTGAATCAGTTCTAATGAGGTGGATGAAACTGGAGCCGATTATACAGAGTGAAGTAAGGCAGAAAGAAAAACACCAGTACAGTATACTAACACATATATATGGAATTTAGAAAGATGGTAACGATAACCCTGTATGCGAGATAGCAAAAGAGACACAGATGTATAGAACGGACTTTTGGACTCTGTGGCAGAGGGAGAGGGTGGGATGATTGGGAGAATGGCATTGAAACATGTATACTATCATGTAAGAAATTAATTGTCAATCTATGTTCAATACAAGATACAGGACGTCTGGGGCTGGTGCACAGGGATGATCTAGAGAGATGATATGAGGTGGGAGGTGGGGGGGGGTTCAGGATTGGGAACTCATGTACACCCGTGGTAGATTCATGTCAATGTACGGCAAAACCAATACAGTATTGTAAAGCAAAATAAAGTAAAAATTTAAAAAAATCCTTCTACAAAGTTAACTAGAATATGGCTGACCAAATGGTAGCATCACAGAATTTTGAATGACTTTTTGCTTTCTTCTTAACACTTACTAGTACTTCTTGAATTTTTAAAAAGGAAATTATTTTGATAAAACTAAAAGCCTCGTAATTCTTAAAAATGTTCAAGACTTCTAGAAAGAAAAAAAAGTCATCATATTTTCTAACAACTGGTTGGTCCAATATCAGCCTAAAGAAATGGATATTGAAAAAATAAGATATATTATGGTGTGACAGAGATTATGTAAACTTTACAGTCTCGAGAATTGACTTCAAATCCTGGCTTAATATAATATTCAGCACGCTACTTAATTTCCCCATTTGAACTTCTTCATGTTCACCTCAACCTTGGTCCAACCTCATAGTACTAGCCAACAGAATCCACTCCACAATATGATGGCTTAGTACATCTCACCTTGCATCTTGGTAGAACTGTTCCAGTCACAGAATCACTACTAGTTCTCTGTGAAGTTAAACCTTATACCTCAAGTGAACTGTTCTTGCTGGCACTGAGCAGTGATTCAGGGGGAAGGTTAAAGTTAGATCAGGAAATAACAACTGAGGTTAAAAATAACTTAAGATGTTTAAGCATTAATCAGAAAAAATAAGGAAAAGACTGTCCTTTATTTCTCTTCCTCCTTCTCATCAGGCTCTCCATTGCTGCTCATTTTAATCTGGTTTTAACCTATTTAAGAACAGCTGCTGTAGGATCACAGTGTAAGTTGTATAGTGTTGGGTTGGCCCATGTCCCAACCTCTTCAGGAACAGCCACAAAATCACATAACATGAGCTCTCTTTGAGCAAAATGTCTGCTGTGTTTAGAATGGCTTCTAATGAAGATGCATCCTGTCCATTATTATCTTTGTGTGATAGATGAAGAACAGACACTGCTTCAGAAGGTTTTTAGCCTGTCTAAATCAATCCCAGGTGTTCTGAAGTGGAACTGAACTAAACTGAACTAAAAAAACTCCAGTCTATATTCCTCATTAACATAGTCCCATGTTTCAGTGTTGAAAAGAGGAAGGAGATAAAGAACTGTAATTACAGAAAGGTGTTTTTTTTTTTTCCCTTTCTACAGATTACTAAAACATTCAAAGACTCAGATTTAAAAATCAGTTCATCAAAGCTCATGTTGTCAAACTGAGGTAAGTGGAACTACAATATATATATAAGCTTAGATACAATTTGCTTCATTTGACTTTGTTTATAGCATAGATAATGAAAGAGACTTTAATACAATGTGTTGCAATATCATGAAAATAGTATCATGGGCAGCTTAAAGAACAATACCAAATTATCCCATATGGTCTGTGTATCTAGTAATGTGAATGACTGTTGCTTCAATTCTTCATGGGAAAAGGAAGACAGTTGGGTGACGGTACAGTAACAAGGCTATTTATAAATTCAGGGGATACTATTCACAGTGCAGTCTGTGCAAACAGTGCCTTGTGGAGATGTGCAATGCTGTGATCCTGGGCACATTCATCCAAGATCGGAACGCTAAACCAACATCAAAAGTGGCTTTTCAGTTTTTGTCTCCCTGGAATGTTTTAAAGGATGCTGTGGCCAGATACAGACATGTCTGCAGTGAATCAGTAATAGGGGAAGTAGCAGCATGCATATTTATTATTTTCCATTCCTACCGGAATGGAATACAGAACTATTCTTGTGATGTGATGTGATGTGATGTGATGTGCTGTGATGTGCTGTGCTGTGCTGTGCTGTGCTGTGATGTGATGTGATGTGATGTGATGTGATATCTCTCCCAACTAAAATAGTTACCCTTACTGAACTGAAAGTAAAAGTGACTGGCCTTACCACTAATGTCTCAAATGTCCATACTGCTCAGTCCTTCAAATAATGTAAAAAAATTCTTCAGAAGAAAGAGAAATTATACTAATTCTTTCTCAAATACTAAAACCACAAAAGATTAATTTTTCTTATTCTTGGTAAAGTCACCTAGTTAAGTACAAGCATGGCACTCTGGTAAGTTAAGTTTTGCTGAGGAGCTCGAGAAGTAAGAATAATTCATAGGAAGAGTTTGTTTCAAAATGTATTTCAGTCAGTTCAGTGCACATTCACCTTAGGACTTTTCTTGAGCAAGCCTCAGTACTAGCCACTAGCTGGCAATACTTGTAGAACTGAATCTGTTGTGTTTTGTTTTTTTTTTTTCCTTTAATTCACTTCCCACTTACTGTTCAATCTACTGCCCTCTGGCTTCTGATCTCACCACAGAATACTAGTTGTTCTTCCCAAGTTCAACAATGACATTTGAATCACAAATTCCAAAAAAATTGTATCAGTCCTCTTCTTGAACCTCTCAACAGAATTTAGCACTGTTGAGTTTTTATTCTTTTTTGAAATAGTGCCATCCCTTGGTTTCCATTACCCTCTACCCTCTGATTTTCCTTTTCTTCTCAGTTTTCTTTTTAGCTCTCATTCTTTCTTTTTACATTCCTCAAATGTCTGACTGTGCAGTAAGCCTCTCATCACACTGAAACTCCTTTTAGAGGCTTCCCTGACCCCTGTGCTGGGAACCATTGAAGGCAGGAGGCGAGGACAACAGGATGAGACGGCTGGATGGCATCACCGACTCAATGGACATGAGTTTGAGTGAACTCCAGGAGTTGGTGATGGACAGGGAGGCCCTAGCGTGCTGCAGTCCATGGGGTCACAAAGAGTCGGACACGACTGAGCGATTGAACTGCCTCCTATATGCTACTGTTGCTGCTGCAAAGTCGCTTCAGTCATGTCCGATTCTGCGTGACCCCACAGACGGCAGCTCACCAGGCTACTCATCTTTGGGATTCTCCAGGCAAGAACACTGGAGTGGGTTGCCATTTCCTTCTCCAATGCATGAAAGTGAAAAGTGAAAGTAAACTCACTCAGTCGTGTCCAACTCTTCACGACCCCATGGACTGCAGCCCACCAGGCTCCTCCGCCCATAGGATTTTCCAGGCAAGAGTACTGGAGTGGGTTGCCATTGCCTATATGCTTATTATTATCAAAGTTGTATCTATGGGGCCAGACCTCTTATCTCTACATGTGAACATATACAGCCATCTACTTGATATCATAATATGGCTATCTTGCAGATAACACAACTTTAATACATCCAGACCTGAACCTATCCTCTGTCCCGAATAAAATATGTCACTCATTTAGTGTTGCCTTTATTGACTATGCCAAAGCCTTTGACTGTGTGGATCACAGTAAACTGTGGAAAATGCTAAAAGATGGGAATACCAAACCACCTGACCTGCCTCTTAAGAAACCTATATGCAGGTCAGGAAGTAACAGTTAGAACTTGATATGGAACAATAGACTGGTTCCAAATAGAAAAAGAAGTACATCAAGGCTGTATATTGTTACCCTGCTTTTTTAACTTATATGCAGAGTACATCATGAAAATCACTGGGCTGGAAGAAGCACAAGCTGGAATCAAGATTGCTGGGAGAAATATCAATAACTTCAGATATGCAGATGACACCATCCGTATGGCAGAAAGTGAAGAACAACTAAAGAGCCTCTTGATGAAAGTGAAAGAGGAGAGTGAAAAAGTTGGCTTAAAGCTCAACAGTCAAAAAACTAAGGTCATGGCATCCAGTCCCATCACTTCATGGCAAATAGATGTGGAAACAGTGTCAGACTTTACTTTTGGGGGCACCAAAATCACTGCAGATGGTGACTGCAGCCATGAAATTAAAAGATGCTTATTCCTTGGAAGGAAAGTTATGACCAACCTAGACAGCATATTCAAAAGCAGAGACATGACTTTGCTGACTAAGGTCTGTCTAGTCAAGGCAATGGTTTTTCCTGTGGTCATCTATGGATGTGAGAGTGGGACTGTGAAGAAGGCTGAGTGCCAAAGAATTGATGCTTTTGAACTGTGGTGTTGGAGGAGACTCTTGAGAGTCCCTTGGACTGCAAGGAGATTCAACCAGTCCATTCTGAAGGAGATCAACCCTGGGATTTCTTTGAATGGAATGATGCTGAAGCTGAAACTCCAGTACTTTGGCCACCTCACGCGAAGAGTTGACTCATTGGAAAAGACTCTGATGCTGGGAGGGATTGGGGGCAGGAGGAGAAGGGGATGACCAACGATGTGATGGCTCGATGGCATCACGGACTCAATGGACGTGAGTCTGAGTGAACTCCGAGAGATGGTGATGAACAGGGAGGTGTGGCGTGCTGTGATTCATGGGGTCGCAAAGAGTCAGACACGACTGAGTGACTAAACTGAACTGAACCTCTGTTGGTGGTGTTACCTTCAACTTAGTTGCTCAAGAAAGAAATATGAGAGTTATCTTTAATTCCTGTTCTCCCTTAGCCCATACATACAATCATCTAACCTTCACAGTTCTGTTTCTTAAAATGTTTAAGATCCGTAACTTCAACACACTGTCCTCAGTCATCTCTCTTCTGGACTTCCACCACCTCCTAATGAATCTCCTCTCCTCTAGTCTTGCTCCATTCCACATTTTACATAGCAGCCAGTAAGATTTTTTTGAAATGATAAAGCTAAACATAGTATTTGCTTAAAGTTCTTCTAACTTCCACTCCTTACCCATATGATATATACACATATATTATGTCTGTATGTATAATATTATATGTGCATATATGTACATGTGTAACACAGTGTATTTTAAAACAGAAGAGGATGAAGAGAAAGTGTGTGAGTGTGTTTATGTGTATTTCAGGCAGAAAGAATAGCTTATATATGAAGTTTTTGAGGTTAAAAGAGTGAAAACCTGAAAGCAGTCTAGTGGGACTGGTGGTTAAAGAACACCATCAGTTCAGTTCAGTTCAGTCACTCAGTCATGTACGACTCTTTGCGACCCCATGGCAGCACACCAGGCCTCCTTGTCGATCATCAACTCCCAGAGTTTACCCAAACTCATGTCCATTGAATCGGTGATGCCATCCAACCATCTCATCTTCTGTCATCCCCTTCTCCTCCCGCCTTCAATCATCAGGGTCTTTTCAATGGTTCAGCTCTTCACATCAGGTGGCCAGAATATTGGAGTTTCAGCTTTAGCATCAGTCCTTCCAATGAGCAGCCAGGACTGATCTCCTTTAGGATAGACTGGTTGGATCTCCTTGCAGTCCAAGGGACTCTCAAGAGTCTTCTCCAACGCCACAGTTCAAAAGCATCAATTCTTCGGCACTCAGCTTTCCTTATAGTCCAACTCTCACATCCATACATGACCACTGGAAAAACCATAGCCTTGACTAGGCGGACCTTTGTGGGCAAAGTCATGTCTCTCCTTTTCAATATGCTATCTAGGTTGGTCATAACTATCCTTCCAAGGAGTAAGCGTCTTTTAATTTCATGGCTGCAGTCACCATCTGCAGTGATTTTGGTGCCCCCCTCAAAGTAAAGTCTGACACTGTTTCCACTGTTTCCTGATCTATTTGCCATGAAGTGATGGGACTGGATGCCATGACCTTAGTTTTTGAATGCTGAGCTTTAAGCCAACTTTTCCACTCTCCTCTTTCACTTTCATTAAGAGGCTCTTTAGTTGTTCTTCACTTCTGCCATAAGAGTGGCGTCATCTGCATATCTGAGGTTATTTGATATTTCTCCCAGCAATCTTGATTCCAGCTTGTGCTCATCCAGCCCAGTGTTTAGAGTAGTAAAAGACTAGCCCAGAAATAAGAATGGTAGGAGCAAACTCAATATTGAAAAGTTTAGTAAACCTTATAAACACACAACACTTTTTCTCCTTCCTCTTCTTTTTAAAATACACTATGTTACAGGGAACTATACTGAATATCCTGTGATAAACTATAATGACAAAGAATATGAAAAAACAAATGTATTTATATAACTGAGTCACTTTGCTGTACAGCAGAGATTGGTACAACATTGTAAACCAGCTATACTTAAATATTAATTTAATTTTAAAAATAATGTGTTATCAGAAAATTTGAGATACAATAAGGCCAAAAATCAGATGATGACTTCTGAAAAGACAGCTTGTTACTCACAGTTTCCAAGAGGAAGGAATATGACTCTTAGACAGAGTTGCTATTAAGATCAAATAAATGATGTATAAACAGAATCCTGTTTCGTCTATTTACATGTTTCTCGTTCACCAAAGTTCCTTCTTCTTTGAATTGTTTTTCTATTGTTTGTCTTTTCCTTATTAATTTGTAGGCGTTCTGTGTTTATAGGAGGCACCTAACATTCGTTATTTTGAGTTCCAAATATATTCTCCCTGTCTATAGCTTATCTTTACAGTTTGTTTACGGAATCTTTTGTTATAGAATATCAATTGCAAAATATCTTATTTAAGAATCCCTTACTTCTCCTATATATAAAGACATTCTCTCACACCTGCTTATAAGTTTTAAATTTGTGCTGTTCACATTCAAATGCTTTGCTTGTGTGTGGTATCAGCAGAGATTTCTTGCACAAAAATCTCTATTTTCCTTCAGATTTGTGATACTACTTCTATAATATACTGTCATACATGTCTATGAGTCTGTTTCTAGACTCCTACTGTATGCTATGTACTCTTCCCAAAGTTTTACACATATTAACTCATATAACCTTCTTGATAACCCATTTTAATGTGAGGAAACAGACATAGGTTAAGAAGGGGAAAAAAAAGCACCTAAAGTCCAACAGTAAACGGTAGAGTTGGTGTGCAAACTCTGGCATTCTGACTTCAAAAACAAGCTATCCTGAATGGTGGGTACAGTGTCCTATGCACTGAAAGCAAGTGTTTGTAGAATACCATTGTGATTACATATACAAACACTGTGTGTGAATCTGTCCTAATGTTAAATTTCTTAAGTAATTTTTTAAATGCTTAATCAAGAAGAAGATGTAAAAGAATAGAAAATTATCATAATTGTACACTTAAAAATATTTTTATGGGTATTCAGGCAAAGCGGCAATGACGTGATAGCAGATATTATCATGAAATTTAAATTCACCAGAAGAAACAATGAAGCATCAATGAAAAGCAGAATCGAGTCTATTTTACACCAAATGCCAAATAACTCTGAAGACTTGACAATGAATCCAACTCAGTTAATATGCAAGTATCATTTTTTATATACCATTTCATTTCAGTGTATCCCTCTACAAGTTCTATGTCATGTTTTTATTTAATGAGGGACACTTTTTCCTGAATTAAATTTGTGAAAACAACTTACTGTGAAGTTAAATGTAATATATAGTTCTCTAATATAAAATATTCTGATGTTTTAAAGAATCATTTTCATATCATAACTTTTATTTGCTAAAAATTCTTTATTGTTTTTCCCCTCTCAGTATTCTCTATGAGGGACATTGCTGTCAGATGTTCAATTTGTAGGTGTATTATAAGGATGGTAAATAGCTGTTCAAGGTCAGAGAACAGTTTAACTTAGGACCCATCTCACTGAGAAAAAGGATGTAATTGGAAGGGGTCTGGTCTACAAATACTTGTAGATTAAAGAAGGAAATTAGATTTAACAATGTCTCCATCTCCTCTCTGAAAATCCACACTTCTTCTGCCTGGAATGGAATTGTTTTCCACCCCTATTGCAATCACTGTGGTCCAAGCCAACACCATTTCTTACTTAAACAATTGCATGAGCCTCCAAGCTACACTCCTTCTTTACCTTCATAGCCCTTCCAATGTGTTGTCCACATATTGATCAAGGAAATATTTTAAAATATAAATACAATCTTGTTTAAAAGTCTTCCATGTATTCCCACAAAATGAAACAAAAACACACCTGTAAGAAGAATACCATATTTCCTGGTTTACTCAGGACAGTAATGGGGACCATGTCAATTGTCTAAGAACCATTATTAATATTACCCTTTACATGCTCTGATTTGGGCAATAAATGATATGGTGATCTCATCTAAAGCACTGTATGATCTCATTCATGCTTACCCCTGCAGCCATTTATTATGCTGTTCTCTTCCTCGTTTGTGACAATCTGGCCACACCTTTACTTCCTCCATCTGCGAAGATTCTCTCCTTCCTGCCCCAAGCCTTTGCATACATTGGTCCAGTTTCTTAAAACACTTGCTACATCACTCCCTTGCATCTGTCAAGTATCATCTGGATCATTTCTTTCTAATGTAAGCCTTTTCTGACTTCCACTACTAAACTGTTTACCTCTGTCACAGACATCTTCATTTTCCTTCACAGCATTTATCATAACCGAAACTACAAACTTGTTTCCATGAGTTTGTATTGTCTTCATACTACTCTAAGTTTTCTGAAGGCAAGAACCAGTCTGCCTTGTTAATCCTCCTTACTTCTCTTACTCAGTATCTAGTACATAATAAGTACTCTATTAATATTTGTCACATAACTTTTAAAAAGAAATTACTCAATTCATGTATAAACACTCCTCCAACTTTGTCATGTACTACTATCTTAAGAAACCATGATTCAGCTCATAATAAGCTCCAGATTAAAGGGTTTTGGTGACTCCCACATTGGACTAGTAGTTAATCAGCAAACACTTGTTAAAATTTTACCAGCGGTTAAAACATTGAAATTCTTTCCTATCTGTTGGCAAATAACCACTACACCAGGCCCACAAAGTTGCCTCTCTAACCCCTCCAAATTCTCCTATCCCTATCCTGGACTCCCTGCCCCTGACCCTGAAACTACAGAGTTGATGCTTAGCACAGCAAGGACCTCCAAGACACTGCTCCAGCTCTGTGGGTGGTTGTGTCCTGCCTGACTTGCTGATGCTTATTCAAGTTTGTCTAATGCCACAACAACCACATACTATAGATCTTTCTATTGTCCCAGTCAGAAAATATAGATAATTGTCCAGAGCATACAGGCAGGATGAAGGCTATTGTTAAAAGTAAAGGTGGAAAAGTAAAAACAAAAGAGTATAGGTGTCGAATGAGGAAAGCATGTACTCAAGTAGTAGCTAAAGGGATGGGAAAGATGGGGCTAATTCAAAGGATAGTTAGATGCTAGAAGGTACAAAATTCGGGAAGCCAATAAGATGTGGGAAATAATGAGAAAGGAGTTAGAGACCATTTCAGGTTTCTAGCTATTGGTGGAAGTGATGTCATTTACTAGTGTGTGTGTGTGTGTGTGTGTGTGTGTGTGTGTGTGTTAGTGGCTCAGTTGTGTGCAACTCTTTGAGACGTCATGGACCGTAGCCCACTGGGATCCTCTGTCCATGGGATTTTCTAGGCAAGGATATCAGAGTGGGTTGTCATTCTCTTCTCCAGGGGATCTTTCCAATCCAGGCATCAAACCTAAGTCTCTGGCAGTGCAGGCAGATTCTTTATCATCTGAGCCACCAGGGAAGTAGTAAATTCGGGCATTTGGTGACATTGAGCTTGAGATAGCTCTAGGACATTCAGAGGAAACAGCTCTGTAAGCAGAAACTGAACTGGAATAGATAGGCTTTCAGTGTCTGGTACCAACATAGTTTCTTTCTGTGCTCCCCCATCACTTTCCTACACGCAACATTTGCATTATCTCTACTGACTTCATTGCTCCACAAACATCTTATATCTTCATGCATTTGTGCCGCTATACCTTTCACGTGGAATGCTTTTCACCTCTTGGCTGCCTAAAAATTGCTTTTGGGTATTCAAAATACAATTCAAATATTATTTTCACCATGATAACATCCGTGAATCAGACAGCATTAGTAACGCTCTCCTTTCTCCTCTCTACTTTGCATTTAAATTTATTTGAATGATTCCTTAATTTCTTTCTATAAATTATGTGAGAGCAAATCCCCATATTTTGTTATACCTGCAGTACTACAAATAATATCAGTCTAGGAATACAGATATAGTTATATGTGTATATATATATATAGTAGAATAAGTGAAAATTTGATTTTTCTTAGAGAGTTTATTGCTTTGTATCTCAATGACTATGTTTCTGTTTTCCCAAGTAAACTGAATGACTTGAGAACAGAAATATCTTTTAAATATCTTTTAACTGTTTGATGAGAAGTTAACGCACAAACTTTAGTGTGATTAATGACAAATTAGGGCAAGATAATAAAGGCAGTTTTTTGCAGCCTGTGACTCAGACTGTCTCAGCAGGTCTGGGGTGCAGCCTAGGAATCTAAATTTAGCAGTCCTACAAATGATTCTGATTATGGTTGTCTGAGGACTACACCTTAAGAGATTAATGTGAAATGATACACAGTCTTTTTTGTATTGAACTGACTCCCCCTCTTTTTAACACTAGCAATAACTGGCCAGGATACAGTACAACTGTTCACTCGAGGTAAGATTTTAAATTACTTTGTAAATGTGGTTTACCAAAATAACAAGGGTAAATGTTCAAGTGATTTGTACTCTTTGCCAAGGAAGTATCTGTTGAGATGGTATCAGTATTCTTAGTTTACTCATGTAGGTTGTTGTTGAAATTAGACACTGCAGACCTCATTGGGCTATGAAGTGATATTTAGGTTTTCTCCTATTTTCAGAAGGAGGAAGAAGTATAAGTGCCATTCCACCCACTCTGTATCAAGTTTGGTCTCATTAAAGTTTTCTTGGCAGCTTTGGGAAGTTTCTCAAGCCCTGATTCTATGGTAGCATTTTAGCGACTTGCAAATTACATTTGGCTGCACAACTTATATAGCTTTTCCTAACTACCAGAATAATTTGCTTGGTGATAGATTTAAGTTAATCATAAAGTATAATAAAAAATTACAAAAAGCATTATGAGTTTTATGTCTATAACACAACAGAAAAGTCACGGTTTTCCAATGTCATTATATATACTCTCAGGCTAGATAGCAGACATATAAACCTCTAGAGAAGAGTAGTTTGCTCCTTGGGCTGATAACATGTAGTTAGAAATTTGTTTAATATATCTTGATAGCTGGTTTATCTCAGATACTTAAATGATATTATAAGTTAATACTTCCTCTATGGGTGTTTTTCAACTTCATGTATATTTATTTTAATAATAAATGCTTCTTTTTATTAGAATGTGCTTAAATAATTTACTAGGGGCTTCCCTGGTGGCTCGGATGGTAAAGAATCCACTTGCAACTGGGAGACCCAGGTTCAGTCTCTGGACTGAGAAGATCTCCTGGAGAAGGGGATGGCAACCCACTCCAGTATTCTTGCCTGCAGAATCCCATGGACAAAATAATTTACTAGAGAACTTCCTTGGAGTATGCAGCAAAGGAACCTATATGCCATTTATATTCTTAATAGAAGTCTATTCCTCCTCTATCTGGGAGATCTGTTGGAAAATAAATGCCTTTGGATGGCATCCTAATGAAGTCATATCATTTACCTTAGAGCTGGTTCAGCAACAGAAATTTTTCATGGTGATTTACCTTTAATTTCTTAGTAACATACTAACCAAGAGCAAATAAACCATGAAAGTAGGAGTTGAGTCATCAAGCCCACTCCAGTGCATTTCAGCTTTGGCCACTGGAGTGTCATGGGCTTTCTTAAGATGTTTAAATAAACCTAATCTAGATACTTAAAAACTCTCAATCACCCTCGAGAATATTCTGTGGACCTAAAGTAATTCCTTTTCTAGGCCCCATTTGGTAAGATAGAATCAGTTATGGGTGTGGACTGGGTCGTCTGTGATGAACTGCATTACCACTAGTCTTCATAAGAGCAGTTTCCCTCTAACGTCACTATGCACATGAATCACTTGTCAAATACAGCTACTAGGAAGTTCTGGGAACCTAATGTATGGCTTGGTGACTCTAGTTAGTAATATGGTATTATACATTTGAAAGCTGCTGAGAGTAGGTCATAAGTATTCTCACCAAACATACACACAAAAATGAGTTCACTGTGTGAGGAATTGTGTGCTTCCCAAGTGACTCAGTGGTAAAGAATCCACCTGCCAGTGCAAAGATACAGGAGACCTGGATTCAATCCCTGGGTCAGGAAGTTCCCCTGGAGGAGGAAATGACAACCTACACCAGTATTCTTGCCTGGAGAATCCCATGGACAGAGGAGTCTGGTGGGCTACAGTCCATAGGGTCTCAGAGTTGGACAAAACTAAGTGACATGCCCATGCATACATGTGTGAGGTGTTAGATGTGTTAATTATCTTGAACTTGGTAATCATTTTGCAGTGTATTTGTATATCATATCATCACATTTTACACTTTAAATATATATAATTTTATTTGTCAATTCCTTAGTAAAGTTGGAGGAAAAGTGCAGTTTTTGATTTGTTCCCTAATGTGGGTCTGAGAGTCAACATTTCTTTTTGCTGTTGTTCATCTTTATTGTGGTACAGCTGACAAATAAAATTGCAATGTAATTAAAGTGTACAATGTCACGATTTGATGTATGTATATATTATGAAAAGAGTTCCCTCATCTAGCTAATTAACACATTCATCACTTCATGTATTTATTACCTCCCTCCCCTTTTTTTGGGAAAGAACATTTAAGTTCTACTCTCTAGCAAATTTCAATTATATAATACAGTGCGGTCAGACATAGTCATAATGTTATACATTTGATTCTCAGACCTTATCAGCTTATATCATCCTTTAACCAAACTCTTCCTATTTCCCTACACCCTGGCAACCACTTTCTACTGTTTCTAGGTGTTTGGCTTTTTTTTTTTTTTTCCCCACATAGAAGTGATACCATGCAATATTTGCCTTTGTCTGGCTTATTTCCTTAGGACAATACCCTACAGTTTCATCCATGTTGTTGCAAGAGACAGGATTTCCTTCCTTTTAAGGCTGAAAAACATTCCAATGTGTGTGCATGTTTCTACGTGCATATATACCACACTATTTCTTAATCCATGCATCTACTGATAATCATTTAGATTGTTTCCACACAGAGCCAACATTTCTATCAAGCTTTTGGGGACACTCATGTTGCAGATCCACAGACCACACTCTGGATAGCAAGGCTATTGAGAAGATGGATATTCCCAGGGAACCTGTGGCCTCAGCTAGTTCCTCTAGCACTGACCTACCTTAACCCCTACTCATGACAAAATCCAAAGAACTCTGAATCTACTCCACAATTTGAAGCCTCCATGACAATCAAGTTTAGAAATGTTCTCTAAAATGAAGTCTATAGGTAACAGTCAGATAAGTATTCTAAAAGTATAACATATTGATCATGCTTTTGGAAAGCCTAGCATGTCCTGAGAAAGAATACATAAAAGACATAAAAGTCATAAATTATGGTGAAACTCTTACAGCATCTCCCAGATGTAAGCGTCATGATCTTCCTAGCACATTACTTCCCTTTCCCATTAGAATGTGGGGTCCGCTCAGACCTGATAACCTTGTCTGAGGAGAGAATCATCGGAGGCACTAAAGCTGAGGAAGGAGACTGGCCTTGGCAAGTCAGTCTACAGTGGAGCAGTTCTCACCGGTGCGGAGGAGCCTTGATCAGTAATACGTGGATCCTGTCAGCAGCTCACTGCTTCAGAAGGTAAGACTGCAGTTCCCTATCCATGTTAGCATGCCCTAGTTGTTTCAGCGAATACTTACGTCTGTGTTAGAGGGTATCAAGCAATCACATAGTACTAGAGACACTAAATAACTTGCCCAGAATAACACTGCCAATGTGCATTCAACTGGTTCCAAACCTTGCTGAAAGAAAGGAAAAGAAGGGTGGGAAAGAGGCAGACAGAGAAGAAGAAGAGTGCCTTTTAGCATCTTCACTAAAATGACCTGAGTAAAAGAAGCTTAGTGTAAAAAAAAAAAAAATCCATGTCTTTATTTGTTGTCAAATATTTTTTCTTTAGAATTTCTAACTAGCACTTACTCTTCTGCAAATTGCTTTACCTCACAAAAGTATCTCCTGGACAATATATATAATTTCTATTTTTCATATAACTCCACTATCAAAACTCCACAAAACGCTCAAATTATTTGGTTACTTTTTGTTTTTATTCAACATTAGGAGCATGTTGAAATGATCAGCTTCCAGTTCACAGAACCCTATTTTCATTGGTTTGTATAAGACTTTTCTCTCATTTTATTTCTCTCCTGTCATACTGTCATACCTGAAATTCAACTCTAGTGCCTTCCCTGCCCCTGTAGGCCTCCCCCAAATACTTGACATGTGTCTTTAGATATGCAATTACCTGTAAAACCTTTAGTTTGTGTGTGTGCTTCTTTAATTTATACAAGTAAAACTGTGTATAAGTCTCCTATTGTTCCTTAATGTTTTTGCTCAACCCTGGCAATTTTAATCTGGTCCTCAACTGCATGCACCATATCCCTTCATCCAGCTAGGCTGTGCCAACTTCCCACAGCCACAGATTGCAGCACATACAACTTTTTCTCATGCCTGCATATGTGCCTCTCTATAAACCTTCATCACATCACTGCAGATGGTGACAGCAGCAATGAAATTAAAAGATACTTGCTCCTTGGAAGGAAAGCTATGACAAACCTAGACAGCATATTAAAAAGCAGAGACATCACTTTGCCAACAAAGGTCCATACAGTCAAGGCTATGGTTTTTCCAGTAGTCATGTATGGATGTGAGAGTTGGACCGTAAAAAGACTGAGTGCCAAAGAATTATTGCTTTCGAATTGTGTTGTTGGAGAGGACTCTTGAGAGTCCCTTGGACTGCAAAGAGATCACACCAGTCAATCCTAAAGGAAATCAACCCTGAATTTTCACTGGAAGGACTGACGCTGAAGCTGAAGCTCCCCAATACTTTGGCTACCTGATGCAGAGAGCCGACTCACTGGAAAAGACACTGATGCTGGGAAAGACTGAATGCAGAAAGAGAGGAGCTGACAGAGGACGAGATGGTTGGATGGCATCACCAACTCAATGGACATGAGTTTAAGCAAACTCCAAGAGATGGCGAAGGGCAGGGAAGCCTGGCATGCTGCAGTTCATGGAGTCGCAGAATCAGACATGACTGAGAGACTGAACAACAAAAAATAAACCTTCAAGAATTTCTCTGACACATGCCCCCAGAAGTGTATATACAGCATGCTAAATACACTGCAGTGCTTTCCAGAATTTTGTATCTTCACATTTAATGCAAAAGAGTTTGAACTTCTTTCTCACCAACACAATATTATCTTTTCAATTTTTTCCATTCTTATGAATATACATTAGATGCTCATTACTGTTATAATTTTCACTTCTCCACTTACTAGTGAGTTTGAGCATTTTCATGTCTACTGGCTGCTTGGCCTTCTCCTCCCATAAATGCCTATTAATATTTTTGTTCACTTTATAATGGTTCTCTTTCCATTTTTTGTTGGTTTATAGAATTCTGCTTATTCTACAAAAATTTTAGATGTTAAACACTGCAAGAATTTTCTCATGGTTTTTCATTCATCTGATATATATATCTATGGTGCAGTTAATTTTGTTTTTAGTTTTATGTATCTTTTAATTGATTTGCTTTTTTTAATGTTACAGATATTTTTATTGAAGTATAGATGATGTACAATATTATATAAGTTATAGGTGCACAACATAGTAATTCACAGTTTTTAAAAGTTACACTCCATTCATTATAAAATATTGGCTATATTCTTTGCGTTGTACTATGTATCCTTATAGTTTATTTATTTTATACATAACAGTCTATAGTTCTTAATCCCCTGCCCTGTCTTGTGCCTCCCCCTTTCTCCCCCTAGTAACCATTAGTTTGCACTCTATGTACGGCACCCTTAATATTGATTTCATGAAATTCATTCTTCTTAACTGTTCAGTTTGTATTTTGGGAGTTTGGCAAAAGCCCCTATTCCTAGATCATAAAGATAATGCCTTACATTTTGTATATATTAGCGCTTTGTCTCTTTCTGTATTCATACACACAAACTTATGCACCAAAATCTTCAACAAGCAACATATTTAGTACAGAAAAATCATTTATCCACTGATAAGACAAGGAGCTCATTCATCACTACTATTTAAATGGGGCTTCTGCCTAAAGGAAAGGAAAAAATAACAGAAGGAATCAGTTAAAACTAAAGTGAATGGTGTTTCAGCCTTCTTAGTTGCTTAAATGGAAGGATGTAGAAAAGGGAGAAATAAAAGAAAAGTTTTGCTACACTAGTGTTCACCAAAGTACCAGGATATCCTCATTGGAGTAAGAGAACACCAGGATGTTCATCACCCCACAATATGTTTGCTAAAGCATTTCTATGTTTCTTTAGACCAGTGATCATTGTGCCAGTAAAGAGTTACAGAAATAGATCCCAAAGAAATGTCAATCAAATAGTTCCTAGAATGGAGAACTGGGAGGCAGAGCTGGAGGACAAATGCAAAATCCAAACATTTGAAATTCTCACAAGTTCTCTATTCAAATAGCATGTTTTCATATTTTTAGCTACTCTGATCCTCGTCAATGGATTGCCACCTTTGGTGCTTCCACAACATCTCCTCAACAGAGAGTAGCAGTAAGGAGTATTTTAATCCATGACAACTATAAACCTGAAACTCATGAAAACGATATTGCACTTGTACAACTTGATAGAGAAGTCACCTTTAACAGATATATTCATACAGTGTGTCTCCCAGAGGCTAACCAGGCCATTTCACCTGGTTCCACTGCTTATGTAACAGGATGGGGATCTCAGAGTTATAGCGGTAAGTATCTCAGGAAAAATAAAAACAAAGACAACAGCAATATCTCCTGGTACTTGCCACTATGCACTTTTTTTTCTAATCAAGGGACACTTTAAAGGCAGGTTCTACAGAGAAAACCATCCTACAGTTTGATCATCCTAAGCTCTAACAAGAGTTCCCTCAGCAAAGCAAAGTGCTGTCCCTAGAAACTATAGGAAATTCTCAAATATAGTAATAGGGAAATGTGAAAGGAAGTGACAAAGAAACATGAGTTCTTCCATGATCCAGAGACTCTATAAGGACTCAAGTGTCTCCCCTAAAAATAAATTTTTAAAAATTTAAGATAGAATTTGGATAGGTATCCTCTAAGTGTTTTAATAAACTTTAAGGTATTACCAGCCATTTAAGTTATTCTGGAATGAAGTAAAATACTGCCTTTACAGCAAGAAATTCTGTATGTACACAAGTGTTTTTCACATTTGTCTTTGAAGTGAATAAAATCAGATAAAAAATAAGGATAACATGAAAGAGCAAATATGACCAAAGGGAAAACAAGATTATCAGCTAGGCAGTGGAAGGGTAGAATTAACAATATGTGCATGTTTCTACCCATGTTGTAGACCATCTCTCCAAGGAATAAAACAAAAGCCTCATTGTCCTAAAAAAAAGTTCATTGTATTTTCATGGGCCAAAGTAATTTGGTATAATAGATAAAATTTGTGCCAGTAAGAAAAAATGGCAATGCCATTGTGAAGAAACATCAATATGCAATAAATTCATTCTTTAGCCTTAAAACCAGATTGATTACTCTTTTGTTACTAGATTAAAGGTTACTTCAACATGTAAATTTCTAATTTAGAATCACTCAGTGGATATTTCAGAGTCTACTAATCTATTTTAAGGAAGCAGATGCTTTTCCCTTATGGTCTAAGGGGCACTTTATCACAAAAATAAAACAGACAAAACAAAGATACTGGTGTATGTAAAGAGGTTATCCATCTCTAATGCAGAAATCATTGCTAAGGAAAAGACTCCTAGGACATCTTCAGTAGCTTTCTTTGCTGAGTAAGAGATATATTTGGAGTACAAATAGTCTTTCTTATATTCAACATAGCTTCATTAATTCATCTACCCTGAAGTCCATTTTATTTCTCCATTTATACTTAACAGGCAGCACAGTTACAAATCTACAACAAGCACGGGTTAATATAATAAGTAATAATATATGTAATGCACCAGCTGGTTATAATGGAGCCGTCCTGTCTGGAATGCTATGTGCTGGACTACCTGAAGGTGGAGTGGACGCATGCCAGGTAAGTTCAAGACAACCTTATCCATGTCATGTTCAAGTTTATAAGCACTTACTAGCATGTCTTACCATGATAGACATAGTGGTAATAGTACTGTTAGTTGCTCAGTTGTGTGCAACTCTTTGTGACCCCATGGACTGTAGCCTGCCAGGCTCCTTTTGTCCATGGGATTCTCCAGGCAAGAATGCTGGAGTGGATTGCATTCCCTTCTCTCGGGGATCTTTCTGACCCAGGGATCGAACCCAGGTCTCCTGCATTGAAGGCAGATTCTTTACCATCTAAGATACAACATAATTTTACCCTAAATGTCTAGATTTTACAGATTCTTATATGAAATTTTCCTGCATTTTCCACTCTGGTCCTCGCTGACTTTCAGCTAAAATACTGTAATGCGTAGAGTTTATGTCTCAAAATAGCATTTTACATAAGAATTTATGAGATCCTATTTGTTTTTGTTCATTCATTCATTTTTTTTTAAATTGCATCACTTAATTTCTATGTGCCAGACTTTGTACTTATACAACATCACTTGAGCTCAGCAGGTGTATATTCTAGAAGAGAGAACACAGGCCTAAATGTCTGTTCAGTGAGGCAGTAGAGCTAGCCAAATATAGGAAACATTGCATCTATTAAACTAAGTCCCTCTTAGTTTAATATTTGCTTGCCCTCTTTTGGTAACATGTTTTGTGGAGAAATCTCTTACTATAAAGAAATAGCAGGAAAACACAGTGATGGAAAAGTGCTGAGAACTGGCAAACTGGAGCACATATGCATTATCTAAAGGAGCCAGGAGCCAATCGGCTCCACACAGGGACTGTCATGCAAGCTGATGATTCAGACACAAAACCCTTCTCCCCATATAAACCAGTGATTAAGCACTCATGGAAGAACTAACTACTAAGAGCAGTCAAATGAATACCAAACTATTCTAGAAGCATACTTGGTGATAATAGCTGACTTTTATTAGTACTATTTAGCAGGATGTACTCAGAGTGCTAGGTGTGTTAAACTCTATTAAACGCATAAAATTATTATTTACAGAGGAAGAAGCTGAAATACAGAGGGCTGTTATGTGGCTTACTGGAAATCATATAGTCATTAAGTAGAGGATTAAAACCTAGACCAATTCAAGAACCTCAGACTTAACCCATCATGCAACATGGAAGATATACCAATTCTCTCCATATGGACTATTACATGTAAAAATATTTAGTTGGTTGATTTATTTTCAATATTATAAGTGGCTCATAAACATTTCATAAGGAATGTTTTACTCACTGCCATATAAATTTCTTTTTATTATTCACCAAAAGGATATTTTTGATATATCCATACTAAACACGAAACACTGCATTATGCTATGAATAGGAAGATAAAAGAGATTTCTAAAAACATGTTCATTCAATAAATATTTTCTTAGCATCTCCTTTGGGCTAGAAGCTTAGAGCATAGCAGTGTCCAGAACATGTATGCCTCCCTTTCCTGATGAACCTTACGGTACAGACTGAAAAACAGACACTGAACAATATCATAAATGCAGTGAGAGTTGCAGAGATGTGCAACTGCTACAACAAGTGGAGCTGACTCAGTGGAAGTAAATACAAAAAGCATGCAAATGTGCTTGTAGAAAATAACGGGGTAGCAATGAAGGAGATATACACAGGATGTGGGAGCACTGGCAGTAAAAAATAACCTAGCCCAAAGCTAGAAGGGTGACACTGGGGAGGAAAGGTGGAAGTCAGGGGCAATCAATCCCCTGAAGGAGGGGAGCCTGGTCTGGGTAGCAGGCTGGTGAAGTCTAGGAGATGTGCTTCTCATCTTCTCACACTTGCTGAAGGAACAACATGTGTACTTGGAGGATTTTTTTAAAATTTTGCATGACTTAGTATATAGTATTTCAACAGGAAATGTAAGACTAACTTTTCTGTCATTATGTATGTGATTTCTATTATCATAGAAATAAACTTCTTCATACTTTGGGGTTGTCTTCAAGTTTATTTATTTATTTTTTTGTCTTCAAGTTTAAATAATCTATCATTCTGTTTCCTTCAGGGTGACTCTGGTGGCCCTCTAGTACAAGAAGACTCACGGCAACACTGGTTCATCGTGGGGATAGTAAGCTGGGGGTATCAGTGTGGTCTGCCAGATAAGCCAGGAGTGTACACTCGAGTGACAGCCTACCGTCACTGGATAACCCAACAAATTGGGATCTAGTGCAATAAATACATCTCGGTTCAAGCCTCTGAATGCAGACATGCCTGTCTAAAATTCTATAACTTTCCAGCTGCAAAAGAAGCTAAGTGTCCTATTTTAACATTGTTACATAAATATGTTTCACACTGTTTCATCTTTTTCTGTTACTATGGGTTTATATTTTCTCAAGAAAATTACATGAATGTTGCATAGTACTGGGGCTATGTGCCAGGGGAAACATAGTAAACGAGTTACAGAGGTAACAATTATGCTATACTTGTGATAACCTAAGTACTGCTAGTGAGAAAAGCAGGTACCCAGAGAGTGGAAACTAGAGGCAGCGGCACAGCTCTCCAGGGTCAGAGGAGTTTCCTCTAAGGAAGTCTCATCAAAGCTGAGAAAGGGGCAAAGAATAGGAACCTGCAAAGGAAAATTTTGTAGATAACATTCAGGACAGAATACTGTGAGGCAAAAAAATACTAGTTTTTAAAATTTCTGGTTACTTAATATTTTATATGAGGTGCGAGTCCTAAAAGTTATGTATGAAGCCACTGTAGAGTCATACAGCAATCTTAATTATCCTGTAGGAACACGCTCCCATGAGAACTAACCAATGGATTTCAGGCACTTACCAATCCAAACTAGAATATTCACTCCTCATCAGAGAACCAAAGAATTATAATTTTCATATTATTTAAAATACCTTCATCTATGTGAATGAGAGAATCCATCTCCTCCACAGAGAAACTGAGTAAATATACCTACACAACATTCTCAGGTAACTTACAACTGTGTACATGCACGTTGCTTTTTAACAACTAAATATGAGTAACTTTAAGATCTAAAGATCACCAGTGGCAATTATTTTTGAAAGTTTAGGTATCCTCTGTAGCTAAACTCAAGTAATGAATTGAAAGTCAAGGGGAAAAAATAGGGGAAAAAATGTTTACTTTGCAAAAAGTAAAAATAAAAAGGGTAAATAGCTTTATTTCAATACAATTGTTTTAGTGAAGAAACTTTTCTCTCTCTCCTTTTTCCTCCCTCTTTCTCCTTCCTTCCCTCTTTCAATAGATGCACATCCAAAGAACATGCATAAAATATATTAACATTTAATGGCACAGCAATTTATGTAATATAAATTATGAGTGTTACTGAATTTTTATGAGATTCTAGCATGACCATCTATGTGTCAGAGCTTCCACCTTTTAAAAGCTAATTCATGACACCTGGATGTCAGAACAACTACATCCATTGTGATGAAAATGTCTTGTATTTACTCATGTAAAATTGTGAAAAGACCTCCACTGAAATCATTTACTTTATAGAAGCTGAAAATTTAACTGACTCTTAGTGAAATGTACAAATAAATACTGGTACACATTATTCCAAATAAACTATTTTAAAATCACTTCTCTGCCTAAGTATTTATTGAAAGTTATGGTTTATGAAGGACAATCTAAAACAATTTATTTAATTGGTTCTCCAACAAGAGAACTGACAATTAGACTCTACAGTCTTGGCACTTTCAACTGCCTTATAATCAAGCTCTGTAAGTAAGCAAGCATCTAGCTTGACACTTCCTGGCTGCTCCCAATGAGGACAATATTAAACTGGTCATTTAGAGTAAGTCTCAAGGGAATGTGTTTGTGCAAGAGCGTTGGTGTGTTTTCATGTTTGTGTGTGTCCCTTCACATAATCATAAACATACTAGTTTCTATTTATTGAAACCTATAAAGGAAAGTACTTCTTTAGCAGATTTATTTCTTTAAAATATTTAGCAAATATTCATATCTTTATGAAGAGATATTTGAATAAATCCGACTCTCACATATCACTTCATCTCCAAATTCTCTCATGATGAAGCAAACACTTTAAATTCACCAGGAACAAAACAAATTATCCAGGGCAAAGAAATCAAACTGATCAGAATTCAAATTAAGTAGAAAGCCATTCTGGTGAAAAAGAGAACTGAACTAAATGAGAAATTAATTTAAAAAGCAAACAAAGCTCAGGCATTTTCCCACCTCCAATCACACAAGTTAGACTAGAATTACTCATGCAATAAAAATCTGTTGATACAGTATTAATAAATGATTTTTTCCTTGAAAAATTCATCCATCTAATGAGCCATTCATTTTTTTACTCATCTATTAGTTTACCAATAGATTTTGAGCATTTCCAATTTGCCAGGAAAATTGTTGGCCAGCTAAGTCAACTTCAAGGAAAGAATAAGGTAAGCAGAAGAAGGTGCAAAAGTCGTGAGTTGATTACAAGTTTACGGGTTTGAGGAACACTAAGGGGTTTCCCAGGTGGCACTAGTGGTAAAGAACCCACCTGCCAATGCAGGAGACCTAAGAGACATGGGTTTGATCCCTAGTCCGAGAGATGGTAATGAACAGGGAGGCCTGGCGTGCTGCGATTCATGGGGTCGCAAAGAGTCGGACATGACTGAGCGACTGAACTGAACTGGGAAGATCCCTTGGATGGAGGCTTGACAACCCACTCCAGTATTCTTGCCTGGAAAATCCCATGGACAGAGAAGCCTTGCCAGTTACAGTTTATGGGATCGCAAAGAGTCAGACATGACTAAGTGACTAACACACAAGAAGTCAGCATGACTGGAGCGAAACTAATAAAAGACTGGTGCTAGGGGAGGTTGAAGAAATAAATGCAAAGGCAAAATTCTGAAGGGAAATTAGATGAATTTTATTTTTTATTTTTTTTTTTTACTTTCTAGACTTCCCTGGCAGTCCAGTGGTTAAGACTTCACCTTTCAGTGCCGGGGTCATAGGTTTGATCCCTGGTCAAGAAGCTAAATGCCTTGAGGCCAGAAAATATAAAACAAAAGCAACATTAAAACAAATTCAATAAAGACTTCTAAATGGTCCACATCAAAAAAGTCGTTAAAATTTTTCTATTTTCTGAAGTCTACACTGGTGAAACTGAGGTTAATCATCAGTTGGATCCATTAAACCTGGAACTTACCTTCACTGATCCAATTCCCTTTAACTGCTACTACAAAACTTGTATGTCCTCCAAGTGGCATGCAATCTAAACAATATAATGTTTTCCCAAGTTGTGTCCAGTTCAAGCTCCAGTTGCATAAGACTGGTGCAGACGGCAGACCCTCCAACCTGGAATGCCTGAGTGACCACTTAATGACATTTTGATGTCAGAGGGCCATGTGCTCCACCCTCAGAACATGCCAACAACACCATTTTATGACCATGAGTTCTGTGATGAAGGCTGTAGCTTAGTTATATTTGTGTAGAAACACAATTACATTATCTCTTTCTTATTTCCAATCATCTCTCCCTACTCTCCCCACACTTCAGACCACCCTGTTTGCTTATCCCAAGTCCCTCCCTTTGGGAAGTCCAATTTGATATTTTGTTCTCCCATCTCCTCACTTGGCCATCTCATGAATATGAAACAAAGTTCCCCTGAAATTGAGTTCCTCTGCCAAATTTATGATTAACCTCTCTATCCAAAACTATTTTTCCTTTCTTGCCCCATACCTATTAAGGAAACAGGAGATTCAAAGAAAAGAGGAGATTGATATTGAGCAAGACCCTGTGGGATCCTTCTGGGAACAAAAGCACTTCCTTGTCCCCTCTGTTTCTTGTTCAAAGACTTTCCCTGAGTTCCAAAGAGCACACTTAAACTGCTCATAGTTAGGAACGTGAAGGAAAGCAAAAACAAGGGAAAAGCACCCAAGAAACCATAGTGTAATGAAAAATAAGAATATTAGTTCCTCTTTAAATTATATACATAACAATCTGATACTTTTGTTTGAGTTCTTTGACAGGAAGTAAGGCCCTGACCCAGGTGAAGGATAACTTTCAATAGCATGTAGACCTCAGATTGGTTGGAACCAGAAGGCTGCTGATTAGGATTCCTGGACCACCACCCTATAACCTCACTACCAACCAATAAGAAGAAAGTCATGCATCCTGCAGCCCTCCCCTTAAGTTTGCCTTTAAAGATTCATCCCTGAATACTACTGGGGAGTTGAAGTGTTTTGAGCATCAGCCTCCCATACTCCTTGCATGGCTCCTGCAATTGGCCTGTCTCTGCCCCAAATTTCAATGCTTCAGTTTGCTTGGTTCCATTGTGCATCAGGCACATGAACTTGGGTTCAACAACAAATAAACACTTTGTTGCAACACTCCGGGGTCTCAGTATTTGACTTGATATGCATCAGGCAAATGAACCTTGTTTGGTTACACTGGCTACTCTGTAGAGAAAGATAAAGAGGACAAGAGAAGAAGGGAGACAGTCAGAAGACTAACGCAGTAATCGAAGGAAAAGATGGGGCTGACTTGGATTAAAGAGCTAACCAGTGAAGATGGTGACAAATAATGCCATTCAGAAAACATCTTTGGAGAGAAACAACAAGAGTTTCTGATCGGCTAGATTTAGAGGCTGAGGAAAAGGAAAAACTGAGGTTGACTCAAATTAGGAGTCTGAACCACTGAGATGAAACTTGAGAGGAGTAACTTTGGCTCAGGGGTGGAGAACTGACCATTTCTTTCTGAATCAGTTACATTTTAAATATACAAGTAATAAGGTCAGGTAGACAACTGTAAATGTAAATACCTATCTGTAGCTCTGGGGAGAGATTAAGATCTGAAATATCTATTTGATGGCATTTACAGTTTCAGGGAAGATGGGGGCAAAAACCATATTGGATGACTAGAAGAGGGAGTGGGAAATACAGCTTTTGGAAAATGGGGAAAATGGAAGGAAATATCTTGACAGTCAAGAAATATTTTGATAGCTAAAGAAGATGGAATGATTTTAGCATCACAACAGAAAGGGATTTGAATGAAAGAAGTCAAATTTGATTTTCTTAAAATTAAGAACTTTCTATCCAAAACACACTATTAAGGAATAAAAAGTCAAAATGACACAGTGAGAAGATATTTGCAATATACATAACAGATACCATATATCTAGAATGTATAGGGAATGAGTACAGACCAAAAGGAAAAACATAATTCAAAAGAAAAATGGAAAAAGATTGAAAAGGCATATCAGAAAAAAAGTTTAAGTGGATGATAATGCAAGATGAGGGGTTTAACCTTATTAGAAATAAAGAAATGTAAAATAAAGCCACTGTAATATATCACAGCCACACATGTACCAATGGATAAAATTGGAAAGTCTGACGACATCAAGCATTGGTAAGGATGTTGTTGTTTAGCCACTAAGTCATATTCTGACTCATTTGTGGCCCCATGGACTGTGTCTACCAGGCTCCTCTGTCCATGAGATTTCCCAGGCAAGAATACCAGAGTAGGTTGCTATTTCCTTCTCCAGGGGATCTTTCCAATAAAGAGATCAAACCCACCTCTCTTGCATCGTGGGTGGGTGGATTGCTTACAAGAAGCTGCCAGGGGATCATTGGTTAGGATGGGAGAGTGTAAATTTCTTTAACATGAAAAAAAAAATGACATTATCAAACAAAGAATATCATATGCATATCCTACAACACAGCAAGTTTATTCCAAAGTGAACACTCAAGAAATGGTTGCACATGTGCAGGAATATTCAAAGCAGTATTATTCTTCACAGCCAAACAGTGGAAACAACCAAATGCCCATCAACAGTAAAATGGAGAAATAAATCTTATTTTTCATACAATGGAATACAATGCAGCAATAAAAAAGAACAGACTAGAGTCACACCTAATAACATGGCTGAACCTTAATATGCCAGCAAATATGGAAAATTCAGCAGTGGCCACAGGACTGGAAAAGGTCAGTTTTCATCCCAATCCCAAAGAAAGGCAATGTTAACGCTCAAACTACCACACAATTGCACTCATCTCACACGCTGGTAAAGTAATGCTTAAAATTCTCCAAGCTAGGCTTCATCAATACCATGAAATACCATGAAATTCCAGATGTTCAAGCTGGTTTTAGAAAAGGCAGAGGAACCAGAGATCAAATTGCCAGCATCTGCTGGATCATGGAAAAAGCAAGAGAGTTCCAAAAAAACATCAATTTCTGCTTTATTGACTATGACAAAGCCTTTGACTGTGTGGATCACAATAAATTGTGGAAAATTCTGAAAGAGATGGCCATACCAGACCATCTGACCTACCTCTTGAGAAACCTGTATGAGGTCAGGAAGCAACAGTTAGAACTGGACATGGAACAACAGACTGGTTCCAAATAGGAAAAGGAGTCCGTCAAGGCTATATATTGTCACCCTGCTTATTTAACTTATATGCAGAGTACATCATGAGAAACGCTGGGCTGGAAGAAACACAAGCTGGAATCAAGATTGCCGGGAGAAATACCAATAACCTCAGATATGCAGATGACACCACCCTTATGGCAGAAAGTGAAGAGGAACTGAAAAGCCTCTTGATGGAAGTGAAAGAGGAGAGTGAAAAAGTTGGCTTAAAGCTCAACATCCAGAAAACAAAGATCATGGCATCTGGTCCCATCACTTCATGGCAGATAGATGGAGAAACATTGGAAACAGTGGCTGACTTTATTTTTCTGGACTCCAAAATCACTACAGATGGTGATTGCAGCCATGAAATTAAAAGACGCTTACTCCTTGAAAGGAAAGTTTTGACCAACCTAGCTGCTACTGCTGCTGCTGCTAAGTTGCTTCAGTCGTGTCTGACTCTGTGAGACCCCATAGATGGCAGCCCACCAGGCTGCCTCATCCTTGGGATTCTCCAGGAAGAACACTGGAGTGGGTTGCCATTTCCTTCTCCAATGCATGAAAGTGAAAAGTGAAAGTGAAGTCGCTCAGTCGTGTCCAACTCTTAGCGACCCCATGGACTGCAGCCTACCAGGCTCCTCCATTCATGGAATTTGCCAGGCAAGAGTACTAGACTGGGGTGCCATTGCCTTCTCCAGACAGTATATTAAAAAGCAGAGACATTACCTTGCCAACAAAGGTCCATCTAGTCAAAGCTATGGTTTTTCCAGTGGTCATGTATGTAAGAGTTGGACTATAAAGAAAGCTGAGCACCGAAGAATTTATGCTTTTGAACTGTGGTATTGGAGAAGACTCTTGAGAGTCCCCTGGACTTTAAGGGAGATCCAACCAGTCCATCTTAAAGGAGATCAGTCCTGGGTGTTTATTGGAAGGACTAATGTTGAAGCCAAAACTCCAATACTTTGGTCACCTGATGCAAAGAGCTGACTCATTTGAAAAGACCCTGATGCTGGGTTGATTGAAGTCAGGAGAAGAAGGGGATGACAAAGGATGAGATGGTTGGATGGCATCATCGACTCGATGGACATGGGTTTGGGTGGATTCTGGGAGTTGGTGATGGACAGGGAAGCCTGGTGTGCTGTGGTTCATGGAGTCACAAAGAGTCAGACACGACTGAGCAACTAAACTCAACTGAATGAAAGAAGCCAGGCACTAAAGAATATATACTGTATTATTTGTTTAAAATGATATATTTTTAGGAATTCATTCTGACTAATTTAAAGGTATTTTTTAAAGCAAGTAATTAATTACCAAAAGATGCAAGACAATATTTACCTTTAGAGTTGCTGGGTAGAATTGTAATCATGAAGGGAAAACCTGGTTTGTTAGCAAAGATTTGTGGGTATGTGTTTTATAGTAAGCCATTAAGTTGCATATATATTTTTATTTGCTTTCCTATGTTTTATTTGTTTTCCTATATATGTATTGTTTTTCACATCACTGATACAGAAAATCTGTGGGCATTCCACATAAAGTGAGGGAAAGTAATCTATAATTTGCAGATCATCCAAGAAATAATGTTTGAAGAAAATATATGAAACTTTTTTAAGTATATATCATGATACACAACAGAAAAGAGCATTTTATTTCTGCTCATGATTCACACTAATCTTTTAAAACTTTTTTTATTTGAATTTTAAAGATTTAGCAGCATTGCCTATCAATGTTAACACTTATTATACATAAACATTTCTAATGTGCATGTACTGCTGTGCTCTGTGCTTAGTCATTCAGTAGTGTCTGACTCTTCGCTACCCCATGGGCTGTAGCTTGCCAGGCTCCTCTGCCCATGGAATTTTCCAGGCAAGAATACTGGAGCAGGTTGTCATTTCCCACTCCAGGGAATCTTCCCAACCCAGGGACTGAACCCAGGTCTCCAGCATTGCAGGCGGATTCTTTACAGAGATGCCACCAGAGATGCCCAAGAATACTGGAATGGGTAGCCTATCCCTTCTCTAGGAGATCTTTCCAACCCAGGAATGGAACTGGAATCTCCTGCATTGCAGGTGGACTCTTTACCAGCTGAGCCATCAGGGAAGCACTCTAATGTGCATAGTACTTTCAAATATTTCTTCCACAATTAGCAGTTTTCCTAAACTGTAAGTTATTGAGGGTAAAATAAAAAGACACTTAAAACCTCATTTTGTAACAAGAGGCCAGATCAAATGATTCGAGTTAAATCATATTCAATGCTTCAGGTTAAATAATTGTACTTGCAAAAAAATAAAAGTAAAAATGGTTTAATAAAAGATTGTTTTGTTTGTAAGTAGAAGGCTTCTTGAACACTTTATTCTGCTTTTACTAATGGCCTCTGCCTTAAAATCTAAACAAACTTCTCTTTATAATAAAAATGTTCTGTTTTTGTCTTTGACTCCTTTAAGTATAGACAGTCCCAGGGATTTGACACATCGCCTGAACTCCATCTAGCGACTGCCTCCAACAAAACTCCTTCCATGCAAGAAAAGAAAACTAAAGCTTCCATAAGTGTTAGTACAGTGAAACAGGGGATCTGAAAGTACAGCATGAAGTCGCTCAGTCATGTCTGACTTTTTGCAACCCCATGGACTGTAGCCTACCAGTCTTCTCTGTCCATGGGATTTTCCAGGCAAGAGCACCGGAGTGGGTTGCCATTTCCTTCTCCAGGGGATCTTCCTTACCCAAGGATTGAACCTCGATCGCCTGCATTGCAGGCAGACACTTTACCCTCTGAACCACCAGGGACAAAACGTATTGGCAAACCGGGTTTCAAGTGAGTCAGCCAGAAGTAGTGTTTTACTGTAACTTTTAAACTACCGTACTTTTTTTCTGCAATGTTTGCTTCCTTTCACTTCTAATGCTGTCCTAACTCAGTGCCTCTCATACTCATTATGGGCCACCGGGGAGAGAGGGGTGGGGACCTGCATTTTGATCCTTTCATGATGATTTATCCATCCTTATAAGGAAATTTCACTAATATTTTTTTGTCCTGAACAGGCTTAGGATGCAGCCCTGTTTCTTTTCAACCGTAAATGTATGACTTTCTCTCTAGTTTTGACAGTAAGAGCAATTTCATGAACTCATCAACATTGGCTCATAAGATATGTGTTTATCACCCACTTAGACTACTTTTAAAAAAACCTTTAAAATTATCCCACAGATGTTAAAATCTGTATAATTATATTATTCTGGTTTAAAAAGGAAATCTCCATTTGGTTTATAGCATTTATCAGAAAAGAAAATATTTTTTCCTCTAAAACGCTGAAGCTTTTATAATCCTTTCTCTAAAGCTTTTCTCTATAAGACTCAGAAAGCACTAGTAGTAGTCGTTGTCCTTAGTTGCACAATGTCTGACTCTTTGTGACCCCATGGACTGTAGCCCGCCAGGCTCCTCTGTCCATGGGATTCTCCAGGCAAGAACACTCGAGTGCACTGCCATGGCATTGTTATTATAAATTGACAGTGACTTCATTTTTTTCCCAAACCTGACTCAGGAAACAGTAATTGCAAAATGAAACGCCTTTAAATTTAGGGTAACACTTACCTATGGTACTGCCGTCAACGCCCACAGGAAAAATAAGATGGAATCTAGGTGGTAAGGTCGCCTTTCCTTTGTGCTTAGTCTAGTTTCATTTGCTCATAGAGGCCCCACACAGAGGCCTTGCATTAACACACTGGATTAGCATTCCCAGCACAGAACCACCAAGCCGACCGCTTGGCACGTGTGCAGAATCTGCGCACAACGCACAAGATGGCGGGAGGGGGCCGGGTGCAAAAGGCTGTGCCTAGCACTCCTAATCTAGAGTGTGAGCCTTGTCACCTTACGAGAACTGTGCGCACCCAGCAAGATCTCCTCCAGATGAGGAGAATTCTGTAAATCTACCCTGCTGCCAGCCTCTCAGGGAGAACACAGACTGGAACAAGAGCTCACAACTCTCCATTCTTGTTGTTTACTCGCCAAGTGATGTCTGACTATTTTGCAACCCCATGGACAATGTCAGGGTCTATGTGAAACAATATTTCCACTTGATCCTATAAGTTTGAGTTTCTTTAACAAAGACTGTTATCCAAGGAAGCCTTTGCTCCCAGCGTAACTGGATTCTCCCTTCCTGCTGGTCCCTGGCCTCTGGCAAATTCTTTTCTTCCAAGTGGCTAAACATTAGAATGTTTCCTATCGAGTCTCCACAACATTATCTAAATTGGCTGCTAAGAACCAGAATGATATCTAAAAATCTGAAAACTTACTAGTTATTCCATATATACTTTTAATAAAAAAAATAATCCGCACCTTTTGGATTTCAGGGAAGTCCAAAAACTTCTTTAATGAAAAACTCTTTAATGAATGCTAATGTCAGGTTCCTTCTGGGCTTGGGCAGGGGCGGGCCAGAGCCGGCAGGCACCTGAGGAGGCGGGATGCAGGTTGAGGGGGCTCACTGATTTAAAACGACGGAGGCTGCCTAAGCTCCCCCTGCCCTCCCTGCTCTGTCTCCTCGGCCGGCTGCTCCGTGTTCTCCTTCTCGTCTTCAATCAACCGGATATCTTCGTTGATAGCATCCAGCTGCTCCTGCAGCATCACAGTCAGTCTCAACATCGGCCTGCCCGCTGGGCGACAGCTGAGTGGCCGAGCTGACGGGAGGGAGACCGGCTGGGCATCATGACTCTGTTACAGAGAATGGCAGTGGCAACCCACTCCAGTATTCTTGCCTGGAAAATCCCATGGACAGAGGAGCATGGTAGGCTGCAGTCCACAGGGTCGCACAGAGTCGGACATGACTGAAGTGACTTAGCAGCAGCAGCAGCAGCAGCAGCAGCAGCATGCAGTAACAAGCATAATGTAGATGGATCCTAAACTGCATATCATGTGTAACTCATAAATGAGATTGTGCTTACATAAAGAAATGATCCTCTTAAGTGTGGAATTAATGGACTTTTAGATATGCAGATGACACCACCCTTATGGCAGAAGTGAAGAGGAACTAAAAAGCCTCTTGATGAAAGTGAAAGAGGAGAGTGAAAAAGTTGGCTTAAAGCTCAACATTCAGAAAACTAAGATCATTGCATCTGGTCCCATCACTTCATGGGAAATAGATAGGGAAACAGTGGAAACAGTGTCAGACTTTACTTTGGGGGCTCCAAAATCACTGCAGATGGTGAATGCAGCCATGAAATTAAAAGACACTTACTCCTTTGAAGGGAAAGTTATGACCAACCTAGATAGCATATTCAAAAGCAGAGACATTACTTTGCCAACAAAGGTCCATCTTAGTCAAGGCTATGGTTTTTCCAGTGGTCATGTATGGATATGAAAGTTGGACTGTGAAGAAAGCTGAGTGCTGGAGAATTGATGCTTTTGAGCTGTGGTGTTGGAGAAGACTCTTGAGAGTCCCTTGGACTGCAAGTAGATCCAACCAGTCCATTCTAAAGGAGATCAGTCCTGGGAGTTCTTTGGAAGGAGTGATGCTAAAGCTGAAATTCCAGTACTTTGGCCACCTCATGTGAAGTGTTGACTCACTGGGAAAGACTCATGCTGGGAGGGATTGGGGGCAGAAGGAGAAGGGGACAACAGGTTGAGATGGTTGGATGACATCACCGCCTCAATGGACATGAGTTTGGATGAACTCTGGGAGTTGGTGATGGAGAGGGAGGCCTGGCATGCTGCAGTTCATGGGGTCGCAAAGAGCTGGACATGACTGAGCAACTGAACTGAAATGAACTGAATGTTAGGTTAGCAGTAAAAATGTCAGGGAGAAAGTCATGAGAGGGTGATATGAGTCTGAAGATATAAGAGTTATGAGTTGTAGAACATTAAGATTCTAGTGGAATGTTAGAACTTGGAGAGCCATTGTTCTTCCACCCAAAATCAATAAAGAAATTGATACAATCTAGGTGCAGGGTTCCCCAACCTTCAGGATCTACACCTGATGATATGAGGTGGGGCTAATGTAATAGAAATAAAGTGCACAATAATATAATGCCCTTGAATCATCCCAAAATCATCACCCCCTTGCATCTGTTGAAAAATTGTCTTCCACAAAACCAGTCCCTGGTGCCAGAAAAGTTGGGGACCACTGAAGGGAATAAGGGCAGCTGCTCTCTTCAGATTCACAAATACCGAACTGGGTAAAGACTATCCTTCTCAAACCAGGTGATCTTATTGCTTCCTCAGTCACAGTGACTGAGAGTTTTAAATTTTGCCTCTACTTGTGTTGAGTATTTATGATTTATGGAATAGCTCATGTTTTACTAATGTACAATTAGGAAATGCTCAGAAAGTGCTTTGACGATGCAAAGTTGGATGAGCACTAAGTATTATCATTACACCATTATCATAAAACACATAATAGCCACAGAATCTCATAAGCTAAATAGGTGAAGAATGACTGAGCTGCATAGCACTCGGGAGAAGATGGCGAAAGGACAACCTCCACAGAGAGAGCAGGCATGGACGCCACGGCAGAACAGGTGGGCTTGGGGGCTGGGCAGCAGGGGGGCTTGCCCTCGCTTCTCAGAGAAACTTTCTAAAGGGACCAAATTCATTAAAGTAGCTTCATTCATATTTTAAAGTCTCAAAAATGAACTTTTTATGAAAATAAGAACAAAGTATATTCCAAATCAAAGAAAAACAAGAATGATTAAGATTGATAAACTCTAAGAGTCTGTTTTGCTTCTTTTTGTGAGAAATGTTTTCATCACAGTTAAAACAGTCATGAGAATTGTATGTATAAACTGCTGAAGCAAAATTGGGACATTTTACTTTTTAAGATAACTTCACTTTGAAAACTGAAAGACCACAAGATAGTTATATATAGGTTTGTGTTGATACAGAGACATTAATGTTCATATTTGTAATATGGTATTTTACCTATAGGAAGTGATAGATAAAATTTTAAGTCTTAATTTTTGATCACTGAAATATAAAGAGCTTCATTGCTATACATTTTTACTGGTATGATTTAATATTTTAGATAGAAACAAGAACAGAAGGAGATTTTTTTTTTTGATTGGCAACACCATATGCTTAGATAGCAATTGGCCCAAACGTCAAAAAAAATGTGCTGACTGGTTCCATGGCACACACAGATGGACAGATAAGTTTTGATTAGCACACAAAGATAAATGTTCTCACACATATTATAGTCTTTTCTGTTACTCCAAAATGCATGCCTTAACAAGTCCATTAGGCCTGATCCAGATTTTTAAACAAGTTTTCTGGTTTTCACATCTTGACAACATCTAGATTCTACGTGAACAGTTTAATAGAGGTCAGAATGTAACTCAATTAATAATTGGTCACTTTATGCATTCACATTAATATTTAATGTAACTATAAGGGAACTCCTGAAATCTTTTCCACTAAATTGTGACTGTTAATCCCTATGATTTAATTAACAAAAGTCTAGTAAAAATGTTTGGTCTTGGCTCTAAGTAATATATTTTATGTTCGTATTAACTTGCTCAATTCCTTATGCTCCATTAACAATATATGAGAAATAATGTACAGACACACCCTGATTTCATCCCTTCAAGGAAACAATTTTTAAGTAAAACTCACCAGTTAAGTCACATTTTCTGAAATTGATAAATCACCTTCGATACCATTATTCCATCTGAGTGGCTTAAAAATTGTTGTTGTTATTGAGTTGCTAAGACATGTCCAACTCTTTGCGATCCCATGGAATGCAGCATACCAGGCATCCCTGTCTTTCACTATCTCCTGGAGTTTGCTCGGTCTCATGTCCATCGAGTCAGTGATGCCATCCAACCATCTCATCTTCTGTCACCCCTTCTCCTTCTGCCCTCAATCTTTCCCATCATCAGGGTCTTTTCCAATGAGGATTCAAGATACACCTGGTGAATAAATAAAATTCAGGAAAAACAGGCATATTGTTGAAATCAAAATGTTTTTCTATTCCTCATGCCACCTCCCACCTAAGACCCAATTTCTGTTGATAGTCTATTTTGCAACAGACACTTCATATAATAACACTTTAAGAAAGTAGAATTTAATATGTCTCACACTGTTTCTAGAGAATACTTTAAAGACTCTGAGTGGCGACAAGGTTTAATTTGTCTTTTGAATTTAGGAATACCCACACACACACACATACAAACAAAACATTCAAACAGAAGATAACTACTTTCCAAGTCAATAAAACCCATCTTAATCTTTGAAAACTTAGATAATAACAGAAATAAAGTTCATTTGCCTTTAAATTTTTATTAGCTAACCATAATTTTACATTTGTGAATCAAGATACTTAAGTCTTGATCACTACAGTGATCTCAGATTTTGGCTGGAAGATAATTGAGATTTCTAAGTTGGAGAGTCCTATATAATTTAATTTTCATTCTGGAGATCAGGAAAGAATCTTAATCCAAACTCTAACCTTATCACTAAATATACTGCTAATAGTCAAAGAAGAAATCTCTACCTACCTAGAATGCTTGTCTTCCCTAGATTCAGAAGGTTCTAAAAGAAAATATTGTCCTACAATTTCCACATTTTAAATAATGAAACAACAATGGATGATTTGCAAATTCCCTGCCAACTCCAAAAGGCCATGCATCTCTCATTCTAGGAACTTTACATTGAAGAGAAGTTTGAAGTAAAACAATCTTCCTAGTAAACAAGTTCTTGTTTACAAGAATCACTTTTTTGTCACCTTATAGACAAAGAAGGAGAAAAAAATTAATGAAATGTACATGTATCTATAGGTTGAAATATTATAAAATTGGCAGTATTCAAATTTTTGATTCACAAAAGCAGTGTCTTTATATAATTCAATATAGTTTTAAGAACACAGCTGAGATAAATAGAAAATATATTCCAAGTATTTGCCACATCAAATTTCACACTCCATTTATCACATTTTCATTGAGGCTTATTCCATGGTAACCTGTATTAAGGAAAACATATAGACATATACGTTTTGGTATGGAAGAGAATGCTTTAGGATAACATACTCATCTACAGGAACTTAAGTTACCAAGGTTTTACCATGTCCTTTGGTCTTTTCCTTTTCCAAAAACCATGTCATATACTCTTCTAAACTCAGTAAGCGAATTGGTCCAACTGAAAAGTGTTTTCTTCTAAACTTTTACATAGTCAGGTATCCTTATGGTTTTTTATTTTATTATGGACCAAAAGAGTTCATGACTATCATATTTCTTTAGAAATATTTAGATATTAATTTTATGTGCAGGATGCAAACATAATTTTGGCAAACAATATTTAAATAGTCAAAGTGAGTCTTCTTTTTAAGTAAAAGGAAATATCTAAAAACTTAAAATTTGGACATTTATCTATACCAGGGATCTAGTAAATATTTCTCCTAGGAACATTACCTTTCAGAGAATGACTGTTAGCTAACTAAAAATAAATTTAAAAATCAAATTAATATGAATGCTTTTAAAGTAATGAAAATTTAGTATAGTCATTTTAATGTATAAATTTCAATAACATATATCAGCAGTGTCTTTCACACATACAAGCATACCTGGAATATTATACATGTGGCTATATATAAAATATGAAATATATAATATAAATTAAAATGTATATTATATTATCAATATAAATATGAAGTGCTTTATTTTCTTAGGTAGAACATTCTACAGCACAACTGACCCAGTACCTTCAATAAATCAATGTCAAAAAAATTTAAAAAGGAAAGCAGGATATGAAAGGTATTCTAGATTAAAAGAGACGTAAGCAAAATAATAAACAAATGCAATGTGAAGGTTTTGATCTGATTTTTGTTCAACAACAAAAAATATAAAATATATCTTGAGGAATATGACTTGATATTACAGTATATTTTAAGATTATTACTAATTTTATTAGAAATGATCATTTTTAAATGCCTTTATTTTTTAGATAGAAAAAATGTTAAATTACTCTTTCATTGTTAATGTCATGATGCAATTATTTTCTATAATTATTGCTCTCTGTAACTACTAATACTTCAGAAAAATAGATGAAAATTTACAAAAAATTTTAAATATATGCAACTGATAAATTGAATTTTATTAAAATATTTTCTATACTTTTATGTATATATTTAAATTTTCCATAACAAAAGAAAGCTTTTCTTGATCCTGTTTTCTTCACCATGTATATATTCCCATTTCTTTACTCCCTTTTTCAGCAAAATCTTTGAAAGTGTGGCCAGTGCTTATTGTCTCTAGTTCCTCTACTTCCATTCTCTCTCAAACCATCTCTAGCTACTATTGTACCCCTTCATTCCTAAATTTCTTGCATCAAGTTCACCAATAACCTTATAATGGTAAACCAATGATGAATTTTCAGCACTCATCAATTTTATGAGCCAGTGGCAATCATCTGACACAGTTGATCCCCTACGCAATCCTTGATACACTTACTTCTGTTGGCTCCCAGGACATCAATTTTCTTGGTTTTCCTCCTACTGGCATTGGTGGCTTCCTCTTAGTATCCTTTGCTTGGTCTTCCTCTTCTCCCTGATCTCTTAAAATGGGAGTGTCCCAGTGATCATCTCTTGATCTTTTTCGCTAGTTACACTAGCTCCTTTGATAATGCCATCTGGTCCCGGAGCCTAATCTCTATATTGAGGAGTGCCAAATGTATATCACCAGCCCAGACCTCTATTCAAATCTCCAGACTTGTATACCGCACCTACATCTTCACTTGGATGACTAGTGAACATCTAAAACATAAAACTGAAATAATAATCATCTCCTCAAAAACCTGCTATAGCAATAGCCTTCCCATCTCAGATGTAGACAACTCCCTCCCTCAAGCCCTCAGCCTAAAGAACTGGAAACAATCTTTCACATGTCTTTTCCATCCACTCTACCAGTTCATCAGGAACTTCTATCACCTCTGTATTCAGAATATATCCAACTCAAATCCTTTTCATTTTCTCCACCTACAGCACTCTGGTCCAAGTCAACATCATATTGTGCCCCAATTATTATCATTTCTTATCTTGTCACTCTGCTTCCACCCTTGCCATGTATAATTTACTTTCCACAAAGCAGTTAGAGGGATCTCATTAAGAAATTAGGCCAAATCATCATAGTCTTCCATTCAAAGACTTCCAAAGTTCACGCTTAACTCAAAGGGAAAAAAAATTTATTACAATGACCCACAGTCCTTCTATGACCTGGAACCTGGTACCAATAAGAATTACTCTTACCACTTTCCCCCTCATTCACATTCCTGATGTAGCTTTACTTTTCTTACAGTACTTATCACCTTTTACCAGTAGGCATTCTATTTATTAAATAATACCCTATTTGTTGTCTATATCCCCTTAGTAAAATGTAATCTTCATAAGGAAAGATATTTTTATTCCTACAACTATGCTTAGTAGGCTATCTATAAATATTTGCTGAATGAAGTAAGTTTGATTTTAGTAATACATTATTCATATGTGCTAAAGAATAAGCAGATCAGTATTAATTCACTAGTTTTACATATTGTTCCCCAAGCCCAGCTTCCCTGGTGGCTCAGAAGATAAAGCATCTGCCTGCAATGCAGGAGACCCGGGTTCAATCTGTGAGTTGGGAAGATCCCCTGGAGAAGGAAATGACAACCCACTCCAGTATTCTTGCCTGGAGAATCCCATGGACAGAGGAGCCTGGCAGGCTAGAGTACATGGGGTCGCAAAGAGTCAGACACAACTGAGGAACTCACACACACACACACACACACACACACACACAAGCTCAGCAGTCCACTGAGTCCATAATTAATGTAAAACAGTGCACTTTTACATTTTACATCAAAGCCCATGTTTATTTCTGAGAGTATCTTATATTTTGCTCATATTAACACTTGCTTCCTTATCCTTACTGCTCAAAAGAATGGATTCAAACACAAAAATGAAAATCACAAGGTGTGGAAAAATTTCCCTGGGTATCTTAACGATGGTCATCGCTGTACTAGTCATCGGACTCATTATTTGTTTTGTCACTTATGGTGAGTACTCAATATGTCTGACTTTCTGATCATACAGAATTATTGGTTCCATTGTTGGGAAAATTAGGAATTTTGAGAATGAGGGAAGGAAAGCAGTCTGATAAGATTACTAAACAGAGAGAATTTCTCGTGGTTAATAACATTTAATGAGATTGTTCTTTAGCAAACTTTGGCTTAGGGCATTCTGCATCCAAAAGTTTGATGTGGTGGTGTCTGGGTAAAGATTGATGTTTTTAATTCAATGTATTATTGAATCACGTAGTCATAGCACCTACCTTTTCTGAACATAGAACTTTCTGAAGAGAATGTCAGTGAGTTAACAAATAAACATAAGTCTATAACATGGGATTCTAAGCTTTCTTATCCCAAGGCCTGTAATTCTTTCTCTATACTGTTTCTTCTCAGAAAATTCTTACTAAAAAGTAGAATTTTCCCTGTTATTGAGGAATAAAATTTAAAAGGCCAGAACAATATTTTTCTATATTTTGCATACTATAGAAAAAATGTGGCACCATCCTGGGGGCTTTCCTGGTAGCTCAGATGGTAAAGAATCTGCATGCAAATCAGGAGACACAAGTTTGATCCCTGGATTAGGAAGATCCCCTGGAGGAGAGCAGGCAAGCCATTCCAGTATTCTTGCCTGGAGAATCCCTTGGATAGATGAGCCTGGAGGGCTACAATCCATGGGGTCACAAAGAGTAGGACACAGCTCAGTTACTAATGCTTTACTTCCAAGTTGTTTCTCTTAAAAATAGCTTTTGTGCCAAGTTTTCTGTTCTATTATTGTTACTGTCTTTAACCCCCTCTTTCCTAAACCTTTTAAGAATGAGGACTTTTTATAGGGAAAATTTTTTTCCTACATTCCTTCAAGAGAATAAATACCTCTTGAATTAAAAAAAAGGCATAAACAATATAAATTTAGTAATGCTTTTAGTTAACCCACTTAATTATACCTATATATGTTTGAAAATGACATATATAAGAATTGTTTTTATTAAGTATAGAAAAAATACCTCATGTATATACAATATTTTTTTCCCCAGAATCATGTCTACTGCCAACTTACCCCTACCCTGTATAATTCATGGCTTACAGGATGGGAACAACTGCTGTAAATCATAGTATTTTTTTAATACATTTAGAAAGAGGCTTTCTGGCTAAATAAACATTCATTTCAGTTTATAAGAGGACAAGAACTTGGATAAAGAGAAATTGAGTTGTGTATAATGGAATAAAGAGGCCATCTCCTCAGTAACTATGTGTTTTACTACCATCTGTTTCATCTTCCAGAGACAGACACAATTGTTTGAACACTGTCATTAGGTAGGTTATAATGCCAGCTGCTACCACAGCCAAAACAAGAGTCATAGTATATGCCCGTAAACTTCTGAGTAAGAGGTGCTCACTCAAGACAGACGTTGTCTTTCATCAAGTGTGTAAAAGTGCCAGAAACTGGAGATAGGAAAGGATATTTGAATAGGTTATCTTTAGAGATAGGTGCACTGTAATTTCCCATACAACCACAACCACCCTGATATGTGAAGAATACGTGATGTATTTCCCTTTACATCAAGCTGAGAGAAGGACTTCGAAAGAGACCAATGCAACCCAAAGAAGACTTGCAGATCCAAGAAGAGAGTGGACTGGACTCTGACTCACATGTGGACTTTCTAAAAGGCAAGAGACGTGGTGCTTGTTGAGCAGAGTGAAGAGAAGACAGTACCCTTGGGCCATTTGAACAACTAGTCTTTGAGACAAATAATGCATAAAATGTTTCCTGTGAAGCAGATATAGACCACCCTAGAAAAAAGCCCCATCACCTTAGGTCCTTTTCAAGAGGCCACCTGAAGGGGTAATTAGATCTTCAGTTAAAGAATGGAAAGTATCTCCAGCTACTTAAATGCTAAGGAATAAGTAAAGTCAAGCTGAAATTATCACATTTGTTCATGTAAAGGAACTGCAGTTGAAACATCACCAGTAATGAGTGGAAAAATGAATGTCAAAATTCAGGGAAAAAAAACTAGAAAGAAGTTAATTTTAAATACAAACTAAGTTCCTAGAGTACAAGAGCTAGATGCCAAATTCTCAACCATTCAAGTAGGCACCTATAGGAGTCCAAATCCTGTAAATTAAGTGGAAAAGAAGGAATAGCCAGACTTAGTGGATAAAGAGGTTGGGAAGTAAACTATCTCAACTTTAAATGAAGTTCAAATTTTGATTATTAAATGGACCTGGATATCTTACTTTCTGAATCAAGATCTTGTTTTGTGTTTATAGTGACTGTAAGACTTTTTAATACTAAAGAATTAAGTCAAATTTTTATGGTTATATCCTATAAAATAGTATTGTTTGAAATACCAGTCTATATATGTGTATATAGTACAAATATATGCATCATGTTGTATATAATGTATATATGAAAGTGAAAGTGTTAGTTGCTCGGTCATGTCTGACTTTTGTGACCCCATGGACTGTAGCTCACCAGACTAATCTGTCCATGGAATTCTCCAGGCAAGAATATTGCCGTGGTTAGCCAGGGGATTAGCTCCAGGGGATTTTCCTGATCCAGGGACTGAACCCAGGTCTCCTGCACAGCAGGCAGATTCTTTACCATCTGAGCCATCAGGGGTAGCCCAATGTATACATAATACACATATTATATTATATACATAATCACCACTTACAGTTTATTCTAAAACAATTAAATTCAGATAATTTCAGTGGGCCCAGAAGAAACTACTCATGGGATAAATTAGTATGAATTCTAATATATTTAAGATACATTCTTGGAGTTAGTTATAGTAATACCTTTTTCCCAGAAATTATAAAGTTAATGGCTTATAAAAACTTCCACATAGGAGAAAATCCAAAATTAAATACCTTTGTATGAAAATAATAAATAATCTATGTTAATAATGCAAGTTTTCTCAAGTCACAGTACACCTGTAAAAACAGGAATAGAATATCCTAATACTATGTAAAGTACTTTGATAGAGTTTCCAAAGTCCTAGATTTTATTTCTTTGTCTTTTTACAGACCATTTGTTTTTACTTTTAGGCCACCTATCTGATTCCACAATATCTTGCATGAAGTAAAAAATTAAATCAAAAGACCCTTTTAAGAATCTAACTTTTGTCACTAAATAAAGAAAATCTCAATCTGATTAAACAAATTTTATACTTTTTATCCAGATGTTTTGGTATCATTTAAAGGCAGTCTCTTTATTGACTATGCCAAAGCCTTTGATTGTGTGGATCACGATAAACTATGGAAAATTCTGAAAGAGATGGGAATACCAGACCACCTGACCTGCCTCTTGAGAAATCTGTATGCAGGCCAGGAAGCAACAGTTAGAACTGGACATGGAACAACAGACTGGTTTCAAATAGGAAAAGGAGTCCGTCAAGGCTATATATTGTCACCCTGCTTATTTAACTTATATGCAGAGTACATCATGAGAAACGCTGGGCTGGAAGAAACACAAGCTGGAATCAAGATTGCCAGGAGAAATATCAGTAACCTCAGATATGCAGATGACAGCACCTTTATGGCAGAAAGTGAAGAGGAACTGAAAAGCCTCTTGATGGAAGTGAAAGAGGAGAGTAAAAAAGTTGGCTTAAAGCTCAACATTCAGAAAACTAAGATCATGGCATTTGCTACCATCACTCCATGGGAAATAGATGGGGAAACAGTGGAAACAGTTTCAGATTTTATTTTGGGGGCTCCAAAATCACTGCAGATGGTGAATGCAGCCATGAAATTAAAAGACGCTTACTCCTTGGAAGGAAAGTTATGACCAACCTAGATAGCATATTCAAATGCAGAGACATTACTTTGCCGACTAAGGTCTGTCTAGTCAAGGCTATGGTTTTTCCTGTGGTCATGTATGGATGTGAGAGTTGGACTGTGAAGAAGGCTGAGCGCCGAAAAATTGATGCTTTTGAACTGTGGTGTTGGAGAAGACTCTTGAGAGTCCCTTGGACTGCAAGGAGATCCAACCAGTCCATTCTGAAGGAGATCAACCCTGAGATTTCTTTGGAAGGAATGATGCTGAAGCTGAAACTCCAATACTTGGGCCACCTCATGCGAAGAGTTGACTCATTGGAAAAGACTTTGATGCTGGGAGGGATTGGGGGCAGGAGGAGAAGGGGACAACAAAGGATGAGATGGCTGGATGGCATCACTGACTCGATGGACGTGAATCTGAGTGAACTCTGGGAGTTGGTGATGGACAGGGAGGCCTGGCGTGCTGTGATTTATGGGTTCCAAAGAGTTGGACATGACTAAGCAACTGAACTGAACTGAACTGAACTGAAAGACAGTCTCTTAAATAAGGCTTCTACCACCATTTTAAGATTTTCTAGTTCACTATTCCAGACACCAAACTTGGAAGTAACTGCCCATCCCCTCTCAATAAGGACTCATTCCCTTGGGTCAATGACCATTTAAACAAGGACAGCTGGACAAACCAAAGCACAGCACAGATATTCACTCCAAAAACCTACCTTTTTCTACTTCACATGACTCTATGCAATGATAATGCTGTGTTGTCTATTTGGTTAACTTTTTAAGGATGACAGAAAGAGTGCCCTCTTTCTCCCATTATATCTGAAGTCTTAGTCATTCAATCGTATCTGACTCTTTGTGACCCCATGGACTATAGCCCACCAGCCTCTTCTGTCCATGGGGATTCTCCAGGTAACAGTACTGGAGTGGGTAGCCAATCCCTTCTCCAGGGAATCTTCCCAACCCAAAGACTGAACTCAGGTCTCCTGCATTGCAGGCAGAGTTTTTACTATCTGAGACATCAGGGAAGCCCATATATCTGAAACTGGATACAAATTCAATCCAACAAGCCACTCACTGGGTGACTGGTGGTGCTGGTTTAGTCACTAAGTTGTGTCCAACTCTTGCAACCCCATAGACATAGCACACCAGGCTCTTCTGTCCCTAGGAATTCCCAGGCATGAATATTGGAATGGGTTGCCATTTCCTTCTCTGGGGAATCTTCCCAACCCAGGTCTCCGATGTTGCAGGCAATCTGCATTGCAGGCAAATTCTTTACCAACTAAGCTACCAGAGAAGCCTCACTGGGTGACTACTATTTACTTAATGCAAATAGTAGTGTAAGTGCTATCAAAGGAGTATACCATTAGTGGAGGAGAGTTTCTAGAATATCACATTAGTCCTTTTCCTAAAGTGCTCAGCTTCTAGTACAGGGTCAGCATACTTTTCCTGTCAAGGGGCAGACAGTATACAATTTCCTTTCTGTGGGTGATAATAGTCTATCACAACTTGAGTCTAATGTTGTAGCACCACTGTAGCCAATATGTAAGTAAGTAGACATAACTAATTTCTGATAAAGCTTTACTTGTGGACATTGAAATTTGAATTTCAGGTAATTTTCACATGACATGAAATATTATTTTTACTTTTGCAACTTTTAAAAATGTAAAAGCCTTCTTAGCTCATTTGCCGTTGTTCAGTTGCTCAACCATGTCCAACTCTTTGTGGCCCCATGGACTGCAGCACACTAGGCTTCCCTGTCCTTCACCATCCCCCAGAGTTTACTCAAACTCATGTTCATTGAGTCAGAGATGCCATCCAACCATCTCATCCTCTGTCATCCACTTCTCCACCTGCCTTCAATCTTTCCCAGCATCAATATCTTTTCTAATACATCAGCTCATAGAATCAGGTGGCCAAAGTATTAGAGCTTCAGCATCAGTCCTTCCAATGAATATTCAGGGTTGATTTCCTTTCTGATTGACTGGTTTGATCTTTTTGCTGTCCAAGGGACTCTCAAGAGTCTTCTCCAGCGCCACGGTTCGAAAACATCAGTTCTTCAGCACTCAGCCTTTTTTACTGTCCAGCTCTCACATCCGTACATAACTACTGTAAAAACCATATCTTTGACTATAGGGACTTTTGTAGGCAAAGTAGTGTCTCTGCTTTTAATACACTGTCTAGATTTGCCATTGCTTCTCTTCCAAGGAGCAAGTGCCTTTTAATTTCATGGCTGCAGTCACTATCCACAGTGATTTTGGAGCCCAAGAAAATAGTATGAGTCATAGCTCATAGGCCACACAAAACTCAAAAGCAGGCTAAATTTCATAGTTTGCTCATCCTTGATCTAGAGTAATAAATTTTAGCCCTGACTGCACCTTAGAATCACCTAGAAAGCTTTTTCAAAGAATACTAATACAAAAACCCCACTTAAAAATGCTGTCTGGAATGGAAATTTTAACTTTAAAAGCTCCCCAGATGGTTCTAATGTTTGGCCAAAGTCAGAACTACTGATCTGGAAGGAGACAGATATAATATAAGATTCAGAGGTACAAATAGGTACAAATAAGTTTAGAGGTCAGTGACTCAGGTTCAGTTTGTCACTTCAAGATTTCAGGGACCCAGTCTCCTTCGATCTTGCTATGCTACCATTGTCCAGATCTTAACGTTCAAAGTGATGGTGTCAGTTCTGACCATTAAGTTCTCATTCCAGCCAGACAGAAGGCAGATTGGGAAGGAGATGAGCACGCTTCTATCAATAAGAAAACATCTCAGGAGCTGCACATACCATTTTCCCTTTCATTCCATTTGTCAGAACCTAAGTGCATTCCATCACTGCCAGATGGAATAAACAGGGACAGAAAAATATAGATTTTTATTTCTGGATAGAATCTCCTCAGTTAAAAATCACAAACTATATTGCTATAGGAAAAGAGAAGGTAGAATATCAAGAAGTAGCACATAATGTCTTCCTCAGGAAGTTAAAATTCTATCTAGGTTAGGCTGTGAGTAACTGATGAGGAAATGAGCAGATGAGACTTCCCGGGAAGTTTCAGAATATGCATGGAGAATGTTAATCTGTCTGGATGGTTTTCCCACTACTGGTAATTCAGGAAATTTCAAGTATTCCTGTGCCAACTGTAAATGGAAACTGTTAATCCAAAAATAGCAATCTCACTTTCAAGAAACAGGGAAAGAAAGGAAAAACAATGTCAAGGCGAAAATCATTCCTTCTTGAATTGAAATTTATTTTCTTTGTTTTTGTTTTTGCTCCTTAGCAAAGAACAAAATGATATTAGTAAATATGTGAGACACTTTTCCTAGACTTTCTCTTCAGGGCTAAGTTTAATGTTAACTAGTAAGCTTTGGAAAAAGTATTTCTTTGACTCTCCAGATCCTAGTCTAAAGAACTACTTTTAACAAGTCCTAAACAATGGCAACCCACTCCAGTACTCTTGCCTGGAAAATCCCACGGACTGAGGAGCCTGGTAGGCTGCAGTCCATGGGGTCGTGAAGAGTCGGACACGACTGAGCGACTTCACTGACTTTTCACTTTCATGCATTGGAGAAGGAAATGGCAACCCACTCCAGTATTCTTGCCTGGAGAATCCCAGGGATGGCAGAGCCTAGCACACGAGTCGGACAGAGTCGGACATGACTGAAGTGTACTTAGCAGCAGCAGCAGCAGCAGCAGCAAACATTGAGAACAGAAACCAAGGACCAAGCTGGTAGTTTTTCAGGTGATTCATTTTTTAAGATAATAGCAGCCAAAAATGGGAGTAATTGGTGGCCACTGGAATCTAGTTTTGAGCAAATAAGTCACCATGTGTGAGAAAGCGCCAGGGATGGAAAATTCAAGGACAAGTACACAAATGCTGTTATCAGTTAAATTATAAGTCCACAATATATGTGTGGTCCTGACCACAGAAAAAGTTCTATTTATCATAGAACAAGTAGAAAATTCAACATAAATCTATTTCCTTGAACAGCATTTTTTTTTAATTACTTTCAGTAGTGAATAACATCAGCTCTAATGGGACAAACTGATATCAGGTGCCTAGTATCTGCTGAAGGACATATAACTGTTGTGATATTTATTGGCAGAAGAATAAGCAAAACATAATCTAAATCTAGTCATAAAAAACATCAGTCTTATTCAAATGTCAAGCCACATAGAGCTCCCATATTCTTTCTTTAGAATTCTAGAGAGGCTGTGTCTCATAATTACTCTTCTTTTTTAGAAAAATCTATGTTATTCTGGACCATTAATACCATCCTCTCCAGAAGTGCATTTTCTTAACCTTGGTCTACAGAGAACTGATAGAGCATCCATATAGGAACTAAACACCACATTCCCCTTCACTGATAATCCCCGTCCCCCACTTCATCCCACATAAGAATTTTAGCTATCACTAACTTCCCAAGTGGTCTAGCACAAAGGGAAAATTTTCTGTGGTTGCAAATTGTTAATTTGTGATGGGAATTGCTAAAGGCCCATCAGAATTCAGAACAGAGAAAGAAAAGAAGAATTTGGGATATAGGAGAGAAGTAGTATAAAGATTTAACCTTGACTATCGCAGGAAAGAAGAAAATAAGTTGAAAAAAACTTGCTAGGCAGGAACACCAGAGGTACAAAAGTAAAATTTTTCAGTTGCAAAACCATGGCATTTCAAGAAGTAAGGAGGACATAGCCCCTAACAGGACATTTACCTGAGAACCCAGTTATCTTCCACTTCCTCCTCTAGCTTTCTTCCTCAAGTGAAATAATGTGGAGAAATCACAGCAGCATCTTCAGAATATGCCTTTAAAAGCTTTAGCACAGATCCTTACCTGCTACCACCATGGCCACAGGCCGATGGGCCTGGAAATTTAGGAACGTCTACCCTTCCCTGTCTCAGGAGAGATTCAGGAAAGTTGACTCCTACATGAAGAACAAACTTTGAGCTTCTCCTTCTCTGTCTTTGAGGACCCTCCCTTCATACAGATGTCCCAAATTTTGCTACACAATGACTAATGTGGGCTGCACCACTCTGCCTCTATCAAACCCATGCAGAACAGACCCTGTTGCTGAACCCAACCCTCATAAATATTCTCGGGAGCTCAGATACTTAACCCCAGCCTCTTAATTAAAACAACATTCATGTTCCCATCGAGTCCAATGAACAGATCTGTGGGAGAGGACACAAAGAATGATAGTTCTTCAAAGTCCACATATGATATTAATTGAAAGTGCGGGCTTAGAGCCACTTATCTAAACCCTGCTTTTCAAGCTTTAATATGCATAAAAATCACTTGGAAGGATGTTAACTAGACTTATTATGGTGATTATTTTTCAATATGTACATATATTGAATCATGTTGTACACATGAAACTCTGGTAGCTCAGTTGGTAAAGAATCTGCCTGCAGTGCAGGAGAGCTGGGTTCGAGCCCTGAATTGGGAAGATTCCCTGGAGAAGGAAATGGCAACCCACTCCAGTATTCTTGCCTGGAAAATCCCATGGACAGAGGAGCCTGGTGGGCTATAGTCTATGGGGTCACGAGTCGGACATGACTTAGCGACTAAACTACCACCACCACACATGAAACTAATATAATGTTGTATGTCAATTATATCTCAGTTTTAAAAACCACTTGGAAATCAAACAAAAATAAATGAAGACACAGAGAGAAAAACTGGTCAGGATAATAGTCCTCCCTGAAGCTCTTAACCCTGGCCCAGAATGTGACCTGGAACCTTTGAAAAATGTGACTCTTCTAGGAAGGAAAAACCAATCAAAATAATACTTAGATCATAATCCATAATTTTTCTTGCTTAAGGTCTAGGTTACATTTGAAGCTAACCTTTAATATAATAGTCTGATAGTTCCTTTGAATGCCAACAGTGGCACTCAGTTTACCACTTTATCTTCTAATTCAGGACTCAGAGCTCTAACAGGATAACAGACCTAGGGAATGGCTTTCTTTTCTAGTGTTTAAAATTCTTTTAGTAGTTCAACACATTAATAAAGTCTAATACTATCTTAATGGCCTAGATTTTCAACCCTGATATCCTAACGGAAAATTAAGAGGTCATACAGTACTTATGAATAAAAGTATATAATGACAAAAATACTATGTTCCTTTGAAACTTTCTTTTGCCAGCTTTACTTAATATAATTGACATATAACATTAATGTCAATTGAAGGTATATAACAAGCTGACTTGATATACTTATATATTGCAAAATGGTTACTACTATACATTTATATATTATATAAGATGATTATCACAATATGCTTATACATTATTTCAGATGTTTCATTGTTAATGTATAGAAACACAACTGATTTTGTATCCAACAACTTTGCTGACTCAATTGGTTCTAAGTTTTTTGGCAGAGTCTATAGGACTTTCTGTATATAAGATCATCCATGTGCAAATCACATTTTTCTTTCTTTCTTTCTTTCTAATTTGGATGCCTTTTATTTCTTTCTCTTACCTGATTGAGTGGGTACCCTTATCTTGTTCCTGATCTTTCAACCTTACATCCTTGATTATCATGCTGACCATGGATTTGTCATGTATCACCTTCATTATGTTGAGGCTTGCTCCCTTAGGTTTTTATAATGTGAAAGGTTATATTTTGTCAAATGCTTTTTCTGACTCAATTGAGAATGATCAGTGATTTTTGTCTGTGATTCTATTAATATGGTATATCAAATTTATTGATTTGTGTATATTGAACTATCCTTCAGTTCCAGGGATACATCTCAATTATGATGTATGATCCTTTTAACATGTATTAATAGTTAAATTCAGTCTGCTATCATTTTGTTGAGGATTTTTGTACCATATTCCTTTGGTATTTTATTGCAGTGTCCTAATCTGGTTTTGCTATTAGGGTAGTACTGGCCTTGTAAAATGAGTTTGAGCTTCCCTGGTGGCTCAGTGGTAAAGAATTCACCTGCCAGTGCAGAAGACTTCAGCTTAATTCCTGGGTCGAAATATCTCTGGAGAAGGAAATGACAGCCCACTCCAGTATTCCTACTTGGGAGATCACAAAACAGAGGAGCTTGGCAGGCTACAATCCATGAGGTTGCAGAGTCAGACATGACTTAGCAACTAAACAACAAAATGAATTAAGAAGTGTTCTTTTCTCTTCTGTTTTTTAGATGATTTTGAGAAGGATTGACATTAATTCCTTAAATGCTTGGTAGAATTCATTGGAGAAACAGTCTGGGTTTTTCTCTTTGGGGAGGTTTCTGATTATTGGTTTAAACTCCTAACTTATTGTTGATCTATTCAGGTTTTCTGTTTCTTCATGATTCAGTCTTGGCAGGTTGTATGTTTCTAAAAATTTATCTATCTCTTCTAGGTTAATCAAATTTTTGGTGCATAATTTTGGTGCATAATTGTTCATAGTAGTCTCATGATCCTTTGTATTTCTGCAGTATCAGTTGCAAAGTTTTCTCCTTAATTTCTGGTTTTGACTCCTCTCTTTTTCTCAGTCTAGCTAAATTTTGTTGATTTTGTTTAAAGTTTCAAGAAACCTTGATCTTTGCTTCACATTATTTCTGCTCTGATTTTGTTTTTTTCTTGCTTCTGGTAACTTTGGGGCTTCCCGAATGGCTCAGTGGGCAAAGAATCCTTCTGCAATACAAGATGAAGGAGAAGAGGGTTTGATCCCTGGGTCATGAAGATCCCCTGGAGAAGGGCATGGCAACCCACTCCAATATTCTTGCCTGGAGAATCCCATGGAGAGAGGAACCTGGGGGCCTCTAGCCCACAGGGTCACAAACAGTTGGATGCAACTGAAGTGACTAAATACACACACACACACACACACACACACACACACACAATTATTATATCATTGTCTATGTCTCCCTTCAGATCTATCAGTTTTTACTGAATGTATTTAGATGCTCTGATTTGGGGTACATATGTATTTAAAATTTTTATGTCTTCTTAATGAATTGACTCCTTTTATCATTACATATATTATTATGTTATGATCTTCTTTGCCTTTTATTATTCAATACTATTTTTAGCTTAAAATCTTTTTATCTAAGCATAGGCACTCCAGTTTGAGTATTATTATTTTGTCACATTTGCCAATACAATTCAAGAAAAATGATATCTCATTTTACTTTGCTGTTTTCTTTTTTACTATTAGTGAATGTATAAGAAAGATCTTTTAAAATAATTAACTGCAGTCACTCATATGAAGAATTTTATTAGAATGCTAAAATATGACTTACATTCTTTGACAAGGTTATAATTTAATGTGCATGTCAAAGTTATTTCAACAATCACTAGGAACTAATACTATTTAAATGTCAAGTTACCTGAAATTTCATAGGAATATTCTATTTCACAAGATTTTTCTTAGGAATGAAAGCAGTTATACAATGAGCAAAATGAAAACTGTTTTTTCTTTTTCTCCTTCTCAGGAAAGACATATTTCTACTATCATATCAGCTTTAAAGTCAATAATATTGACTATGACAGCAAGTTTGCAAAACCATATTCACAAGAATATGTGGACTTAAATAATAAGATAGTATCTTTGGTAAGTTGAAATTCTTTTCTTAGCTTTGTTTTTCTTTACGGCTATCCTCCTTTAAATGCCTGAATCTTAGCTGTCATCTTTCAAGTTGAAAATGATTTATAATTTTATATTATTTCTTGCCAGTACCTCATTTCTAGATGAAGATAATCAGCCCTTTCAGAAAATCAGTTAGAAAACATGCATGGGAGGAAAAATGTAAGAGACATATTTTGAGAACACCTAACACCTACTTTGTGATAGACATTCAAAGAAGGTTTTAATGTATTAAAAATTAAATGAATGAAACTTATTCCATATCCAAGATACCTGATGAAGGACATGTTGTTTCTGCTTCTAATTTAAACAGTTATTTAAGGAAGAGAAATGGTCAGTGTAGAAAAGAACATACAACCCCAAATAAAGATCTTGTTAAAGATCTTGTTAAACCTCAGTGTATATAAACATTAACGTCTGTTTAAGAGTATGTTTTGTTATATGTGCTGCGCTATGCTTAGTCGCTCAGTCGTGTCCGACTCTTGCGACCCCATAGACTATAGCTTGTCAGGCTCCTCTGTCCATGGAATTCTCCAGGCAAGAATACTGGAGTGGGCTGCCATTTCTGTCTCCAATACTTTGTTATAAGTTAAACCCAATGAAGAGTCTTGACTGCCCCTTTAACATTAGCTTCCTTTATCATAGATGCCACTTTAACTCAAATAATTTTATCAACCAAACCAAATTCTGCAAGAGTAGTGGTGGCATCATTCATCTCCCATTTTCCTGAGTAGATTCTTGACAACACACTTTCAGACCTAACTCTCTCTGACAAAAGTTGTAGTTTTTCTAAGGAATTTCAATACCTCCCAGTTTCTAATAAATCTAAAGACTTTAAGAGTTTCGGTATACTTTTACCATTATACTAAGAGTTAGTATATTAAAAAATGAAAGAAAATTCCTGCTTTTAATTTAGCTTTATGATAAAGAAGGAAATGACATGGAAGAGGTCAATATAACTCACTGATTAATAAATAGGCTTTGCACTCAGAGTCCTTGTTCAATTCTAAGTTTAACCATTTACTAGCTGTATGACTTAAGTTATTTCATCTCCCCACAACTAAGTTTCTTCAACTAACAACGGGATGGCAAACACAGATACAATACCATGGGAATGTTCTTGGCATGACATAAAAGATGCTTACTCCTTGGAAGAAAAGTTATGACCAACCTAGATAGCATATTCAAAAGCAGAGACATTGCTTTGCCAACAAAGGTCCGTCTAGTCAAGGCTATGGTTTTTCCAGTGGTCATGTATGGATGTGAGAGTTGGACTGTGAAGAAAGCTGAGCACAGAAGAATTGATGCTTTTGAACTGTGGTGTTGGAGAAAACTCCTGAGAGTCCTTTGGACTGCAAGGAGATCCAACCAGTCCATCCTAAAGGAGATCAGCCCTGGATGTTCTTTGGAAGGATATGATGCTAAAGCTGAAATTCCAGTACTTTGGCCACCTCATGTGAAGAGTTGACTCATTGGAAAAGACTCTGATGATGGGAAGGATTGGGGGCAGGAGGCGAAGGGGACGACAGAGAATGAGATGGCTGGATGGCATCACTGACTTGATGGACGTGAGTCTGAGTGAACTCCGGGAGTTGGTGATGGACAGGGAGGCCTGGCGTGCTGCAGTCCATGGGTCACAAAGAGTCAGACATGACTGAGCGACTGAACTGAACTGAAGGTTAAATATGTCATAATCTTAGCAGAAGTTCTGTTAATCTGTAAGCCCTTAGAATTAGAATAAGGGCTAAAGTGAGTACCATTAATAGATAATAAGTATATAACAAAGCTAACGTATAACTTTAAAATAACTCCAAATATGCCTATACTAAGAAATTCACCTTTTATGCTATAAATTCAAATCAAGATATTCAAATAAATTAACCTATGTTTACTTCACAAGTGAGTATTCCAAAACTATCAGTCTGATCTATTATTATATCATCTTGGTTAATCAAACATTAAGATGTCCTGACATCTTGTTTCAGTCTTCTATCGCAGCCCTCATTCCCAGTTTCTAACTACCTGTATTAAGACAATCACCAAATATTTCTCATACTTTTTCATTTACATGGGCCAGAATGCCTGCTTTTACATGCCTTTCTCTCTATTTTCACTTAATCCAAAGTTCTTTGTATTATAAGTGTTACCATATATACAATATCCATAAGTACAACACTAGTGATAACCAAATGGAGATAGAATGTACCAAAGGGAATTCTGAACATTCATCAAACTTAGCTATTAGTCACAATAAAATGTACACATTGGCATTTGGTTTCAGGTCAGATATCTAACAACCCTTTTCCTACAGGGTGTGCCAAGAGTCTGAGCCTCTTAAAAATAGGAATTATATGACTGTTACTGGGGAAACTCTCATAAATCCACCTTACAGCTTCATGGAACACCCCAAGCCTAAAGTTACTATTCACTCAAAGGATGGTTCTACATCATCCATCTATACACACCTTATTAAACAAATATTATATGCTAAATCTAGGTGTCTGATTTCATCCTGAAGCAACTTTTTAAAGGATCATTTCAGTTCAGTTAAATCGCTCAGTCATGTCCGACTCTTTGCAACCCAATTAATCACAGCACTCCAGGCCTCCCTGTCCATCACCAACTCCCGGAGTTCACTCAGACTCATGTCATTCGAGTCGGTGATGCCATCCAGCCATCTCATCTTCTGTCGTCCCCTATTCCTCCTGCCCCTAATCCCTCCCAGCATTAGAGTCTTTTCCAATGAGTCAGCTCTTTGCATGAAGTGGCCAAAGTACTGGAGTTTCAGCTTTAGCATCAGTCCCTCCAATGAACACCCAAGACTGATCTCCTTTAGAATGGACTGGCTGGATCTCCTTGCAGTCCAAGGGACTCTCAAGAGTCTTCTCCAACACCACAGTTAAAAAGCATCAATTCTTTGGTGCTCGGTTTTCTTCACAGTCTAACTCTCACATCCATACATGACTACTGGAAAAATTAGTAGGCATCATTTCTGATCTTGATTCTAGTCTCTTTCCATGGTTTTAATTCATGGTATTCCCATTCTCAGACTCACCTAGCCACCATATCTTAAGGTCAGTTTTGACCCCCTCCTTCTCCATTATCTAACCATTCACCAAATTTTATTACTTATTCCTTCAAAGTGTTTCTAGCCTATCTTCCAAAGCAAAATTGCTGAATAAAGTGAGAATTTATCCTTCTCTCTCCTCAAATTTCACTAAAATGACAGAAAACAAATAAAAACAATGTGTCTTATAATGACAGAAATGTTGCCAACAACAAAGTGGGGAGTTTTTGGAAGATAAAAACTAGAGATTTGCAAAGAGCAAAATCTCAGCATCACAGTTGTTGACAATTCCCTGGAGATAAAAATACTGGCCTCCAAGAAAGTGAGTTTTCCAACAAAAACTTGGAATAACCTTGAGATCAGAGAAATCAAAGTTTATGAAAGAAAGTCACAGTGAATAACTAGTTAATTAATCAATTTAAGGTATTAAGTATTTCTACAGGAAATAATATATTGTAAATTAAAGGACTGAATCAAATATTCTACTAGAAGTCTATTCCAATGCAATTAGAAAAAGGAAAGGAAGTAATATATGTACATTGACAAGAAAGAAGGAAAATGCCAGGGTCCAGCCCGGGTGGATCCAGGGTAATTTGAAGTGGGGACAGCATCAGCGATCTGATAAGATTATTTATTCAGAGATATAAAGAGAGATTAGGGAAGAATAATGTAGTGGAAAAAATAATAGGGAAAAGAGGCTGTATTCCTTAGTTTACAAAAGAAGCCAATAAAGTCTCAAGACAAGAGACTTGCACCGTCTATGTGAGGCTGCAGGTGCCTTCCCGGTCTCCCCGAATGAGTAGAGACACAAAGCGCCTCCCCATTCAGGTCTTAGAAGCCCAGGCAAAATTAGTAGACATGGTGAGCCTCTGTGTTCCAGATGGGAATTCAGCCTGAAAAGGAGAGCAAGAGAAAAGACGATACAGGGAAACCAGTCTTTCCAGGAACTGGTCCAACTCTTTATTTTTCAGGAAAGCTTTTATACTTTAGGTTATACATAGAGATCAATGGATAATACAAAGTCATGTGGGGTCAACAGGCCTGACATTTATCGAGACCAGGCACTTTTTATGCATCCATGCAAGGTCTTAGGTGGTTTTACATCATCTTCTGGCCAGGGGGCCTGCTAACATTTTGTGACCCTTTCTTTCTGATAATGGTCAGTCAACCAGAAAACTTATTTTTTCCAAGGGTGATTTTTTCTTAAACCAGGCACCAACCTCCAAAGGTGCCTGATAAAGTTGCATTCCTACAGGGCAAAGGTGCAGTGGGCTGTAATTAAGAAAAGAATCTACTAGCCTAAGGTCTAATGTGATTAATATCAAAGATTACTACTTATTTTTCCCATATGCCAGTTATATCAATTAATGTATATAAGGGACAAGGGATATGGAGACTTAGTAGCAAATATTGGCTCAACAATGAAACCCTCCACTGGTATATTTCTAACAACCCACTAAAGATAAGATAAGTTCAGTCCCTCAGTCGTGTCCGACTCTGTGACCCCATGAATTGCAGCACGCCAGGCCTCCCTGTTCATTACCATCTCTCGGAGTTCACTCAGACTCACATCCATCCAGTCCGTGATGCCATCGAGCCATCTCATCCTCAGTCGTCCCCTTCTCCTCCTGCCCCCAATCCCTCCCAGCTTCAGAGTCTTTTCCAGTGAGTCAACTCTTCACATGAGGTGGCCAAAGTACTGAAGTTTCAGTTTTAGCATCATTCCTTCCAAAGAAATCCCAGGGCTGATCTCATTCAGAATGGACTGGTTGGATCTCCTTGCAGTCCAAGGGACTCTCAAGAGTCTTCTCCAACACCACAGTTCAAAAGCATCAATTCTTCAGCACTCAGCCTTCTTCACAATTCAACTCTCACATCCATACATGACCACAGGAAAAACCATAGTCTTGACTAGACGGACCTTAGTCGGCAAAGTAATGTCTCTGCTTTTGAATATGCTATCTAGGTTGGTCATAACTTTTCTTCCAAGGAGTAAGCGTCTTTTAATTTCATGGCTGCAGTCACCATCTGCAGTGATTTGGGAGCCCCCAGAAATAAAGTCTGACACTGCTTCCACTGTTTCCCCATCTATTTCCCATGAAGTGATGGGACCAGATGCCATGATCTTCATTTTCTGAATGCTGAGCTTTAAGCCAACTTTTTCACTCTCCTCTTTCACCTTCATCAAGAGGCCCTTTAACTCCTCTTCACTTTCTGCCATAAGGGTGATATCATCTGCATATCTGAGGTTACTAATACTACACTAATAATTTCTAACTTCTCAAAAGATTCTGTATTTGGAAAGTTCAAAACATCTCATGCCTCTCACAGGTGGGAGGCTGTGAACAATTACATGTGGTTGTAAGAGGCCAGACAAACTTGTCAGGCAGGCTAGAGAGCCATCAGAGGAGTTTTAGGACTGAAACACTCTTGTTACACCCAGGAGACTTATTAACTGGAGCTCCAAGTTAACTCCTTTCAGAGGAAGGTGGTGGGGGACAGCCCCCTGTAATATCAGAAGAGTAGGTGGAAAGCATAATGCAGTAAAGCAGGCAGACTCTGGTTTTGGGGGTAGATGCTCGAGAAAATCCAGGGGGACCCCTGAGGCCTGATCCCACCTTTGCATTTGTCAGGCCCCCTTCCTCATGACCTTTGCCACAGAGGGGATTCCCCATGCTGGCTCCCCGGCAGGAAAAGGTCTTTATTTACTGATAATGTTGTTGTTAAGACACTAAGTCACATGCAACTCTTCTGAGATGCCATGGAATATAGCCCACCAGCCTCCTCTACCCATGAGTTTTCCTAGGCATGAACACTGGAGGAGTTACCATTTCTTTCTCCAGGGGATCTTCTGACCTAGGGATTGAACCCGTGTCTCCTGCCTTAGCAAGCAGATCCTTTACCATTAAGCTACTGGGGTAGCCTACTGACAGTATTCTGTATACTTAAAATACTCAAAAGACTTAGCTGAAAAATTATTAGAATCAACAGTAGAGTTTTGTAAGGTGGCCAATTACCAGACCAACATATAAAAAGTAATATTTTTTTAATTACCAAAAGTAACAAAATATAAACATTATTTTTAAACTCCACTTAATAGCAACAAAATCTATATGATATACATGAATGAAACTAACACAAATTATAAGCAGTCTATATGAATAAAAATATGAAATCTTGTTAAACAATATAAAAGAATAAATAAGGGGAAAAACATGTAACTTTATTTTAATTATGCCAATCCTTTGAAAATTCATCACAAATTCAGTACAATACTTTAGTTTATGATAAAGATGTTATTTCAAATTCAGTATTGTTAAGACAATCAGCTAGCCATCTGGAAAATATAGCAAGTAATATTGCTTGCATTTCTGGCATAATCACTCTATTACATAAGCAGTTAGCTTGGGCAAGATTCTGTTTGGTTATTTGAAGAACAGGACCAATTAAGATTAAGGTGTTTTATAGATTTAAATTCCATGAATCTGTGGATTTATTACTATCAACTCTAGGATGCTATTATCTGACCACTCCAACTCAAAATGCTGTCTCTCATCTCTGAATATCTACAGAGATCACAGTCTGTGGTATGAATTTTGTCAATATGTCTTTACTTAGCAGCTACAGGTATGCTCCCTGTACAACTGCCCCAAACTTTCCCTCATATTCAAATAGTATTTGGGGAAATAGGAGAATAAAAAGTCGGGGGGAAGAGAGTTAGGAAGGAGTGAGAGAAGAAAAGTGATGAAATAGCTCAGGTAGATCAGCAGAAATATTTCTGCAGCCTAGGAGAGCTAATGACACGTGCATTATTCTGAGCATATAAGTAGTTGCTTTATTTCTTCTTTTCATAGGATTTTCTTTTGTGGCTCATTTGGTAAAGAATCCACCAGCAATGCAGGAGACCTAGGTTCCTTCATTAGGTTGGGAAGATCCCCTGGAGAAGGGAAAAGCTACCCACTCCAGTATTCTGGCCTGGAGAATTCCATGGACTATATAGTCCATGGGGTAGCAAAGAGTCAGACACAACTGAGTGACTTTCACTTTCTTTTCTACAGGAAACAAGATACTGCTCTTCCAGAGTGCAGTACAGTATTTCATGGTCTGTTCTTCAGCGATATCAGTAGCTAGCTCACACACTCTCATCTAAAAAGGTTGCTCTTGACTCTGTTCTCCTCCAGCAACAGTTTCCTGCTCCCCTTTTCAGTAAAATTTTGTTGAAAAAATTAGATTTCTGTGCTGTTTCCACCTCTGTATCACCTGATCTCACTTTAACCCTGTCCAGTTAGAATTTCTTTCTCTCTTCCCCATTCAGTTATTCTTATAGAGGTCACCAAATACCTCACTGTTGCCAAATCTGATGGTCACGTCTTACTTGAGCTTAGCCCCATTATTATCTTCTTCCTTCCTCCTTTTCTCTTTTTGGTGTCTAAGACACTTCCTTCATTTTTCCTTCTTCTTCTTCACTATCTGCCTTTCCCAGCTGCCTTGGGTGGCTCCTTATCATCTGGAGGGCTTCCCAGGTGGCACCAGTGGTAAAGAACCCACCTGCTAGTGTAGGAGATCTAAGATATGTGGGTTCAGTCCCTGGGTTGGGAAGATCCCCTGGAGGATGGCATGGCAACTCATTCCAGTATTCTTGCCTGGAGAATCTCATGGACAGAGGAGCCTGGTGGGCTACAGTCCATAGGGTGACAAAAAACTTGGCATAACTGAAGTAACTCACCATGCATGCACACTATGATCTGTAGATCTCTAAATATAGGTGATCCCCTCTGCATTTTCCAGAGAATCCCCACCTCCTCCCTTCTCTTTCTTACCTCTTCCTTTCATCTTCTCCTTTCTTCTCTATCTGTACTCCCTCTAACTTCCTCATCCAAACTTTAAAAACCAACATTGATGACTCCAAAAAGAGAACTCTAGATCTTTAGCCCAAGACCTGTTTCTCCTCCTGCCTTACACTTCTCGGTAAATAATACCAAAATCAACCCACCTGCTCAACCTAAACACTTAACAAAGTAACACTTTTCTAAATCAACAAATCAGTACATTCTATTGACTGCATCACCAGTCAATAGATAAGGATAATATAACTATCTATTTTTCTCCTTAATTGCAGCCCCTATTATTTTTCTTGCCTAAACCCCTACATTTGCCTCCTAACTGGCTTCTTCGCTTTCACCTAATCTCCCTACAATATATTGTTCACACAGGAGCTAAAGAGATCCTTTAAAAATGAAAATCAAATCACATCACTTATCAGCTTTAAAACCCTCCAAAGATGTTCAAGTTTATTCATATTTATATAAAGATGTAAACATAAAAAATGAAAACTTATGCAAGTGGAAGGATAGGGTAGAACACATAAATGGATTTTTTTTTAAAAATTCAATCTTCCTTTTGCTTTTTTCCCTATTTTTTCCCACTCCTTCCTCTCCCTCTACATACATCCCCAAACTCTACCTCCAAGTAATTCATATCAACAAAATGGTATATATCCTTTCTTATTCTCCTTCTTGATTAATTAGCCTACATAGAGAAGAAAATCCATAGGAGTATTTATCAGTATTTTACTGAAGAGGGTTTATATTACACACAATCTTCTGAAATTTGTTTGCTTTTCTCAGCAATAGCTCACAGATACTCTCCAAGACAATGTAAATATTTAACCTATTCTTTTCTATGACAGCATTATATTCCTCAGTATGGATGTAGCACAATGTATTCAATTTTTCCTGTATTTTTAGTTATTTACTTTCTTTCCAGGTTTTGACTACTATAACCAACATTGCAAAAATGTCCTTGTATATACATCCTTATATTTATATACATTCGATAGGTTTCTAGATTGATATTTCTTAATCAGATGAAAAATTTTAGTTTTAAGAAACATTGCTAGATTGTTTTCCAAACAGTTGAAATAATTCACACTTCCACTAGTTGTATATTTGAGTACTCTTCCTCTACCACCCCCCTGCCCACCAGCAACAGGTACACAGTTTTAACTTTGTGCTAATTTGATAAGTATATGCTATTGTTAATTTAATTTGCATTTTCTCTAACTAGTAATGAGGTTAACAATTTTTTTCTCTACATAGTGACCATTTGGGCTTGCTCATGTGTGAATTTCCTGTTACTTTGTTTGCCCAGTTTTTCTATTTTGTTGTTTGCTTATCCTTGTTAATCTGTAAATATCTTTGTAAATTATAGATGTTAAAACTTTCTTTACTATTCACATGCAAATATCTTCCCAAATGTACTTTTTACCATCTGTCTATTTATGTGGTCTTATGTTGACTTTAATTTTTTGAATTTTTGGTCTTGATTCAAATGGACTTCACAGCCCATGAAAAGTAGTGTATACAATATCCTTGGGAGTTTTTCCCCCTGTTTTTAAGTCTTTATCCACACAGAAATAGTTTAGTACAAGGTCATTCTCAGTCACTTCAGTCATGTCCGACACTTTGTGACCCCATGGACTGTAGCCCACCAGGCTCCTCTGTCCATGGTATTCTCCAGACAAGAATACTGGAGTGGGTTGCCATTTCCTTTTCCCGAATTAGTACAAGGTAGGGAGCCCAGATGTATTTTTTTTCCACGTATAGAGAGCCAGTTGAGTTGGCAGTACTTATTAAATAATTCAACCTATCTCTGTAATTTAAAATGCTAACTCTGTACACAAGACACAAAAGAGACACAGATGTATAGAACAGAATTTTGGATTCTGTGGGAGAGGGAAAGGGTGGGATGATTTGGGAAAATGGCATTGAAACATGTATAACATCATGTAAGAAATGAATCACCAGTCTAGGTTGAATGCAAGATACAGGATACTTGGGGAGAGAGATGGTATGGGGAGGGAGGTGGAGGGGGGTTCAGGATTGGGAACTCATGGTGGATTCATGTTGATGTATGGCAAAACCAATACAGTATTGTAAAGTAAAAAAAAAAAAAAGTAAATAAAATGCTACCCTTTCATAAGGAGAAGCACAACATTCTTCCTTCACCAAAACAACAACTAGTGTTTCCACTGCTTCATTAAAAAAAAAAAAAATCTACAGAACTAAGTGTAAGAAAGGCAGGAGAGATTTATTTGCCAGGCTCTATACCTAATCCTGGGTTTCCCCAATGGCTCAGTGGTAAAGAACCCACCTGCAATGCAGAAGATAAAGGAGACAGGTTCTATCCCTGGGTCAAAAGATTCCCTGGAGGAGGGCATGGCAACACACTGCAGTATTCTTGCCTGGAGAATCCCATGGACAGAGGAAACTGGCAGGCTATAGTTCATAGGGTCATAAAGAGTTGGGCATGACTGAAGGGACTGAGCAGGCACACATACCTAATCCTACTTCTCTATAGGATTCTCCAGAACCCAACAAGATGGTCTTCTAGCACTTTTGTTTCAACTGGGATCTATGTGCTGAACCAAATCAAATTTCCTTCTACTTCAAATTTTGTATGTATCTCTGTGTGTTTATTTCTTTATTGCTCCACATCTTTGCCTGTTGACCCTTTGGTATTTGCTCTTAACTTTGTCATCCCATATCTGATGTTTGATATGTGTTTTCAAGTTCTAAACTCTGGCTTTCCAGTTCTCAACTCTAAGTTTTATTTCAGTCAGTTTAGTTACATTCAGTCACTCAGTCATGTCTGACTCTTTGCAACCCCATGAATCACAGCACACCAGGCCTCCCTGTCTATCACCAACTCCCAGAGTTCACTCAGACTCATGACCATTGAGTCCGTGATGCCATCCAGCCATCTCATCCTTTGTTGTCCCCTTCTCCTCCTGCCTCCAATCCCTCCCAGCATAAGAGTCTTTCCCAATGAGTCAACTCTTCACATGAGGTGACCAAAGTACTGGAGTTTCAGCTTCAGCATCATTCCTTCCAAAGAAATCCCAGGGCTGATCTCATTCAGAATGGACTGGCTGGATCTCCTTGCAGTCCAAGGGGCCTCTCAAGAGTCTTCTCCAACACCACAGTTCAAAAGCATCAATTCTTTGGCGCTCAGCCTTCTTCACAGTCCAACTCTCACATCCATACATGACCACTGGCAAAACCATAGCCTTGACTAGGCGGACCTTAGTCAGCAAAGTAATGTCTCTGCTTTTGAATATGTTATCTGGGTTGGTCATAACTTTTCTTCCAAGGAGTAAGCGTCTTTTAATTTCATGGCTGCAGTCACCATCTGCAGTGATTTGGGAGCCCAAAAAAATAAAGTCTGACACTGTTTCCACTGTTTCTCCATCTATTTCCCATAAAGTGATGGGACCGGATGCCATGATCTTCGTCTTCTGAATGTTGAGCTTTAAGCCAACTTTTTCGCTCTCCTCTTTAACTTTCATCAAGAAGCTTTTTAGCTACTCTTCACTTTCTGCCATAAGGGTGGTGTCATCTGCATATCCGAGATTATTGATATTTCTCCCAGCAATCTTGATTCCAGTGTTTCTTCCAGTCCAGCGTTTATCTTCCCTAATTTAAACTACATTTTTCTAAACAAAATTTTAATGTTAATTTGAAAAATAAATAAAATAAAATGCCATCCTTGTTGTATCCTAAGTCCTTATATAACCTGGGATCTATTTTTGGATTCTATATTGAGTGCCATATTAATTGTATAGCATCTCTTTCTCATAGCTTCTTTTCAACAGTCTTTTATCCCTTTATTTACAAGTATGATTCTTTTTAAATAATAGATAATTAGGCTTTAATTTTGAATGCAGTTGGATAGATTCTTTAATAACAAAGCTTTATCTATTCTCATTAATTGTAGCAGGTAGTATACCTGATTTCATTTCTTCAGTTGGCTTTAAGTAAATGATGTATTTTTTTAGTTTCTTTTCCTTATTCTTGCTGATTTTCATTGTTTTTCATTCTATGTTTTTTTTTCTTGAAAATTTCAGTGTACTTAGTTAATAGTTATCTTTCCTGAAACTCAGTTAGATGAATATTTGTCTGTTATTTAAAAATTATTAGCCCTATCAAGAAGTTATTTTCCTTATCTAAACCCTAATACAAGAATAGGAGGCCTTTGACATACTTTCACGTTTCTTCTCTCTTCACATTCCTGTTCCCCACTGATAGGGCTTTGAAGCATTGTTTCCTCTCCTCTTCTGCCCTACTTTCCTATTCCTAATAAGCAGGTTTGTCGATATAGCACTGCAACTGCTGAAGTATTGTTAACCTGTTTCTTACAGTACACTGTGTCTGCTGCAAGCATTTCAATTTACATTCATCACATTTCACACACTCCTCTCAGGTTTCATTGCTCCATTTGTTCCTTCTCCTCTTCATCTCCCCCTCTATAAAGACCCCGATTCTAGTTTAGAGTTTGCTTTTCTAGAAACCTTAGTCATATATTGTTCTCTGTTAAGATATGTGAATGCTATGCTACTGAATTTTCAAGTATCCATAGCTATCTTTCTTTTACTCTAAAGAGAGATTATGTCCTGATTGGGAATAAGATTGTTGAATTGTCAGTTTTTTCTCTCAGGTATGAGGCTATTATTCCACCAGCTTCCATCTTCAAATGTTACAAATGAAATTGATTCTATTTCTTCTATTAATATATTTTAACTGCCACAATGACAAGGAAAAAAAGAGGAATGAGTTGTTTTCCTTCCTTTTCCTGAGATCAAAGAAAATAAAGAGAACAGTGAGCAGGCCTGAACATTCCTAGTTTGTTTACTTATTTATTTATTTTACTTTAACTTCTCCTAATTTTGCATGTCTGTAACTAAGTTTGCTTTTCTGCCTCCTAACTTTGCAGGAGCTATACTTCACACCTATTTTCCTTTGACTCTGCTAAATATAGCCTGTATCTGCTGTTTACTCTTACAACACCCATCCTCTTGGAGAAGGCAATGGCAGCCCACTCCAGTACTCTCTCCTGGAAAATCCCATGGATGGAGGAGCCTGGTAGGCTGCAGTCCATGAGATCACTGAGTCGGACATGACTGCGTGACTTTACTTTCACTTTTCACTTTCATGCATTGGAGAAGGAAATGGCAACCCACTCCAGTGTTCTTGCCTGGAGAATCTCAGCAACGAGGGAGCCTGGTGGGCTGCCGTGTATGGGGTCGCACAGAGTCGGACACGACTGAAGCGACTTAGCAGCAGCACCCATCCTCTTACAGTTACATATCAGAAAGTAGGCCACAGAGCCACTGAACTGCCAGACTTAATTACTGGGTTACTGACACCAGCCTATGACTCTTTTTGACAAGATCCTAACACCTTTGTTGCTCATCACTGACTCCTGACTGTGAGCCTTCAACTGATATAAGCCCCTAGACTCCTTATGGAGGGGCGCACCGTTGTTGAGGCATGAGCTTACTGTATTCCCCCTCTCAGCCAGCTGAGAATTAAAGCCACTTTTCTATTTCCTACAAACCCTGCCTCCATATTTTTAATTCAGCTTCAGTGGGCAGAGAAGCCAAGATTTTGACCAACAATATAACTTCAATATGGAAGTTGGTAGAAGTGTTTCTTTGTGTCTAAAATTTGAAAATATTCCTCTGATATATCAAATCTGCCTGAAACTCAGTCTATCTCTTTGAATATGCAGATTTTGATCTTTTTTAATTCAGACCCTCTTTGTCCTACTACTTATATTACTATAATTTTTTCTCTCTTCAAGATTCTATTATTCATAACCATTTTTGGAATCATGATCTAAGTGTTTTGTTTTGTTTCTCTTTGTTTTCTTCTTTTTAAATTTTCTATTTAGAGTATATATTATTTTTGGCCTTTTAGGCCACGAATTTGTAACTCAAGAGTGACACTCATCTTTTAAATTGACTCACTAAATACTGAAAAGTGTGCTTCTTAACACTCTATCACCTTTTTTAACCTACCTGAATGTTGGCATGAGTGCTTTTTTTGTCATTGTTGTTTAGGTTGCTGTTTCCTCCAGAAGTTCTGTTTTCATGAGACCTAATCTGTTATTTCCTTTATCTGTCTGGCTTCTGGATTTCCTTATTTGTGTTATCATTTTTCCCTGTTGGTGTATTCAGGCCACTGCCTTGTTATTGGAGACAATCCTACAAGATAGAAGGTGAAATGTTCTTAAATCCTGTAGGCTGAAGTTGGGGCAGCAGGCCTCCTGCCTCACCAAGGACCCAGGAGGAAGCCTTCCAGCTTCCCGCTTTCCACCAGTACTCTACCAGCATCAGGAGCAAAAAGCTTCAGCCCCCTTTGCAGTTCCTTTGTGACCTTTGTTGGTCCATGGAAACACAGTCTCATGGTCCAGCGTCAAACTTATCCCTGGATATTCACAAACCTGTCAGCCAGGATCTTCCCAGGGCCTGCTATGATTCTGTCCTTGCACAGGACTGATTATTTTCCAGGTTCTTCCCTGACACATGGAAAACAGTTTCTCATCACCTTCCTGTTTATAGGACTTCTATAAAACCCAATCCCACCTGCCCCCAGGAGTGGCAGGTTGGAATAGAGAATTGAAGAAAAATACAGGAGAGTTTAGTTACCATGTGTTAGGGTTCCTCCATTCATTATATTTAGGAATAACACCCAAATTTATTACCAAATCCAAATTTATCCAAATAAGCTATCTGTAATGGCATTACTATTTACCAGGGCAACCTCAACTTACACACTCTCCCTTACTCACTTTACTTGAGTCACAACTTTACTTCTCTCCCTCAAATACTAATCTCATTTTTATCTGGGACTATATCACCTGCTGTTCACTCCATCTAGAATATTCTTCTCCCCTTGATTATCAACTTTGCATCTTTCAGGTCTTAATCAAATGTCTTAAAAAGGATCTTATTTTATCATTCAAACAGTATCCTGTGAATCACTCCATTATGTTATTTTGCATTTTCAATATCACCTAACACTGTCTCAAGTTATCATATTTATATATTTCTTTGTATGCTTATTATCTCTCTCCTTCATTGAATCTCCTAGAAAGTATGGATCTATCTAATTAATTTGTACTTTTATTTCAGTAGATATTATTGAATAAATGAATACTTTCAGTTGCTTTGGAGCCAGAGAAAAAAGATATATTAAATCTCTGCAATTCCAATAATAAGTGACTGTTTTTGAAGCACTATCTTTGCCCAAATAAAAGCTATAGACAGTGAAAATTTTGTCTTGTACTCTGTGAAGATACTGTTGTAATAAATTATCCATTAGGTTAAATCCAGAACAGCTGAGAAAATGATTCTTACATAAAATTTCTCTGAGAGATTTCCATGTATACTGCTTTAAACCTACCAGTAGCACATAACTGAAAGATCAGGGAAAGTGGTTTGCAGTCCAGATGTGAAGAAAGAGCTTCCATAGTACAAAAATAATTAGAAATATTTCCTCCTTCTGGGGACATTTCTGTTTAGTGGCATTGATGTTCACAAGAAGTCTGAACATGGAAGATAACCTCTATCAGGTGAACCTTTGAATTTACTTCTCCAAAATAAGAGAAAAATATTCTTTCCTTTCATATTGTTAGGAAGGAAGCAAATATTTTGCCTCTCTTTGTCACACAATTTATTGATTTAAGAATATTTGTGAATTTGTTGAGCCAGTATAAAGGTAATTTTAAAACATACATGTTTAACACACATTGCATCTCTTTTTAAAATGAGATCCGGAGAAATTTGAACACTATGTATTTGATGATATTAAGTAATTATTTAATTCTTAAAATATGGGTGGTAGTAAAATTAAACTGATTTGGTCATTTATTGATATTTGGTGAAGCTGACTGATGGGTATGTCAGGTTCATTTTCTTTCTATACTTTCACATATATTTGAAGTTCTCCACAATGAAAATTTAAAAATAAGTCATTATTCATATTACTTTTAACAGATAAATGAAACATTTCATGGATCCAGACTGAGAAGACAGTATGTCACATCCCATGTTGTCCAAGTAAGGTATGTAAAACAGCCTGAAATGCACAAAAAATAAAGTTTGCCTTCATATCTTATATTTAACAGAATGTCTTTGTATACAATCAAAAGGTTAAATCTACGGCTTCAAAACCACTAGCAGTTTCAAATGTAAAAAAATATATTCAAGGTCTGCTGGAAAATTATTAAACCAGAACCAAGAGTTCTAGCTCATGGAGAGTATCAGGTACGGGTTAAATGAATTTGTTTTTCATTTGAAGGCACAAAGCCAAAGAGCAAATTTAAAATGAGATGATGATTTCAATATAAGAAAGAATGGAGAAGATAAGAGAATCAGGTATAGAATGTCTGACACAGGAGTAGCTAATATCTCAAAAATATATATCATCTTACCTGATATGACCTGGCTTCTCTCTGACTTCATCTCATACCCTCATCCTCATATAACACTTGATATCCACACAGATCTGCTGCTATTCCTCCAATACACATGCCAACATTGTTCCTATCACAGGGCTGTCAAAGCACAAACTACACTGGACAAAACTGAACAGACAAGGAAGACAATGTTCAAGTCTTTTGCAACAGAGAACAGAAGCCAGAACTGTTTGACCTTCCCTGAAACAAAGTACCATAGGGTTTTTAAAGGCTGGGGTGAGAAAGAGACCTTAAGCCATCTGTTTGTGATTGGCTTTGCCCAAAGAAAAGTAAACTTTTCACATATTCACAGTAAGAGAACTTGACCCAGTTTTGCAATTGTGCCTCCACCAATAAAGGAAAAAAACAAACAAACTATAAACAATTCTCTTATCTTTACCTGTTACATTTCATTATTTGCTATTGGTTCTTCCTACAAGGTCCATAGTGCATTTATGAAACATAGATACATTTATGTTAGTAAATAATTGTCCCATAACATTCTGAGATTTTTCAAAACACCTCCATATACATTATCTTATGTGGTGTTTACAATAACCCAGTAAATGGCATTATCATCCCCATTATAAAGATGGAGAAGGAAATGGCAACTGACTCCAGTATTCTTGCCTGGAATACTCCATGGACAGAGGAGCCAGGCAGGCTACAGTCCATGGGGTCACAAAGAGTCGGACACAACTGAACGACTGAGCATGCACACATTATAGAGATGAACAGTATGGAGTACAGTACTCCTTGCTATAGTCAATGAACTGGCAAATGGTAGATATAGAATACAAAGTCAGATTCCATGAGTCTAAATCACTTTCTCTTTACTGTTCACCATGTCAACAAAGGGCCATTTTCACTCCCTTAAAGGAACTGGAAAATTGCCAGGAACTCTGCTAGCCAAAGGATAGAATGACTCCACTAAAAATATAGAGACTCCATAATAAAGTATAATTTCTTTGTCTTTTTCTGTTTTGCAGCCGAGCCAAAGGAAAGGTGATAATACACACCGTGCTTAAGTTTAAATCTTATTATACAAATACTTCTGCAAAATTTCGAGATAAGATCGAAACCATTTTACATCAGAAGCTAAAGGGCAACACTGGGTCATTATGTATAGATTCTTCTTCATTTAGATTTTCAGGTAAGTCTTTTTATGTATGGGGCAGAATAATTTTCATCTTTTAATTTGAGTGTGGTGCTTTGTTGTGCGATTGAAAACAATACTGCTGCTTTAATTATCATTTAATAGATAATGGTAATTACTTTTAACCACTGTTAAAGTAATTAAGGTCTGTGTTAATCAATCTTTAATATAATATCATTCCTTTGTTCTTGAAATCAAACTTTACTTAATTATAGATTTTTTAAAAAAAAAGCTATCATGGTCCCAAATATGAGCCCCAAGTTTTCTTTGCATGAACCCAAATATCAGGGTGCCAAATAGTGCTGTTTCTTTACTATGTGAGCTCATGGTTTTAGCAGATGAATTTCCAAAAATATATTCTTGATGGTCAATTTTCTATAAACTGGAGAGCTGCTTTATTTATCTTTGGTTTTGTTTTTAAAATCATCAAAGGTTGGATAAGCTATGTGAGAAGAAAGGTTCTATGACAGAGTATCTAATAATACCCAAGGAGAGTCACACTGGGTTCCAAGTTTTCTTTGCAAAACAAGGCAATCTTAAACTAGAACTCTTCTGGCTTGTTTCTGTGGGTCATGATTTCTCCCTAAGTTCTTTTGGATGTCTCAAGAATCTAGACTCCCAAATTCCAGAAATTGAGTTTAAGTCTCCTTAACAGCAAATTTATTTCTTGATAAGCCTTTAGTGGACTTCATTTCTTTCACTCTTATATATAGTCTAATTCTTGTTCTTGGTCATGTGTCAATATTGTGAAAGACAGCTTCTAAAAGACAGAGACACACATTCTCCATTCCCAGGATAATCAGTGTTTCTCTGGTCTTGATGAAAGTACAGCCAATGCCTGGCACATCTAAGCTAGGCTATCAGTTCTCTGCTACAACAAATATGATCAAGGAAAAAAAAGTATCCCCAGCCTACAGAAAGGACTAAATGTTTGTGGGAAAAAAATCTACTCCAAGTGTTTCTTTGTCTGGAATAGCAAAAGGATCAAAAAGCAAAACCTGAATATGCTTCTCCTGGATAAAAAGCCATCATATTGTTGAAATGTGACTCTCCTCAGGTTATATTAGATGCTCTGTTGTAGAGCCTTCCTTCTCACATAGCATATCCAACCTCTGATGAGCTCAGAAAAAATTACAGAGAAATAAAGCAGTTCTCCAATTTATAGAGAATTCACCACCAAGGACATATTTTCAGAAACTCATCTGCTAAAAACATGAGCTCATGTAGTTAAGAAACAGCATGATATTCCTGGTATTCCTCCAGACTTTAAGAACGTTACATAGGATCCCAGGAAAATGACCTTTCTGAAAGTATTTTCTAGGTTTATGTCTTTTCTCTGTAGTTTTATTTATTACAGTGCATCCTACAAGTTTCTGAAGAGTAGTGACTGGTAAGCGCAATACACTTAAGTACATACAGTGCTTTGGTACTGTCTTAGCCTCCACCTGTTGCCAAGAAACTCCCTCTCTCCTCCCATCACCTCTTATCAGAAGCTAGATGTCTCATGAAACAGACTGGGCGTTCACAGGTGCAAGATCAAACTCAGAAGCCAACCGGGCTAGGCCTCCAAAATCACGGTGAAGTGACTTAACACAAAGCTCACATTTAAGACAGTTCTTACTTAAAGAGATTATGAATATTCACTGGTCACCACATAAATGGATCTCTGGCTTAGGGATTTACAAAAGCTTATTTAGGTAGCCAAGGTTGCTGTCATAGCATCTTATTGAATAACCTGACCTTATTGCTGCCTGGTTAGTAAGGTTGCCTAGCACCTGCTAAGTATGTCAAGGTTGTGGATTTCATTTTCATACAAGCTGCTAACACAGAGGAAAAAGACATCACTGACCAATGCTCTAAGCTACGATGAATTGCTGAATACAATATCCAGTGTTCCTATATTATTATACTTAGAAGAGTGCATGTAGAATAACGATATGCATAAACTCTGAATCATCTGGATATTTTAGGTGCATAAAAGTTTCATCAAAACAAAAGCCACCTGGGATTTTTGAGCTTAATCCCCTTCTAAAACCCCAATTGACAAAGACTGATGGCAAGTTTGGCACATATATGTTCTAGCAAACATTGTTATCCCCAGATTTAAGATGTAAAGAATGCCCTAATTACTAAGAACTATGGACATAATATGTAATTTAGTTTCCCACTTACTCATGAATTCCAAGAAAATGATGCTTGCAACTACTGTCCTAGGTACTAACAGTCAGTATTTATGGTTTATTCTTCAGTGAGAGATCAACATTTTCTCCATCAGTTATAAACTTACTAGATCAGAGGATTTTCAGATTGATCAATGAGCATAAAACCTAGAAAACAACATATAGTTTTCCCCTGTCCATGATAGAGTTTTCTGAAAAAACTCTCAGGTGGCTTCAGTGGTAACAGATTTTATGCATTCCCAAACCACTAAATTTATATTCACTTATGCTTTATGCTTAAACAATATTGCATTGTTTTAAAAATAGAGATGATAACCTCAATAGTTATAATTAGTTAACACAATTTTTCTTTTATAATGTCCTTTGTAAATTATAAGGTCATGTTTACATTATCTTGTTGTTTCACAGCTTAAGAATAAAAACAGAACATACATATGATACTTATGTTCATGTAATTAAAATTTTAATGCAAAGAAAGAAAAAACAAGTAAAGGATTGCAAGTGATATATCACCCAGCAAGTCGATCTCACAATGTGATGCTCTTGACTATCACTGCCGTAAACTATTAAGCCAAGAGCTAAAAAGAAAATGTAATGCTAGATGTACCAACTACACAGCTGCAAGGATGACCATATTGTGTTTCTCTCCTGGAAGCTCTGGAAGGAAAAATCAAAATCACTTTTTGTAGAAACAAAAATATAGCCTCATAAGCTAAAGTGAGGTTTATAAAATGCCTTATTAAGTTGAATGCTCATGACTTTAATGGGCATACTTAAGGATATGACTGTAACTTGTTTTAAAAAATAATTATTATTTCCTGCATAAAAATGCCTTGTACATACTGCTACACTTAACCATCTACTGATTAAGCATGAAAAATATTTTAAATACTTATGCTAAATTATAATTGGTTAAAGTAAAAACTCAAATTACGTAGTGAAGTGAAGTCACTCAGTCGTGTCCGGCTGTTTGCGACCCCATGGACTCTAGCCTACCAGGCTTTTCAGTCCATGAGATTTTCCATGCAAGATAGAAATTCATACACAAGGATGGTCATCCTGACCCACTATTAAGGGTTTTACAAGAAGAATGAAACTCTGGTCTTGCACTCATTTGTGAGTAACTGCTGAGATATAAATCATGTTAATAGAACACACCTTTTTCATGTGGCTTGATCCTGAGATGCTGCATAGGTTCATTTGTAACACATTTTAAGCAACTTTATCCAATAATTCTTAGATAAATTCTAGAAGACATTTTTTCAAAGTATGTTGCCTCCCACGGTGTCCTTTCTCAACCAAGAACCAATCTTCAGCTCCACAAACATGTTTTATCTGCAAAGTATCTCAGTAATATAAGACCTTGACGATAGACAATTCTTTGAAATAAGTCTTTCTAAATAGGCGAATTTCCTGCTGTGCTGCTGCTAAGTTGCTTCAGTCGTGTCCGACTCTGTGAGACCCCATAGAGGGCAGCCCACCAGGCTCCCTCGTCCCTGGGATCCTGAAGAGTTTATATTTCATCTTTTTAACAAAACAGAAAAATTATCTTTAAAATTATATTTTTACAAAAATCTTTCTCAAACCTACCACCTCCTCTTGGACATAACTATGGATATCCATTAATTTAGAGTGGATATTGTAGTGCATTTAGGGAATGAAGAGATATTAATGCCTTCACCAAATAAACCCCAATACTGGAGTTTTGAGCTCTCATATTTGTTCATTTTCATACTTCAATTCTTGCTGTCACTTTTATTTTCTCTGTTCTTCCTCTTACCTTCTTCAAATTCATCTTAAAATGTTAAACTTTAAAATTTAAGATTATCTTAAAATGTTTTATAGTAATCTATATATTAAAATAGGAAAAATGAAATAGCTTTTCAATTAAAGTATGTTGAGCTTTCCTATTTAGTTATATAAGCTTTCGTGAGCAGATATTTTTGATACATCTTTTGATATAGCTTTTGACTTCTCAGATACCCTTGTTTCCTGATTGTTGACTTTATTGCAGAGAATATGCTTCCAGGTTTACCAGGAGATATGGAGCACTATTTCTGTTGGCAATTCAAAATGTCTTTCAATAAAGTCAGGAATTTGTTTCAAGTAATATTTAAGTTATTTTTCAAATGCAAGTTTGAAATATATGTTATTGAATGATACAGCTATTAGACATTGTCTAGATATTCAGAAGAATTTAAAACTTATTAATAGTCATTTCATTAAAAGACTCACTATCAATAGGGCCCACAAGAGACACTGCCAGAAAATTATCCATGAACTAAGAATGATCTTCCAAATGAATCATCCTTATTTTCTAATCTCTAAAAAGGGAAAAACATAATTTACAATAGTTATTTTTGATAGTTAACACTAAGTTTAAATGATTAATGCTAAAACGCTGCCTCTAGTGAGCCAATTCAATTACTTGCCTGAACTACCTGTTAGATTAACTAGAATGACTGACACTCTAGATCAAAAGAGGCATCCTAATAGCTGACCAGACCCCACAGATTTTTTTAATGAAGTTCTAAATTCATCTTGCCAATTTAGATCCAGAATACCTGAGATGAATCCTGAATTTCTTCCCTATGCTATCTGCATCATATCTTTCCCTTGATAATTCTTGTGACTGAATTCCCAATCTGCTTCTCTATTTGGTACAGATCCCTATTGTACAGAACCCCTGGAGAAGGAAATGGCAACCCACTCCAATATTCTTGCCTGGAAAGTTTCATGGACAGAGCAACCTGGCAAAGCTATAGTCCATGGGGTCACAAAGAGTCAGGCACAACTGAGCACACAATCCTTGTACCCATGGCTTTCAACACCTGCAAACCAGACACTACTGTCCTGACTAAAGTCTGGCATTATTCATCTGAGGTTATATGATGGTAAATTGTGTGCCAACTTGACTGTGCCATTCCACGTGCCCAGATATCTGTTTAAACATTATTCCTGGCTTCTGTGAGGATGTTTTCAGAAGACATCAGCATTTGAATTGGTGGACTGAGCATTTGAATTGGGGGACTGACTCATTGCCCTCCACAATATGAGTGAGCATAATCCAATCCACTGAGGGCCTAAACAGAGCAAAAGGATAAAGGAAGAGTGAATTCTCTCTCTCTGCATGGCTGATGAACTGAAGCATTGGTTTTCTCCTGCCCTCACACTCACTGGAAGTGCATTTCTCAGGCCTTTGACTAGAATGACAGCACTCTCTTGGTCTCCAGCTAGCAAATGGCATATTGTGGGATTTCTCAGCCTCCATAATTGCCTATGAGCCAATTCCTCATAATATATATGTTTCTCTAAAGAACTCTTGACTAATACAGACTGCCAGAGAGCACTGTAAGCTACTATCAAGCCCAAATAAGCTCAGACTTGTTATGGGCTTTTGGAAATCCCACTTGTCTTACAGACTCCTAGGAGTCCAACCGAGCATATAGCTAGAGCTACTCTCCTATCTCTTTTCAAGTCTGTCCTGGCTGCCTTTCATTTCCCAGGAACTTAAGCCTTTTAAGCCACAGAATTCTACATGCTCAGCTTGAGTATTTTATAATATAATATATAATCAAAGTGATTAGTTTTAGGTTAAAGAGTTTGTGTTTTGGTAGTTGTAAAGGGTCCATTAAAATCCATTAAGTCATGAAAGACATGTAATCAAAGCTCTGTTTTCTAAAATTTTTATCTGATAATATTGTGTAAGATGAACTAGTGGGGAGAGTTTAAGCAAAGAGATCAGTTAGGAAAGAATTGCAACTGTCCAAGTGTGAAGAATTAAAAACCTGAAGTATAATAGTGAAAATAATATTAGAAATAATAAACATGTCAAAGAGATTATATTTATAGAATTGACAGAACTTAAGACTGGATATGGAGAAGGCAATGGCACCCCACTCCAGTACTCTTGCCTGGAAAATCCATGGATGCAGGAGCCTGGTAGGCTGCAGTCCATGGGGTCGCTAAGAGTTGGACACGACTGAGCGACTTCACTTTCACTTTTTACTTTCATGCATTGGAGCAAGAAATGGCAACCCACTCCAGTGTTCTTGCCTGGAGAATCCCAGGGATGGGGGAGCCTGCTGGGCTGCCATCTATGGGGTCTCACAGAGTCAGACACGACTGAAGTGACTTAGCAGCAGCAGCAGTACCAAGACTGGATATGAGACACAACAGTGATATGAGACACAACATCCAAGTTTTAACTGAGTAATCAGTGAGATGATAACTTCATCAAGAACAGATGAAAAGGTAGGAGAAAAAAAGGTTTATAAATATTCAATAAAGGATACATAATGTTACCTTCTAAGAAGATAGACTGGATACACTTTTTCCATGTTTCTCTCACTAAATACAGTTTAGACCCCTAAGTGTTAAAAAGAAAACAAATATAAAAAGAGCCCACACTGGCTAGTGACCTCAGGGCCCAACAACATGGTGAGACTCACGGGTTTGTTTTATATATCCTGAAATTGGAACTGAAGAGGCCGGCAGTCCCAAACTTCCAAGAGTACAGGAGAAATCATCTTTACATATTGAAAGACTCAATTAAATAACAATTGTCTCCAAATTGATATACAAGATCATATTTTTAGGAAAAAATATGGGAGGAAATCTTCGGCATCTAGGGCTAGGTAGAGTTCTTTAGACTTGACACCAAAAACATGTTTCATAAGAAGAAAAATAATGAATTGGACATCATCAATGTTCAAATTTTTCTCTGCATAATATAACCTGTTGCTGTTACTGCTGCTAAGTCACTTCAGTCGTGTCCGACTCTGTGCGACCCTATAGCCGACAGCCCACCAGGCTCCCCCATCCCTGGGATTCTCCAGGCAAGAACACTGGAGTAGGTTGCCATTTCCTTCTCCAATGCATGAAAGTGAAAAGTGAAAGTGAAGTCGTTCAGTCATGTCCGACTCTTAGTGACCCCATGGACTGCAGCCTACCAGGCTCCTCTGTCCATGGGATTTTCCAGGCAAGAGTACTGGAGTGGGGTGCCATTGCCTTCTCCGAATATAACCTGTTAAGAGGAGGTAAAGACAAACAACACACTTGGAAAAAATATTTACACCTACACATCAAATGACTAGAGTCTAAAATATAAAAGAACTGTCAAGACTCAGTGAGAAAACAAACGATCCATTCAGAAAATTGGAGAAAAAACATGAAGATACATTTGACCAAAAGGAATATATAGATAGCAAATAAGCACATGAACGGATGCTCAATATCGTTAGCAATTCTAAGGAAATACAACTTAAAACTGCAATGAGATATGGCTACACACTTATGAGATGGCTAACAAATTCCAGCAAGAATGAGGAGAAACTGAATCACTGATACAGTGCCTGTGGGAATGTACAATGGTACATTCACTCTGGAAAACTCTTTGGTAATTTCTCAAAAAAAGCAAGCATGCAACTACCGTATAACCCAGCAGTGGCATTCCTTTATCTCAGACATTTGTCATTATCTCAGACAAATAGTGAGTTGTGTTCAAACAAAAATTTATGCATGAATGTTTATAAGAGCTTTATTCCTAATAGCCAAAAGCTGAAACAACCTAGGTATCCTTCAACAAGGGATGGTTAAATAAACTCAGGTACATCATGACATGGAATACTTCTCAACAAAAAAAAAGAAATTGAATACTTAAAGAAGACAGTCCAAAAAGTTACATCGCGTATGTGTCTATTTATACGAATATATGACATTCTTGTGGAGAAGGAAATGGCAACCCACTCCAGTGTTCTTGCCTGGAGAATCCCAGAGATGGAGTGGCCTGGTGGGCTGCCGTCTATGGGGTCTCACAGCTGAAGTGACTTAGCAGCAGCAGCAGCAGCAAGAAGGGAATAGAGTGGGAGAAAACAAGTGTGGCTATAAAAGAGCAATGTGATGAATTCTTGTGGTGATGGAAACGTGCTGTAATTTAGCACCATCAATGTCAATATCCTGGCTATGATATTGTAGTATAGTTTTGAAGATGTTAACCTTTACAACATCTTTGCAAGATATTACCTTTGGTAGAAATTGGGTACCAGAGTACATAAGTGGTGTTTATTGCATCTGCACCTGAATGCACTATTATAACAAAATGATCATTTTTTAATTGCACTGATGAATTTGGCTCCTCTCTCTCATGTTCCTAGATCTGTAAGTTGCTGCATAACAAATATTATTTAAGTGAGTCATAGTATGAGTTTTGATTCATTAAAAGACATAAAAGTCCTATGAATAAAAAGTCTTTTATAAAAGACATTCATAAAAAGTCTTGATAAAATAAAGACATTGGATTACTCCTACTACAACATAGCACATAGCTTCTGTTCCAGAAGCCTGAAACATTTTAACATTCATAAACACTTTATATAAGATTGTGAAGGTACTATAATTATGTGCAAAGCCAGTTTGATTTTTCTTTTTATTACTGATAAGTTGCATATGATTCTTTAAGTCCTGCATTAAATAGCTAAAAGTACCATATACTAAATGCCAGTTTTAATGTTTTCTTCCCCTTCAATTGATTTCTGTTTCTGATAAAATATGTATTGAAGAGCCTTTATTAAAGCTCATAATGTGAGATAAAATCAATATGGGATAAAATAAGGCATTAAAAATATTAAAAGATCTTTTTAAAAAAAGAAAAATCTTTCTCAAGTCTGTCAATTCGGGCTACAAAGAAACTTAAAATTTTCAGAAATTTCTCCCAAACCAATTTTTTATTCTTTTAAAATAAAGTATCTCTATATTCTCTGCATTTTTTGTCTCCTATGTAGAATTTCCAAAGAAACACACGAGTTCTACATGTTCTGAGTAAGAAACAAATAGTTGTGGTTTGTCTATAATGACAGCTCACTTGTTCAGCTTCAACAACCATGTAATTGTCATGGATTTACTCATAAGTAATGCATAAAATAAGTCTATAAATTCTGTCATAGTTGTAATTGAATCTATTAATCACTGCCTGAATATTATTTTTCTGTGTGTGTTTTTTTTTAATATATACAGCTCCCAGAAGAATTTTTACTTTGGGAAAGATATATTCTTCTTCTTTTCTTTAATGACCAATATTTATTTATATATATTTGTCAACATTAGGATAATGGTTAAGTAGATGATGGTATATCAAATGAGATATTGTGCAGCTTTTCAAACTCAATGACATGGAAATTATGTCGAAACATTCAAATGTTTGTGGTTTGATATGAAGTTGAAAAGAAAGACAGAGTTATCAGTGTACTGTGATTCAGTTCAGTTCAGTTCAGTCGCTCAGTTGTGTCCGACTCTTTGTGACCACATGAATCGCAGCACGCCAGGCCTCCCTGTCCATCACCAACTCCTGGAGTTCACTCAGACTCACGTCCATCGAGTCAGTGATGCCACCCAGCCATCTCATCCTCTGTCGTCCCCTTTTCCCCCTGCCCCCAATCCCTTACTTTGGGAAAGATATATTCTTATTTCAAGAAACTTGAAATAAGTTTCAGAAGAAAAATTTAGTTTGTTCAGAATGAACAAGTCAATATTACCAGATGATGGTTATTTTGAATCAAAACTACTATATCCAAATTGGCAAGGCAATATGAAGCTAAGGAATTATTTGAGAAGAGGGATATAAGAAGGAAAGCTTCATGGAGAAGCTACATCTCAAGATGAGTCTTAAAGAAATAAATGGGCATGAAATAAAAGAAATCCACAAAGTCATTCTCTGTGGGATGCAACATGAGAGCTGTAGCATCAAAATGCAAACTCCACAAAGTGTCTAGGTATGTGGGAGAGCCAGTCTAGAAACTCTCCAAACTGAAAATGCTAATCTTAAATATTAACTTCCTGTCCAACATTATCCACTGAGTCCTACATCAATATAATTGTCTAAAGATACTTCTCAGTACATGTACTGTCCTCTCTTCATTACAGCAATCTTTTATACTGCTTCCAAAAAAAAACCAACAAAGTCATTGGAGAAGCATTTGTAATATCCAAATAAAAATAGATGCTTCCTATCTTTCACATTTCCTTCAATGAACAGTTCTACCTTTCAAGCTACCACCTGTATATACATCTGGTTATTTAATTGATTTATAAGTAATTATTTAAATATAAACAAACTATTTTAAAATTTTATCTTCAGAGTCAGAATGGCAAACATATCAAAGATCTGTACTGTGAATAACCAATCTACATCACTTTGATAGTATTACAAATGATATATAATATCAAACCACAGAGATAATTTTCAGTCTATCAGAAACATAAAGAAAAGGATTTATTGAGGCTAAATATGCAGCCAAGTGATTATTCAAAACCTGCAGTGAGTGAATGGGGGATTCAGATTTTGTTCAACCACAATCCAGGTCCATGCTCTGTTCCTTTGCCTTTCAATGTAGATCAGTCATATTAATGCTCCAGAGTAGCTTTTTGGTGAATATATTGTGAATAAACTTACCTGGTACGAGATGATCGTTTCTGTGTCAGAAAACAATTTTATTTGTAGCGGTATCTTTCTCAGTAAGTCCCTTTATGTTTAAAGGTTTTCAGAAATTTATTACATGAATATTTTAAAATAGTTCATAAAACACACTTTGTAAGATAATTCAGCTGATCATCTCTATATGTTTACTGCTGTAACCCTAGGAAAACAATCTGAAAAGTAGGGTTGATCAATTAATTTAACATTGGATTCATGTAAAGTAATAACTTTACTTGCATTCCTGCTTAGTCGCTCAGTCATGTATGACTCTTTGCAATCCCATGGACTGCAGCCCACAGGCTCCTCTGTCCATGGGGATTCTCCCCTGGACAAGAATGGCTGGTTGCCATGTTCTCCTCCAGGGGATCTTCCCAACCCAGGGATCAAACCCAGATCTCCCGCATTGCAGGCAGATTCTTTACCATCTGAGCCACCAGGAAAGCCCAATAAATTCACCTCAGTGGAGTTAAATCCCATATGTAAAATTTATATTATAAATGTATCCACTGCTACTGTAAAATTCTTCCTTATTGGAACCATATAGCTCAGTTTTCATTATTATTATGCTTCAGACTTCTTTCTTAAGAAGTAAAATATTCACTGGATAGCTGACTTTTAGAGTCCTCATTCTTACCAGTGCATCCAAAGTAGCATTTCTTACTTCCTAACCTCAAAAAGACACCAAATATGAAATAATAGTCATGGATTTGCAACACTACAGATCCAAAAGTCCATTTACAGAGCACTTATGAAAGTGAAAAAGTAAAAGTGTTAGTTGCTCAGTCATGTCCAACTCTTTGTGATCCGTAGACTGTAGCACACCGGGCTCCTCTGTCCATGGAATTCTCCAGGCAAGAATACTGGAGTGGGTTTCCCTTCTCCAGGAGATCCTAATCTAATCTTCAGTAGTAAGTGAATTATGCCTATTTTGCTCCAGTAAAATTAATTCTTTGATTCCTCCCCAAAAGAATAGTTGTTGTCAACTGTTCCCATTGTCCCCATCATCCCTCTATGCTAGGTATATCCAATTTCCTATGCCTACATATAACATAGTACTTATCACATAATGCTATCTGTTTAATTGTACATCTGTTCCACAGTGCTCCAAGTTCATTGAAGAAAGGGTACATGTCTCTCCTTTGATTCCTAGCCCATTGGAGAAGACCAATGCTAAAATTAGCTGAGCTGCTTTTTAAAACTGCTTTTTCATATTATTCTTTGCTGGAATCTTTTTGTCATTTCCTTTATGTGGTACATTGAAAACAGATTATCTTAGGTTACAGCACTGACTTCCTGATTCAGAGGTAAGTGCAGAGGAGTCCCAGCCCTCATGTGTGAGCCAGGGGCTCACAGGGTTAGGATAGAAACACAAACAGCCATAGCAGTGACTCAGTCAAAAACAATGATGACTTCAGTCATTTCCCCATTTATCATCCTGTCTTCCACCTACCCAAGATATACTTGTTATTTTAAGCTCTAAAATAATACAGCTATTACAAGTAAGTTCTAATTTAAAGACATTTCTTCTTTTTAGAAAATCATGCATCAATAAAGAAAACCTCAAAGAAAGAAAATATCTGCCAATAAATTAGGATTTCTAAAGAATTAATTCTTAAGATATAGGAATTAACATTTTTCTAATTGAATTATGGGAATTTAATTATTTCCCAAAATATTAATACAGTTTGATATATTTTACCAGTCACATAAAGCTCAAAATCAAACTGCACAAGTATAATTTTGAGTAAAAATTAGTTTCTGGAAAGCAGTCATAAAGGATTAGATGGAAATATGCCATCTGTTTAAGTAGGTGTGGCTCATACTTACTCATAGTCCATCTAACTGCTGAATTGCTCCTGCATTTTTGTTCAGGCAGGTTGACTTTCTGGTAAAGAATTCTTTTGTCTCCCTGATTTGTTGTGCAACCTAATATAAGAGTGTAATTGTCATTGGCATAAATAACTGGATACTCCCTCTGGGTTTACAGAAATCAAGAGCACAATAAAAAATGAACCTACATTGGCATGTATACTATTTAACTCATAGAACACCTGGTGGTTTTTTTTGAAGAGCAACTACTAAGAAGAAATGCCTCATAGGTTTACAGTACTCTGCATCTGAAACTTGGGACATAATTGTAATTCATTTACTCACCCTCTTCTCACACAGTTTGCACATGAATTAAACAGGTTTGCAATTCGGCAGGAATTGGAGAGGCATAGCAAAATTATCTGGATTAAATCTTACTCTAGAATATTCCCTAGATATTGACGAATGAGTAGGAAATTATTATTAAAATATATTTTTATCCAAAATGAATGAGAAGTGGAATAGCACACTTAACTGAATGTTCTGAATAATGGAAACTTACTATACAAAATGTATTGATTTCTAAATGAGAAAAACACAGCAAAATGCATGTAACACCAAAAAAATTCATTAAATGAAACAACATATCACTCTTTCCTGGTTACAAGCATTATTTTTTTCTTTTATATAGCTATTTTAGTATCATAGCCTGCTTTCTCAAAAAGCAGAACCTGAGACAGAAACTTGCATGCAGTAATCGATTTGAGAAAGAATAAAGGATAGAAAGAGTAAAATGGAGAGAGGAAGTTGACCATTACTAGCAGCAACCCTGGCTTCATTTCACTGGACGTTTTGAATTTTATTTCCCCTATGACTAACGGGGAAACATTTTTGCATCAGCTCTCATCCTATTCTGGCTCTAACAGAGTTACTGTCCCTATCTCCTATTGTCCATCTGGGAATGTCCAGTGGTTTCCTTCTGGCAGAAACTGAAAAGTCCTAGGTACTGACTTGAGAAAGTCATTTATTACTCCTGAGATAAGCAGATCCAAATCTGCATGGAACTGGTAACCATACTGTGGCCAAGATAACTGGGCCAAGAGCACTGAAAGTGGCACCAAAAAAAGGGGTTAAATGCATTTAGTATTAGTGATTCGTATTCAAGATGTGGTGAAAGATCACCATTTTTCACATATTTTAGTATTTTTGAGGACCCAGACTTCTTTCTCAAATAACTTGTAATAGGGAACTTGAGAGTCTTTTTAGAAACAGAATAATAAATACTAAAATTTTATTACTCTCTATGCTAACCTATGAACATAGAAATTACATAGTCAAGACTGACTAAAATTATTATGCCTATAGAATGTGTTCTCCAAAACAAAATAGTTAATATTTTTTAAACATGTTCATAAATCTAACTATGTTCATTTTCTTCTCCCTTGACATTTAGATATTGCAATGCCAATAGCAGAAAATTTTCTCCATACATGTAAGTTCATTAATAGTTATTTTCTAGTAAAAAATTTCCTAGATGGCAAAAAAAGAGAGAAGTTTCACTTCATAGTTAATGTGGTATGCACAAAGGGGCAATGGAAAGCCTTCTTTTAAAAATTGTGTGAAGGTGATTGCAGATGGCCTTACCTTGACTGATACCATGGATTTAAAATGAGGAACACATTACCTCATGCCATAATGGCAGAAGGGATCTAAACAGTGATAATTAAAAACTCAGAATCTAAATGTAGCTACACATTAGTTTTGAACCCCAGGTCTGCCACTTATTAACTGGATGAATTCACATGGGTTACTTAACTTCTCAGACCTTCAGTTCCAAGGTACTGTGATGATAAATGGAGATGCAAATACTTACTTAAAAGAGTACACGCTCCTAGTGAGCACCCAAAAGATGGCAGCTATTTGCATTTTCTATTCTGCCAATGAAAACTTCAGGCCTAAGAGCTCTCTGTGGAATTCTGTTCCTAGAAGCCAAGTGCATGAGTGTGCTGAGAAGTCAGCTGCCTTACATACAAGCAGCTCCTTGCTGGTCAAAGCCTTCTGCTTCTACACTTCTGTTAGATGCTTTAAGAAATGTGATCCTCAAGGTTACTAGAACCTGGAGCACACTGTCAGGGAGAAGCACTCCTCTTACCTGAGGTTTACTGGAGCAGCTGGATTACAGGAATCGCCCTCCAGAGCGAGGTGACACCAACCCCAATGGCTATCCTTCAGTCACGGCGTGGTTATTCCTGAGCAACCTGGGTAATATTTAACACAAATCTGTATTAGATTGCTTTCCTCTGTGATATATTTTGATGAAACGATCATTTAGCAACTAATAAGACATTTTAAACTCAATTATTCCTATAAAAACTTCAGTACTGATATGACCAAAATCCAAAATTAGGAATCTGTCAGGTTGGTAGAGAGAAGTAATCAACATAGGGATAAAAGCAGTGATAAGAAAGAGATCAGCCAGTTTGGGCATCCCCCAGACTAGAACAGTAAACAACCATCCATGTCAATATCTGAATTTGACTTGGTTTACCTGAGATGTTAACTCTACTTTAAATAAAAGGGGAGAAGGGAGAAGCAAGAAAAAGCAAACAGGGTTGAAAAGAGAACAGAGCGGCATGTGACACAAAGTGACATATTAAAGTGCAATAATAAGATAAACAACAGTGTCCTACTGTATAGCACAGGGAACTATATTCAATATCATGTGATCAGCCATAATGGAAAAAGAATATATAGATATATAGATATATCTGAGTCACTGAGTCACTGTGCTGTATAGCAAAAATTAACACAGCATTGCAAATCAACTATACTTCAATTTAAAAAAAAAAGTGTAGCAAAAAGTGATGATAGAGAGGCTGTTAGAGCTTGGTATATTATTTGATGTTTCTGAAACTATCACCCAGAGAGCCTTTACTGTATTTCTTAAATCCTTGAAATTTGCCATAAGACTTCTTTTGACAGAACAAAAGCTCTAAGGTGCCAGGTAAGATTTTGCAAATATAATAACAAGGTAATACTGCAGAGGTGGCATCCAAAAGCTTAACAGAAGCAATTATCATGAATAAGTAAAATCTTGGAATGAAAATTGGTGCATGGATGTAAATTAGATTAAAATTCTGAGTAAGAGCAGAAACAGGAAAATAGAGTCACCGAGGGGAGGTTCTACTAGCCCAGAGAGCATCTTTGTTTTTACATTCCTCTGAAAGAAGTTGAGTAAAAGCCAACTTCCTTTAGGAGTTGTTCAAACAGAAGGGAGGATCCAGAGGAACCCTTATAGTTTTAGGTTCTGCATTATTTGCTTTATCCTCAGTAGCGTCCATGGTAAGGGAGTGGAAAGAAAGAGGGAAAGAAAAAGGAGTCATACTCAGTGAGTCAATATGAGGGTTCGCTCATTCAAAAATAACAACCACAAAGGCCCTGCTTCAACTCAGTGATGCTTGCAAAGAGGATGCTTTAACAACCTGAAGTTTGCGTCTCATCCAATCTAGGATCAGAAGCAATATATAAGCTTAAAGATTTCAAGAGACTAGTGAAGGCCTTTTAAAAGTCTATGTCCCTCTTCTGTGTTTCTAATCCTTTCCATACTCAGGAAAGAATATCTCAAGATACATCTTGTCACATATAATGCATATCATCTCTGTGAAGCAGTTGACCATCTAACCTTTCCAGTAAATTTAAATATTCCCACTCTTGATACAAATACCTTTATCTAATTCAGAGTTTTTCAATCTTAACTACTAACATTTTGGGCTAGAAAATCTTTTGTTTCAAGGACAGTTCCATGCATTACAAGATTTTTAGCAGCATTCCTGGCCTCTACCCACTAGATAGCAGTAGCCAAACACTGCCCTCCTTCCAGTTATAACAACCAAAAATGTTTCCAGATATTGCCAAATTACTTCTGGGGATGGGAGGTGGCATGTAAAACTGACACAATTGAAACCACTACTTTAATCTATGACTACTGCGTTGATTTTGGCAAGTTTTATTTACTCTCCAAAGTCTTATGAACAAACCTTATACATAAAAGTTTTGTAGTCAAATATTTTTATCTTAAGATGTCTCATGAATTACACTATATAGACTTCATTTCTACAAACATTTGAGAACTTGTTTGAGCTTCTTTTATATGATGAGTTCTCTCCATTAGGTTATGGAGATATATATATATATTATTTTTAAAGATATGGTTCTTACATTCTAGAAATACTTATTAAGGAGACTGAGAATCTCTAGCAAAAGGTACCATAAATTGTTAAGGGACAAGCTCAGTGCTTTAGATGGAGTAAGGCAAGATAAGAGAATCAGAGAGAGGGTCAGATGGGTAGGATAATAGTGAAGTTAGACTATCACTGCAGATTTGCTTTAATGAGTCTAGCAGTTTCTCTGGACCTGAATTGATGCTAAAGCACAGTCTTGATACTGAAAAGTATATAACTTTCGGGACAGGGTTAGCTCTCTTCATGTATTATTCCTTTTATCCAAGTAAAACACATTTCTGTCTACTCTGTCTCCATCAGTAACTCATTCACATTCACATTCATTCACATTTTCTTATAAATGCTTCCTAGCAATCATTGCTTGAAACAACTGTTCACAAATTCTAAAATCACACATTTTTCCATGCAACTTTGTAATTTGTTTTACAATTATTCCAAATTTAAACATTTAATTCCACCTACCTCTTTCAGGAGGTCATAGCAAGGACATACACACACACAAAGGGGCTGAGGATGGGGGAGAAAGATGTCCATCTATTTTGAATGAATTTTCAGGAAATCTCATGACATCAGTAAATTAGTATTAATGTCTCCAAGACTGTGTTTTTTCTCAATTAAAAGTTAACAGCGACTTATTTATAGAAATGTAGATTGTTTAAGAATGCATGCATACGTGGTATCAATATCGTTATGTGCTAATGACTCCATTTTGGAGCAGGTTGTGGACATCGCAAAGTTACTCGCTCTGGCAACAAGATAGCCGGGGGCATGGATGCTGAGGAAGGAGAATGGCCCTGGCAAGCTAGTCTTCAACTGAAAAGTGTCCACCGATGTGGAGCCACTCTGATTAGTAACAGCTGGCTTGTCACTGCTGCTCACTGTTTCATAAAGTAAGCTCTGGACCACATAAATTTCTCAAATTCACTCAACTACCTAAAAGTCTGATAGGTATCTTTCAAGAATACAGCCATATAACTATGCTTCCAACTGTGGAATATTGTGAGGTATAGCTCAAAATTACTCAATGAATTATCAGTTTTTAAAAAAAAAAGATATATTCAAACTGAGCGATGTTATCAACAGTGGCACATTTTGGACCAAATAATTCTTTGTTGTGGGGAGCTATCCTGTGCCTTATAGAATGTTTAGGAGCATCCCTGTCCTCTAGACACCAAATGTCAATAGCATCCCTTCAAGACTGACAACCAAAAATCTCTCCAGACGTTAGTAAATGCGTCTTGGAAGACAAAATAGCTCTCAATTGAAAGTCACTAAGATGAATCTACTTAACTCAGTTTCATAAGGAAACTAAAACCCAAATTGAATGCAGATCTGATTCTTTCTCATCTATTACATTAGGTCTAATTTACTTAATTATAAGTATTTTGGGGCTTCCCTGGTGGTTCAGAGGTTAAAGCGGCTGCCTCCAATGCGGGAAACCCGGTTCGATCCCTGGGTCGGGAAGATTCCCCTGGAGAAGGAAATGGCAATCCATTCCAGTATTCATGCCTGGAGAATCCCATGGACAGAAAAGCCTAGTAGGTTACAGTCCACGGGGTCGCAAAGAGTCAGACATGACTGAGTGACTTCACCTCACCTAGAAGTACTTTAGTCCCTCCTGCAACCTTCCATATATATATCTCTCTTTGAAATGATTATTTCTTTAAAGGATATATTATTATATCAAAAGTTTGCTTTTTATACCTAAAAGTTTTTTACCCTTTTGCTTGATGGTTCGTTTCACCAATTTCTGTTGACTTTATATAACACTTACTGGTTTTATATACAAACAAAAATTCCTCTCAAACTTAAGAGTTTTAAAGTGTTCCAGCAACACTACCTTTCAGTGCTTAATGTGTTGAATACAACCCTTGATTAACAAGTAATAGTAAAAATCAGAAATATCTTTCTATTTATATTTTTTAATGATTATAAAAGAGAATTTTGACTATATCCTTAATTTCCATAGGTTTACTCTGTCTCATATCCTTGCACACTATTTATGAAATCTTATTTATCTTGTGTTGTAATATTTATCTTTCTAAATCCTCCTGAGTCTTTTCTGCACAAAAATAATAATAATAAGATGTAGTTTCTATGAGTTACTTTTAAAAATAGACCTTATTGACTTATTCAAAATGTATTCATGCTATCATTATTTTAACTTTTTTTCTTACACACAGCTTTGCTTTTGTATATTATATGCACTGTGGAATTCAAAATTTATCTATTTCTTTTTGCAAGTATAAGATATTAATTCCTACAACTCCAATATATAGGACTTTTAATAAATAAATCTATTTTCTTTAGGGCCAGGGATCCCAAACAATGGAATGTTAGTTTTGGGCTCCTTTTAAGTGATCCACAAATACAGCGAAGTGTCAAGGATATTATAATTCATGAAAACTACCACTACCCCTCACACAACAATGACATTGCTGTAGTGCGTCTGTCTTCACCAGTACTTTATACAAGCAATATCCGAAGAGCATGTCTTCCAGAAACTTCTTATGCATTCCCATCCAATTCTGATGTGGTGGTCACTGGATGGGGAACATTAAAGTCTGATGGTGAGTTCCTAAACTTCTATCATTATATGGTTTGGGTTTTAGGAGTTTAGAAAGATACTCAGAATCACAGCTAAACCTGAGAAGTACTCTCTCTAGGTCATTTTAAAGGAGATGAAAACCAACTTCAATGACATTCATATAGAAACTACAATTTCATAGCATTTTTTAATGTAACTCACTTCCCTTAACAATGGCAGTTTTTACAGAAATATAATATTTGAATGAATTGCTTATTACTTGAGTAAGCAATTCATTCACCTTCATTTCATTTATTGATTTACTCATTCAATAAACGTTTACTTTGATCACAACCTTTATTCCAAGAACTGTCCTAGGTCATTTAGATATATTAGTAACTAAAATATGCAAATATTTCCTGCCCTTACAAAGCTCACATTCTTGGCAAAGGAAGACAGGCAATAATCATGAGATATAATAAATAAGATTGCACAGCACATTTTCTGTAGCTAAGTACCATAGAAAAAGTAAGCACCACATAAGATTGGACATTTTTGATGGGGCAAAATGAATGACCTTCTGTGACAAAGCAATACTTGAGCAAAGGCCATTTAAACATGTGCATTTACATGACCCTAATAATGTAAGCATGTTGTGTTTGTGTTCATAAATGCATGTAAAAGCCGAAAAAATAACCCCCAAATTCCAAGATAGGATTATAGTAACAACAGAAAATCTAAAAATGATCATAAAATGTATATTTCTGGAGTATGAGGTTTTCATTTTGTTTTCTAAAGTATATGTGTAATAAATATAAACCTCCAAAACAATTCGAAAGTAAAAAAATTCCATCAACATGGACGGACACACTTAGTATTTCTAAATATGGTCATTTTTAACAGTAGCTGGGTGTGTTCATAACATTATTTCCTTGTCAATAAGAAAGCATACAAATACAAGTTTAAATAAAACATGTTTTACATTGATTTTGAAGTTGTACACAGTGTTAGACACTGATAACCTAGCAAGGGAGATTAATATTAACTTTAGAAAAAGTTATATAATTTTTTCCCTAGGAACAAGTCCTAATATACTCCAGAAGGGATTAGTGAAGATTATAGATAACAAAACCTGCAACAGGAAAGTTGTATATGATGGTGCAATCACACCTGGGATGTTGTGCGCTGGGTTTCTGGAAGGAAGTGTCGATGCCTGCCAGGTAAATCTGCTTATTCTATTTTCAAATGGATTTTTTTGTATTATTTTTAATTTCCAATTAATCTGTTCAGTGGTCTCAAAAGACTGATAATCTTTAAAGACTGAAGTATGTATTATAGCCGCAGTAGCTGATTAAAATTATATTTCATATATATAATGATAGGTCTCATTAAAGTATTAAAGGGTTAAATCACCCTTACTAAAAGGGGATGAGAATCAATTTCAAATAAGCAATGAAGAGATGCAACTGAATATTGGTAACTTTGGTTCAACTGGTCTTCTTTCACTGGGAAACACAACTGAGTCTGACAACAGGACTAAAGATTGTAGAGCTTTTTTGACTTAGTTTGACTCTAACATCTTAAATATTTGATTTATTTAACATTTATAGAGTATCATCATGAGCTAGCTACTGTTTTAAGCTCTTTAGAAATAATTTAGTTGGGTTATGTCAATCTTGTGATGTATGCTTATACTATTATAAACCCTACTTCTCAAATGAAGAGACTGGGACAAGTAGATCAAGTAATGTCTAAACTAACACAGGTATTAAATGATAGTTCAGTTCAGTCACTCAGTCGTGTCCGACTCTTCACAACCCCATGAATTGCAGCAAGCCAGGCCTCATTGTCCATCACCATCTCCCGGAGTTTACTCAGACTCATGTTCATCGAGTCAGTGATGCCATCCAGCCATCTCATCCTCTGTCGTCCCCTTCTCCTCCTGCCCTCAATACTTCCCAGCATCAAAGTCTTTTCCAATGAGTCAACTCTTCGCATGAGATGGCCAAAGTACTGGAGTTTCAGCTTTAGCATCATTCCTTCCAAAGACATCCCAGAGTTGATCTCCAGAATGGACTGGTTGGATCTCCTTGCGGTCCAAGGGACTCTCAAGAGTCTTCTCCAGCACCACAGTTCAAAAGCATCAATTCTTTGGCACTCAGCCTTCTTCACAGTCCAACTCTCACATCCATTCACAGGAAAAACCATAGCCTTGACTACACGGACCTTAGTCGGCAAGGTAATGTCTCTGCTTTCAAATATACTATCTAAGTTGGTCATAACTTTTCTTCCAAGGAGTAAGCATCTTCTAATTTCATGGCTGCAGTCACCATCTGCAGTGATTTTGGAGGCCAAAAAAATAAAGTCTGACACTGTTTCCACTGTTTCCCCAAAAATTTCCCATGAAGTGATGGGACCGGATGTCATGATCTTTGTTTCCTGAATATTGAGCTTTAGGTCAACTTTTTCACTTTCCTCTTTCACTTTCATCAAGAGGCTCTTTAGTTCTTCTTCACTTTCTGCCATAAGGGTGGTATCATCAGCATATCTGAAGTTGTTGATATTTCTCCCGGCAATCTTGATTCCAGCTTGTGTTTCTTCTAGTCCAGCATTCCTCATGATGTACTCTGCATATAAGTTAAATAAACAGGGTGACAGTATACAGCCTTGAGGTACTCCTTTTCCTATTTGGAACCAGTCTGTTGTTCCATGTCCAGTTCTAACTGTTGCTTCCTGACCTGCATACAGATTTCTCAAAAGGCAGGTTAAGTGGTCTGGTATTCCCATCTCTTTCAGAATTTTCCACAGTTTGTTGTGATCCACATAGTCAAAGGCTTTGGCATAGTCAATAAAGCAGAAACAGATGTTTTTCTGAAACTCTCTTGCTTTTTCCATGATCCAGCAGATGTGGGCAATTTGATCTCTGGTTCCTCTGCCTTTTCTAAAACCAGCTTGAACATCAGGGAGTTCACAGTTCACGTATTGCTGAAGCCTGGCTGGGAGAATTTTGAGCATTACTTTACTAGCATGTGAGATGACTGCAATTGTGTGGTAGTTTGAACATTCTTTGGCATTGCCTTTCTTTGGGATTGGAATGAAAACTGACCTTTTCCAGTCCTGTGGCCACTGCTGAGTTTTCCAAATTTGCTGGCATATTGAGTGCAGCACTTTCACAGCATCATCTTTCAGGATTTGAAACAGCTCCACTGGAATTCCATCACCTCCACTAGCTTTGTTCGTAGTGATGTTTTCTAAGGCCCACTTGACTTCACATTCCAAGATGTCTGGCTCTAGATGAGTGATCACATCATCATGATTATCTGGGTCTTGAAGATCTTTTTGTACAGTTCTTCCATGTATTCTTGCCACCTCTTCTTAATATCTTCTGCTTCTGTTAGGTCCAGACCATTTCTGTCCTTTATCGAGCTCATCTTTGCATGAAATGTTCCCTTGATATCTCTAATTTTCCTGAAGAGATCTCTCGTCTTTCCCATTCTGTTGTTTTCCTCTGTTTCTTCACATTGATTGCTGAAGAAGGCTTTCTTATCTCTTCTTGCTATTCTTTGAAACTCTGCATTCAGATGCTTAGATCTTTCCTTTTCTCCTTTGTTTTTCACCTCTCTTCTTTTCACAGCTATTTGTAAGGCCTCCCCAGAGAGCCATTTTGCTTTTTGCATTTCTTTTCCATGGGGATGGTCACGATCCCTGTCTCCTGTACAATGTCATGAACCTCCATCCATAGTTCATCAGGCACTCTATCTATCAGATCTAGGCCCTTAAATCTATTTCTCACTTCCACTGTATAATCAGAAGGGATTTAGGTCATACCTGAATGGTCTAGCGGCTTTCCCTACTTTCTTCAATTTGAGTCTGAATTTGGTAATAAGGAGTTCATGATCTGAGCCACAGTGAGCTCCTGGTCTTGTTTTCGTCAACTGTATAGAGCTTCTCCATCTTTGGCTGCAAAGAATATAATCAATCTGATTTCGGTGTTGACCATCTGGTGATGTCCATGTGTAGAGTCTTCTCTTGTGTTGTTGGAAGAGGGTGTTTGCTATAACCAGTGCATTTTCTTGGCAAAACTCTATTAGTCTTTGCCCTACTTCATTCCACATTCCAAGGCCAAATTAAATGGTAAAACTGAGATTATGTTGAGGAAATTAGACTCTACAGCCTCTAATTTGAATGCCACACCAAGTTTCCTTCCCATATGCTTAATATACTTCAAATACTTTTGATGCTGTTTATAAGCAATAGTCCTACCGACAAAAATACTATTGTAGTTATCTAGGCAGGCAGAATCAGTGATAAATCCAGAAGGATTCATATCCTGTTCATTCAATTCACTCATTATTCGTGCACACTAGGAGCTAGATGACATGCAAACAAGAACTTGAAATACATAATTATCATTTCTTATTACTTATTCCCATCTTCCCAACTGTCCCATTAAACTTACTCTTCAAAGTCATTACAAACTTAAAATCTATTTCACTCACTTTATCCCAGCCTATCACCCTCTACCCCATGATTCTCTTCTAAATTTGTGCACCCTAGAATCCATGTTTTATTATTTCAGCCACTCTATTGACAGCACCATCAATGATTTCATCATCTTTTGATTTCCCCACACCCATCTTAATCTCCAAACACAAAGCAATCTATTTGCCTTACTTCCTTTTATATATGATCCACTGTTCATGGGGTTCTCAAGGCAAGAATACTGAAGTGGTTTGCATTCTTGTAATGGTTTGCCTACAAGACCTTTTAGAACTAACACCCAAAAAAGATGTCCTTTTCATTATAGGGGACTGGAATGCAAAAGTAGGAAGTCAAGAAACACCTGGAGTAACAGGCAATTTGGCCTTGGAATACAGAATGAAGTAGGGCAAAGGCTAACAGAATTTTGCTAAGAGAATGCACTGGTCATAGCAAACACCCTCTTCCAGCAACACAAGAGAAGACTATACACACAGACATCACCAGACGGTCAATACCAATGTCAGATTGATTATATTCTTTGCAGCCAAAGATGGAGAAGCTCTATACAGTCAGCAAAAAGAAGACTGGGAGCTGACTGTGGCTCAGATCATGAACTCCTTATTGCAAAATTCAGGCTTAAATTGAAGAAAGTAGGGAAAACCACTAGACTATTCAGGTATGACCTAAATCAAATCCCTTACAATTACACTTCCACACAGTGGAAGTGACAAATAGATTCAAGGGATTACATTTGATAGACAGAGTGCCTGAAGAACTATGTATGAAGGTTTGTAACATTGTACAGAAAACAAGGATCAAGATCGCATTCCACCAAAAAAGAAATGCAAAAGGCAAAATGGTTGTCTGAGGAAACCTTACAAATAGCTGTGAAAAGAAGAGAACTAAAAGGCAATGGAGAAAAGGAAAGATATATCCATTTGAATGCAGAGTTCCAAAGAATAGCAAAGAGAGATAAGAAAGTCTTTCTTAATGATCAATGCAAAGAAATAGAGGAAAACAATAGAGTGAGAAGACTAGAGATCTCTTCAAGAAAATTAGAGACACCAAGGGAACATTTTGTGCAAATATGGGCTCATTAAAAGACAGAAATTGTGTGCACCTAACAGAAGCAGAAGGTATTAAGAAGAGGTGGCAAGAATACACAAAAGAACTATACAAAAAAGATCGTCATGGCCCAGATAATCACGATGGTGTGATCACTCATCTAGAGCCAGACATCTTGGAATGTGAAGTGAAGTGGTTCTTAGGAGGCATCACTACGAACAAAGCTAGTGGAGGGGATGGAATTCCTGTTGAGCTATTTCAAATCCTGAAAGATGATGCTGTGAAAGTGCTGCACTCATTATGCCAGCAAATTTGGAAAACTCAGCAGTGGCCACAGGACTGGAAAAGGTCAGTTTTCATTCCAATTCCAAAGAAAGGCAATGCCAAAGAATGCTCAAACTACTGCACAATTCATCCCACATGCTAGCAAAGTAATGCTCAAAATCCTCCAAGCCAGGCTTCAGCAATATGTGAACTGTGAACTTCCTGATGTTCAAGCTGGTTTTAGAAAAGGCAGAGGAACCAGAGATCAAACTGCCAACATCCACTGAATCAACAAAAAAGCAAGAGAGCTCCAGAAAAACATCTGTTTCTGCTTTATTGACTATGCCAAAGCCTTTGACTGTGTGGATCACAACAAACTGGAAAATTCCGAAAGATATGGGAATACCAGACCACTTAACCTGCCTTTTGAGAAATCTGTATGCAGGTCAGGAAGCAACAGTTAGAACTGGACATGGAACAACAGACTGGTTCCAAATAGGAAAAGGAGTACCTCAAGGCTGTATATTGTCACCCTGCTTATTTAACTTATATGCAGAGTACATCATGAGAAATGCTGGGCTGGAGGAAGCACAAGCTGGAATCAGGAATGCTGGGAGAAATATCAATAACCTCAGATATGCAGATGACACCACCCTTAAGGCAGAAAGTGAAGAGGAAAGTGAAAGAGGAGAGTAAAAATGTTGGCTTAAGGCTCAAAATTCAGAAAACGAAGATCATGGCATCTGGTCCCATCACTTCATGGCAAATAGATGGGGAAACAATGGAAACAGTGACAGTCTTTATTTGGGGGGAGGGGCTCCAAAATCACTGCAGATGGTAATTGTAGTCATGAAATTATAAGACACTTACTCCTTGGAAGAAAAGTTATGACCAACCTAGACAGCATAATTAAGCAGAGACATTATTTTGCCAACAAATGTCCATCTAGTCAAAGCTATGGTTTTTCCAGTAGTTATGTATGGTTGCACTATAAAGAAAGCTGAGCACTACTGGAGAGATGGTGCGCATGATAAAGAGGCAGGTTGAGGAGGGTAAAAGTTCCATTTGGGATTTGTAAAATATGAGGTACCTATGGAATATCCAGATACATATGTTCAATATATCATTGTAAATAAAAATCTTCAGCTCAAGAAAGAGTTCTGGCTACAGATATATACCTAAAAGTCATTGTCATCTGGACAGTAGTTATATTCATGAGCATGGATCAATAACTCAGTGTATAAAATAAGAAGCAGCTAAGTAACTGAACTCAGGTATCATGCTTTTAAAGGACTAACAGTAAGAGATAAGAATGATCAGAAAAATTGAAAAGCCTAAGAAATTGATCTCACCAGAATCCAGGGGTCGGAAAAAAAGGGGGATGGTTAATAGTAACACATAACATCAAGTCAAGTTAACTGCTGGAATGTGTCTATCAAATTCAGCAATTGTATATTGGTAAAGTTTGGAAAACTGAAATTGAGTAAAAGATTAAGTAATTTGAGCAAAAGAGTATTAGTTTAATATAGTCTCATTTATTTATTCTTTTGTTGCTCTTGCCTGAGAAGACATCCAAAAAGCTATTGCTAAAACCACTGTAAAAGTGATTACTGCTTACATTTTCCTCTAGGAGTTTTATAATTTTGAGTCTTATATTTAAATCTTTAATCCATTTTGACTGTATTTTTGTATGTGATATAAGACAATGGTTCAGTTTCATTCTTTTGCATGTAACTGTCCAGTTTTCCTGAAAGTGAAAGTCACTCAGTCATATCTGACTCTGTGAAATTCCAGGCCAGAAGTAGAGTGGGTAGCCTTTCCCTTCTCTAGTATATCTTCCCAACCCAGGGATCAAACTCAGAATCCACATTGCTGGCAGATTCTTTACCAGTTGAGCCACAAGGAAAGCCCAAGAACCATTTATTAAAGAAGGTGCCTTTCTCCCATTGCCTACTATTCTTGCCACATGAAAAGATGCTCAACTTCATCAACTATCAGAGATGTGTAAATCAAAACTACAATGAGATATCACCTCATACCTATTAAAATGGAAATTATGAAAAAGAAGCTACAAGTGTTGGTGATTGCAAAGAAAAGAGAATCCTTGTACACTGTTGATGGGAATGTGAATTGGTGCAGCTGTTATGGATAACAGTTGGAAGTTCCTCAAAAAATTAAAAATATAACTACTTTATTATATGTAAGCTTCCTAACTGTCCATTGATAGGTGAATGTATAAAGAAGATGTGGTGTATATATACATACGCACACATACATACACACACACACACACATACACACAGACACGTGGAATATGATTCAACCATACAAAAGAATGAAATCTTGCCATGTGCAGCAACATGGATGGACCTGAAGGGTATTGTACTAAGTGAAACAAGCAAGACAGAGTAACAGTTACTATATGATTTCACTTATATGTGAAATCTGAAAAACAAAACGAAACAGACTTATAGGAACAGAAAAGAATCTAGTGGCTACCAGAGGGGAAGGAATGGAGGAACAGATGAAATATCTGAAGAGAATTAAGGGGTACAAAATTCCAACTATAAAATAAATAATGAAGTAGAACATAGAAATATGTCAATAACACTGTAACAACTTTGCATGGTGACAGCGGTACCTGGACTTATCATGGTGATCAGTTCATATGTATTCAATATAAAAGATCAAATCACTATGTTATACACCTGAAAATAAAATGATCAGTTCAGTTCAGTCACTCAGTCGGGTCCGGCTCTTTGTGACCCCATGATTCCCAGCACGCCAGACCTCCTTGTTCATCACCATTTCCCAGAGTTCACTCAGACTCACGTCGATCGAGTCAGTGATGCCATCCAGCCATCTCATCCTCTGGCGTCCCCTTCTCCTCCTGCCCCCAATCCCTCCCAGCATCACAGTCTTTTCCAATGAGTCAACTCTTCTCATGAGGTGGCCAAAGTACTGGAGTTTCAGCTTTAGCATCATTCCTTCCAAAGACATCCCAGGGTTGATCTCCTTCAGAATGGACTGGTTGGATCTCCTTGCAGTCCAAGGGACTCTCAAGAGTCTTCTCCAGCACCACAGTTCAAAAGCATCAATTCTTTGGCACTCAGCCTTCTTCACAGTCCAACTCTCACACCCATACATGACCACAGGAAAAACCATAGCCTTGACTAGACGGACCTTAGTCAGCAAAGTAATGTCTCTGCTTTTGAATATACTATCTAGGTTGGTCATAACTTTTCTTCCAAGGAGTAAGCATCTTCTAATTTCATGGCTGCAGTCACCATCTGCAGTGATTTTGGAGCCCCCAAAAATAAAGTCTGACACTGTTTCCACTGTTTCCCCATCTATTTCCCATGAAGTGATGGGACCAGATGCCATGATCTTCGTTTTCTGAATTTTGAGCTTTAAGCCAACTTTTTCGCTTTCCTCTTTCACTTTCATCAAGAGGCTTTTTAGTTCCTCTTCACTTTCTGCCATAAGGGTGGTGTCATCTGCATATCTGAGGTTATTGATATTTCTCCCGGCAATCCTGATTCCAGCTTGTGCTTCCTCCAGCCCAGCATTTCTCATGATGTACTCTGCATATAAGTTAAATAAACAGGGTGACAATATACAGCCTTGAGGTACTCCTTTTCCTATTTGGAACCAGTCTGTTGTTCCATGTCCAGTTCCAACTGTTGCTTCCTGACCTCATACAGGTTTCTCAAGAGTCAGTTCAGGTGGTCTGGTACTACCATCTCTTTAAGAATTTTCCACAGTTTATTGTGATCCACACAGTCAAAGGCTTTGGCATAGTCAATAAATCAGAAATTGGTGTTTTTCTGGAACTCTCTTCCTTTTTCCATGATCCAGCAGATGTGGGCAATTTGATCTCTGGTTCCTCTGCCTTTTCTAAAACCAGCTTGAACATCACGAAGTTCATGGTTCACATATTGCTGAAGCCTGGCTTGGAGAATTTTGAGCATTACTTTACTAGCATGTGACATGAGTGCAATTGTGCAGTAGTTTGAGCATTCTTTGGCATTGCCTTTCTTTGGAATTGGAATGAAAATTGACCTTTTCCAGTCCTGTGGCCACTGTTGAGTTTTCCAAATTTGTGATGCTATTATATGTTAATTATAATTCAATTTTAAAAAAAGAAGAAATGAAGAAAAGAATGAGAAACTGGAAACTTCAGTATAGACTACTACATTAAGTTTGGGCTTCCCAGTGGCTCAGATGGTAAAGAATCTTCCTGCAATGCAGGAGACCTGGGTTCAATCCTGGATCAGGAAGATCCTCTGGAGAAGGAAATGGCAACCCAGTCCAGTATTTTTGCCTGGGAAATCCCATGGAGAGAGGAGCCTAGAAGACTACAATTTATGAGGTTTTAAGAGTCAAACATGACTGACTGATTAACACTATTACTACGTTAAGTCCCTTTTATGAAAAGAAGATAATTAGGACAATAGAAGAGCTTTTAATATCCAGAAATATTGTGATTTTTTTCAGGTAGACAAACCAAAACAGGCAGACAAAAAAGTATATATGCCTACAGAGAAAAGGCAGTGAAGGAAATGAAGACATACTGGAAAAAATACACAAAAACAATTACTGATAGAACAAAGTTTTGATTCAAAGAACAGATGAGGGGATTAACCCTGAAAAGAAACAAATACATCCATTTGCCTGAAAAGGAGAGTAAACATAGATGTGGGCTGATGTAGGTGAGCTGGGAAATCAAAAGGGACAAGGACAGGAAACAGAGAGATTGCTACCTGTTGATCTCTACTTATTCCATCAATTGGAAACTAAGTAAGATACTAGGTTCCAAGTGAGAAAATCAAATTTTTAAAAATTCTGAAATGAACCTTGTATGTTGCTGGTGGGAACATAAAATGGTGAGCCTATATGGAAAGCAGCACGGTAATAATTTTTCAAAAACAAATAAAGATATATTAACCATACATTCCAGCATTTCCATTTCCCAGTATTCACCCAAAAAATTAAAAGCAGGAACACAGATATATGTACATCCATATTCATAGCAGCATTATTCACAAGAGCCAAAAGACAAGCAACACAACTTTCCATTGATGGAAAAATTGATAAACAAAATGTGATATATGCATAACACTGCATATTATTCAGCCTTAAAAAGACAAAAATTCTGAGACACTCTACAACATGGATGAAACTTAAGACATTATGCTAACTGAAATAAGCCAGTCACAGAAGTACAAATGCTATACAACTCCATTCATGTAAGGCACTTGAAATAGTTAGAGTCATAGAGACAGAAAGTAGAACTGTGACTGCCAGGACCTGGAGAAAGGGGACAATGAGGAGTGATCATTCAATGCTGGGTGTAGAGTTTCAGTTGTCCAAGACGGAAAAGTTCTGGAGATGGGAGGGAATGGTGGTCACACAATATGAATGTACTTAATGCCATTCAATTGCATACTTAAAATGGTTAAAATGGCAATTTTATATGTATTTTATACAACTGAAAAATAAATAATAATTTTTTAATTATGAAATGAGCAGAGTTTTTACTGGCTCTTCTTAACAATGAGAATGAAATATGTCTAGGGACCCCTAACTACAGGGGAGGAGATGTTGGTTTAAGGATGTAATTTTGTGACAAGATTTTCTTTCAGTGTATGGTTCTCCCAGATTGTAGTGGAGAGGAGAATAAGAAGCTAAGAATCTTGTTGGCAGAGTAGCTGTATGGATAAATCTTGCACTATAGTCACATAAAGAAAGATAGAAAGTAGTAGGTAAGTTAATACACTAGAAGAAAGGGGAGAAGTCAAAAATTAGCTTTCTCAAGAAGTTGAAGAGCAAATGTAGGCTGAAATGGAATGGAGTGAAAAATCTGCAAGTATAATGCTGGTAATAGCGTCTCAAAGGTGGAGCCGATCCAGGTGTTTTCCCAAGATTGGAAGAGCAATAGCCCAGTGCTGGTAGTGAGTAAATATAAACTACTTCTTTTTCAACATCTGTGTGAAAATGAGAGCGTTTGGGGAGATAATCAGGGAATTCCTCAGCATACTGATGATGGTATAAGCAACAATATCTTAACTATCTCTTTTGGGTAATAATTGAGTTAAAATTTTTCAAGTGTATTTCTTATTATTATATTGTTGTTTCCAAAGACATATATTGATGTCTTTGATTTAAATAAATGATTATAAAATTAAAAAGTGTTCTTGACTAGAATCATCTTAATATTGAAATATTTAGCTTTTTTCCTTCTGTTTCTCCTATCTTTACTACAGGAGAAAAAAATAAGCAATATTCATACTTAAATTATAAATAGTCATTATATATATCCTTTTCTCTCTAGGGTGACTCTGGTGGACCTCTGGTTGGTGCAGATTATAAAGGCACTTGGTTCCTTGCTGGCATTGTGAGCTGGGGAGATGAGTGTGCCCTTCCAAACAAGCCTGGAGTCTACACTCGAGTGACACACTATAGAGATTGGATCATGTCCAAAACTGGTCTCTAGTGCAGAAGTACATTAAAGTTCAAAAATTATACCCTTGTTAAATATGTTTGTAACTTCAAAGCATATTTAACTTAGTATCACCTCTCTTTATGCACATTAATGTTTCAAATTTAAACATATTTGTATAATTTTAGAGTTATGAAAACTTTTGTGTATTAGATTTTGACAAATATTTAGTGATAGCAATGGACCAGGACATAGAAATCTCCTTTCACCCCCTCTATAGACTGCACGGAATTATTTGAGTAAATATGGATTGCAGTTTACTCAGGAGATTTTCTTTGTTGATTTGTAGATCCAGGTCCCTTGGGAAGTCACAGATTAGGTGTTATCAATAAACTCCCTTCTATTGCATATAAACAATCTCCTCCTGAATCACATGGACTCCTCCAGATCCATATATCGGTGGGTTGTAAGCTACTGAGTTGCAATAATACTGCCTATAAAAATTTTTTCAGGAAAATTTGTCTACTTGTTTTCTTTTTAGTTTTTGTACTAATGCTAATCCCTATTGATGGCTTCCTTACCTTGAGTGACACACAATAGCATGATAATCCCATGAACTACCCCAAGTCAATAGATCTCTTGACAAATTCTGGTGTCCCTACTATACTGTTATATGGTATAGTTGTAACTAAGTATCTACCTAGCATAGCACTCTAAAATGAAATATCTGCAGTAAAATTTTTGCATGAGTTAACACAGTAGATTTATTATTTGATTGGTCTTAAAATATTCTGCTATATCTTGAGACATAAATGTGTAAAAATTAACATTTCTACACCCCGCCAAAGTAGTGCTGAAGGCCTGTCCAGTGTTCCTGGGCACAAGAAGGCTGTAACATGCCTTATGGAGAAAATGTACATGCTAGATGGGCCTTGTCGGGCATAAGCTATAGTGCTGTGTCCATGAGTTCAATGTTAATGACTCAAAACCTTGTACATCCAGAAAAGGAAAGAGGAAATTTGCTGATCTGTACATGAGGCTGCTTCAGAGAGTGCTAAGCTGAAACCCATAGTATATGACGAAACCATAGAAAAGCTGCATGATGGTGCAAGTTGTGGATTCATGAGATGAAGGCTGATTTTTAAAAAACAAGTCAAAATTAATTTAATCAGCAAAATGTTATAACTTCAAAAGGTATTTACGCTGACAACACAAACATTGTCTAAAAGATCGTAATGAAATAGTTTAAATTCTCTTTTTCTTATTCCATCTTCAGAATCCATTGTGCATTTTACACTCAAAGCACATCTCAGTTCAGCTAAGCCAAACTTCAGATGGTCAGTTGCCACCTCTGGTTGATGGCAAAAGTACTGGAGTGGGGGTGCCATTGCCTTCTCCGGGTTGACGGCTATAGTGCTGGACAAACCCATGTTTCATCCATTCCATCAACTCAAGTCGAAGCTAAATGATATATTGAGTCTTTCATTCTAACTAGCATCCCAAATATCAGAAGTTCTAGGCCAAGGGTCAATTATTCGTAGTTTTCATTGGAGTAGAATTGCTTTACAATGTTGTGCTAGCTTCTGCTGTACAACAAAGCAAATTACCTTTACATGTACATGTATCCCTTTTGGACTTCACTCCCACCCTCTCCATCCCACCCACTAGGTCATCTCAGAGCACCAAGCTGATCTCCCTGTGCTATACCAGTTCTCACTAGCTATCTATTTTACACATGCATTTATGTCAAATGCAATCACCCAATTTATCCCACCTTCCCCCTTCTCACATTGTGTCCACACGTCTGCTCTCCACATCTATGTCTCTACTCCTGTCTTGGAACTAGGTTCATCTGTACCATTTTTCTAAATTCTATGTACATGTATTAATATACAATATCTGTTTTTCTCTTTTTGACTTACTTCACTCTGTATGACAGCCATGAAAGGAATGAAATTGCGTCATTTTTAGAGATGTAGTTCGATCGTAAGGGCTGATTTTTTAAAGTAGAGTGGACAGCATTGCTGTGTGGCATCAAAGAAACTCATGGTAACTAGTTTGCACGTTTCAAACTAGTTATATTGTGATATAGTGATATAGTGTTTTAGTGCGGAAAATGTCAAAATTGCAGGTGAGGCAGTTTCTACATATCAGAAATTTGGGGAAGAATTTGTAAAGAAGTACAGTTATTTTATAATATTATGTTAAAGAATTTTTTAAAATATCTGCTATGTATTATACAGGAAAAGGCTAGTGTGAAGAGCAGGTGGTCAACACTGATGACTTTTGGCTTGTTTTTATAAGGTTGTTGACAAATGAACCTGTGTGATGCAAGTGATATTTTTGGCTTGCAGAAACCTAACAGTGTATTTTCACTAGAATCAACAGTTCAGTATTCACTAATTCAGTGAACTTTATAGAATATAACTACCACAAATTATTGTCGTATTGACTTATTAGATCAAATAAGTAAAGTGAACTGTATATTTATGCTACATTTTTGTTTTAAAATGCATGTGTTACATTTTCTCAAAAAAAAAAAAACTATTCCTCTTGATTTCTAACTCATCTGTTTCCACCACTAATTTTTCTAAAGCAGTCTAATTCAGAACCAAAACAATCCATTAGAAAATATTTCCAGACCCTTCAGAAAGGCACTTAGGAAGTAGATTCCACGTCCTATGGTATAATATTTCATCCAGGTCTAGAAGTAAGGAGGAAGCTAGTATTTCTGAGCATATGGTGACAATCAAAAGGCAACCCAGATAAGCAACTGGTCTAAGCTGTTCAAAACCCAGAAGTTAGCTCAGGAGAAACTGAAGCGATACATAAGGTAAATCCAGTACTCTTATCTATCCTTCAGTTCAGTTCAGTTCAGCCACTCAGTCGTGTCCGATTCTTTGCGACCCCATGAATTGCAGCACACCAGGCCTCCCTGTTCATCACCAACTCCTGGAGTTCACTCAGACTCACGTCCATCGAGTCATCCAGCCATCTCATCCTATGTTGTCCTCTTCTCCTCCTGCCCCCAACCCCTCCCAGCATCAGAGTCTTTTCCAATGAGTCAGCTCTTCACATGAGGTGGCCAAAGTACTGGAGTTTCAGCTTTAGCATTATTCCTTCCAAAGAAATCCCAGGGCTGATCTCCTTTAGAATGGACTGGTTGGATCTCCTTGCAGTCCAAGGGACTCTCAAGAGTCTTCTCCAACACCACAGTTCAAAAGCATCAGTTCTTCAGCGCTCAGCCTTCTTCACAGTCCAACTCTCACATCCATACATGACCACTGGAAAAACCATAGCCTTGACTAGACAGAACTTATTCGGCAAAGTAATGTCTCTACTTTTGAATATGCTATCTAGGTTGGTCATAACTTTCCTTCCAAGGAGTAAGCATCTTTTAATTTCATGACTGCAGTCACCATCTGCAGTGATTTTGGAGCCCCCAAAAATAAAGTCTGACACTGTTTCCCTATCTATTTCCCATGAAATGATGGGACCGGATGCCATGATCTTTGTTTTCTGAATGTTGAGCTTTAAGCCAACTTTTTCACTCTCCACTTTCACTTATAGTACCAAATATACTCCTTCAGGGCCTCACTGATGTTATGCTGTTTTTGTTGGTTAGTCTCTAAGTCATGTCTGGCTGTCTTGTGACACCATGGACTATAGCCCACAAGGATCCTCTGTCCATAGAATTTCCCAAGCTAGAATACTGGAGTGGGTTGCCAGTTCCTTCTCCAGGGGATCTCCCCAATCCAGGGATTGAACCAATGTCTCCTGCAATGGCAAGTGGACTCTTTACCACTAAGACACCAAGGAACCCCAGATGATGCTATATTCATGTTTCATTCACCTGCCAAGAGAGTATATATAGCAGGTATTTAGTAATTATTTATTTAATAAATGAATGTAAGACAACAAACAAATAAATGAAACTACAAGAATGGGCCATCTAAATTAAAATAGCCACCTTACTTTTAACATTGTTCTTCCTTTGGCTGCTACAGAAGCAAACTAGCTGATAAGACAAATCAATCTGGTGATTTAATAAATTTCAATCTAAGTCATACCAGTAGTAGGAAACATCATCAAACACTCAATGTGGGATACAGTACCTCACAGAGAAAATTTCTAAGTGGCCCTAATGTTAAATGATCCAACTACAATATAAAGGGATGTATATTATATATAAACATGCA